>JAVUNC010000006.1:5780000-6370000 GCA_032173965.1 Sitta carolinensis
TGCAGTAATCACTATTTGGACATGTACTCTTTCTAATGGTTCCTGTTCTAAATCTAAAGATACATAGACACATAAGGAAGCAATGTATTACATACGTACAACGGAATTGTGGTCATTTTGTTCAGATTTTAGCAAAAAAGTAGAAAGTTTCCCCATATGACATTATTGAGTGTCAGAAATTACACTGATGCCATTAACAGTTACAAGAAACTTAATTTAATTTATACAGTAACCAACTGTTATCCAAGAAACTCTTCACAGTGATGCTAGCAGCTGTCACAAGTAGGAATTTCTGGAAGTACTTAGTAACTTCTTTGAAACATAACTGAGTTGGTGTAACTAGTGGTGAATCTCAACAACCTGCAGACTTTCCGAACCAATTTTCCCAACAGTTATTTATGTGAGCCAATCAGTCTGTATTTTCTCTCTTCTACATACAAATAGAATTTGAAAAATTTTACAGCCTTTCAATAATTACTGCAATATGCAATGATTTGTAGTTTTTCACCAGCTTAAACACAGCCTTGTCAGGCTGTCCCTAGCACAACTTGCAAAGATTTTATCTGTCACTTTCACTGCCCACAGCTCCTGTTTGAATCTGAAGGCAGAGTCCGTGTGGAGATGCACGAAGACCATTGTGTCTTCATCATTGAAGGAGCAGAAAAGGAGGATGAGGGAGTTTACAGAGTTATACTTAAGAATCCAGTTGGAGAAGATAAGGCTGATATCACAGTCAAAGTTATTGGTAAGTGAAGGCAAGAAACAACCAGAACATGAAAGAATCTTGAGTCTGCTGGAACTCACCCTTCTCTAACAGTCTCTCTGATACAAGTTCTGGGTTTAGGTTTAGAGAAATTGGAAAGGATCATAAAGAGAGGAACATTATCCATCATAAATTTGGCAGAAGTATTTTTTCAGAGGTGAAAAGTTAAGAGAACAACTCCCAGTAGTAATCCATGTATTTCCTGTTTCCAGTGATTCTATCATTTTATTGATGACATTCCATTCTGAAGTACATGCTTTGTGCTTGTCAGAGACAAAAATAGTTCCTAGTCATTTTGTCATGGGTTATGTTGTTAAGCAGAAATTACTTCATTCTATAAGCAGTAAATGGTTAATGGAATAAAGAAACGTAATGTATCTGACAGAAGATGAACAGATTGACAGACTCTTCAATGAGTCACAAAAGACCTGGGAGGGATATGATTTTGAGTCAGTAAGTTTTATAAATTTTTCATAATATTTAACTTGCTTGGCGCACATAGCAAAAGGACGAGTTATAAGCAAATCAGAAATGATAAAAGAAAATTACTTTCACCTACAGTATTAAAATTTAGAATTGCTAGGTTTTCTTCCCTTTTTTGTAAATATTAAATCAGGATATTTACTATGAATAGCTCCAAAGTGACATAATATGTGAGACATGCAGTCATATTTTATAAAATTTATTCTAGAGAAAATAGGAAACCCTGGAGCAAGCCTCATCTTACAGAATAGAAATACCTTACACTTTTGCAAAAATTTTATTATGTCTGGGAAGAAAAAGGGAGCTGAATTATCAGTGGTATTTAAAGGAATCCAACCTAACAAAGAAGCATCAAAGAGCAGGATTCCCTTTAGACTAAGTTAATACACTCTGGTTGTACCTATTGTTGCTATTCGACAAAGCTGTATCAGAGAATCACACAATAAATTTGGTTGGAAAGGATTTCTTATCTCATCAAGTCCAACCCCATCATGTCAACTAGATCAGGCACTGCCCGCCACATCTAGTCTTTACATAAACACCTCCAAGGATTGTGACACCCCGGGCATCCCATTCCAAAATCTAATCACCCTTTCTGTGAAGAAGTTCTTCCTAATGTCTAAGGTAAACCTCCCGTGGTGCAGCTTAAGCCTGTGTCCTCTCATCCTGTTGCTGGTTGCCTTGGAGAAGAGGCCAAAACCCCCGTGGCTCTACCCTCCTTTCAGGGAGTTGTAGAGGGCAATAAGGTCACCCTTGAGCCTCCTCTTCTCCAGGCTAAACCACCCCAGCTCCCTCAGCTGCTCCTCACAGCACTGGTGCTCCAGACCCTTCACCAGCCTCACTGCCCTTCTCTGGAGCTGCAACAGACCTTCTGTGTTCTTGTAGTGAGGGGCCCAAAACTGGACACAGGACTTGAGGTGTGGCCTCAGCAGTGCTGAGTACAGGGGACAATCACTGCCATGCCCTGCTGGCCACACTACTGCTGATCCAGGCCAGGATGCCATTTGCCCTCTTGGCCACCTGGGCACTGCTGGCTTGTGTTCAGTCACTCTTCACCAGCACCCCCAGGTCCTTTTCCACTGGACCACTTTCCAGCCATGCTTCCTGCAGCCTGTAGTGCTGGAGGAGGTTATTGTGGCCAAAGTGCAGCACCCAGCACTTGATCCTGTTGAACCTTATGCTCTTGGCCTTGGCCAATGGTCCAGCTTGTCCTGGTCCCTCTGCAGAGCCCCCCTGCCCTTCAGCAAATCAACACTCTGACCCAGCTTCGTATCATCCACAAATTTGCTAATGATAGATTCAATACCCTCATCCAGATCATCAATAAAGATATTAAAAAGGACTGGGCCCAACACTGATTCCTGGGGGACAACACTACATCAATACCACACAGCAAAAAAAGCGTTAAAAATATGTCATTTACTTGCATAAAAAAATGGAAACAATAACAACTCTCGTTTATTTTTGCACTTTCTTCAGATGTTCCTGACCCTCCAGAAGCTCCCACAATCAGCAACATTGGAGAGGATTACTGTACTGTGCAATGGCAACCCCCTAAATATGATGGTGGGCAGCCAGTACTTGGTAAGAGTCCAAAACCAAGAAGTCCCCTGCAGTTTTGCATATATTTTTTGCTGCTCCTTTGAAATGGCACAGAAGAATTGATTCTCTGTTTAGGCATAAGGAAGGCTGACCCTGAGATAGGAGCTGTTCTGCTGCGTTGAACCCTCAGCCCTCCCTGGGCGCTGGCTCTCCAATTTTGAGGAGAGAGTGCCCCCTGCCTGTGCCATTTCAGTCGCGGGAGTATTTCAGCAAACAAGTTACCAAAGCGCGAAAAGATGGCATGAAAAAGAGCTAAAGCTAGCTATGCAAGACTGAAATTTTAAGTCAGTATGCAGGCCTTTGTGCTTACCTATGAACATCAAAACAGATCTGTGGCCACCTCAGTCATCAACTCAAGACAGCTGCAATCTCAGGCACTCATGTAATATATGTTTTATAGCGGAAAACTACTTCATAATTTTACTTCATGTTAAACAATGGGTCATAAAACAGTTTCAATCATTTTGGTGACCTCAAAATCTGTACTAAAAACTAGAGTTCAAAGTTATCATATGATGTAGGAAATGAGCAGGCCCAATCAAGATTATCACTGACACCATTTTAAGTTCTGCACAGAGAATGGTTAGTTTTAGATAGAAATCTCTGTGATCCTCAGAAGAAAATGAATATAATGCAGGGTGGGGACCAATTTTAGGGGAAAAAATTCCTCTGGAGTCCACATCTAGCAATTTGTTTAATGAAGATCTCTGGAGCTTGAGTTTCTTTGAAAAGAAATACATTGAAAGCTATATGGACGCCCATGGGGATGCCAGAGCTAGAAGTGTCTAAAATTCTTTTAATCCCCGAACGGTATCTGGAAGAGAGGAGTTTATATTTGCTTTTGGATGTTTGGATTTCATTCATTTCCACGAGATCTATCTCATTTAAATCAAAGAATTTACCTGTGCAGGAATAAACAAGGTACTGCTGGGCCAGTGCTTTGTGATTTCATCTATTGTGACAGGAAGCAAGAAGTCAGCAGTTTAAAATATTATTTGCAAAGATATTTACCAGTAGTTGTGTCATTACCACAGGCAGCCCCCACCTCACTGACTACACAAAGGCTGTGATTTTGTTTTGTAGGGTTTTCAGGGCGCATATTTTGAAAAGTTCTTTGCTTTGTTTTCCCTGTCAAAGGAAGGGTTTCAGTGATGTTCCAGTAATGACCTTTGCACTACCTGAGGAGGTTTCTTCAGTTAGCACAGGGCTGCACTACTGGTAAAGCTCCAATGAAACTCCTGCAGCAGGGGGAGAGGAAAAGCCTGGATGCAGCATTACCCATTCAAACAGAGCTTTAAAAACAAATTAAAAAGGCAGGGGGGGGAAAGGCATATTCATTCTTATATCTCTTCATATTGTTACAGATGGCATTGTAGGCAGTCATATACAGTCTTTATTAGCTATATCCAACAGATACAAAAAAGAAATTCACACCCCATCTTCAGTTTACCTTTCCTGGGGTTTTGTATGCTTTTTGTATTACTAAAACAGTATCCTTAATTCTCACACATTTGGTGCATTTTGGGAAATAATCTGCTTTACCAAATGTCACCAATACAACCGCTATTGTCATTTTACCTCCTTTCTGCCTTTTTTATTATTTTTTTAAATTGCAAACATCTTTATTTTGACAATTATGAGCATAACATTGCTTATTTATAATGGCAAAAAAACCCAGAAATTGAGTTGATGAAACTTCTCTGTCTCATAAACCTTGCTGAAGAGAGGAAAAAAACCCAGGAACATATCAAAGGTTCTTTGCTTACAGCATTTAACCCTGAAAGCTACTGAAAATGAGCAGGTCAGGAGTACATTTTTATGCACTTAAAGTGAGGATACAACCTGTCAGCTAAAAGATACTACCACTGTTCTTTGCCCAGAACATTCTGTAGACTCCCGTGCTCTTCTTGCTTATTTCAGCAGACAGGAAAGGTTGCATGGTGTCTGGGCCTAGAGCAAATCAAATGTGCCTGTCATTCTCCTCATCCCTGGAGACACCTTAAGTGTGACTCATACTTCCCAGGTATACCAAAAGGACTTTTACAAATTTGATAGCCATGACCATGGTGAGCAGCAGGGACTGACCCACCCCCCTGCATGGCTCAATTATAAGTCCTTGCTGTGGACTTACACTATTGTAGCTGACCCCTGGTACAGACCTCTGCAGTCTAGGGGTAGGAGCACACCTACACAATACTCTCAAAGACATGGCATGTGTACATGACTATTCAGAGTATTCTCTGATTGTTCATTCTGTAGTTAAAAGATTAATAGCTTTCACAGCAAAGCTTGTTTAAAAGAAGCCTCCGTGGAACACATCCAGTCACGCTATCTGCAACACAGAGAACAGCAGAAATTTAATATAGCTAAATGGAAAGAAACAGTTCAGTAGTCCTTTGTAGCAGGTCAACTGGAAAATATCTGACATGTACATTTCCAATGTGATATACAACCATCCTCCGTATTAAGCATCAGGAATCACAGATTCCATTCCCAGTTTGGGGAAATGAGAAGTTTATCTTTTATACTGATAATCCAGCCTCACTTAGTCATTCTGGAAAACAGCATGGTAGAGTTGGAAAGGCTATGGATGTTCCGAGTGGAGAAGTGCTAAGATAGATTCCAGGCATACAGATGACACCTTAAGCTGCACTACAGATTTGTGCTGCAGTGCACCCAGCTCTCTTTGTTCTCTGTTATCATACAGGCTCTTTCCTTCCCAAGGAAATCAGAGCTAGAAAAATGGTGAGTGGCCATATCTCACTCACTTCGGGCTGAAGCAAGCTGAAACCTGCATTCTCTGTGAAGCATTCTGCATTTCTACCACTTTGCAATGAACACAGAGATCTAGCATCAGTTCTTTGATAAAACATTAAAAACAAAGAAAAAAAGGAACTGTCAAACTTCATCCAATTAATTCATTGTGGGGGATTTAGGCTTTCCATCAAGATCAGTAAATTGAAGCAGAATAGAAGAAATAAATTAATTTTTAAGCTCTATACCACACCTTAGACATTTCAAGGAAATTTCTCCTTCAGTTAAAAGGATTTTCTTTTTTCCTGTATGTGAGATAACAATTTCTAGTTCTTTTACATCATAACAGCTGTCCTTTCCAGGCTATATTTTAGAGAGAAAGAAGAAGAAGAGCTATCGATGGATGAGACTGAACTTTGACCTTTTAAAAGAGCTAACCTATGAAGCCAAGCGGATGATTGAAGGAGTAGTTTATGAGATGAGGATCTATGCTGTGAATTCTATTGGCATGTCCCGGCCAAGCCCTGCCTCACAACCCTTCATGCCAATTGGTGAGTTTTGAAACCCCATGGTATTTCTAGGACAAAACCAAGACAGGAAAATTTTTACCTCTTTTCTTCAACCACTAAAAAGAATGTGTCGGGAAAGAGGCTATCAACCATCTCTATATTCTATATTTAATCAACCTTTTCCTTTGTAATGTTCCTCTTCTCTATCTCTCATTCCTCTTCCTGAAGAGCACAGAGGTTCCAGTTTCATGAAATTGCTGATGAATTTTTAGTTGTTATAATTAGAAGTGTGAGAGTCAAGCTGGATCTGGAAAGGAGGAGAACTAATTGACAGAGATTTCCCTGTCCCTCTCAGCTTCTCCCATTCCCTTATGGGTGCAAATATCACAGTATCCCGTCCAGTGCTCCCTTAATCCCGGCCCTCTCCACAGCTAAAAGGATAGATGATTAAGAAAATATTTGAGGAATGATTTTCTATAAATAATCCTTCCCAACACAGCAGTGCAGTGTCTCCTGCAGTCCCTGAGCAAGGAGCAAACTAAAGGAGTCCTCAGGAAGCCTGCCTGCTAAGGCTTTTAGGGAGAAGACCCACAAAAATACAACTAGCTGGAGATTAAAATGACTAGAGTTTCTAAATCTACAAATAACAGCGAAGGGGGACAGCCTGCTGACAGTGAAAATGTAAAAGCAGATGATGCAGTGAAGGAATCAGAAAGGAAGGCTGAAGTGCAAGAAGGGTCTCTTAATTCTGGATTTCAAACACACAACGGCTGGTCTGCAACAAAAGAGGTCAAACAAGAACCATCAAGTGGAGCTACTGAAAAAAAGGTCCAAAGTTTTCATGGGATAGGCAAAGTTTTACTTGATTAAGGATAAAGTTCACACTTACTTCTTCAGAGAAGAGGTTTGGGGTTTTGATCGTGTACTGTGTGGTTGTGTATGTTCCCAATTGCATTTGCCTCCTGTGTGCTGTCCTTGCTACCATGTGAATACAAATATTTTTGACAGTTACAGAAATGAAATTAGGTGATATTTTTGTTATTTTTTTACCATGACTTTGGGAACTAAGACTGATTACAACTAGTTCCACAATGTGTGAACATGTATTTAACTTGTCCTGTAAAATCTATTATGTATATTTATATTCAGAAGATGTTCAATTTATAATACACATATACACAGATTATGCCAAGCATACCTTGTGTTAACACGATTGCTCTTATGGTATGTATACTAAATTTTATGGTCCTGCACCCTAAATGTTATTTTGAAAACGTTGTTTTCTGTTTGCTTTTTGGCATCATTTATTTCACAGCAACATTTACGTGTATTTTGGATGCTCTTGTAAGGGATTTTATTGATTATTTTTAAATTAGTAGCTAATAGTCATGCTATTAGCAGAAGACTGAATTTAGCTAGTGGTCTTTCTGAAGTGTGGGTTAATAAATAACCTGTTCTGCAGAGGAATGAGAAATCTGTATCTAAATCAAATTTTTTCATCCCCCAAATATTTTTCTCAGTTTTGTCTCTGTTACAAATGCACACATCAGAAGTAGTGTTTCTGTAAACATGTAGTCATAACTTTTGGTCATTTTCTTCACTGTGTGAGTGAAGTGAAATTTAGCCACCATCAATTTGATTCTCTGACCATGCAAATTTTCTCCAGTTACAATCAGGGTGTGAGTACAGAATACAAAATGTACATACTTTCATTTCTAAACTTCTCTGCAGACTTATGACATTTGACTCCCTTCTATAGATCTTCTTTTTCCAGTGGCTTTTCTCATAAGGGAATATCTGTGAATAGGAACTACTATCTCAACCTTTTGATCCCCTTCCTATTACAGGAATCTTATGCTGTGCTTTAATTAAATGATGTGATAGGTGTCACACTTCACAACCAAGCTTCAGGTAGATTTATTTCATTAATATAGACAGTGACACATAAATCAGTGGTTAATCACTCCTTGTATAGCCTTTCAATTCTCATAGCTGTATTGCTGTTTCTCAGAATCTACTTGTCTATATTTCCTTACAGCTCCTCCAAGTGAACCAACCCACTTTACAGTGGAAGATGTTTCTGACAGCACAGTTTCCTTGAAGTGGAGGCCCCCTGAGCGGATTGGAGCCGGGGGATTAGATGGTTACATGGTGGAATACTGCAAAGAGGGATGTAAGTAAGCATGAATACTAGGCAGCAGCAACAGAGCATTTAAAAAATGGCACAATTGCAATAACTTCACCTCAATACACTACCAACAACCTAACCATGTTCAGCATGATGTAATTTTAATCTATGTCTACCAGCCTTTCCAACCATCACCATATTCACGACAATGTGACTGTAAAACCATGGAAGTCACTTCCATAATGTCATCTTCACAATCATCATAAGCTTTAATAAACATTAGTAATACAAAAATATCATTGCTCTTCTATAGTCACTGCTGTACTTCTGTATCACTCATGAATTGCATATTTCTAGAACAAATAAAATAACATTATTGCAACAACATCAATCAAACTTTAAAGTAACCATTACCTTACCTCATTTAATACTTGTACTGGTAATACTGTAACAGCACCATATCTACAAAATTCAATGTTCTGTGATGCTACAACCTAATACTTATGTCATAAAAGTCAAACAACAAATTTATAGTCACTTAAGTATTTACATTTTCCCTGACACTAGGCTTGATTGCCAAATAATCTAAACTAGGGGGTTTACAGGGCATAATGTACGCAGAAATAATTTATAGTCTTTAATGAGACCTCACTATAGAATTACCAGAATCTCTGTGTCACTGTCATAGCAGAATGATTTTATTGGTCATATTTCTGTGCATTAAGAATTCTGTTCAACTGTGTCAATTGAGAATTAAACAATAAATTCCAACAGTTATGTGCTCTATTATTGTTTTCAGCATATGTGGCTCTCACTGATCTCTTTGGACAGCCACAGAAGGTATATTTACTCCAAGAAAAAAAAAATTCAATTAAGGCTTCACTTACTTCCTAAAGCTACTTCAAAATTCTCCCCCTTCCCATGTAGGAAAAATAAATGTCAAGAACTCGCATAGCTCTAAGCTGTATAAAACAAAATTTCAAAGGAACTACCCAAAGATGATTCCCTTATCCTTAGCTCTTTAGAGTCACAAAGTGTAGAGATTGCTTAACTCCATGTGAAAATACATGTCCTTGATCCAGAGTTCTTCCAACTTATTTTACTCACTCTTAAGTGCGGTGTTGTAACATGAATTCATTTTACCCTAATAGAAATTTACTTTCAATTGCAAACAAGGCATCAGTTTGGAAAAATAATGTATTATTGCAATATGCAAATACTGTACTTGTAGCTACAGAATGGATTCCTGCTCTTCCTGGCCTAACCGAGCGCACATCTGCACTGATTAAAGATCTGGTCACGGGGGACAAACTTTATTTCCGTATCAAGGCTATAAACCTGGCTGGTGAGAGTGGAGCAGCAACAATAAAAGAGCCTGTTACTGTTCAAGAGATCCTGCGTGAGTATCTAGACTGAATAAATCTTACTAATTTATTTCCTCTGGCCAAAATTCTGCCTTTATCTGAGAATAACCCACAAACTGCTCTTCCACTTTAATTAGGTGCCCAGTGTCTTCTTACTGAGAACATCTCTAAGCACCCAGGTCTTATATATGTAAAGCATAGCTCTTAAAATAAAATTATTCTTCTTACTTTCAAAATATGGACAATTCACCTCTTGCAATGGCACTGTCAGCATTTAAGAAACATTTATTTAATATTTACCTCACTGCTTGAAAAACTGCTCTATTACTGTGAAATGACTGTGTTTGCTGTGGCAAGAGATCTATTTACCTCATTGTCACAGATTATTAATTACCACCCTGTGCATCACCCAACAGCAGTAGATTAAAATTCATTTGACTGGAGTCCAAAAGGCATCAAGAGCTGCTAATAGTGGATTCCTCAACCTTGGCTCACACGAAGCATCTGCCAGAGTCTCACTGGCAGTAAATTGAGCCAATGTAAATAAAACAAATTTTCAATGCATCTCAATACCAAATGGTCAGGAAGACAGATAGTCCAACTGTACGTTAAGAAATTCCTTCTGTGAATGACAGGGAAAAGAATAAGGATAAAAGGAGAGCCTAGAAAGCTTTCCAGTGAGGTAGAGAAAAGTAGAGACTAGATGAAAAAAACATGGAGTAAACTCCTTTCTTGTTAGTGAAAAGTAAGATGCTACAAAGAGATTCCACTACATCCATCTCAAAGAAAGCACTGTAACTGACTGACTGTAGCAAGATAAAGGAATCTGTCAGTTGCTGTGCTGAGTGTGTCCATAAATACCTCCAAGTGGCAATTTACAAGGTGCTGCAGTATCGATATAGCAATAGATAATCATAATCACTCTTTTACTCCAATCCATCCCTTGTCCCATCTTTCTATTGAACTGAATGATTTCTCCAAAGAAATGAAGTCAATATAGAAGACTTGCATCCAACAGAAGTCACACAAATTTGACATTTCAGATGTGACACATTTTCATAAGTGCTGCTGCCACTGAAAACATGCTCAGATGTAAATATATAACTGAGAATTAATATTAACTTTTTATCCAGTAGAAAAATATATTTGAGACTACTGAGAGACTGAGCTATTCCCTAAAAGTATAAACAGTGTTTCCACAATTTTCTTGCACTTCCATTACCTTATTTTTGCTATAAGTTATGTTGCATATTATCAAAAGTTTTGTATTTAGTGTCCTAATGCTTAACTGCAGAGCGTCCCAAATTCTGGCTGCCACGCCACCTCAGACAGACTCTGGTGAAGAAAGTGGGTGAGACAATCAATATTGTGATCCCTTTTCAGGTATGTATCAGCTGCTATTTTGTCATGGTTTTTTATGATTACTTACCTAAAATAGTTTCCCTAATGCAAGTTCCCATTGCTTCTCTGCTTAAGGAGAATTACATAAGTATGGCTGATGACTCATTAAACCCTGTCGAACATTTGGGAAGGGAACTACTCCTTTTTTCAGTCATATTTTTTTTTACATTCAGAGTTTCTTCCTTAATCCCACGTTTTGGGGAAGAAGAAAAAAGTGGTGTAAGTAAATGCAAGTCCATTCTTGCTTACTGAGCACAAGAGGCACCTCAGAGAAAAGTAGACAAAAGTGTAAGAATCCAACAAATTAATCCTCTGGAACCAAGGTATATGATGTCACCAGGCAACTTCTTTGGCAAAAGTGTACATGTTGATTTCTGAAAGGCTGACTGCAAAAATCAGTTTGCACATAAACAGAAGACCCCAGCTGGCCCTGGGATGCAGAACCTGAGTGTGTATATAAAGACCCACTCAGGAATTACTGTGCATGAGCTGAAGGTACAAAAAACAGAGCATGATGAGGATTATCAAGGTTTCATGGATGTAACTACACTAAGGCATGCACAAAATTGCTAAAAGATATACAAAGACTGACCTGACCAGTTACCTCATCTTGCCATTTTCTAGAGCTGTACACACAACTATCTGACCATTTTTAAAACCCCACATGCCTTTTGTCACATGCAAGACTATAATATCAATAGAGTGCAAAAATTAGACTGTTTAAGGAAATGGTTTTCTAAGGGAGAAATAGCAAAAGAAATTGTAAATTACAGACTCTGGCTCTGACAGAGGTATCACCTAATCAAGTTCTCAGTTAAAATTTCAAGACACTGAAATTTCTCTGCAGTCCAGGATTGACATTTATAGAAATGTAATCCTGTTTTTAGTGAAGAGCTTTGAAATTCTCATATAAAAGATGCTGGAGATATGCAAAACATTTTTTCCACAAGGAAGACAAATATGTACACATAATCTGTATTCTTTTGTTTGAGCAGCACCAGCAGGAAATAAAAATTATTAGAGCAAAATCTATGTAAACTTAAAGGTACATGGATTTTTGCCCTGGGTCACATGAAAAGTTGCTTTTTTCACAGAGATATATCTGATTAGTACACAACTGCACACCCATGAATGAATCACTTTCTTGAATTGCATGCTTGAATTATTTCAGCATAATCATAAGGCTACTTTTTTTTCTTTCACATTTATCTCCAAAATTGCTAAAATTACTTTTTTACTGATGTCTAGCCACACACAAAATGCAAGATTTGTATTTTGATCTGCTATTTCTGAGTTACACAATTATTAAAAAGAATCCTAAAATAAACAGATATTTTTCCTGCTTGAAGAAAAATTGCACAAATTTGACAAGCTGTCTCATAAACAGGGGAATAAAATTCAGCACTTTAGAGATTTGTGCCTTATGTCCCCTTGTGCTGGTTTTGACTGGGCAGAATTAATTTTCTTCCTGGAAGCTACTATGGGGTCATGTTTAGAGTCAGAGCTGGAAAGAGTATTGCTAATTTTGGGGTATTTTAGCTGCTGCTGAGACTGCTCTCAGCATACACAGAGTCCAGGCTTTTTCTGCTCCTCTGCCAGGAAGGGAGGTGCTAAACCATGACAGCCCCATGTCACCACCTTCCAGCCATCTCCTCTGCTGAGAGCAGCCTCGCTGCAATATTCCCAGAGAGTGGCCAGTTCTTTGTCCTCCTCCTCTACTGACATGTCCTCAGTTCCCTGGCCAGGGTAAGTGCATGTAGCAACTCCTCCAGAGCTTCACTTAATCCTGCCTCACCATTCAGCTGTTGCCCAACAAAATAGTTAAAAAACTGAGCTTTGCCTGACTTTTCCTGAGTGGGGACAATAACTGAAATTTTGGCATTTTATCCTGTTATCAATTTTTCACGGAACTGTACTAAGCTAATCTTAGAGATTTCGAGTGCTCTATCAAATTTGGCCAAATTGAACCAAGTAATTGAAAAGTTATTTGAGTAGCTGACTTACAAATCATGTGCTATTATAAGAGCTTGTCTCCCAAAGAGTAAGGCTAACAAAAAATTCTAAAATCTATCCATCAACACCAAATTTTACTCTGAGAACAAAGCCAGAAGATTTTAATTCAAGAAGCATTTTTTTGAGCTAATTAAATTTGTCATAGTGTTGAATTGCAGCTTTCACAGTGTTAAGAATTGTGGCTATAGCTATTTAGAATATGTAATACTGATGACCTTTCAAAAACAACTTTTCCCTTTACATTTTTGAAAAATTTTAAGTCATTGGCAATTTCTATTGCAGAAGAAGACTCAAAGTAGATACAGTGTCTAGTGAAAGTGGAAGTCAGTGTCTTCTACTATTTACAGTCTCTGTGCAACCTTTCCAGTGACCTCTGTAGTCATTACAGTGAAATTCTGTGAAATACGTTATCAAGGTATCCTGGGTATAATGCTACTGGCAGATCTATTTAAATCTTTAGACCAAAATGTCGCAAAAAGAAAGTAAAACACTGTTACTGACTTTTCTTCTGTTGAATGCATTAAGCAGGTGGAACACTCTGGTGAAAGGAAGAGAACCTACACAATTTTGCTTCAAAGTTAACTGCGTGAATGGAAGGGTATTATATGCTATTAGCAGATAAAATTCACAGTAGTACTGAGCAGTCTTTTTGTCCCTCATATATGTGTGAATATAAATATCTAAGAGCATTTAAATTCATTTTTTCCTGGCTGTGAACTCCACGAAGTTTCTCTGGTGCTATTTAGCCACTCTGTCACTCACTGTTCTCTCTCAGATTATCTATTACACATTGCAGAAATCCAATCCTCTGACATATGTATTAGGAACATGCTTTCTCTCTGTTTATGCTTTTCACAGTCTATAAATATAAGAGTATATGAAAACCAACACTTTGAACACTTGCAATCTTTCACTGGCACTCACAGCACCTCAAAAAAGGAGGATCTGTGAGTGAACATATCTGATCAACCCCACTAGAACACCAGCAGCAACAATCTTGTAATCAGTCTGAAACCTGCCAAGCATTTGTCTTGACAAAGTAGAAATTTAAATAAATGTCCATAGAACTATACTATTTAGGCATATAATTTTTATTCTGAAAGCATTCCCCAGCCAAATTTTTCAAGGAGGATCTTCATATCACTTAAAAATACACTTAAATGTTGGAAGTGAAATAGAGTCAGTTCTTGGCACGTTCACCAATAATATGACACAGATATGGAAAATAAAACACAAAACAACCCAAACCCTTTCACTTGTTCCAGAATTTCTACTATACATTTCAGCTGAAGAGAGGAATCCATTTCATGCTCTAATAGGTTTTTGTGAGTGTTCTATGAAATGAGACCAGGGTACAGGTACATTAGAACAGGACAAAACTATCTTGTATCTATTATTTCAGAGCTGCAGGCCCTGAGGTGCTCTTAACTATGGTCCTTGTCAGAAAGCTGCAAAAAAATAATTTACCAGAGAGAGAAAATGGAAGATCCAAACCCATTGCTCATTCAGGATGTATATCAACCCTGATGTGAAATAAACTACAATACATCTGATGAGTTAGAGAAAAGAGCACCTATGACTGAATAGCAATTTCTAGGTGATTTAGACATCCTTTAAGTACAATTTTGGACAGATCATGGCTTAACTCTTATAAAAGGTGAAGGTGTTTTCTTAACACCACTGGAAAAAAAGAAGATAGTACACAGATCTTCTGAGCAAATACCAGACAAACCTGAAATAAAGGTGCAGCAATGCACAAAGACTCAATATTATTCTGTCTACCTTTAGGCACCAGACCAAGAGTCTGAGTATCTTAATCTCTGCCTCTGTAGGCTAAGGGAAGAGATACAGTCTTTCAGAGTGTGTTCCAGACACCATGTGGAGTGAGGAACCTTCCAGAGCTGTTTTCTCTGCTGTTTGCTGGAGGCAGAGTGTCCCAGTTTCAGTGCCTTAGGCTCCAGTGCCGGGCAGCCCGAGCAGAGCCAACTGCTGCCTTGCAAGGTCCCACTTTCCCTCATCACCCACTGAACTACCCCAGGCCTGTGCTGCACTTTCACCTTGTTTCACCTTGGTAATACGGCAGAAAGTTAAAAAAAAAAAACCCACTGAGTTATTTTCTGTTGGGTTAACTATTAATACATTTAATTAAAACGTTATGGCCATTTTCTGTTTTCTTGGGATTCCTTGTATGGAGTTGTACTGTGGAAGTAGCACTCCAATAACTTTTGAAGAACCAAATAGTAGTTAACATTTTTACTGGAAATGGCTGGATGAGAGTGATGCACACCACAGCTATCTCACTGATTCCACAATGTCATCTTCCATAGGCGTAGCAATGCTGACCCCTTAGGTTGACAGTCGCCAAAACAATTTTGCAGTGCAGAATTATACAATAAATATATCATACCAAGACTGCAAGATGACAATAATTTTTCAAAAGATCTTAAAAATGCCTGGGGAAATAGCATCAAATGTTTTAAGAAAGGGAGAAGAATGGGAGCAGAGCTGATAAAGTCCTAAGGTGTGTAAGGGTTCTGCTAATAAAAATCAGAACAAGTCAGATCAGCTGCTGGCTTCACTGATGTGTCTGGGAAAGAGTACCAGACCAGCACAAGTATAGTATTTCTGCATTTGTTCACAGTATCAGTTCAGGCTCTAACTAAATGGCACCTCTCAGAGCACTGTCACTAAACCACACAGGGAGTAGCAAATATTTGTCTGGAAAAAAACCAGAAATGGTAAATTTATAGAGTTTACTATCTCAACTCTGTGTATTATATTAAGCTTTCTAGATTTATAAGTCACTAAGAGAAAAAGGGAAATACTAAAGCCTTAAAGTTGTTTTGTGGATTTTTTTCTCTCTTTAGGGTAAACCAAGACCCAAAATCACTTGGCTGAAAGATGGTCAAACTCTAGACTCCAAAGACGTGGGAATTCGGAACAGCAGCACAGACACAATCCTTTTCATCAGAAAGGCAGAGCTTCATCACTCAGGAGCATATGAAGTGACACTTCAGATAGAAAACATGTCTGATAAAGTTGCAATAACAATACAAATCATAGGTAAGACCCTGACAACACCAGAATTAAGCAGATCATGCAAGACAAAATAGTGGCTGGACTGAGGCAACCCAAAGATCCAACTACCCCAGAATCCCTTCTCTTTCAGAGGCTTTTTGCAGATGGTAGGACAAAGCTCAGAGCAGGGTAGCATGTGACCTTATTTTCCTACTACATTTTCCCACCTTAAAGTTTTCTGTGTCCTAGAGACCTTCAGAGGGTGACGGATGTTCTTTGTGTTCCATAGTTCTTTAGTGATCTTTTTCTTGCCTAGTTTTATCCAGTCTGTATTTTAATCCAGGTCTAGTTTGAGAATCCAAACATCCTTTTAGAAGGAATTTCATTTTAAGTACATATACCTATTAGCTTTGATTTGAGTCTGTCTCCTGACAATCTCATTTGACATCCACACAATTTTGTATCAGAAAAAACCATGAATAATCATTCAGCTTTTCCATGTTACTCATGATTTTATAGCCTTCAGTCACACTTGTCTCAGTTAACTTCCTCAAGTTTTACTCTCATCATTTTCAAACAGATGCCGTTTCATATCTTTGATCATCCTTATCAATCTCCTTTCTATCACTTTGAGAGAGATAGAATGAGAGTTCTGGTGTTCTTAGGCATAGCTATATTGTCCTCAAAGAAGGAAATATGAATCTTGGAATGGATCTACTCCTACGTGGGTTTTTTTCCATTAGATCAGTGTAGGAAAGATAAAATCATTGCTGTAATATACCTCTACAGTTCCAAAAATTAGAAGGCACAGTACCGTGAATTTGAAAAATTTACATTTAATGCTTTACTCTGTTAATAGTGTCTAGTTAGTCTGAGGCTTATTCTTTATAATACAATTTTTGGTCTATTTTCTAATGTCATTTTAAAGGAATGCATTGTCAAAGTTTCCATGACTTCTTTTGGGATTATGTGGGAGATATTCTGAGATCTCGCCTATTCAGATTCATTAATGTCCAGTCAGAACTTTTCTAGTTCTCCTCATTACCACTCATTTTAACATTCTTGGTAACTGTTTTTATTTCTCTTTCACACTGTTATCCCAAATTTCTTCCAGTGTATCAATCCATTTTTAGAATATGTGTTCTGGCTCAACTCCTAATGTTTTGGAATTAAAAATGCTGACTTTTCTCAGCTTAAAGTTTTATTAATTATATTGGCAGAATAGGTATGAAATGGTGCCAACAGCAAACAAGAAAGGCATAAAGAAATTGGAGCAAATATGTCTTAATACCAGCAGCTGCTTCTGCTCAAGAGGATGGCTACAGTTCTGCAAGGAGAAAATAAGTAAATGGCAGCTAAAACAAAATAATCCCAAGAGTGGACAGAGAGGCTGTGGATGCCCCATCCCTGGCAGTGTTCGAGGCCAGACTGGATGGGGCTGTGAGCAGTTTGCTCTGCTGGAAGGTGTCCCTGCCCATGACAGGGGCTTGGAACTGAGAGATCTTTAAGGTCCCTTCCAAACCAAGCCGTTCTCTGACTCTATGACAGGTAAAGAGGAGTGGTGCACCCTACATTCAAATTATCTTTCTAAAACTGGTTAGTGACTCTTGATTCTGGCCATGGCTCTTAGGCCATAGCACCAAGAATCTTCTGCCTGTTGTTCGATACTGTAGAAAGTCACAAAAACACATCCATATACCATTGTCAGAGAGTTATATCATAGAGAAAATGAATGATTGAAAGTAATAACTAATCTTATCAAACATGTAAGAGTTGGAGGACAGGCATCAACTTTCTACTTCTTGGGCAGTTTGGTCAAATGAATGGGAATACGAATATTTCATTAAATTCATGTGCAAGAGGAGAAAGGGCTTGTAACATAAGCAGATACTTCTGCAATCAGGGCATCTACTCTTTTCTTGATTCTGTTATCCTGTCATTGGAACTGCCTCTTCTCAATTCTGTCAACTGCACTTTTTGTTCCCCAGGTTTTATGCTCTCTTGGCATAAAACAGAAATATAGGTGATTCTGGCACTCTTTCTACACTCCTAGTGGTGCTTTAGGTGCAGAAGAACAGCAGGCTGAAAAGCCAGCCTGGCTTTCAGAGACACAACAAGCCAATCAGTGATCTTTTGAGGTGCCTTTTCATCAGCTAACTTCCCTTGTCAAAATTCTCCTTGATGAAGAAGCAAGGCTTGTGGCTTCAGCCCCTATCTTTTTTTAGGGGTAAGGCAAGAGTGCAGGTAGCCAAAAGCTCTGCTGCTGTGATGAGTCAGGTCAGCTCCAAACAAGAGGAAACAACTCTGTTACTGCCATCACCTTCCCTTGCCAAAACACTTGCTGCCATTTACTCTATAGATCAAAAAACAGGCACATTTTCTATGGGAATAGAGTATTTATTAAAGACTTCTAGAAAGTTCTTAGATAATGAAAATATCTCCAATCTCTGGAGAATACAGTTCCCTCAACTTCTTTCACCCTCTACATGAATCAATAAACTATGTCTGTCATTATGACTTCTATTGATCAAAGCAAACCTCAGTTCTATACTTTATAATTTTTACTGGAATTAATTCATTTTTTCATTATGTATTATTTGAAAATATAAATTATAATTTATCTTTGAAAGATAATTCACACTTTATCTCTTCTTCCCATTGTATAAATTTCATTAGTTTGCAAAACTCCTCAGCTGAGCTTGTGCTGAGGGTAACAGAATATTTCCTCAGAATACAAATCCCCACTCTGACACAGTGCCATACAAAGGAAAATAATCTGGGTCAGAAGCATCACTAAGGATAACTTTTCCCACCCTCTATTTGCAAGCTAGAGATGTACTGGTTGTTACTGAGAAAGAAATATTCTACCATTCTAAAAAGAAATTTTGAATAGATATTCTTGCAGATTGCATTAACCCACTGAGCCACAAAGATCAAGATTATAAAACCCCATGTAGCAAATTTATCCATTTCTGCCTTTTTTAATGTTGTTCTTCACACATGTGCAGACAGGTATGTAGTATGAAAAATTCTTCTCTTAAATCAGAATAGATTAATTGATTTCTGTATAATGAAGATACACACCTAACAAAAACAACTAGGTTTTTTTTCTTTTAAGTTGTGATTCAAGTTAACAACAAATGCATTTCCACACCCCCATAAGCAATGTTGTTCATTTGACAACATATTGCCCTTCCCTACTTCAGAAACAGAGAAGAAAATCTAAGAAGGCTTTACCTGGTTGGTGACTGTTGAGAAACACAGATGATGGCAGGTTTTTCTCTGAAATGTTAATGTAAGATAGGCAGAAAGAGGATGACAAATGGAATGAGAGCCATGCATTCCATACCCCTTATCAGACATCATGCGCTGTTCTAGTTGGCACCACTTTGAAGGAGGACAGTAGGGATCAAACCTAATTATAAAGCAGTTTTCAATTCCAAAGTTTGTCAGTGAAAAGCGAATTAGCACATTATGCTTTGATGTAGAAAGTACAGTTACCCTAATAACAAAGACTGATTTGTTACTGGTTTGCATATCCTTCTTTAAGGAATTAAATTACAAGCCAGCTATGATTACATTTCTCTGTGTTTTGCTCATCTGAAGCCCACATTCATCAGATTCTCACCATTTTCTTAATTTTTCCAGCTTAGCTACAAAATGGGGAGACAGTTTCCATTCAGCCTTGAACTATTTTTCACTCAATAACAAGATCAACTACGCAGCAGTACCCAGCAGGTCCCATAACTGGGTGCAACAATCTAGCATCAAAACTAGTGTCCTCAAATTAAAAAAGACGGAAATATTATTTAATAAATCTAATCTAAATCTTACAGAATTTGACTAAACAACATGGTATAAATATGAATGATCCTCAAAAGGAAAAAAAGAAAATTCTTATCATTTCATACTATGTTGTTTTTCTCTATATTTCCATGTACCTTAAAAAGGACACAGATTTCTCCGTCTCTTTGAGACTTTGTTCTTTTTCTAGTTCATACAGAGAAATCACCTAATGGGCAAGCTAACAAGCACTGAGCCAAGAGGGAAAAGGTCTATTCCCAAATGGCTGGCCTTCCTCAGCTGCAAGGCACATACCCTATTGCCCTGGCTGGTAGAGCAGTGCAGATAAATGGCCAAGAAATTGCACTGAGGTAACCAAGTAATAAAACTGCAGTTAAAGTGTTAATCACATCCATCTGAACAACACAAACTTCTTTTCCACTTTAAAGATGTTACCAATTCTAGTGTGTTTTCTATTTCTCCCTAGGATTCAGGCCTCTCAAAAGATTATTCAAAGGGTATTTGAAAATTTCCCAACTTCTTGTTTACAGTTTTGACTTCACATAAATGAAGTGTGTTGCTAGGGAATGTTATAGATTGCTATCAGGTTCTATTTTTTTTCCCTGCACGGGGAAATGACAAAGCTCTTGGATCTTGAACTAAAAGCTAAGGTGTTTTCTTATGTCTCCTCTGCAGACAAGCCTGGTCCTCCTCAGAATATAAAGCTTGTAGATGTTTGGGGATTTAATGCAGCCCTGGAGTGGACACCTCCCCAAGATGATGGCAATGCTCAGATCTTGGGCTACACAGTTCAGAAAGCTGACAAAAAAACAATGGTAAGAACTCATGCTGGGTCTGTGGCGTTGTATGGAGTTAAACCAGCACCTGCTCTGGGAGCACAGAGACATGAGGGAAACAACTGAATTCATGGCACTCATTTGTGTGTCTAAGGTGTCCTATGGCACCTCAGAGGTAATTAAACACTGAAAAATAGAATAAAAAAACAAATAACCACCAAAATAATTGAAAAATAGAATAACAAAAAAAAAAAAAAAAAAAAAAAAAAGGTGAAAGATTAAATTCAATGCTTAGCAAAAAATGGAAGGGAGACCAAGCCTGTGCAGTCTCTGGTGTTGACTGCATAGACAGCTCTCCTTTGAAGGTGGAATTATACTTTTTATTTGGAATTACATTTTTCATAAATGTAGCAAAAAAAATGAAAGGGAGGGAGGAAGAGTTAGACTTGCAGTGAGATGCTAGGCATACGAGGGTACATAGTGGAAGAGTATGTACACCAGTCAAACTGGAAAATATCTTTCTCATGGAAGAGCAGTCACATTCTGAGTACACATCTTGTACCAGATTCCCCAGATGTGAGTATGGGTAAAATATAGTGGAGAGTTGAGGGATTTTTTTCTCAAAGTGGAAGTATTCATACATCCATCGCACTGCCAGAATATAAAAGTAAGAAAATAGATCAGCTGATCTTCACAGGAAACCATATAATATTCATTTTGCAGATTAGTGTTAAATACCTGTCTGCCTGTCTTTTCCTTGTAGCCAGAAAATTCTCTCCATACTAAAAGTAGCACCATGTCTGACCTCTCATAACATCTTTCTAAACAGTACAGTCTTGTTACAGGAATGGTACACTGTTTTTGATCACTATCGTCGCACAAACTGTATAGTGTCAGACCTGATTATGGGAAATGAGTATTTTTTTCGAATCTTCAGTGAAAATTTGTGTGGATTGAGTGAAACTGCTGCAACCACCAAAAATCCTGCCCATATCCAAAAAACAGGTAACATATTCTTCCAAACAAAGGTCACAAAAGCCACTAAGTACCAGAAGTAATACACTGGCAAATGGAAAGTACAGTTTTACTAGCTGCACCTTTAAAGATATTTTAATTATTTAATAACTAGCACTTATAAAGAATTTTAGCATCAAGAACCCATATCTGGGCAGATCTCCTGTACTAATATAAATATCAGTTAAAAATATTTAATCACACAGTCTTCCTAAACTATATTAAGTAAATAATACAACTGGGGGATTATATTAATATTTTGGAGTTAAAAGTTGAAGATGTCTGTGGTGAAGACTTTCCCTGCACACATATGGCTATAATATTTTTAACAGAAGCTGAAAACCCCTAATTGTTGGGACCTTTTACCTTAACTAACACATTAAACATGAGATACGTTTTTAAATGAGATGTGCTTAAAGACTTTTTATATCACAAATGCCAAAAGCTTTGAAGCTTCTTAAAATCACACAGACAAAATAAATGACAGACAGATTGTACACAAGCCAGCAGAACTGACAACACAGTTCTTACTATTCTGTCTCTTTGAATTGCAGGCACCACTTATAAACCCCCTTGCTACAAAGAGCACGACTTCTCTGAAGCTCCTAAATTCACCCACCCTTTGGTGAACCGCTCTGTGATTGCGGGATACAACACCACGCTCAGCTGTGCCGTCAGAGGAATCCCCAAGGTACACAGCACCACTGACACTGAGATTGTTGCAACCAGCCAAGAATTCCTGGCAGTTCAGGGTGGCTGAGTGTGGCGTGGCTCTTCAGGAAGGAGATGCAGGAGGCACCCGGTCATGTTCCATTAACCAAATGATACAGAGGGGCAGCAGTTCTTCTGTTACACCAATGCATCCACATTAGTTTTTGAGAGTCTGAGCTATTTTGCAAAATTAACTAGAATAAGGCCTGGTCTAGTGTGAAGGTTTTTTTATCAAGGTTTTGTTGGTTTGGTTTTTTAATGTCACAGGAATATTTTCTCATTCTAAATATATTTCTTAAAGTCCCACCAAAGAATATATAGATTTACTATTTTGTTAATCAGGAACAAGCAGTAAAAACTGTATCAGCTAGGAGCTAAATTTAGACTTCTCAGAAAAGGGAAATAAAATTTCTGTCTGCAGTGAAGGAATTTACCATATTATGACATAATCTTGTCATAAATTTAAATTAGTACAATCACTTTACATCTGGCTGCTTATTTTCAGCCTCTTTCACTACCGCATACCTGCAAGGATCTGATTGCCACAGAGCAAAACATATAACAATCACTCAGAGTCCAAATTTAAAAAAATAATCATTTGCTGCAGTTCATTGGATGACAAAGGAGCTCCAGACAAAACTCAAAAGCAAAAAAGAAGCATATCCATGTAAACAGTTTCAAAAAAAACCCCAACAAAACAAAAGAACATTACAGAATAAACACCAGCAGCTGTAGGCAAAATCCATCTTCCAGTAGCTGCCTCAGCTTAGAAATGACAGTGTTATTGACAATATTCCCTCTGGGTTAAGTGACATTTTTGTACATCTGCATCCACTTCATTCTGTTTCCATGGTTTTAAGAAGATTCTTTAAAAACCTTCTCAGTTTTCCAGCTGTTATTGTACAGTAATGGCAGGCTTTGGAATGCAGGCATGCTAGCTTCTCCTTCCCATTAGCCTGAAGGATCCAAGCACTCCTCAGCCTTCAGTACACCTAATACTGTTAAAGCAGTTTTCCAGACACATTTTTGTACTTCCATTGCCCAAATTAACCTTGATAAAATGTTTCAGTACCTGCAGAAGCACTCTGCAAAAGCTCTCATGACCTAAGGCAGATGAAAGTTTCCAGTTCTTAATAATTGTAGATTCTCAAGGACACCTCAGGATGATCTGTATGGCACAGAAAAGTTACCACTGCAGGCAGAGACAGTACTCATGCCCTGCCAGTAATGAAATATAATAAGAGACATATCACCAGAAAGATACTGAAGCTGTAAAGAGACAAGGAAAAAATGTTAAGGCAGGAAAAATTCTAGCAGAGATCTGTCAAGAAATTAAGCAAGTGGCAGGTGGGATGCACTGGATGATTATACCACAGGTCATAGACAAAAGTGTTTCAGTAAATTTTAATACACTCTATAAAAACAGTGCAGTAGTTTTGGGGTTTATGGATGAAGAAACAGAAGGCATTAATTCTGAAAGAAAAACAGATAAATGTAAAGTTTGGTCTTCTATTCTTTAAAGACTGCTTCTTCACTGTATGTACTAATGAGCTCGAAATTTAAAACAATAGTTTGTATCGTATCAGATTTTTCATTTTCAAAATTTCATTTATAAAAATTAAAGGCACATTTTCAGCTGGAAACACAACATAAAAGCTTGAACTGGTATAGAAGCAACCATTTCATTCCATAGCGCCAGCCAACAGGAACTTCATTCTCAAATTCCTGAAGTTTCTAAAGATATGCCAGAGGGTTTGGAAAATCCTTTCCCAGACCAAACCTTGGCATCCTAATTTGGCCACCCAGAATCTGTGGAGTTTTATGACACTTCTGTTCTAATAATCTGTGAAGTTTAATTCCCTTTCTGTAAGATACTTGCAGCATTAAAATACATTTTAATAAGCACAACTACATAGCTCCTAAATGAATGAATTTGTAGACAGTTAAAAGGGGTTGGATTTTTAAATACATTTTAATAAGCACAAGTATATAACTCCTAAGTGAAGGAATTTGTAGACAGTTAATAGGGGTTGGGTTTTTTAAAAATTGTAATAAAACAGGGCACAAACTTTTCTATATGCTATTTGTGAATTAACAGAAATATTGAACTTTTGAATTTGTACTGAATGAAATGTTCCTTGAAATATTATTGACATTGCTTTGTAAATAGCCCTCATAATACTATTTAGCCTTTGATGGCTACATTGAGGCTGCAAGATCAGGTGTAAATCTTCCATTCTATACCTTCTATTTTTAAAATCTCCTTTTTTGTTCTTCAGCCAAAGATATTCTGGTTCAAAAACAAAATGGATCTCTCTGGGGATGCCAAGTACCGCATGTTCAGCAAGCAGGGGGTGCTGACCCTGGAGATCCGAAAACCCACTCCCTTTGATGGTGGCATCTACACCTGTAAAGCTGTGAATGAGTGTGGGGAAGCTGAAATAGAGTGCAGACTGGATGTCAGAGGTAATCAGATTAATTCTACTGATAACCTGAACACTGCTATGAAGAGAGAGTAATGGGCAGTTAAAAGAAAATAAAATCATAGTTCCACTTTATCTAACGCTGACTTTTTGGGTAGTATATAAAAAGTTTGTTAATTACATGCATCAGCAAGATTGTTTTTCGTTCTGATGCTTTAGGATAGAATTAGGTTACTTGCTAGGTAATACAGGTCTGATGGTGTACAATTATTGCACTTCTGACTTTCTATTTCCAGAGCAGATACTTAACAGTGGAAGGGAGGTCTATCTACAACCCCTGCATTGAGCAAAACTTCATTAGACTTTGTGCTTATTCCATAACTGAAAGTTTTAAATCAATTCATTGGCTACTAGACATATGTAAAAGGCAGTGCATGCTACATCACATTTTTGGAACACTAACAAATTATTTTGTTTGTCAAAAGGACCAGGGACAAGAGTCATGTGTTTATATTATAACACAATAAAAATATCAAATATTAAATATTTTTTGCAACGTTACCAGTAAAGTATCTATTTATCAATACAAATATATGTAGCATTACTTTAAATGCTCAAACCCAGCAAAAGCTGCAGAAGTGACCTACATAACAGTAATTGATGGAAATCCATTTTCAGCACAGCAAGCCTGAAGGTATTTCTACTCAGCCCCAAGTTGAATATTTGACTCAGTGCTAAATCAGGAATGTGCATACAGTACACCTTGCAGTGCTGGGTGCCAATACCCTCAGGGCTCAAAGATTAATTTTATCATCATCTGAAGCTTGCTTTAGGAACATTAAATCTTAGAATCATCAGATAAAAGGAACTACTAGACAGCATCCATATTTCATCTTCAGTACAAAGTCTCAATTTAAAGTTAACATTCTTTAATATCTGATATCATCTTAAACTTTTTTTCATTCTCCAGCACCTCAGTAAAACTCTGAATCTCAGTTGATCTGCAAGTCCAGGTAAGAATAAAAATAATTCAGCTGGATAAAGGAGCAATGTCTATTTGGTCAGATACATGAATAAATAAACATTAGATATTCAAGGTAGAGACTTTTTAGAATGTTTATAATGTTGGGTGGGGTATGTTTGTTTGTTTTGATATCTGTTTGTTTTTTCAATAGTCACTATTTCATGGGTCCCCACCTTTAATACACTGTGCCAGTGTAAAAATTTGTAAGATTACCAGAATACTTTGTTGTCATTTTTTCTTAATTCACTACAAGCAGTCCCTCTAAGAGACTAGCATAGTTAACATTTAAATGCATCTAGAAGTGTAATGTACATTTTAGACTTTAAAAGAATGAAGTAGTATAATAGCAATCGGGTAATGTATTTGACAATAAATCCTTCTCCTCATTCTCTGTCTCAGCATTAGAATGGAACTTGAAAAGAAGAAAAGTGAAGAGATTAATGAAACACAATTTCTGCTCATTTAAGAGTCCTGCTCTTCTTAGAAGTCATTTAATACACATGTACAAGGAGGCAGCAGTGCCTTGCAATGTCCTGCTTACACGATGTGTTTTCAGACAATATTTCCTCTTTTCATATATCTGTTGTAGTTAGATTGCCCTTGTCTCCCCATGAAGAAATTGAAAGAAACCAAGATAAAACTTTTCCCCATTACATACATAAAATATGTATTAAAAAATAGTAAAATTACATAAAAATGAAAAAACCCTAGTCTTTTCCAAATATCTGAAACAAGCATAAATCCCCAGTTATACAGTTCACTTTATTTTCTCTTTGCAGAACTCAGACATTCTTCATAAGAAACAAGTAGCTCAGAATAATGAAGCAGTAAGACATTAATTTACAGTATATAATCATTATACTCATCTCTATACAACAGAATATAACTTTCATTCCTACTGTTTTTACTGTCAGTGAGTGCTTGAAATATCCACTGCTGTGCTCTCGAGCAGAAACTGTGTCCAAAACACACCATTTGGGAACCACTGGCTAGAGCTACTGTTCTGCTTTTTATAGAAAATAATTCCTTTGATCATTACTCACTACTTGTTTTCTACCTTTTAAAAAGACACCAGCATAGAATTCCAGTTATTAGATGGTTTTTTCCCTACCAATCAGAGACATCACATGAACCTACAAGGATAATTCTGCACGTCAGATGAAACAGTGAAAATTCTAGCAAGGAGGAGTATTTGCAAGTGAATAAAAAAATTTAAAGCAGAAGCTTGGAATGAATGTAATAAACTCAGTGTCATAACTCTTCCTGAAGGTGTTTGAAAGGCTATGAAGGATACTTAAGCATTTTTGCAGATGATTTTGTCTAAGCAAATGACACAATAGCATTTCTAGCTTCTCACCTACAAGCCTGAAGAGTATTTGGGGTAGATTTTTTCCAGATCTGAGGTAGTCGATAGTTTCTGGCTGGGAAGTGCTGTTTAATGATCACAGTACAGGAGACAGCAGGAAGGTGATATTAATCTAGGCAGCATTGCCTTTTGGGAGAATCTACAAAAAGGAACTGAAGCAATACTCCTCCTCTGCCTCCAACATGCCACTTGGGATGGCAAAGCATGTCTGACACAGTGTGTTAGTTGTATTAAATAAGCTATTGCATCTTCATAATAAAAGCACTGATGGTCATGAGATGTGTATTTTAATTATTTCATTATATCAGAACAAAATAGGAAACCAAAGCAAACTTATTCCAGGTTAACACTTGTCTGTTGCACATCGTTGTTATTCAACAAAAAAATAAAATTTAAAAAGGAAAATATGCAGCCAGGTTTATATTGTTTTGTGCTTACATTTTCTGAGCAATGCTATTATTTAAAAAATAAGGCACATACTACAAATAAAAGACAGAGATGATCCATATTCTAAAGAACCTGTGACCAGAAATGCAGTGGACCTAGAAGGCCATCCCAGCATCTGCGGGACAATGCATATTGCAAAGCAATTACTGAATTGCACGAGTTGGAGCCTAATTCCATATGCCCTTCTAAGAATGCTGCACTTGAAAAACACAAATTAGTGTTAATTTTCAAAACTTCCAATGACAATGAGTCAAATGCAAATCCAAAGCCTTACCAATAAAAAAAAGAAACACCAACTCTAGCGAGGTTTCTAAAAAGTCTTCATAAAAATGAGAATTCTAAGTTCCAAACACTAACCACTCCTCACACGGAAAAGGGGGAAGGTGTACCTGCAAAGCCTCAATTTCCTGTAATTATTTCTAGAAAGATCTTCAGAAAATGGTAGGTGCTTATTGATGTTTTGCCAGCATATACTATTGTCATTCATCTGTTCAGTGGCTGACACAGATCCTAAAAGTAGAGTCACTTTTAGGACTCTATTAATTGCCCACTAATTCTGCGCTAATAAGAAATAAATGACTAAATAAATGTGGTAGTTTGACCAGCCCATGGAAGTGAGCTGGCTGGTTTTAAGACTGACTTTTTATTAGACCAATGGGAAAGCATTTTCTAGTTCTTATTACCTTTGAAAGAAGCCCGGGAAGCTCTTTCCTTCTGGCAGTCGGAGAGCACACACCTGTGGGCCGAGTGAGGGGCCTGGGAGGCCATGAGGGCCACGTAGGTCTCAGCTGATTTTGGGAACATTCGCCAACCCAGAGCTCTGCTCTGCTGCTGGCCTGGGCTGAACCTTCCTTTACTGCACCTGGTGTGAGGGGGAGATGTGGTGAGAGAGGCCAGAACACCTTGAATAGGCTGAGGGGCGGAAAAGGAATTTTGGGGTCTGTCCAACTCTCCCCCCTGGCTGCAGGCGACCAGCGAGCGGCTGCCTTTGGGCCTGGCCCCTCTGAGAGCTGCCCCCCTCAGCGGGGCTTTGCAATCTGGCTCCATGGATTCGCAACCTGACACCATGGATTCGCAACCTGACACCATGGATTCACAACCTGACACCATGGATTCGCAATCTGGCTCCGTGGATTCGCAGTCTGGCTCCGTGGATTCGCAATCTGACACCGTGGATTCGCAATCTGACACCGTGGATTCGCAATCTGGCTCCGTGGATTCGCAATCTGACACCGTGGATTCGCAATCTGGCTCCGTGGATTCGCAATCTGACACCGTGGATTCGCAATCTGGCTCCGTGGATTCGCAGTCTGGCTCCGTGGATTCGCAATCTGACACCGTGGATTCGCAATCTGACACCGTGGATTCGCAATCTGGCTCCGTGGATTCGCAATCTGACACCATGGACTGCCGCGGCCTGGTCGAAATCCTGGCACAGCTGCAGTACTGCCGGCCAGGCCAGACACTGTCTCTTTGTTAACTCTTTCAGTGCATCAGTGCACAGATAAGACCTAGAAAAACCCTCCATCTCTCTCCAGTGACAGAAAATTAGAATGCAGATGTGTAAAGACCACATGAAGTATCACAGTCAGTCAAGAAGGAGTGAAAGTCGAGGTGGAAGGAGTGTGGGAAGTTGCTTTTGAGCTGTAAAACTCTCATAAACTATGGTGATTGGCTATAACACATTGAAATTTTTTCCTTTAAACATAAAGAAGTATGGGAGAGATAGAAGTTCAAATTGTAGACCTGAGCAAAAAAATGAAATATTGAAGGGACTGCTGATTTCATGAAAAGTTGAACAGAGAGATGAAGTGATAAAGACTCTTTGGCCTCAAAGAAGAAGTGAATCTGTTCCTTGAGGTGAAGGTGATCCCAAACATAAAAAAAGAGAAGCTTTGTTTTGAACAGTTATTTTTAAAATAAGACCCCATATATCCATGTGGCCCAAAGACACAACTGTGAACATGAGAGGAGTTTCATGAACGCAGATCTTTCAGGCGGCTGCTGTTCATGAAAAACTAGATCCACAAGAGAACTGTTTTCTTGTGAGGGAACTTTCCATAGCAAACAAGAAGTGCTTCCCTCCCTAAGTGAACTGAAGAAAGACTGTTTTAGAAGTAGGAAACCGACTAAGATTTCTGAGTGTTGTCAGGAGGGAAAAAAAAGTGCAGGGAGGGAGGAAGAGTGTTTTGTAGGTTTCATTCTCATTCTTGTTGTTTGTTTTTGTTTTTCTTTTAGTATTAGTTAATAAAGTCTTATTACTGTTAAGCTTAAGCCTGCTTTGCTCTTGATTAGAAATTTTCAAATTGGCAAATTCAAACCAAAGCAGTAAATAACCTTCATCCCAAACTGATTAAAACCATATACACTGAAAAGCTTCTCCCAAACATACCTGGTTAAGAACAACAAAATATGTCCCAATTTTTCCCCATCACACCTGAAAGACTTCTTGATGAAAGACAATTTACACTATAATTTCCTGGGTGAGATCTCCTCTGATGTAGAATCAGATGGCCTTATCTCTAAATGTCATAGCAAATATTCTTACTTTGTAGTTGTTTAGTACTGCTAGAAGTGTGCAAGGTAAGTTCAAAAATTCCTACCTAGCAGCATTCCCTTTTAGCACGTTAAGTGCCTTTCACAGCTGACAGCAGTTACTTTCAAAAACAGCAGTCCTACTGAAGTCCTTGCAGTAGTTCCCCCCACCAAGACAAAAACTGTTATTGCCCTAGTAAAAAGACCCTTCCATGTGAAAAGTATACGTAACTTAGACAAACATAACCTCTTCAGGCCGAATATTTCTGTCCAGTTGGATGTGAAACTGACTGTAAGTTTTTATGCTTCCACAATTTGCATTTAACTCCTAGCAATTCAGGCTTCTGGCTGCTTGTTCAGTGTACATGCCTTTCCTTCAGACTACGAACCAAATACCTGACAGAGATACTTGGAAGCACAGGGGTATTGCAGAGCATTACTAAAGCCCAGTGCTTCACTTCAGGTAAGAAACATCAATCTAAAATATTATGACAAGAGAAAGCACCTCTAGTACTCCTACCAGTCCAGTTCTCTCAGGGTGGCATTACCTGCCCAACAAACCCTCTGTTGAAACTTTAGCCTAGGACAGCACACATTTTACACTACAGCAATTTTTTTTTTTTTTTTTTTTTTTTTTTCATTCATGTTTTTAGCACTGTTGTGTGAACACTCAAAGTAAACAATATTTACTTACTCCTGGCAATGGGAAGCTTCATGTAATACTTTTCATAAAAGCCTCCAGCTGGAATTAAACTGTCAAATGCAAACAAACCTTATCTGAGCACCTTGTTTCCTTGAGATTGCCTTAGTCCTCAAATCCTGACCATTACTCTGTGAGCAAATAATAATAGCGAAATGAGTTAATGGTTGACCATTACTTCTTAAAATAACAAAGCAAAGGGCCAAAGAGCTCCCTCGTGCTGCAGCACCGGCTCCCCCCTTCAGTGCCAGGAGCTCCCCCACCCACTCGTCAGCTCTTGCTCTGAGAGATTATTGCTCAGGGCTGCAAGGCCTGAAGAAAATCTCTTCAAATTGTGGTGTGAGCACAGTGGATTAAGGTAAAGCTGCTGGGTTTCCTCCTTTTCCTCTTCAGCAGGCTTATACAGAAGCTGTCAAAGGCTGTGTGGGAGTTAACGGATGGTCCCCCGTGGAGATAATTATTTTTTTCCTGTTAACAAATAAGAAGTGAACCAGCTGAAGCTAAAGAAGGAAATTACAGTTATGTCCACACAGAAATCATGACAGTGACTGTTTGGCAGTGATTCTCAGGTTGCAGCCTATTCTGTACTCTGCTATCACAGATCCATGACTATTACTTCAAAACTAGCAGGCTTATCTGTGGTAACAGCTGCAGAATAAAAGTGACTGTTGTTTCTTTCCTGAGCCTAGTTTTCTGACTGGTTAATAAAAATCTCAGGAGTATTCCATTCCCAAGTCCCTGTAAATCCAAGTATATGCTCTAGTACTAAAGCTATGCTTGCAGAAAGGCTGCCAACTCCTAATATATTTTTATACCATCCACAATGCAGGTGAATACTTGTGCGTCCAAGGAAGGGTAACCGGTGTAATAAGAAGCTGTGTTTCCATCAAGGTATGTTATCACCAATTAGGTACTAATGCATTTTATTTAGCTATCCAGGTTATGGTTAATTACACCATTCAATACCTGTAACTGACAGTGCATTAGCAGCTTTGCAGACAGAAGTATTCTAAAATGAAGGAGTCCTAAATTTTCACACATATTTCTTAATAAACCATTGCTTGGATGATCATTCTACTATTAGGCAGAAATCAGTGTAAACTAGAGATTACTTGCATTCAGTATCATGTTTGGAAAAATCTCCCTTTCCTTAGTTGCTTCTAAATTCTGAACCTTGTCTTTGATGGATTGTTTCAGTTTAGATGAACACTTCAGCCAATGCATAACCTGATTTAATGCAAGCTGATGATACAGAGGATGACCTAGGTGATCTAGATGACCTTCAAAGGTCCCTTTCAATCCAAACTTATATTATTCTATTATTCTAAAGCAGCTTTGCTGCCTAAGTTACAATACTTATGTGATATAGTGGGGTAAAATGAAAATTAAATGGACTGAGTTCAAATTGTCCCAACAGAATGTTTAAGAAAAGTGCCTCACCTGTTTTGAGATTATCTTCCTCTTCCTCTCTGTAAGAAGGAACAGTTATCTTTACCAACATTTTTCAGATTTTTCTAGGCTTACTATATCAAATTATATATAACAATTCAGTTCTACTTGTTGAAAATTACAGTGGGAGATCAAGATGTTCCTATATATTATTTTTAACAATTTTTCAATGCAGGACACACCAGACATTTAAAGATGGCCTCAGTACATCTCACCTGCAGGTTTCATTCCTTACAAGAAAGGACTGTTCTAGCTGTTTCAAGAGAGATCTACGATTGAGCAGAATGAATCAAGACACAAGAAAATATTATTTGGTAGAACTTTTTCCTTAGTTGAATCATACAATAGCCATTCAAAGGACAGTAGCAAGACTAAAGACTTTTCTGGAAGTCAGAAAAATAATTTATGTTACTTTGATCACAGAATTCCTTTGAAACAAAATCCTTGTATGTATTTAGGAGAGGAGTTTGTCACTAACACATCATCTCAGAGCAGGTTTAGAACTACAAGCTGTTCCTGTCTCCTTACAAATGAATTTTATAAGAACAATCTGCTGAGATTAAAAATAGCCCCACTGATACCTTTCAAGTACTTCCCAAGAAGAGAATTCTATTTTAGGGAAACAAAAGCTGTCATAGAGATATCCTTTACTTGTCATTGGGCAGGCTCCCCACAGCAGTCTGCATAAGCAACACATCATAAACAACATGAACTGGTGAAAGTTTAAAAGAAACAGATAAGAACAGCCTCACTTATTAGGTCCAGATATGGAAAAAATAGTCAAGCATCTGCTTTTTGTGCCAGACAGAAACATTGACAATAACCAGCCCTGAAAGCACAGATAAATGTCATAGTTATGAACGTATTTCAGGCAATAATTGTGTACTAGGACAGCTGTACCAAAGATAAATAATCTAAAAAAGTGATCAATCTAAAATATATAAAACATCAGTGGATATGCAAATGTAAAACACAAATAAGTGTTAAGTGTGCTCCCTTTTTCTTCTTAACCATGGATAATAGTCTGGATGTGATTTTGTGTTCTATAAAACGTATTTAGCAAACATAAACAACCTCATACATAGTTCCCATTGTTTTGCTTAGAAGTATAAATTGTGGGACCAAAATACATGAACCCAAATTGTGGATGAATACAATATAAATATACAATTTCAAATACAATATAAAAAAAAACCAATTTAACCTTCAATAAGGTTGCATTTCCTTGGTATCTGTCATAATGCTAACATTTGCCCCAGAAATCCAGATATATTCCAGGAAATTATGATCCCAGAAAGACTAATTATCACTATAACTCTCAAATACACTTTTGTTATTTACTTACAGTTTTCATATACCCAGGAAAAAAATGGCAAAAAAATCCAAGCTTCTCTTTTGCTTTGTAGATTAGCTCATTGCATGTGATTTCTAAAAAGAAAACCCCAAGTATAGCAGATTTTGATCATAGGAAAGTCCTCAAAAATTTCTACCTGAAAACAGGACTTGTTCTTCCTCACTAGTATAAGGGGGGACAACTGGACTGTGTATTTACAAAGCATAGCATTTGCTTTTATGATTTTTGTTTCCTACAGTGCTGAAAAACAATTTATGAAAATTTTTAGGCTACAAATCCGGCTTAGACAAATTTATTTATTTTTAATATCAGATTAAACAGTTGAGCCATTTCCAACAAGGAGTGTAGGGAAGAGCTGCTGCTGGGAGCTATCACAGAACAGCAGCACTAAGACTGGAAACCTTTTCCCTTCCCTCTATAGCACTCTTCAGCACTCTACCAAAAATAACTTGATTTAAATGCAAGAGGAGTAAGCATGGAATAAGGTTGAGAATGAAAGAACATGACAGAGCACTTGTTAAGAACAGGACAGAGGGATGAGAGACTATGAGAGGAAGCTGGAAAGGGGCAGAGACTGGTTGAGCAGGTGACTAGGATAAGTCTGAAGGGCCTGGGCAAAGAGGCTGGGAGATGATGATGGCCACAAAGGCAAAGAAGAATGTATGAAAAAGCTACAAAGGGAAACAGATGGAGATGATCTGATGGGAAACTGAGGTGCAGAGCTGAGCCTGACTGGCTGAAGAGAGTGCAGGCCAAGGATGTGTGAGGAAATGGCGAGGAATCCAAGCAGGGCAACGTACAAAAAGAGAAGAAGGAGAGGTTTTTGATACCCAGAGCACTATGGATAGACTTGCACTGACTGGAGTTAATTGAGAAACTGAAAAGGCAAAAATGAGTGGAAAGAATGAGAATTCAGAACAAGAGTTTTCTCATACTTGAAGGAAGCAACTATTTAGAGTTTTACTGGTATTTTTCCTGACACCATTTGTTCCTTTTTATATAGAGCTATTTTGGGAGATGGGGATTTCTATTCCTATATAGGTTCCTAAAACACATTGATCACTATAGTAACTGTTGCAAATAGAAGCAGGACTGTTTGCCCTTGGTTGACATATATGTGCTTCTTTGTTGGATTGGTACTTTAAAACAAAATCAATCAGCACTAGAACTATTATGCTGCAGAAGTCTCAAAACACTGTACACCTGTAAGCAGAAAGTTAACTTATGATTTTACTAACCTTGGCATAAACAACGAGATCACTTTTATCATATCTGAGTACAGTACCTGCCTGCAAGAGGTCCTCTCCAAGCCTGTCATGTACTCCACTGCACTCTAACCTCCCTTGTCACCAATGTCAAGGTTTTAAACCTTCAGACACAGCGATGGAAAGAGGAGTCATTTATCAACTATTATTTAAAGCTTCATCACATTTCTACTGTTTTAGTGAAATGGCCACACTGGGAACGGCTGTGGAATCTCAAAGTTGCTGCTCCCACTGAACCCCTCCCAAGGGTGTCACAGGGTAGGGCTCTGTGGGAAGCCTTTACAACCAGCACAGGCAAAGGCACCTCTCAGCTGCCTGGGAGTGTCCTACCCTTGTGACAAGCAGATGTCTCCGGCTGAACTGCAACTTCTGGAACAGCAAGAAGCTCTTTGGCACTGCCTTTTGTATGACATGGTCCTTTGCACAGAGCTGCTGCTTCTTGGTCCCAATTCCCACCTCTTCTGGAGCTCGGAGATGTTTTGTTTCAACACCTGGCCTGTCTAAGAGCTGAGACTTTGAGTTTGTAAATACCACTGGAGTCAGAGTTAAGCAGAAACCGTTTTTTTCCCAGAAGGATGATCTTGCCTCAGAGGCAACATCATCTGACTTTCATCCCTTTGGCAATCAAGGGGAACTGGGATGTAAATACTGCTCTTTGTGAGAAGCTCAGCTTCTATTTTCTGCCTAGTTCTGAATTCAGTGATAACAGGAGCCTAAGCCCGACACTGGGGCAAGCAGCTGATTTGTTACCATTGCATGCAACTGCACCCTTATTAGAAACACACTCTGTGAACCAAAAGCACTCTTCTGGCATAAGCAGCATCATTCTAGAAATATTTTCAATATTTTTGCAATGTAAAGGTTCCTAAGGCTTACAATCACAGCAAACTTTCCCATCCATTTTGATAACTAAGCTAGAACTTTAGTTGGATTTGCAATTCTTAATTACTTATATTTACTAGCAATTTAGCTTCTGAATACCCAGATGAACATTTCATCTTACTTTGCTATCCTGAAAATGTTAAAGTACGATGGTAGGGATTATCCAAAGTTAGGAATCAGGCTGTAGGAAATATTTACAACAGGTTTCTTAAAGTAATGAGCTCTTTCCTTCAACAGACCTTCAAAACACTTTTTCCAGATATATCTTTAACAAATATCACTTACTAAGTACCAATATTGTGACATTCACTAATGCTTAACCTTTTAACCTTTAAAATGTGGACCCATTCCTATTAGAAGTGGACACTGCATTCACAAATAAAACAAGAGCATTTTTGGAACATCACAATGAAGATCTGATAACCAGAGTACAGATAAATTAGTAACTTAGGTTACACTTTGAAAACTGCCAGGAAGACTACTCACAGATTCCAGTGTTTGCAGAGAACACTTAATAACTGTCACTTTGAAAACCAAATTCCACAAACAAGAAATTGTAGCAGAAAAAGAAAGCTGTTCAGCCCTAAGGAAATTTAAAGGCAAGTTTATATTCTTTGTCACATTTGTGTAAGTGCCTTTGAAATAACACCAGCCTTAAAATAAAAAGGTTGCAATTTTGAAATTCTTAAAAATTAAGACACAGGCTCCTCCTAGTGGTAAAAACGTAGGGATTATTCTTTTTGTGTTAAGAAATTTCTAGCATGATTTATAGTTACCAATTAGTCTGTTAGCCTTGGTTCTGGAAGGTTTAGAGGCCTCTAAGTTCTTACCTATTGCCAAGGAATTGTTACCTAAATATCAAAGTAAGTGAGACATAACTAAGAACACTTACAAATCACTGTAACTATTTTTTTTTCTCCAAAATAAAGTTTATCTACCTCTTAGTGCTTCAGAGTGATGGAGTGGAAAGGATGGAAGACTGTATTCTGAAAGATTTACACTTTTGTACCAATTTAAAATCCAACTTACATTTGCATTTGGTATCCAGAGAGCAGCAGTGGGCATCTAGTGGTGGAAACTGCACAGTATGTCTCTGGCTCAGATGAATATGCTACACCCACAACATCAAGTATGCAAAAGATTTTATATATTTCAAAAATGTCTTCAGTTTTGAAGCCAAGTCTCACCTAAAGAGCAGAAGTCCGTGCAATTGCTGAGCTTGTTACTGATTCATCAAGGACTATATTTAGCCACACTTGTTCTTCAAAACAAATTCTGTCAAAAGGGACAGAGGGCCATGTTTATTATCAGGTCCTTTAAAAGTCTATTCTGCACTGATGTTTCTCAGCAGCCTAAAGCAGAAAGAAGCTTATGTAATTTAAAAAGGAGCTGTATATAGTAAATGATGATGTGCATCTAATAATCTTCCCCCTATAATTTTAAGTTGATTATGTTAATAGGCCTACTAACATAATTACAACCTAAAAATTGAAATAGGCTACCTCAGTGGGACCCAGTATTGCATAAATGCTCTATTATAGACCAAAGTGCTTTCAGTCTTAACTGTACCTGAAATAAAGTAGTATTCAGAAAACTACAAATGCTAAAAATTCAGCTACTGCTAAAAGAAAATTTATGGTCTCAGAAAACAAAAGAAAGAAAATAAATTCAAACCACATCACTTTCATTATTTGCCAATTTCAGTTTTGCTTTTACGTTGGGAAAGGATGAAAGATCATTTATGTACCACTTCTGCTTGCAAGCATGCAAAAGAAATTTCCATATTTCAGATATGTGTCTGTTTTCCCTATTCATGTTTTTCAAACACATTTGTTTTAAAGACAAATGACACAGATGTGTTAGAAGAAAAAAAAAAATCCAGGTTATTTAAAGCTTATGTGGAAAGAAATTTAGATTGATCATTTAGAGTCTTCTCTTTTCCACGATTTCATGTATGTGTGTGGTGTATTTTGTATATAATTACATTTGTTTCAGAATAACAAAAGATAGAAAATCACAGGAGGATGAAAACTAGTTGCTGGTTGAATGACATTTTATTTTCACATTCAGAGAGCTGTACAGTTTCTATAAATAGATGTGATACTATAATATTTACATCATCCTCACCCATACTAGTATATTCCATTTTAAATGGTAGATACCCTGACCAAGCCAAAACAGGGTAGTTTCTGGGTGCATTTAGTCAGAATTCTATGTCAAAACATACAATACATCAGTTTGTATCAGAGCAATTTTTCCTGGTATTTTACATGTAACGTTTTCTCTAGACAGTCTTACCTTCCAGCATCCTAAGAGCTTTCCAGACAAGTGCAGTACAGTTCAAGAAAAAAACAGAAAGAAAAAAAAAATTTATATCCAGCCTATTTAAAATAAGGAATGTGATGGATAGTTTTAACTACATGAGTTTCATTATACATAAACACAATATTTTCAGGATGCCTTCATATACAGGTACAGATTGAAAAAAAAAAAAAAAAAAAAAGCAATAGTTTAATAAATTTGGAGACAGCAAAATCCTCTGGGCTTCTGAACATGTTCTGCAGATTTCTGTACTGTGTTTCTGCCAATAAAGTTTCCAAGTTTTACACTGCCTTATTCATTTTCTAGTCCCTGTGATTAACTGCTTTAGGGAGTGCTTATTTGCACCTGTGGACTCTACAGCTGGGGTAGCTACAAACGTTACCTAAATTCCCATTTGAAAATCCACAAAACCCATGAAGTGTTGAGGTTTTTTACACTGTACTACCTTTAAAGTTTCTCTCTCCATTTCAGAAGCATTAATCTCCACAGATGGACCAATTAAATAACAAAACTTCAACTTTCACATGATATTTTATGACTGTGACAGCTAAATTGTTCATCTCTACCAAAAGGGACTGTAGAACTATGTGACAGGAACTCTGTGTTGGTAATTAAAAGCACAGAAGGAAAATAACAAAAACACAACATTGAAACAACCTACAGGACCAGGCTGCTTCCACTGTGCACATACCAGAGAATCTGAAAGCAGAAGCCTGCAGTTGTAAAGTGATCAAATTGTAACAAGTACCACTAGAACGAAAAACAACCAAACTCAAGCTGTTACTCATCTTAACAAAAAAGGAATTTCAAAGGAATGTCCAGAGTAAGTCACTCACAGCTGGATGCAGATGCTCAAAACTGTCTGATTAAAAGCTCATTTAAAAACTCCATTAAGGATGAATTCAGAAGGAGACTGAACAGGGAAGGCTTAGGTTTTTCTATGAGGAAAGACTAAGGGTCATACATAAATAATCAAGTTCTCATAAAAGACAGAAAGTGAGCTCCAGTAACTGCAGTAAAACTGGGAGTACTGCATATCAGTGTGCCAAAGGGTAGGTATTTCCAAGTATCATGATCAACTGGAAACTGGTCGAGGCGGTTTGCTTTTGTTTTCTGCCTCTTTTCCACGAATTGCAGCCACATAAGAGAAGAGACACAGCACGGAGTAGCAGATCTCATGAGCCTACAAGAATTTAGAAGAAGAGATACTGAAATTCAGATTAAGTGCTTTACAAAATCCATTGCACATTTGTATTTCCCTGCATGTCATTCTTCCTGGGACAACTACTCTGGCTACAGACAAAATCAGGAAAATGCATCCCCTACCACTTTCTGACTGAGATGGAGAGAGAAGAACCACATAACAAACTAAAAAATTCCTTTCAGATAAAAACATTAGCTGCTTAACAGTGTGATTTAATAATTTTTAAGAACAGTATGCAAAGCTAGAAAGTTAGCCAACTGGCTTTAGAAAAACCATTCTGCACATTTGCTTTCCAGTCAAAAACAAGATGTTTTCTAGGAGGTGTTGAAAGAGCTAACTAAAGAGACAGTTTCACATAGCACTGTTCAGTTTTACATTTATTTAACTGCTTAACAGCACTATTATTTAACAGAAAATCCTCTTTTTACCATGTGACTGGCAGCACAATTCAGTGAAGGTAAGACTTAGACAATTTATATAGTAGTTCTAATACCCACTGTTCTGGTGATCTTAAAAATTCTTGTCCTTTAAACTGCATTTAAAATTTCTGTGAAGGTAATAAGCATAACAACATGCTTTGCTGTATTATGGTACAAGCTAAAACATTTCCATAAAAAATGTTTTTTCTTACTAACAGATACAGCTATTTGCTTCTTAAGCTGCATATATTCTAAGCATTTTGTTCTAAAACATTTCCAGCTTCTTCAAATAATTTTGCTCTCTCTCCTCTAAAAGGACTGAATTTTCATGAAAACACTAAATGTGCACACTGCACTTCAGACATTAACTGAAATTTCAGTTCTGATGGTATAATCATTCATTTCTGTTTCTTCCTCATGAGTGCATATAAGCCTGATCATGTATAAAAGTGCTAGGTATCATTATGAACTCCTGGTGTCCACAAAAAATGTTATAAAAACTTAACATTATACAAGAGCAAGAACTCATCCATACAGCAGGACTCAATACTTTTACTGTTCTCTCACAAGTCATTGCTCATGAGGAGATGGGAATTTTTTGTGAACTGTTAACAATTATTTTATTCTTAGGAAGTAGTCTCCCTTTCCCTTGGTCCTATGGAGTGAGGGTTGTGTTCTCCACTGTCTTAAAATTAACGGTTCCACCAGTTCTTACTGTGCTAAAATTCAATGCCAAATTGGCTACCTTGCACCTTTATCTGTCTTAAAAAAGGAGACAGCACTTTCTGTACTACTGCTGAGTTCCTCTAATTTCATAGATCCAACAATCACTGAGTTTTGCTGTCTCCCCCTAACGAAAACATAAAGAGCAGCTGATGTTTCACTGTAAAACCTGCAGTCTCAATGTAATTCTTTTCTCCACATGAAAATGTAAAGATACATCCTCCAGAGAACCACCAGAGGCAGCACAGTAGACTCACCATTGGCGTCTTGTACTTGTGGCTCACCACTTCTTTAGTTTCAGGAACTAAAACCGGACGGGCAAGAGACAAAACAAAAAGTTCAAAAAACGAGAGGCAAATGGGAAACAAATAGCAAAACGTTCCCATGGGAAAGGGAAGGGATGCAGACAGACAGCAGGTGCAGGTACAGGGCACTTCACTATCCCTCACTCCTATATACTACTTTATATTTACATTATATATATCCTTGGAAGACCCTGGTAATGTCATAATAAGTTACTCAAGCTGGCAGAAATTTTCACTGCCTCTGTTTGGTACAGCACAAATCTGATGGTTCTTAAGAGACTCTAGCTTTTCTCATATTACTTATTCCTGCTAGACAGTAAAAATGATGAAAAAATACACTTAATGACAAAATATGCCTAATGCCTACTACAATAAAACGTATCCCAAAATGGCCATAGGAATTTGTCACTATATGAATCCCAAAGATTTTACTCTTGAGATGTTTGAATCCTTCTCTGCTGAGTAACAGATCTCAAAAGAACTCTCAGACACTGTATAGTAAGCTAGTGAAATCCAGGGGGAGAAAAAAGAAGCTGAGGGAGAATTTTTTCTTAACTGGAAGACTGTTTTCCAGCTCTATTTTAAGTTTCTCAAGATATTCTTTCTCCTGTATAGGATGTGTGTGATGGTATTTACTTGACATACTCACTGAAAACATCCATAGTTTTTGAATGAGTTGCCTTAAAATAAAATGCTGAGTTCACTGATATGTATTCCTAAAATGCCAGGCTGCTTGGTTTATAGAAATCTTTATGTAAAAAGAGGAATAGGGCACTGATGAAAAAATCTATTATCCAGAAAAATCTGACCTTCTTCCATTGCACTGCCTCAAGCTGATAGAAAGAAAACTGATATAATATAGCTAAAGGAAATTTGTCCTTTGTTCCCATTGTGGAATGCATAAAAAAGCAAACTGTAACCACCCTGTTCATGTGCAGTGCATCTGAACTGTGCCTTTGGCCCACACTTGGTCTGCAAATGTTGTGAACAGATACCATGGGAAATCACCAGAAGAGAACAAAGACCACACTAGAACATACAAGTGGCAAATTTAAAATGTCTATATCAGGGGAATACCACGACCAACTCTGAGTACTTCCCTTCCAGAATAGCTGGAATTTGCCATGAAATTTCTGTGCCACAATAAAAGAATTTAGAAGAAGCAGTACAGAAATTATGCAAAACCAAATCATTCCAGGTTCATCGAGGAAGGATAAATGTTTTATTACACATAGTACTAGTGACAAGAAAAGAAACAGAGGCAGATGAGTTCAGTATGAAGAACCAGGAAAAGTCCACAACAAAACCTATCCATGCAGATGTCATCTCTTCAACTATGGCATGACACAGCTAAATGCTGGAGAGGGAGACGGATCACACTCTAAGGGGCCAAGAGTAGGCAGTGCAGACTGGGTTTGAGAAAGTTCTCAAAATATAAACCAGTACCTAGGAATTCTTGCGTGTCATGGTACTGTCATTCTTGAAAAGAATCTACTGAAATGTACAGAATATGATGGTAAAAATGAATATTTTTGTTTTATTTTTCAACCCTCGCTCTCCTTGGAGTTGGCAGTTGCATGCAGGGCTGAGAAACAAGGGAAGTGCACACCCAGGCTGCACTGCCCTAGTGATACCAGAGAATAAAGCTGGGGAGATAAGGAGGTGCACATCCAAGCTACCTTACCCATTGGCACCAGATGTTCCAAATTAACTCCATGTCACCAGGGGATAAAGGTGGGAGTGAGGCTGGTGCACAGCCAAATAGGGTAGGACTTTTATAGCTGTGTAAGTCTCACTGCCCACTGGATAACATAGAACTGTTCATATACTCTTCAAAAAGCAGGAAGGGAAAGCTGTAAGGACCTTGTGCCACGAGGGAAGGAGAGAAGGGAAGCTGTAAAGTCCTGTATCATAATGAGAATAGGAAGAGAGGGAACTGGAGAACAGCTAGGAAAGGTACTGTCTCTCCTCTTCACAGTAAGTTGCCTTGTCTTTACTTAAAGTACTCCTTCACAGTCCTTCCAATGCAGAAAATTCTCCTGAGAGGACTGAGTCAGGAAGATTAAGAAGAGTGGGTTTGCATTTACAAACACAGAAGTCAAAGCACTACCACTGCAGAATACAGAGAAAAAAGGAAGAAAGGAAAAAAGAAACTGCCCTCCCACGAAAAAAAAAAGAAAAAAAAAAAAAAAAAAAAAAAAAAAAAAAAAAAGAAAAAAAAAGACCCCACCACCACAACAAGAAAAAAACCCAAAGACCCAAGCTTTCAAAGATTCAAGCCTCAAACTGAGAGATTAGCACTTTTCTTCTAACATTAGAAGTTATTCCTGATGCTCTTGAACTGAGTGGATGAAGGGAGTAAATTAAGCACCATCCTGCAGCCTTCAGTCCTGTAAATGAAAATATGCTGGTACCACAAAATGAGTTTAGGGGAGATCACTTTACCTGCTGGAGAATGAAGGTTTTCATAGCAGCGGCGGTGAAGGGGCCACAAGAAAGTAAAGCACAAGTACACAGCAGTAACTCAAATTCCAGAGGGAAGAACCTTACATTTCCTCACTTACTTAAGTTTATACTTTCATTTGTGGGACACAATTCTTGAACTTCTGCTTGCATCCTGCTCTGAAACCCTAAGTCCAACTGTGATGCTGCCATCTAAACCCAGCATTAACACAAACAGACTCTAATTTCCTCCTGTGCTATGACTAATTTGGTGCACTCATGCTTGGTAAAATCAAAATCTTGCATTGGAGTACTTCCTATCAGACTGAGTATGCACACTTAGCAGACTATCTTTCTAAGAGCATCTACCACTTCAATATGCTCGTACTATAATAAATCTGATGGCAAGGTTTACAATGTTTGACACTAAATTAAACTCCATTCTTAAGAAGTCCAAGCAAGCTTTTGCTGAATGCTTTTAATCTACTACTACCAAACATGTTTATTTATCTTGAAGAGGATAGATTGTCATATCCTCTTACCTTTACAACAATTCAAAAACCAGCTCTGAGGTAGACTCTAATCTCAGCGTAAGAATAAAAGTTAGCTCCCCTGCAGCATCCTTCTTTTTTTATTTTTTAGCTCTGTATTAGCTGGATGGGCAAACTGTCAATCTCATTTGGTACATCTAAATTGGTTCTTATCTGTGACCCCTATTTTGTGAGAGAGGATATTTTTAACTCAAGTAGCTTAATTTCTCAGTTTTTGCTTGTAGATTTCAACTCCCAGAACATTTTTAATTACTTCTTAAAATTACCTTTTTATAAGCTCCAAATGACAATTATAGCTTTTGCAATAGGCCCTTAATTACAAAATCTTTTGTAAAAAAATAATAAGTACTTTTGCTTTCATTTATTACAGACATTATTTAGGGGCTAAATGCTCTGTTACAGAGTCACCAATACTAATTAACTTGAAATACCCAAGTCTTTCTTCTTGTGTAATATAAACTATTAAAGGAAGTACTTTGCATAAAACCTCAAAAAATTATCCAAAATTAATTTCTGATCCAAGTAATTTCTTTTAAGTAAAGATTTCAGAAGCTGAAGCCATTCTTTAAGCTAATTTTATGGCTTCTGAATTCTCATCTTTGTAAAACCCATCAATAATCTTTTACTGACTTAAGAAATTTCTGTAAGTAAGAAAATGAATCGTGCCCATCAAAGAGAAAATATGATATCAAAGGAAAATAAATTGAACTTAAACCATTAGAAAATTTTTGTGGTTTAAATAAACAGATCTTATCATATGAACCACGAACAACATTTTCAAAAAATGGGAAAAAATTGTTCATGAATTCAAATCTGAAACACCTGGGAGATTTACCATAATAACAAGCAAACTGCAACAGTCAGAAGCATTTTATCACTTAGAACTTTGTGTCACCCAAAAGAGACAACAATTGTCATCGACAAAGACATTAATTTCAGAAATCTCATAATAATAGTCTTCTATAATTCAAGGGAGAATACCTCAGCCAGAACATTCTGTTCACAGTACCAAAGAACAATGACAGTCTTGGTAATGGGAGATGCTGATTCAGATTCTGATTGATGGCCAAATTATGCATGCTGATCTAATACAGAATGTTGTAAATTGCAGCTTCTTTTTATTCCTACATAATCCTAAAACCTAAACAAAGGTCTCAAAGATGGCTGGAAGAATAAATCAATTTGGGTTTCAAGAGAAGTACATGGTCCCAGAGAGCTGCATATCAAGTCACTCATATTTTTCAGACCCTAGCTAAGAATATTGTATCTGACACTAACAATGGAGAGTAATGTGAAATTTTGCCCAGCCTCTGGTGTAGACAGATATGCAATAGCAACAACTGACCAAAACAGCACAAACTCTCTATTCTCCTTAACCTTTACTTATCCACTCATGCTCTAAAATAAAAATCACAGGATAAATAAATAAAGTACTACCTGACAAAACAGCTTCTGCTCCATTCAACAAAAATTAAACTACACCTAGAGCAAAAAGAAAGCTTTGCAATTAACAGTAACTCTTTGTAATGAAAGCATGGTGTGTTGAGAACGATCAACTTTAAATCCTACTTTAAAAATGTGGTTTCTCAGATGAAAAAGGATTATACCAAAGAAAATTCACACACACATCCACATCTGGTTTAGAAGACTCAGGACCTTTTCTCTGTCTAATAATTAAAAGCACCTAGATCACAAATCTTAATGTGATAAAAATAAATGTGCAAATTTTTATGTAAAGTCACCCATCTCTCAGGCAACTCCTTACGCGCAATCTACATCTTCTCTCATCTTTGAAATTGCAGTGCAACTCTGAATCTCAAGACTGGAAATTTGAGTTACTGCCATGTGAGTACAGACCTAATATCAAAATAATGTAATTACCAAATTCCTCCAGGACAAAGACTCCTCGCACAGTATTGCACTTTTTAATGTGATTCAGCTCTATGAAAACCTACAAAAACAGGAGGAAAAGTAACATGAAATTAGTTGGGTTTGGAGGTTTTCTTAAACCAAAAATCAAAATTAAACAAAAACATCATCACGACAGATACAACCTGAAGTTTTATAGCATACACTACCAGTTCATTTACAGTTTAATATATAAATAAAGGGTGAAATAAATATTCAGAAGACAAACTTGCCACAATGCTAGAAATCAACAAAAAACTTAAAAGTGCTAAGAAGCGAAGACAGCAGAAGATGAAGTACCTTCCGCTCCTTGCAGGAGGAGAAAGCATGGAAGAGAAACGAAGGAGTTAGTAACTCTGACATATCCAACATTGCTACCCCTTCAGGCACTCAAATGAGTTATTGCAAAAAGAATACCAACACACCTGAAATATAGCAAAAGAGGGGGACGAGAATAAAGCTGGCTCCCAAATTTGGCACTATTTGTAGCCTCTGATCCATCCCAGGTAGTTTCTGCCCCTCCATGCATCCTCCTCCAGCACAGAGGGCAGGTAAGGGGCACTATAGTTCCCACCCTGATATTGATCCTTCTAACCCACCAAGCAGTCAAATTGAATTAACCTTCCTTCTCCTTGACAGTTCTGCCATGTAAGATTTTACAAGAGTTTATGACACATAATCTTCAGAGTTAACTCTTGGAACCATCTCCTTTAAACAGTCAGTACCAGCTTTCTGCTTTAAGCAGGATGGGAGTTTGCATCCTTCTCTATGGTTTGCTCACCTCACATATGGCTCTGCCAATTGAGCAAGTCATTTAGAAAACAGACCTGCCTTAAAGTCATGTTTTACATACATGAACCCCAAAAGACAAAAGCAGTTGAACTACATGATGAGGTTTTTCAGTCCAGAATGTAGATGTCAAGATTGTATGAATATACAAGTTCTCTTTGTATAATGAGTTTGCTTAACATCCAATCTATTTGAAGATAACAAAACAGCCCCTTATGTGCACATCTCCAGAAGGGTCAAAGTCAGTACACAGACATAAGAAGCTGTAGCAAGTGCTATAAGGACTCTAATCCATATCCCAGTTTCTAGTAGACTTGCTTTTCAAGGCAAGAGAAACACTGCCCTAATATTCAGAGTGTCTATGTCAAACACCTTAGAGAGGCCCTTGCAAAACTGTATTACAATAGTATGGTTTGGTACTTTGAGGACCTACACCCTTAGGACACCATGATCTCAGGACCTTTTTTTAAAATGGTACTGGAGAGACTACACTGTCTTGGAAAGAAGGGAAAGGAAAACTCTGCAACCCTCTTGAATCCCATATTAGCAACACCAATGTAGTCATGCATTATATGCTATGAAAGACAAAGGATGTCAACACTAGAAACTGTTGTGGGGGGTTTTGAAGAGACTTATCTCTATCAAGAGAGATCAGTAAATGAACTATACATCTGAGATGACTGATGCTTATTTTCAACTGAAAGGAATTTTATTATTATTTTAACTGGCAGACAACTAACCAACAGACCTGAGATATTTTTTGTTCAACAAAAAAACCCAAAACTTCCACTTACTTAATTAAAAACCTTCCTTTCTACTTATATTCAAGCACTCAAGGGAAAAGAGACTTAATCTCATCTTTTTTTTTTTTTTGTTTGCCTGTTTTCATTCACATTCTGTATCAGTTTACTTGGTCAAAAATATTTAATTTTTTGAGGTATACTTACAGAATAAACAAGTCAATAACAGAACATGTTCTTTATTGCACTTAGTTCTGTTTTTCTGTAATCTTTTCTGTGAAAAGTTTTTGCTAGTTGTCTGAAGTACAAAAATTCAGAAACTCAATAGAAAGGCTCAGGCAAAACACTGGCCATTATATTTGGAAAGCGTAAAACTGCCAGAGAGATTTGACTGCCCCAGGTGCTCATGATCTGAGTTAATGTTATGGAGTGTTGCATTTCCACAAGACCTATGAACAAGATGAAAATTTATCAAGTTTGTCACAATTACAATCCAATTTCAGAAGATATGAGTTAAAGGGTAATTTCTTGCTATACTGTCTAAGGGACAGAAATGCCCTCCTCTCACTCCATCATAAAATACACATAAAGGAAATAGCAGTTACTTACCCTAGGGAAACTGTGGTTCCTCAAGACAGAGCATTCAGTGTGGATCCTACTGTAGATGGGCAAGTGCCCTATGCATCTTATTAGGTTTCCATCTGTTTTTGACACAGATGAATTCATAATGGGCACAGGCTGCTGAGTCCCAATATTACAACAGAGTTCGTAGATGTGAACTCAGAATTATCTGCCAATGCCACAGGTACACTTGATTCCTGCCTATTCTAAAGAACATCCTCTGACCTGCTAGGCACAGACAGACTTCAACATTTTTTATTCTTAAACTCACACGTGCTGCAGCACGGTGAGACAATCTGTGAACACTAAAGACAACTCTCACATGTCAGTAACAGGCTGTCCCACCATGCGTCTGAGACATTTCCTAAGGAATTCACGAGACGGTAAGAAAGTACACACACTGCAAATCAAGAGCCTTCAAAACCAGCTTCATAACAGCAAGCTTCACAATGAAGCAGTCTCAGGTAGACTCCATTTATACTTTTCTTTTAAAAAGTGGAAACCCCTCTTCCTATGTTCTAAATGAATTCTGTGATGTCCAATCAAGCAGAGCAATAGAAATCCCTTATACTAGTAAGCTACAATACTGAAAAGAATACTTGGAAAGATAGCCAAGAACAGGGCCTTTATGCTAAGTAAGGAAAGGAAGATGAAGAGAAAGCTGGGCCTGATGAGATCCTGTAGGCTTTTGTTGGTCAGCATCCCCATTCAAACTCAACAGAAATAGAAAATCCCATTTTCAACACCAAAAAATGTCTGTGGGATCCTGGTTTTAATGACGCTTATATAAATCTTCTGAAATCAACAGCCTTTGGGAGCAATTCACACAATGTATACAAGAATTGAAAAGAAAAAATCATCCAGAATAGCAGACCTTTTATTAAGAAAACAGACTGGTTGATGAGTGTCAGAATAAGAATGCCAGCCTCCTTTAGCTCCAAAGATTATGAAACCAGAGGAGACTTTTTTTTTTTTCATAATGCAACTAGTAAGAGTCCTTTATGTAATTGTCCATTCTACAGAAACCTTCAAATAACACACGTTTGATATCTGTCTGTGGTTTTTTTTGATCTTTTTTATCAAAACACTTTGCTTTCAGAAGGAAAACAAGGATATATACCTTAGATCCCCTAATGATACTGAATGCCCTGCTCAGCTGGCAATATAAGCTAATAGAGCAAGAATTAAACATACAGAATAAATGTGGTGTATTTTCTAGAACTGCACTTGTTTCAATATCCATCTTAAATAATGGCAACTCATCTAGCTACAGCTCCATTGGAAAGGTGATGAAGAGAAGGAATAATCCTTCAGGTGAGGGAGATTGCTGGCATACATCCTAGGTCTGACCTGCACAGACTCTTTTCCAGGAAAAAGATAGGAATCTTCATGACAGACAGCAAAGTAGAACACCATTCTCTCTAAGGAAGTGAATATGATAAAGCTGGTATTCTATGAGTTCTGGTAGTAGCACAGGTCTCAGTATCTGTTGTATAAAATTAAAGTAATGCTCCAGACAGTCACATACTAAAAATCAATACCAAGTTTCCCTAAATTTTATTTCTGAATATCATTCCAGTCTTTTGGGAAAAAAAAAAAAAAAAAAAAAAAAAAAGGCTTGAATCTGGAGTTTTTCTTTTGCACAGATACATGTGGTGCTTAACACTGTGTCTCTGTCTTGTGAATATGCCTGCTACGCTTAAGAAACCATGCTGCTGCTGATGTGGCTGTCTTTTCATACACCTTTTCTCACTGCAAATGGGAATGTGCCTGCCTTTTCATTTATGAAATGGAGTCATCTCCATAAAGATGAGCAGTTTCAGCAGAACTTCTTTGACTTATGGGCGAAGTAGCAAACAGAACATTCCAATTTTGTGTCCTTACCTTAGGACAAACTGATTTCTATCATATCCATCTACAAGTATATCAAACTATTGCCTTGAGACCAGGGTTTAATTTTCAAAGGCTTCAGACCTGCCATTTTCAAGAACTATGAAAATTCATTCTGTACAACCAATAACTTCCTCTTACAGTTCCTTGTATTTCAGCACACTCAATGGAAAGATAAAATCTATAACTTAGTCAAGTAGAGTGCTCCATCACAGAGTAGGTCTGAAATTCTACAGCAGGTTGGACATAATCCAGGTTCTACCCTTGTAACAGACAGCAAGGAAACGGAGGAAATTCACAACCCTCCACTCCTTATACTGGCACATATGAACTCAGTAACCTTGAGAGAAGCAGTAAAGATTCTGAGCATGTGTGTTTGAGATGCACGTTCACTTCCAGTGGTTCTACACTGACGTATCCTCATAGAAAAACAAAGCTTGTGTGGGGAGAAAAGTCTAGTCAGGAGGAAAGGGAAAAACACTCCACAGAGAACTGACAGAAGCTTTTCTTTCTCTCTCTCTCTCTCAGACACACACACACACTCTCCCTTCTCCCCTAAAAATTGTTTCTACTGTCTAGCATAGCATGCATTTAATATATGCAAAACAAAAAAACATAAAGCAAAAAAAAAACAAGGATCAAAGGAAGCAACAGAAACAACATCCAGAAAAAGGAAAAAATGACAACTCTACTTGTGTTTCCTCTATGCCCACAATTTCTGCTATTTGGAAGGAAAAAGGAACCAGTACTTTTTTCTTATTTTTGTCAATTACATCAAGAGCTGGTTTCGTATTTTATTTTCATACAAACCTCTAGAGATAATTTCTAAAATTTTAAAATACTATAGATTAAATATAATGCAGAAGGTTGCCTTCTGTACTTGCAGTATTCAAAGACTGTTTCTTTAAGGCCGACTGCTTATGCAATGAGGATCTGTTTATGGTGTGACGCATTATAGCAGCTTAGATTATTATTGATCACTTTTTCTGTCCCTTAGTACAGGCTAACATTTGTTTTGTGCTTGGACAATTCAGACCACAAGAAACAAGAAGCTGAAACATGTACCAACATCTTTCTTTAACAGATTATAGTTTTCATGAGGATATTTAATTTCAGTGTGTTTTTTTACATATGCAAAAATGTAAATATATCTAAATTTTTTTACCTGTATCAAGCTAACCCCTGTCATTATTGATACTCTGGGAAGAGGAAACACCTATACAGGCATGCTGCAAAAAGCTTCATGCTCAGTCTTCTCATAGATTTCCCTCATACCTGACTGTGCATAAATTTCAAGTTAATTCCTTCCAATGTGACCTGAAGAAGACCTCCTTCACCAGTTTTCATATCCTGCACAGGGAACTCACCACCCAACTCAGGGCCTGTGATATTAATAAAGAAAAAAAAAAACAACCAAACAAAACAAAAACAACAACAAACAAAAATAAATCCAGAGAGAGAGTGCAGAAAGCAGTCAGCCAAGTCATGGTACGTGGAAGGGGAACATAAAACAGTAAAAACATAATTCCTATTGATGTGCTTAGCTAAAGTACACTACTAATATTTCATTTCAGTGAGTCCACTCACTAATGACAGCTTTCTGAGAACCATTAGTATTTTATGTATCACAATAAATTTCATTCTGGTAACATAAGTAACATCAATGTTAGTTCTTAGTTAAATCCTGTTATTATTATTTATTAGTTAGCTAAATCCTGTATTTATTGTATGTCATATATTGTTTGTATTGTTTATTTGCTTTAAATGTCACAATTCATTTCTGCACAGTAAGAGCCTGCAATCACAAATACCATAGAGAACGGAGTCTTAAGTACAGATACATAAGCAGCACAAAGGAGGCTTGTATTTGTGAGCTGCATTGCATGGTATTGTTTTAAGCAATTAAAACGTCAAAATATTATTATAATAATAGTTTAATAGAGGAGAGGTGAGTAATCTAGACATTTTTATATAGTTTTTTTGCACTATTCAGTTCACCTGAAAAGTGCATTCTTAACATGATTTTTGAAAAATTACCAATTTTTGCAGAACCACTGAGCTCTGGGGAATGGCTTTTTGACACAATGCAAACACTTTTCAAACACATTTTTAATACTACATTATTGCCCAATTCTTAAAACACCTTTTAAATACACTCTTGCTAAAGACAACAATCTGCTACTTGCACATGGATGCACAAAGTTACCCCAAGATTTCCAAGTAAAAGGAGATTATATTCAAAGGAGTTAATAAAAAGAAATTGATGATTCAAGATTAAGCAACAAATGTTCCCAACATTTAAAATCTTGTACCTGGCTTGATGCTTTGCTGCCTTGCTGCTGCTCGCTCCATGCTGTCTTTTACACAGTAGTACAGTTCCCGACACTAACAGATAGAAGAAGAGTAATACAATGTTATTTCTCCAAATTACTAAGGGATGTTATTTCTCCAAATTACTAAGGGAGAGAAAAGAACAGCAAGATTCTGAGATTCTACAAAAAGAACAAGCCCCATGTGGAGTCTAATGACCAAAAGCCTATTCAAGTTCAAGCACACCTAATTACTAGTTAGTATTTATATTTGTTTTACGACATGATAGAGAGACTATTTCACAGCATTTAACCACACAAGCTAGTAAAGAGTTCCTGCCTTTGCACATTCTAACCAAGCCTATGCAGCTTCTTACTGTAGAAAAAGCATCAAAATAATCCCTCCCTTTCTTTCAGCTCCAAGCAATCAATATTGCTAGTTATGCACATAATACCTATCTTTTTGTTACTCATATCAATTTCCTTACGGCATACTCTTCTCTTCATCTTCCTTCAACTTTGAGATTAAGCCATCATCTCAGATCTTAATTTAAGAAAATTTTCTATCCACATCCCAAGATACAGGACACAGAGAAGGCTGAGCTACTCTCTACTAGAAAGGAACAAATTCAATGGATGGACAAACTCAAAAGAGTTGAGATCAATGGCTAAACATCCAAGTGGAAAGCAGTGACAAGTGGTGTTCCTTGGGGGTCAGAACTGGGTCCAATGCTGTTTAACACCTTTGTCAATGACATAGACAGTGGGACTAATGGAAGGTGTCCAATGGCAGTGGGGTGATCTTAAAGGTCCCCTCCAACCCAAGCCATTCTATTATTCTAAGATCAAATATTATACAGTTAACTCCTAGGACACAGTTTTATTTAGGTTTTGCCCATGAATCCTCTGTAATATTTTTACTGTCTTCACTAGCCTACAAGTTCACATAATATTTAGTAATACTGATGCTTTCCTTCTTCTAACAAAAAAGCTACATGTCATTTCTTAAATTTCTTTCTGGGGTCTTCAAGAAAATGACAGGGCACAATGCCAGCCTCAGATGTCAGTGCTGCTAAACAGCCATTGGAGTTCAGTGCTAGAAAGAGAGTGCTACTTTTGATTAAATGTAAAATATGACACGCAAAGGATTTGGTTTTTTCTGTGCAGTTATCCCTGCAGCATTGTGTACATTAAACAAGATACAAACCTTCTTTGTGTAGAACTTGTTCAGTTGTGTCTCCTGACCATTCCTGCGCCAGAGGCAAAGCACTTTTGTTTTGGGACAGTAAGTCATGTTGATGAGTTTCTCATACCACCAACGCTCATACACAGTTCCAATGTTGCTTCTCAGCACAATACAATCATCACATACCTGGGAGCACAAAATATTACACACAATTTTCAATGCTGTTTCTCTTATTTCTTCTGCTACTAATTGCATTAGTATTATTCTTGTCTCTACCTCCATGAAAAAGATGTCTCCTGTTGTGTCTGTCCCAGCATGTACCACAAAGGTCTGCTTCTTGATGTGGCGGCTGCCACTGGGTCTCACAGGGAGCTCCCGTCCATTCTAGAAAAAATTTCACATGCAATCATTAATGAACTTTGACAAAAATATCCATTAGGTGAGATGAATGAAAGAAAGAAGCATTTTCAACAGTATTTAATAAGCTGATTGGAGACAACTGGACAAAGCAGTAAGCAAGATACTCTAGTAAGTTTAGTTTCAACCAGTGTGACTGTGAGAGTTATCACAGCATACAGCATTCATGGGGTACCATACTTAGTATGGGAAAGTGAGGTGTCTGAGTTCTGGTATCATTGCAGTAAACTGCTTTGATTTTTCCCAATTAATTATAAAATAATTTTGTATCTTTTTCTGTGCAGAAAAATAAGTTCCAAATGTAGAAATTACTTTTAGAAGAGCCTAACTTGTGTCCACCCAGATGATGGTTGTGTTAAAAACTGGCTAGATTTACTACCTGAAGCTTTAGCCTATATTCTTACTGACCATTACAGGACATCAGGTTTATTCTGTATGAATACTGGAAACAGTTTTGTACAGAAACTGATTGCTATGAGTCTTATAGTGGCCTGGAAACTGATAGAAAATGAAACACTTCTTACAGTCATAGCAATCATAAAAGGTCCTGCCAACAAAAGTTATTAAGAAAACATTAATGCTGCACAGAACTGTGGTATGTAAGTGTCATGTTTATACATATTTGTCTTGCCGCTCTAATTGATAACTGTGCAACATTACAACATTATAAACAGGGTCACATAGTCACAGTCTTTATACTCGTGAAGAGCAGCATTTAAAAATTCAATTAATTATTTTTAATATTTTTAAATTATTGTTGCAGAGAATATACGTAAGATTTTTCAGGCAATTTATTTCCTCCACTGTAGATCCCAGAGGTCTCATCACTGATTTACTCACCAGATTGGCAAGTTTGTCTAGAATATCATTTATTTGCTGGCTGTGCACCAATCCGATATGTGATTTTCCCATTAGACGACGCACCTTTTTCCTAATATCATTCTTGTTCACCTAGAAAGCAGATATACAGACAGTTGCATACTCTTCTCTATTCACAGGAGGCAGCTCCAATCTCCCAAACGTATCTTGGTTTCCATTGCTAAGAAGCAAAACAACTGATCTCCAGTTCACTCATGCTAGGGCCTCTTTAATCAGAGTACAGGACCACATTACACATATCCCACTTTTTCCAGCAACTGTGCAAGTGATGCTATGAACAACAGATTTCCTGCCTGCCCATGCACCCAAGCTGCACTTCCACTACACACCACTTCCAACTACTGACATCAAAAGCCTCAGTTCTCCATGTTACCACTTCTGAGTCTCACTGGCCAGATCAGTTTCTCCACCTCTTCCTCTGCACAGACTCAAGCTACGCTGCTGTGGAGCCCTCAACACAGCATGGTATCTTGCACAGTTCTCTCTTCCACCCTGTGTTTCCTGGTCACTAGGCTGTGGCTCTAACAAACACTCCCTGAGAGTCTTTGAACAGCAAAAGGTTCCTCCTGAAGATGAGCTGCAGGCAAGCTCAGAAGCAAAATATTTCTGCCTCAGCTGCCATTTCGAAAGGCTGCTAGGAATTCCAGCCATTGATACTAAAGGCTTCAAAGACAGTACACTCATGTTTGAGTGACAATTTCAAGCTGGATCAGACCTTGTTTTCCAACACGTTGGCACTCTGACCTTAGTGTGGTAGAGTACTTAAAACAAACTCCATCTGCTTCCTTCCTCCAGCAAGAATTCTTTGTGCTTGAAAGAAAGCATTGTATTTTTCAATGTATTTTAAAATTAAAACCTACTAGGCTCTGCTATGCAAAACAAGAAAATAAATTAAAGCACCAAAGTGTTGGGTTTGCAGGATTATGCTTCCCTCGATAGCTCAAATAAATTCACCTCTCTAGTAATAGAAAACCTTCCAAATTTGCAGTTTCTACTACAAACTGCCTTTTTTATCCACTGTTCTGAGTTTATGAAACACTGTTCTCTGTTTATGAAACAGAGATGTATGGTTTCAAGACAATACCAATGAAACATCCTGCTTAAATCTGAGCAGCAATCTATTAAAATGAACAAGAAGTCACCTTTATCATAAGCATATAAGCAATCATATTATGCAGCAGTGTAGCCAACAAGCGATCCTCATCATCCTCCAAACGCTTTCGATCGTGTTCTCCCAGGGAGAGATACCTGCAAGAAGAGCTACACCTGAAGCACACTCACAGGCATGCTTCACCCACTTCACTAAAGCACTAGCAGAGGACACAGCACTGTTTGTGAAATGTATGGCAAATAAAACCTCTAAAAACACTAAGTCAAAAGGGCATTTTCCACTAAAACACTGTGATCAGTAATTAAACATTTCCCTTAATTATTAACTAGTTGAAGCAAATAACATCTGCTCAGTGGGAAATTTGTTAGTGGTCTGCTGGGCTCATCCATTTCCTGCTCTCTGCAGTTGCAGCAGAGAACATGACAATTACATGACAATTGCTCCATGACAATTACAATTGTTAGAAAAGTAACACATAACTCAGCACAAGAGTTATCCAGCATTAGAGCCTAAATACAGCTGCAAGGCAGAAGAAAGCTGATGAAGGAAGTGTACCAGGCACTCTCTTTTTTCCAGGCCGTTTCTGGAATAAGAGTTTTGAAACTAGCACCCCAAACTAATCCTCATTTTGGCAGCCAGATCTCATGTTCCATGATAGCAAGGATGGAGGCAGTAGAGCAGCAGGGGGTAGAAAAGAGCACAGAATGATGAGCTGTTAACAGAGCTGGGGGGAGGAAGAGGAAGTCAGTCAAGATTGACATCTTAGAAGCAGTCAAGCCTTAGGCAACCAAACATATTTCTAGAGAGTGGTTTCCTCATGGGGGTTTTTGTTTGTTTTTAACTACAAGCTCTGAAAACACCTTTAAGTCACTTTGCATTTTGAGAAGCCTCAAATTGCCATTTCTGGAAAAATTTAATTCTTTCACTTTATGTCAACACACTATTATTCCAGAACATAGCCATCCTGCCACAGAAATCTCTTGCCTTACTGATGATCTAGTCTATTCCATCTGTTCATAATGTTATTACGCTTACATTACCCATTTCTATGGAAATATCTCATCACAAGAGTTAAAAAAATATATACGTCATAACTAAATACAAGTATTTGAGTATCAGGAGCTACTGACCAGAAGAGAGAGAAAAGGCTCCCTTTGGAATAGCCAGGTATAGTAAAAAGGTTTACAAAGTGACAAGCATGTTAAGCAGAATTAAAATAATGTTTTTCTCTACTATTTTTACGATTTCAACCCCAGGTGAAACAATGAAGAGGAAAAAGGCCTACTGAAGAATTTACCTGTCAATCATCTCCTGAGGTCCCTGGTCCATCCCCATTCCTTCTCTCTCTAACATCACAGCATCCAAAAAAGCATCTTCCCAGAACTGCATCTGGTCCCACAAAGTTGAACGCTCTTTGCCTATACAATGTAAAAAAAAATTGAGCATTTATTCTGTTTACTCCAGTCAGATACTTTATGATTAACTCCCATTCATTCCCACTCCTTGAAAATACCATAAGCAAACAAACAATGAAACTATATTAAAAAATAAAAAAGGTTACTTGTAAACCACAAGCAATATCACAATTGAAGAAAAGTGGAAAAGACAAGACAAATCTCTCTTTCTAATTAATGGCACGATATTTCTAATCCCTTTATAGTAAAGTACCTCTCATTTTTATTCTTTAAGGAGTATAGCTTCTTCCATAAACTGTTAGCACTGCCCAAGAGAGACAGGAATATCTCACACAGACACAGATCACAGCAAACACACAGAGAAGTGGAAAGAGAAGATTATTACTCAGAGAGAAGGTTTCCATTGCAGCATCCTCTAACTGGTCCCAGACAGATCCTTTATCCCTACCTGCACCATTCCAAGCAGGTAGGAAGCATATATGGGAAGGATGAAAAACACAGGAAGAGAGAGCTTGTGATTAACAGCAAATCCAGACAAAATACAAAAAAGCCAATGTACTCCTAATTCAAGGAAACACTTGAAGCCCTTTAGTATTCTGAGTTTAGCCCTCTGTGTTAAGCTGATTTAAGCTGAATGATCTTTTTTCAAGATCAGTGGTATACTCTAGCTTCCAATGCATAGCTAACTTCCTTCTCCCCTTCTTCACACTGTTTATGGAATTCATATTCAAAAACAGCAGGAGACTTGGACAGACTTCATTCTATGCAAACTCACACCACTCACACCAATCTCCTCTTGTACTTATTCAATATCCCCAGCAAAACTTTGGCTTTACTCTGAATGGTCTGATGTGCCTTCCTATTCTACCAGCACAAACAATAGTTAGAGGTTAAAAACAGTGTCAGGGAAAGTGAAAATTCCAGTCTGTCCTAGACGTGATTTAATCTGAACTTCAACCTGAAAGATTCCCTCCCCACAAAAAAAAATAGCTTACCCAAAAGTCCTTCATATAGATAGACACGCTGGTTCCCATCCTCTGGACCTCTTCCTGGAGTACTCCCTTTGCTATCCTTCACACTCTGCTTCAGGTTGTGAGACTTGGCCTGAAAATAACACAAGAGGTATTGGCAGTTTAACTCTGCACTCTTGCACTGTTGGGTTTAACAGATGCAGTTTGCAAGCTATACTTCAAAAAATCTTCTCCTGCAAACTTCCACAAAACAATTGTCTTGTTCGAAGGGCAGCATAATACACTTAAACATCCAGAGTCAGACAAAGAAAAATCAAAGAGAGACAAATAGAGAAATCAAAACACAGAGGAGGCACAGTGCTTCCCTGAAGGAAGACAGAGGCAAAACAAAAATGCAAGCCCCAGACTAAAGGAAAGAACCTCGTTTGTTATCCCCCATATTTCACACTTATGCATTCATAAAGGTAAGACATTAAGCAATTATGCATCATCTGGCCTGAAGAGTGAGAGCAGGGACTACCAGCCAGCAGGAACTGTGACAACAGAGCTGGCCCATTTATTTCTATACCACCAGGTAAACTATGGTGCAATATTTGAACTCACCACACATCATATACACCCATCATCTTTGTTCTAAATCTCTTGCAAGGGTTCTTAAAATTCTATTTAGTTTTTATTTAGTTCTGTTCTATTTAGTTTAGTAGAAAAATGTAGAAAAATAAATGTTAAAAAAAAGTCTGACTCTTCAGTAACTGAGAGGGCACCCTCTTGCAACAAAAGAAGCAGAAACAGTTAAATAATTTTCATGCTTTTTGTAGAAATCTGCCATGAAACACAATGTCTTTGTTTGTTTCTTAACATTAGAAGTAGAAGCCCTGTAAAGACTTCTACAATCTTATCAGGATTATAAAATAATGAACACAGTGAGACTAATCCTAAGGCACTGCAAGTTGTTTTCTTATTTCACTGAGAGCTTGATTTAGCCAAATCAAGTGTATCATTATTTTCTTGGTAAGATGTACATTAGAGGTTATAAATGATAATCAAGGACTTTACAAAATGAAGCGCTCTCAAATCACACATTTGGATTTTACCACATACAGATCTTCCAACTAGGCAAATATATTTAAATATTATGATTACACTTCAAATAGAACTGAAGTAATATTTTAAAGAAACAGAACAGCTGCTAAAACTAGAATGGATCACTCATCTACTCTATCAAACAGCTGCTCCTAAGGAATTTTCCTTTTAGTTAAGGATGAACAATGCACACCAAAATGTTGTATTGCCATTGAAAGGTAATTAAATGCAGATTTGGTTGAGAGAAATACTGAATTAATATTAAACATTACTAGAGTCTCTAAGGTGGTGCAAGATGTGAATCTCCTACTTTCAAAAAGCTATTTATTGCACAGGAAATGAAGAAACATATGTGGATCCAGACAAAACTACATCTTTGACATTGTAATTTGACATCTTACATTGCAATGTAAGTCATTGCTGATTAACCCTTAGAACTGAATCAGAGATCCTCTTCCATACACACACACACACATTGAAATATTACTGTACAAGATATATTAAAAAAAAAATTAAAAAAAAGGAAGGTTGCAATGCTCTTACAAAGATAGAGCTAGTAGCAGAGTTTGTCTCAATTTCACTGTCTGACACAGTGCCTCTGGATCCTGCCAAATTGCCACCGTTTTCCACACTCGGGCCATCCCCAGCATTGCTGCTCAAGTCACTGTCTGCTCCCAATGTCTCTCCAGAACTGTTACTAACCTGTGGAGAAAAATAAAGCAATTTCCTTCAAAAGATAATATGGCAGAGAATTTGTTCTTATTTTCAATGCATCAAACAATCTGCCTTTTTTGCTCTCAGGTGACCTTTTTAAACTTCTATTTTTCATAGATGGTTTGTACACAACTAAGACATATTTACAGAATTGCTGCAATCCACCAGTTCCATAAACACACCAATATGTAGGAATATGTAACAGCAACGAGCACCATATATGAAGGCTGCAATCTGCTCATAAAGCAAGCACTATATATGTTCTGTCAGACACACGTGCTTGCTACCCACTCAGAGGCTCTGGAGAGAGAACTCAAGAGTACATTATGCATGTGTGACACTGTGCTGCCACAGCACACAAAATGTAGCCACAAAATGCCCTTCCCCACTTGAACAAGCAGTCAGTCACATCCAGATTTCACTCTGGGCATATCCTACCACAGTGCTGACTTCAGAATCCTGGCTTGTACTTCGGACCATAACTGTTGGTCCTCCACTGGGAAGAGAGTCAAAGTCACTCTTCTGCAATCAAAACATATAAAGGACAGGAAGAGTCACATTAGTTTTTACCACAAGGAGAGAACATCACTTCCCATTCTTCTGGGCTCGTGCCTTACTGCTTCCTTAGTTTACTTAGTCAATAAAATAGAAACTACAGTCTGAATGTCCAAATAGCCCATGGTGTCCTCTAATTGAGCTTACAAAGACCAGTGCCCTAGAGAAAGGGGTGAAGAAATCTTACCAAATGAGCCTCTCAAGAATACTCAAACCCTAGAAATCTTCTCATAATTAAGTAGTGAACAGAAGAATCCTGTCTCTTACCACATAAATAAAGCAAGCATAGGAGCCACTGACCTGAGAACCTGAGGCCAAGCTGAGGCCACTGTCTGCACTGATTTGGGATTTCTTCTCATCTGTTTCTCCCAAATCCAATTGTTTCACACCTTCTGGTCCTGAACAAAGGAAAAAGTAAACAATTACTGTACCAAGAAAAAACAGCATAGGAGAAAGCAGATGACAGACTGGGAGCAGGAACAGTACCAAGAAAACAGATCTGCTTTCTCATTTGATTTTTAATGTATTTTTATTATTCCTTGCTACTGAAAACAAGACCAGCAGAACACATCTGCTAGTCTCCAAACACTAGCTTGAATTTCAAATACTCTGAAGCCCACGAGTGACTACAATTAAACAGTACCTTTCTTAGCCATTCAAGAGAGATAAGAGGACAAACAACAGTCAAGTAGCCTCCACTTACAATATCACATGCAGAGCAGTTTGACATTCAACTCTAGGAAGCCACTTCCTTTAATTCTTGGTAATAAAAGAGAGTACCTATTTACTTAAAAGTTAGAATCCTTTTTTGAGCAGCTAAATTGCTCAAAGTCCTGGACTGAGTTTTTTTGGTTGCCCACTGCAACTATCTAAAATAATCAGGCAACACATGACAAGAAAATCAACAGTGACAATTGATGTTACCCAGTGAGATTTTGAAAGACTAAGCTTGTATGATGCTGTACTTCACAACATTCCCCAATTACATTAACAAATGGCTCTCCAGAGTTGGCAATCACATAGGTAGGGGAGAGAGAGGGAACCAGCAAGCTTTTAAGTCATGCATTCATTAACCCAACAATCAAAAAAACAAAAAAAAAAAAAAAAAAAGGAAAGAAAGGGTAAAGAACTTTATGTTCAATTTCCCATGCACTTCTAGAACTGTATTGACTATTGTCCTCAGATGAGATGGCAGAAGGAAAAGACAATGATGGAGAGTTAGAGCCTGAAAAGAAATTTGGATAAGCACTGAATGATGTAAATAACAATGCAAGAAAATAGTGTGTTATAGGCTGTACACAGAATGTTAATACTCCCCAAAAGGGGAAGAGACTGAATGCAACACTTCTGCCATAGCCATATCTGCCAACTATTCAGTACCAGGAAGACATGATCAGCTGCTGGAATATTTGTATTATATACCCATGTCTATAGCCAGTATCTCTAAGCAAACAATGCCGCTATCTCTGTAACCACTGATGGCAACAACCTGGGAATTATGAACATGTTGTAATATTAGAGAGGGTAAGACAGTGAAAAGGAAAGAAAAAGGGAAGGGAGGAGAGAGAGAGAGAGAGAAGGATAATATACAAAGATTTGTGGGAGTGAGTTTGAGATGGTATGTAAACTCATGAAAGCAAAGCCATAAGCGGGCTGTGCAGACCATACTAGCTTACTACTCAACCACCAATTCTTCCTGTGTTTACAGAAAGCATTCTTCATTTGTTATAGGATTTTGTCTCAAATGCCTTAGTTACTGTAAATCAACTCCTCAAACACTCTAAGAAAGAGAAAGCATAAACAAAATTTATGAAGAAAAATAACTAAAAATATCTTTTCTAAGAATTTGGAACGTTATTTTCCACTGAAATACACATAGCTCACTTCTAGATGTCTATTTCCACTCATTCAAGTGGTTGTCATTTCTAGTTCTGATACAGCAAAAAGTTTTATATCTCATTACTACAGCAATAACACGAGATTTCAGCTGTGCATTTTAAGCAATTTAGGAGTTTCCTGACCCAACACATTATTCAGGTATGTTTCTGGCAGTTTGGCTTTTAAAGGAATCGAAATTGACCGAAACAGTTCAGATATTTGAGGGCTGTAACTGAGTTTAAGGAGCACCATAGCCACAATTACATTGTTGTCACTTTTGATTTTACAGGCACTTACAAGCTTTCCTTTCCTTGCTTTATGGAGTCGAGTGTGGAACACTAAAGCCTCGATTTACCCCTCCCAATGTGGGCACCTACCTGCAAGGCTCATTTTGGGAGAGCATGTGCTGTGTCAGCCTTGCACACTGCTGCCTCAGCAGACAGCACAATGCAGCATGGCAGGCTGCACTGCAGAGCTGTCCCACTGCCCCTGATGCTAATTTGTACTTAACAGAAATATTTAACTGAGGTGCCTCAACTAATGTAAGCAAACCCAGGCCTAGGCAGAACATTAGGAAATTTCACTCATTCATCTCAGCTATTAATCCTTCCCAAACTTCAGTTTGTAAAATAGGCAGCACCAGCTCTGCGAAGCACAAACTGAGCTCGTGGTTAGGAAACACCTACCACGACAGGGTTGTTATAAATTGAAGGCTGTCCTTATGTCATATGCCCCTATCTACAACAGTGACAACCAAAAGAGCAAACTCTGGTATTGCACCTGCAGAGTATACATATTCAACATTTTATTCATTATCATATTTCAATAGATGTTCAAGTTTGTGTAGATTTAGACTGTTATTTAGGCTCTGCAACAGCCTCAAACTATTTCACTCCTTCTTTACCAAGAGATATGAAAAACAAAATCAGGTTGATTCCTTATTATGAGGCTATTTTCTAGAAGTCATCACTAAATACAATTCTTCACATACACCTTCTCTCTCCCCCTCAGAAGTATTTCTTTTTGCAGACTGACTGCTCATGGTTGATGCCAGTTAAAAAAATTTGCCATCCTATGGCTTGAACAAAACAGGAATTCTTCATTCTGGTAACATTAAATCAATCAATATATCCATGTCAACAACTTGTTAAACAAGTTTTAACTTTTAAGGAATGAGATGGAGTATCTTAAAATTCTTTCATATTTATGTGATTGGTGAGGGTGCAGAACACCTGCTTCCTCTTCTTTGAAAGCAACATTTGGGGGAGGAAAAAAGAAAGGAAGAAAAAAAGTAAAAAAAAAGTAAAAAAAAAAAAAAAAAAAAAAAAAGACATTTGAACATAATTTCCTCAGGGCAAACAGATCTCTCTGTAATGGAGACTTTCTTGATAGATTTTGTTCTTGTGAGTATAAAACCTGTGTGCCAGAGATGCAAGCTCACCCTGCACCTGGGGAGTTGGCAGTTATGGGGAGGCTGGAGGAGTCAGTTTCTACATTTTTTTTTTTTGTTTTGTTTTTTAAATTTCCTTACTCGTTTTTTCCAAAGATTTTTGCTTTTTCACTTCCTGGTGCTTGTTCCACAATTCTACCCAAGATGCATTGAAAGCAGGAGAGAAAGAGAAAGAGTCAGCGGCTGGTCAGACAGGTGAAAATGGGGAAAAAAATTTTCAAACCAAAACCCCACCCCTTCACCTCAAAAAAAAAGGAAAAAAAAATTAAAAAAAAAAAAAAAAGAAAAAGAAAAAAAAAAGGCAGAATTTCATGACAACTGAGTGAAGGGTTAATTAACACCATTTTAAAAGAAATCAATGTTAGGTATTGAGCACTGCATCATCTCTTAGTAACAGTATTCAAACATTAGAGATGACTTCATACAGCTGTAGTGGTGCATCCCCCCTCCCTCCTTGGGCCACACTTGGACAGCAGCAGAGCAACTAAGGAAAAACAGCTCTTATGACCAAATAATTAATCACCTTTTCTAAGAAAGGGATTTAAGACTGTCAGAGTCAGATTTAAGATTGTTTACTCCTCTAAAACACAGGCATCACAGAAGCTCTAATTAACATGAACATTTTAATGTCTCTAGTTTATATCACTGAAAGGAGAAAGACACAAAAACAGCAGCAGTAATTCCAAAAATATTAAAGTGCAGGTTAACACAACATTTAACCAATATTTTATCTTACATATTATCAAAAAATATACAAGTTATTTTTTACCTGAAAACATTCTCAATAAATGCCTGGCTCTGCCTATGAACCTGTCCTATATGCAAAGAGCTGAACTTCTCTGCATCCACTTGCTCCCATCAGGGCACAGAGAACAAAAAAATGGCAAAGAACTGAAATGAGCAAGACATCAGACGTGCTTCACTCCAACTTCCAAAACTCAAAGTCACAGCACTCTAATCAAGTCAATGAATTCCATAAGAGAATATACAATGCACAGAACAGCAAAACAGTCTGAAGTTTTCTTAAAACTGAATTAGAAACTCAGCCCTGGGACAAAACAGTGATGAGGCACTTGCACATTTCTATCACACACGCTGTTCAACTCTGAAATGCAGCCACCTTTTCTGCTCAGAAACATCAGCTCATTCCAGGTGCTGGCCTGTTGGCCAAAGGAAACATTGCAAGCTGACATGCTGAGCTGACTCTAAGTGTCATTGTCCTCTCTCACTAGCACCATTGAAGCTGGGGACGCTACAGAGGAAGGTCCTCTTAGAAAAGTGGTGAAGGGAAGGAAAAAGAAGTGAAATGTCTTTTTAGTGCTCTTTAAGAAAACTTCCCGAGCAACTGAAAGGTCACTTAAGTGTGTTAGAAACCCATCCCACCCTGCAAATAGTAGAAATAGGGGCAAGACAGGCTCTAAATAAGTTCTATTGAGCAAAATGTCCACTTAAAAAAAAAGATAGCTTACAACTGTGGAGGAAGGCTCCAAAGTATTATGAAAAAAGACATCAGGAGTGAGACAAATGCAACAAGGTAGAAAAAGCTAGAAAGATGGCTTTGAGCCTACCAATTTCTAGATCTGCCTCATGATTGATGGATGTTCCTTCAACTTTCATAAATAGACAGATGGATAAGATAAAACTGCTGAGGGATCCAAACAGCATCCTACAGGCTTATCAAGCTGAGTATACACTGACACAGATAACAGTCTCTAAGATTGACTGAATTTGTTTGCTAAAGGGCTTTGAAAACATCTGGCCTCTTCCATGCTCAGTCTATATGGCTTTACTTTACAAATCACCAGTCTGAAAGCTGCAACACCTGCCATTAAACTTACTTTTAGCTGACTTGTCTGTTAATTTAGTGTAGAGTATATTGTAGCACATTAAAAACAGGCTAGATTTTACTCTCAACTACTTAGTCAAAGAAGGAGAAAAACAAAACTCCAAATAAACTCACAGGGCATAAAATACTACACCTATGGTTTTGTTAGATGACCCTAAACTAAAAAGGACTTGTGGATGAAGTATGCAGCACAATCTTTTCTGTTTAAAAAAACAGCCAAAATAAAGTGATCTGACTGAATTAAACAATTATTTAAAAACTAATAATGGAAACTTCAGCAAGTACTGACAATTACATTAACAGTTATGGAAAGTATGCAATAAACCAAACTTATCACTAACAAAAAGGGGTAAATTAATTAACTATCAACTAAAGACTTAACCAGTGTCCTACCAAAAAGACCTACACTACAGGTGATGAACCCTGGAAGACAAGAACCACAGAAGTAATCAATTGGTGAGTATCAGAAGCATCATCTTCACACTGAACTTTCCAGGCAGGAATTAGCTATCAAAGCACAGTCAAGATCAAAGCCCAGCTGGTAAAAAATCCATCGCACTTCCCCTCAAAAATAAGAAACCCTTCATGGCCATTGTTCCTGTAGTACCAGAAAACTGCACAGATTCAGCTACAACAGATTCTGCTCTAAATCTGAGATGCAGTTTAATCACCACACTTACATATACTTGTGACTACTGCAAACAGAGCTGTACATTATCTTACTCCATCCTTCTGAAGACTTCTCTTTCTAGTATTTCCTCCTGTATCTAGGCAAAAAGGTTAGCAGCCAAATTTGCATTTTATCTATACAATACCAAGAGATTAATTCAAAGTTTTATTTACATATCTGCAGCCTGAGGCTATAAGCACCTTCCAAACTTCACAGAACCAAGGAACTGCTGCAGTTCCAAGGGACCTGTGGACATCATCTAGTCCAACCTCCCTGTTTAAAGCAGGATTGACTAAAGTTGCCTGCCACAAGACCATGTCCAGTCAATATTTGCTTTCTCAACAGATGGAGAATCCACCACTTTTCCAGGCAACCTGTTCCACTGTTGGATCATCTTCACTTAAGAACTTTTTTCCCGTGTTGAAATGGAACTCCTTACAAATATATTGTTATTTCAGCAATGTGTACATATTTACCAAATGCTCTTCCCTAAATAATATAGTTTGAATGAGAACATCTGCATTTCACAGCCAAGCCATGACTAACACCAGTCCTGTATATCTGAAGTTGTCTTATTCTGAAGTTTCTGTGACAGAATATAAAGGAAGTATAATAGACAAGCAGCTTTAAATTATCTCTCTGCAACACAAGAGAAACATCCTTTACTTCTATTTCACATGAGTCAGATGAGCATGGAGACTGCACTGTTTTTACAGCAATTTCCTAAAAAGTGACTTGCATACCAGTTCATGTTTAGTGGTGAAAGACAAAAGCAGTTAGAAAAAAAGGCTTCAGGAAAAACATACAAGTCTTTTGAACTCTGGTCAATCTAGGTAAAACCATATCCTTCTTGCAATTTAGCTCCATAAAAGACAAGTGGAAACCACCATAGCATCAGAACCACCAATGAGAATGTACCTTTGCCTGTCCTTGAAGACTGAATTGTTAAAGGCTAATATTCTGGCAACAGTACTTGACATGGCATATTACATAGCACTTCTTCTGAAAAGCACTTCTTATGATGCTTCACAAACAGGAATTATCTGATCTCTATGATTTCCATTTCTATGAGGCTTTAATTTCATCTAAGGGAAAGAAGCAGTCTTGAAAATCTCATCAAAAGATCTCTCTTCATTCTTTAAAAGAACACTGTCCTAGAGCCTTGTTTATTCTTAGTTGTGCCAGAAGCATACTTTCCTTTTTCTCTTCTACAGAAAAGTAATGAAGTACCCAGAGCAAACCAAACAACTAACTGAAATGCTGGAAAACTGAATCTGAAACTCTTTCGGCTTCCTGACAGCTTTTCAAATAGAGTGCAACACTAGTTTCTGAGCAACTGCCTCCATAGATTACCTCTTTAAACAAGAAAGCCAGTTAAGTCAGAGGGGTTCAGTATCAGTTCAGGACTCGACAGCACCCAGCCTGCAGTTATTATGTGTATAAGAATGAGTGTCTGTACTTCTGTCACTTAGCTGCTCAACACACACAACCCCTCGACATATGCCACAAACTACACATATATCCTCACAGTACCACTTTCAGAAGATTAATCTTTCATACAGTGATACCACAAAAATGTTATTTTAAACAAGCTGTAAGAAGCAACGTCCATAATTTAACATGACACATTTTTGCTGTTGACAAAAATTTCTCATATGCTGATGGTACTTCTCATGTTTACAACTCACTGCCCACAGGATTCAACCAAAGTAATTCTTTTCTTTCTCTCCACAAAAAGAGACTGTAAAGCCCTTTTTAAATAAATCAGTTCTGAAAGCCCTACTTCAAACTTCTTCCCAAGACATAGGGAAAAGCTATACCATCTAAGAGTAAGACAGGAAAATCTCCAGTGATCAGCCTAGCAGATGCTGTTTAGAAGAACACACATTCTATTTGCTATTGCTTAGAAGGAAAATCCATCAGTACTGCTCGCTGAAACTGTAACACTATAACTAAAATCTCTTTGAAAATCTTGTTGTTAACAAACAGCAGATTTTGGATCCCACATATCAGGATACAATCTACATAATTCACAGATAACCAGCAATGACAGAAAAACCTTTGTTTCGTGTTTTCCCTCCACGGCTGCCCTTTCTGAAGTCCTGCTGTCCCTGTACCTCTTTTCACATTAAAAACAGCAATCACAGAGCAAAAAATAAGGCTGTTTAAGGTGTAATGAAATATAGAAACAATTAAGATTAGACAGCATCTGGGAGAAAATTGTGGTGGATAGTTTATCCGAGAGTAGGGTGAAAACACATATGATTGTTCCTTGTGATCCAAGGTGTCAATGAAGCATGTTACAGTAGCAATGCAGTGCGTTAAAATGGAGAGAATGCAAAGAGAACCTAATGCCAAAACCAGAAGTCCCCCCTGCACTTCACATGCACCTCAATACACACCAATGGAAGCAATAAAATTTTCTTCCTTTAGACTTCTTGTGTCAAACTCCCTTGGCCCTTTGCCTGCAGGGCTCGGTGGCTTTGGCATTAGCTGAGGTACCGGCAGCTGCATGGCAGGTTTTGGCTCCACTCTTGGGGAGGATGCAGGATCCTTGCCAACTGGAGTGACAGATCCATCTGTAGGACTTCGCTTTCTCTTTTCTGGTTCTTCAAATAAAAAGAACAGCGTTGAGAGAAAGCAAAACAAACAAACAAATAAATAAATAACTAGAAAGAAACATAAGGAAAAAGGAAATGAGAGCAGGAGAAGAAAGGTGAGACAGATGGTCTCACCTAAATCATTAAGCCTAGCACAGAAACAGCTCAGTGCCACATTTGTTCCATAGGTCAACATGGCTTGCTGATAGTCTGACACACTGGTGGAAACAGTAGGGGAGAAAGCCAGAGAACTGTTTTAGGGATACTCAAGTATCTCATTTCTGTATATCTGAAACCTAGGAATGTTCTCTGACACAGTAACTGGAGCATCTCCTCTGCCGAATTGTGAAAAATTAAACTGCCTAAACTACCAAGAATAAAAGTCATAGAAGGTAAGTTCTTCTCACAGTGCAAAGATGACAAATACAATCAATTTCATGGGTAACACTAAATGAAACTTCAGTTACGGAAAAAAACCCCACAGAAATACTAATCAGCTATAGCTCTTCCATCAATCTCTGAGACTTCCTATAACCATATGTCCCTAAAGGCAGTTTGGATTATTTCTCTGTATCAAACCCCACAGTTTGAATTACAGCAAAACCTTCAGAAAGGAATAATTAAAACCAGGTTTTCCATAAAGAGCCTCCTGCACATACTATTCCAACTCCTGATGGATCGAATAGTCAAAACCTCATATCCTATTATCTAAATCTGTCATACCACTGGATCTTGTGATACTTTTGTCCAGTGGATTTATGATTCTGCTATCAGTAACACCTTTATATTTAGATAGCAATTGAAAAAAAGCAACACCTATCACTCAACAGACTGAACACTTCCATCCTTCAGAGCAAAAGTGTTTCCCCAATGCCTTGTAGATCTTTTCAGAAATCTCCTCAACTCTGCAAGATGTGGTCACCACAACTACTTCAGCCGTGGGTCTTGTTACTGACACATCAAGATACTATACAGTAGCTGCATTCCAAATGTGTATTCACAGATACACAGTGCCCCCCTTCCAGTTTTTACAGACACAGTAAATAGTGGGAAGTTCACATACAGCAGCAGGAGACTGCCTCCTAGGATATACCTCCCAATCCCACTATTACTGCCAACTACCCTTGGTCCTAAAAACAAGTCCTTAGATTGACTGTGCTTTATTAAGATTTAGCTTACTCTAGACAAATAAGCTACATCCATCATGTCCTGTAGGATTACTAGTTTATTACTATATTTTAAATAATATCAACATAAAGACTAATCTCTATAAAGCATTTCTAGAAATAAATACTAGTTTCAACTAATTGAACACAAGTAAAACACAATAAACAGCTAAAATTTGACTACAAATTAAGATGTTCTACAACAATGAGAAGAGTCTTTAAAACTTTGCACCAAATGTTGTCTGTCATGACCACAATTAGTTTACTGGGAAAACTCTACTTACCATCAAATTATGCTATTTGGTCTTCACTCTACAACTACTGAGTTTGACATCAGCCTCTCCAATTTTCCTTAGAATCAGAGTCAGACTAAAAGCTTATAATTACCAAGATCAGCCTATTCTCCACATTCAGGACTGTTCCACTAGCACAGCCTTCCTTATCCTCCTCTGCATTCTAACAATGGCTGTAATGGAACACAGGGCGTGTCTAAGCCAACTCATAAAAAAATCCCTGATGCAAGGCTCAGAACACCAACAATAAAAGGTTTAGTAGATGCTGCTCCTCTGCTACAATGAAATAAATAACTTTTCATCATTTGTGATTACAGAAAAGTCACGTACTAAGCAGAGATTCAGCTTTTTGTCATCTTTTGCTTTCCTCCTTAGCACACGTTTTCTTATTTTGCATTAAGAATCAGATTCTTAAGAAACAGCTGAAAAATAAAGAATTTTCAGACTTCCTTCTCTAAGAGTATTTAGTTGTATGAGAATAATTGTGTGTGCAACGTGGTTGATAAAATGTAAGTCTTGTATGGTTCAACATAACAAGTATCTCCTTCCCTACCGAGGTTGCCTGCAACAATTTTTCAAGACTGTGGCCAGGACAGTTTCAGCTGAAGGTCCCCATTCCAAGAATTTCCACTTCAGCTGTTGAAGCACCAGGTTTTGAATCTCACCGCAGAGTTTCCATTTTCAATTAAATATCAGTATGGCCATTATTTTGCTTTGGTCCAGTAACATGTGTGTAAAGATACACACCACAGGCTTCAAGCTTTATAAGGCTTCAGCAACAACGGTACAATTCTCACCATTTTGAAAGTGTTGGAAAAGCCCTGAAATATCAAAAGGCACAAAACCAGCTACCTCCTGAATCTTGTTTGGTTCATAAACACTGTATTCTCATGAACACTTTTCTTACCTTTATTATAGTAGTGAGTATGTGCTATCTCTAGCAGGCCAAAAACACTGGCCATGCCTCCCAGGCCAGCATTTGCATATGACTGCTCCAGGCTTAACACAGTGCACTTCAGCAGGTCCAGCATGCCTTTATAAACCTTGCGGCTGATCTCCTGCAATGAAATCCCTATTAGTGCTGCTATTTCAGAAGCGAGAAAGTAAGTCAAGAACATTAACTCCAAAACTGCTGTAACACCAGCTTTTCACAACTGACAAAAACTTCCTGTGAATTGAGCCTCAGCAGACAGGTGAGGAGCCAGCTGAGCTCAGCACTGACCACATCCTGTATGACATCCTGCCGAGCATCCTCCTCTGACTGTATCGTGCGGTTCAGCTTGCTCAGCACAAAGACGCGCAGCTGCTCGCTCTCCAGCAGACGTCGGACCCTCTTCATGTTCAGCCAGCCAACACCTTGCCCATCAAGAACATTGTGTACCACCTCCTTCAGGAACTGCTGGTTCTCACTGACACATTTAAGACAAAGCAGGCAAATGTTATCCTCTGCTACTTTGGCTTGCACGGGAAGAGAGCTATGACCAGAGCACACGCAGAAGTACCTTCCCTATCAACAGTAGTTGGCATCTAGCTCTGTCTGCTGGTAACTGCACAACAGCTCAAGCTCTGTTCCATAGGTGTGCTATCAAATACTTTTTATTTTGCCCTTTATTTCATATAAAAAGCCAAAATCAGGCTTTCCTCCAGCTCCTCTAGGTACCACTCTACCCTTCACTTTCACAGCACCCCTCAGAATCCATAGGAATCCTTTATGCCTCAACCTTCTTCCACAGCCCCACGTCTGAGCTGTAGGCTTTCTTTGAAAGTGGGAAGTGCAGCACTACTAATGCATTACTGCAGCAGCCTTGGCACATTTTGTGTGGCACATGCTTGCTCAGCTTCTTTTGCCACAGAGAGAAAGGTAAGAAGAAGGAAACTCCTGTGCAACCTGCTGCATTCCTCAGTCTGAACTGCAGTTATTGTTCTTACTTGCCCCCCAAACCCAGTAGATCAAAGTAAATTCACTCTACCCATGACTGCTACATAAGAAAGGGAGGAGAAAGCACAGGCACAGGTCAGGTAATGTCTCCTTGCACCACTCTGAGTCCCTTCCCAAGGTTGAGAAAAGCACTTCACTGAATTTATAGAATCAAACTGCTTCATTGGATTCAGTTGATACCTTTGCATGGTGCATTAAAACTCCACTGGGCTAGATCACCTTGTTCAGGACACTTAATTACAAAGAATAACTACTGAGTTAAAGTAAAACATTTTGGATCTCAGACAAAAGGAGGATACATTTTGGACCACAGAAAAATAAGCATGTGCACTATGAACTGTAAGACATCTGTATGAAATCTTACACAAAATATCACGTCCAGGTCTAGGGCAACAGAAAAGTACTATTTAGTTTTCAACATCCAGACATCTGAGATAACACTGGCCAGGTATGAAGCCACTCTAACTACACTGTACACTTAAAAATCAGGAAAAAAATATTACCTGGAATTGCTAGTTCGTCCCTGAGGTGATGGAGATTCTCTTTTCACTGTTGGGCTGTGCTTTATTACTGAAGACTTCTGATCAACAAGGGCCCGTCTGTTTCCTAAAGAGGAGAGGAAACAGAATGAGAGGAAAGGGCGGGAAGAAAACAATCTGATCCCAGGACAGTAACAAGCAACACTTAAAGTTGGCTAACACACCTACTCAAATTACAGGTAACAGACTTCAAACAAAATGGAAACTCCAAAAAAGCAGCAGCGTATATCATATTCTAGCATCACACATCGGCAGAAAACAGTAATGGGAGTAATGCAGAGAGAAAAAGAGAAGATGGTAATGGGAGCAGGAGGTGAAAGGCAGGAAAAGTTTGGCTGCTCTGCATGCAGTTCCACAACAAGAACCATCTTCAAATTAGTCACTATATGTAAAAGCATAATGCATTGAGGGTGACTAGTATAGATCATGTGGTACTGGTTACCCAGCGAGAAAGGTAGCCCGAAGTCAGGCACAGGGAATGCTGGAAATTGTTACATCATGCACAGCTCATGCTGTAGGGAACCCACCTTCATTGCTTACTGGGCCAGCTTCAGTAATAATCTCCATTATAGTATTTAACCCAAATACTGGGACACAAAATATACAATTAGTAGTGTACTGAAATATCTATACTCCCCACTGTCAGCATCAAAAGAATCCAACTACCAGTTTCTTCCCAGCCCTCCCTCAAAATAAAACCCAAATGACACTAGAGCAGGAAGGATCTTTGAATGCCACGACCACAAGGGCCAGAATAACTTATTTTAAGAGATAATGCTTGACTTGAAATTTGGCATGGTGGAACCAGTGTACTGCATCTTCAAGGACATTCCTGCACATATTGTATTTGAATGGCACTACAAAAACCATCTTCATCACCAAGGAAAAAAATATCAATGGATGCGCATGAAATTAAAATTAAAAAGGAAGATGGAAAGTGGTCAAACAGCAGCAATGAAATGGAGTCCCAGCATCATTTCCCATTACAGTTAGAAACACACACTTGGCAAGTTAATGCAGCAACTTTGTATCTTTACAACATAGACAAAAACATGTAAAAACCACTGAAATGCCCAGTGGGAATCCCAGTGAGCCAGCATGCACATGTAAATGAACACACAAACACACACACACACACACTTGCACATGCATAAAACAGACTGAGCTACTCCATGAAAATCCTATCCTCATATCTGTACAGTAACATGAAAGGTCCTACAGGATTAAAATTGTCAAGAAAAGAACACCAAAGTGCAGAAGATGAGGCACAAAGCATGAATGTGGAATGGCAAACCCCATCACTGTTTTCTTCCAATGCATGGAATCAGTCATTAAGTTTACCCATGAAAACAACCCTGACACGAAGCATGTTTCTTATCCAGTACAACTGGACATGAAAACATAACCAGCTGGTAAAAGGTTGTCAAAAACAGCTGTGCAGAGTCTCTGCTAGTGTTTTCACCCTACCAGTCCTGTTACTCCTCATTTTACACACAGGGAATGATTACTTGTCTCAAAAACAAAGTCCAAAGCAGAAACACAAAATCCAGCTTTTGGTCTTTGTTTCTACAAGGCCAAAGGTCAGCAAAACATCATACCAACCTTCATCCACATCCCTTCCCAACTCCAGATTAAAGTAATCTTTACCGATAAAAGTGATGAGGAGAAAAAATAAATGAAAAAAAAAATCAACACATTAAAACAAAAGTAGTAACTTCTAATCAGATAGAATAACTCAAAAGGCAAAATAAAACCTCTCCTCAGTATAGCACCTGAAAAGGTCTCAACACTACAACAGCAGTGCAAGCTCAGTCACCCCTGCAATATTACATTCAGTCCAAGGATGACCAGGCTGTCCAACACCCATGGTGTGAGGGCCATTTCTCTAGTGCCCATTCAGACATGTTATCTAATGATACTGCAGACAAATAGGAGATGTACTACTGAAAAGACTGTGTACATATGCTAGGGATTAATCTTCACTCTCCTAGAACTGAAAGCATGCTTTTAATTTGATTTTCTATTTAGCAATCTCAAAAGATGATAAAGACTTTTGGACCTCACGTAATCTGCAGTCTCCATGGGTGGTCTGCATTATCCCCATTTACAAATGCAGCATCATCACTCTGAAAAATTACCTAAGGCTAAGCATGAAGATAGTGGCAGTACAAAAGCAGGACCTACCTCTTGGTTCCCATTCTTTACACTAAGTACTTAAAAATAAAGCAAAACAAAATACACTATGAATGTTGGGGATTTTTTTGTATCTGTTTACTCAGCCTAGACTAGACACTCTCCCACCCCAACATAGCCCAGTTGTTGGGAAAAAGACTGACTGAGAAACATCCTAACAATTTACTGTCTTGCTCCTTAACACAGGTGCTACCCAAACAACCAAAAGGCATTAGTCCCAGCATTCCTGCTAGGGGCAGGACCTCAGACTGCCAAGTCAAAAGAACTGAAAAGGCTGCAGAAGACAAAGGGAAAAATGGTTACCTTTCAGGCTGGGAAAGGGAGTATTCTTGTCTCTCCCAACTTTGGTTGGTAGGGCCAAGTTGGACAGACTGAAACTTGTGCTGTGGTTTCTGTACAGGCTGCCTGTGACAGAAGACAAAAACAATTAAATGACTACTGCTCACTGCACACACCCAAAGATCCTGTAATTCACCATCTTAGTTCAGATCCTTAATGATTAAGTTCTTCTTTATCACCCAAAAGTCTCAAAACCACAACATGACCTTATTTACAAAACAACATCTGTAATCAGATGATTCTAAACAGTACAATAATATAAGTCTTAGCATTCATGTCACAATAATTGATGTTGGATCTTTGAGTCTGAAATGTAACAGCAAAATCCTCTTGCCTTCCTGCATTTAGATCACATCACCTTAGATCTACCTTCTGTTTTTGGGAGATGGATGAATGAATGAATGAATGAACGAATGAACGAATGAATGGCCGGGCCACATGAGAAAAGGAGATGACAGAAGATCTGCAAAACCTGTAACTCTGAAGTGAGGACTGTGCCCTGTCTTGTGAAACACTGTAAATCTGCCATGGAGCCATGCTTTGAAATAGAAGCTTTCATCTATTAAGAAAACACACATATTGTTCCTGGTACAGGCAGATCTTAAGGACACAACTATGCATCATCTGCTTAAGCCCATAGACAGCCTGAAAGCATCACATTTAGAAAGGAGCTGATTAACACTTCAAGTTATTAATATAAAGTGTCAACATACTATTCCAATTTGTTTTGGGTTTTTGATTTCTGGTAGTCTTATTTTAGTACCAGTCACTTTACTAGAAACATTGAATATATTTTCACCAGTGCTACAAACTTCTTTCACTGTTTTTTACTGTAGTGCAAGGCTCAAGTGGCCATGTCTTCTGTCACTAATTAAGAGATTCTAGTTTCATGTTCCACCCCTGTGATTTTTTTTATTAAAACATAATTGAAAGTAGGCAGTCAAGGAATTGAATTTAGCACCTAAACACACATGGCAGCATGGAAGGCATAATACTGTAAGATTTTTTTATCAATTCCATAAAATTGCATAATGCTCTGTTTAAATGAAACCGAAGAAATTTCTATCTGTTCTCTAAAGAGCCATACAACTCAAGGGGCTAACCATAAAACCAAAGTCCTCACTGAAGAATATATAAAGAAGTAGTTGTCAGCAGTTGACATGGCTATTGGAGAGCTGGTAAGAATTTAACAACCAACTCATCCTCTTGACTAACCATCTCTCTGTGCCATCTCTCTGTACACTCTTGATACAATAAATAAAACTAGCTTAATGAAAGCATCGGACATACTTGCAAAAGACATGATGCCCCCAAAACCTTCGCTGCTGTTGTTGGAGACAGTAGAGTTTGGGGAGCTGGCCCTGGAATCTGAATCTGCATCAGAATCACTGGCCAGTTTTAAACTGTTTGGCCGGAGTAACTTCTGAGACCTTTAAAGAAATTAAGTACAAGGGTTATTAGCATTCCCCTTCCCGCCCCAAATCAACACGTTGTATGGCTGTGGGAGACTGATGTTGGTCTCATTCCCACCAGTTTTTACCACACTACCTGTGCCTTCCAGGAAAGAAAAAATAAACAAAAACAAACCAACAAAGGAAAAGAAAAAAAAAAAAAAAAGAGAGAGAGATCAGAAACATCTTTACATTCAGGCTTTTATAGCCTTTCAGAGCACACTGAAAACTTGTTTACCAACGGGCATTGGCAGACTTTCAGGTGAAAGGGTTCTGGTTTGAAAGGAGTAGCAAGAAAGCCCATTGCCACCAATCACTGCAGTATCTTTCCCCCAAAAGACAAAGATTTACCCAAACAGTTTCCAGAAATAAGTAGGTGATATACTAGAACATTCTAGAAAGAACTGTTAATTCTTGTAGTTTTTACTGCTTACATAAAAGTATGGAACTGAGGGACTAAGTAAGTACTTTTATTCAAACCAGAAGGGATGACAGCATTTCAGTATTAAATGAAAGTGATCAACAATACATCTCAGTTGCCAAAACATTAGAGTGCATGAATGTCAAACTGCATGGAGCAGACAGAAACCCCAGAAGTGCTGTACAGAAGGGCAGGAGACAAGGATGACTCGCCTGCTTCCATTGAGATTCTGGTTAAATCTTGGGGTGTAGCTCTCTTCCTGCTCATCATCTTCATCCTCTGTAGGAAAACCATACTGTGGTTCAAAGTAGGGATTGTCATACTCTCGCTTCCTCACCACCCCTTCTGAGGAGCTCATGCTGCCTGCTGTGATGTCACTCTCACGACGATCCAAGCTTATCTTGGGAAAGCTTGGTTGCAGTGGCAAGGAAGAGAGATGGTTTGAAAATCCAGCAGCCAACTTCTCTTCTATTTCTGCTGAGTCTGCTGCCTCCTGTGGACCAGTCAAATCATTGATCTGTTCGCTAACTTGCGTTACATACAACTGAAGGGTAGGACAAGAACAATTATTTCAAACTGGGAAATCTGCACAGTCCTTGCTGCTTGCTATGGGGCCCCCACCATATCCCCACTATCTGAGTCTCTAAACTGGGATTTTGTATACACTGCAGTATTAGTGCATTGTTCTAGGGACTTACTCCCCTTTAAAACAGCTCTGACTAGTAAGTGTTAGCTCAGGATAATGGCTTTCCTTTACCATGTTCCCATTCTTCTTAAAAGACCACGAATGCATGAGGTCCCCCACCCACTCCCTGTTCTTCTAAAGACATCAGGTCTCTCCAGACTTTAAAAGAAATTCCTGCAGTCCCAACCTGGACCATTTCTCTCTACTAATGCTGCATTTTTCAATGCACTGGAACTTTTTGTACAGGAATGGTCTATCCCAGCATAAGAGGGTACCAGCAAACTCCACCTTGCTCAGAAAGTCCAGGGTGAGCATGCAATTTAATCTGTGCACGGTGTCACAGTCCTATTAGCTTTTGCCCTTCTCAGAAAGAACCAAATGCATCCTCCCATTCTTTACATCCTAATAGGCTGCTCCTGAGGCTGAACTCATCTCAGTACACACATGATTCACTCCATGGATGACAGTGCTGGGGCTGCTACTGGCTGTAGTACTGGAACTTGAACGAGGCTGGTTATTTTCTTGGGAGTTCTCACTGTCCATGGTCTGTTCATCAGGATCCCCTGAATATTCTTGAAAATCATCAAATTCCACTTCACTAGCATCACCGAGGGCTGCGTGAGTCAGCGGGTCAACATCTGCAAACACATCATTATTCATTAAACAACACTGCCTGCCTCGACCTTTTGCCCATGTAACTAAATATCCCTAGGAGATGAGGACTGCTCAACAGAATCAACTTGCATACAAATTTAGGTCGTAAAGAGCTTTTGGAAGTCATCCATTCCAATTCTCTCCTCAAAGCAGAAGCACCTTCAAAATTAAAGCAGGTTGCTCAGGGCTTTGTCCCACTGAATTTTGAAAGTTTTCAAGGCTTTACATTTTAGTGATCCTGGGAACCTGTTCAACTACAATAACCATTAAGTTCTTTTCCTTATGTCCAAGTAGAGTTCTTTTGGTTGCAGCTTATGATTATTACCTCTTGTCCTTGGGACACAGGAAATGTTTTGGGACTTCTAGATTCAGTTTATTGAACAGTGTTTATGCAGCTTCCATATAAGCCACAGAGAATGTGTTTTTCTGTACCCACTAGGACAGAGTAATACTTCCATATAAGCCACAGAGAATGCATTTTTCTGTCCCCACTAGGACAGAGTAATACTTCACAGTTAGCACTGAGAACCAGTATGCAGGAGCAGGAGAGAGTTCACACTCTGCTGTCCACATTGCACACTATTTACTGGCAGCAGCAGGTTGTTTCCAGATCTAGTGAACCAGTTTTGTTCAGCAGCACCTATTTCTGTTCTTCCTCTTCACAGTATCCTTTGGAAGAAGTTTTTATAAGCAGGAGAAATGTCCTTTATCAGTCTACCCACATGCTTTGACCTCAAAACAAGACCACAGCAGAACAATATTTTGTTCTGGTTCAGGGATTTAGGGGAGGCCCTTTTCCCAAAGTGCTTCAGATGAACTGGGAAAGGGAACCTTTGTGGACCTTGTGGAAGTAAAAGCAAAAGTTACTCACTTGGGGTATCACCATTAATGTCACATTTCATCATCTCACTGACAAAGTCACCCAGGGAGGAGTAGGACGAACTGGAATCGTCATAGTCGACGCTGTCACTGCCACTGCCACAACAGGTGAGAGAGAGAGATGAGTGGCAGCATCACAGCAACAGCAGGCTCTGACGCTTTACAGATGTGAATCAGCACTGTTTCCATGGACTTCCTAAAAATCTCATATTATAGTAGCTATAAACGAATTTCACAGGCCAGCTTCATGAAAGGTAAGAGCAAAAAACATAACTTTCAGGTGTGTGAAGAGTTATGGGAAGATATTTAAAATCTCTTAGCAAAGTTAATGAGGCCATGTTGTCCCTGAATCAGCCTTCTGATTTGTTTTAGTATAGTGGAGTCAGTTCTCATGAATTGTAAGATAAACAAGAATCATGTTTGCATTCCTTTGTAAAAGATATCACCTGATGGACTTCTCAAGTGACCAGTGGAGATGGAGAGGTGGTAACTTCTCTGTCCAATCTCTGATCACTGTCCAGAAACTTATATATACGAGGTCAACAATAAACTAGAATCTTCTTCCTTTCTTCTTCTCTGCCTGAACACCTGTTGTGTGTGTTACTGTGTGTTTCTATCTGCGTCACAGTAACATGGCCAAACATTAGCGAGTAGAGAACAGTGTATTCATTCACAAAACATGTGTGTGTTTATGTAGGACAACTTCAAGGGAACTGGGAATCACAAGTAAAGGCATTTCCTTTTTACACTAGTGATAAATCCCAATCTGTTAGGACCCCTGGTGATGTGTAATATGCAAAATATGTGCAAGTCCAAGGCTGAAAGATCTCACAAACCAGCAAGGAATGAAAGAGAATAAAACTAGACACAAAACTCCAAGAAATATGGCCAAAAAACTACTATATAAAATATCTTTTCATTTTACTGAACATGCAAGGTGGTCACAGGCAGTGAATAGTACTAATAAGCTTTGCATAACTTTGGACAGGGAGCAGAGATCTGAAAGAGTGGTAGGATGAGTGGGAGTATTTGTAGTACTGGAACAGAAATAACCTGAGAAAGAACAGCATGGAAGAAAAGAGAATTAGGGTGTGAGGTAATGACGAATGTCGAGTGGCATCAGGTAGCAAAAGAAATGAGGAAAATAAGTATGGAGAATCACATTAAATTAATATACTAGCAAAGGGTTAAGAGGCTTGCTGTGATAACAGAGCAGTGTGGAAATTTACTTCAGTGTCAGTATGCTGCCAGACAAGAAATGGAACAACAGCCTGGCAGGCTACAGGAAAAGGCTGCAAATGAGAAGTAGGAGAGGTCCAGCAATCTGAAATAACGCTCATGTAACTACAGGCATGTTCCCCACTAACCTGTCATCAGTGGGATCAGAATCTGTTTCCTTCTCTGCTGGAACATTCAGGGCTTCAGCCAGCTGTGAATTGCTGTCATAGACTCGATAGTGGATGGGCTGCAGCTGGTGAGCATACCACTTGGGTTTGTCACCAATTAGGGCTGGGTCGAACATGTCTGCACAAAAAACCAAGGAGAGCGTTAATCAAACTCATTTACTGGCGTCAAAGGCTTCATTCACAGTGACACTAGCCTCCATTGAGTCTTGCACAAAGGGACAGTTACTCTAAGAAGCCTACAAGACTTGTGCATAATCAAACATGAGGTAAAATTAATTGGAGGATCAACTCGCCAATAGCAGGGCTAACTTGGGAGAAACACATGAGGCCATACAAAAAAGAGAAAAATAATCCTTGAACTAGGTTTTACTCCCCAGCAGGACTAATATGGTGTAAAATGAAATCCTTCCCTAGAATGTCTGGTTTTTAAGTTCCTGCAATACATCTAAGTGCAGGAAAGGCAAAACCAACACTTACTGTTATGAATTCTTTGGAAAGCATAATTGGTAGGGTTGAGTGACCATTCTCCGAAGTATTCTACTGCCTGTGTTCTGGAAAGCTTATCTGCAAAAGGTGTTTGCTTTGGCCTAGAGGCAAGAAAAGAATTTGCCTGGAAGGCCACCACTGGTCTTGGGAAGAGCCGAAGAGTTCGAGTATGCATTTGGAAACCTTGCAAAACATTTGGTGAGTTGAAGAATCTCACCATAGCAACCCTAAAAAGAAAGGGAGATCAATATATTAGATAAAAACACAGAGCATAACAAAGGAGAGCCCTTAAAAGATATGCCATAGACAACGTTTCAAACCTTTGAAGAATGGTAAGCTAACTCTTCTTAGAAAACAACTGTCTTGCAAAAAAGAAAAGAAAAATCCAGACAAATCAAGACCCAAGGAATCACTTTGTTCTAATTCACCATCTTAGCACACTCAGTGAAGGATATCATTCTTGTATCTACTAGCTGAGGTAACAACTAAAGCTCCAGCTTTTTTTTTTTTCTGTAGTTCAAGGCTTGTGACTTAAACAGAAGATACAGTATCAGACAGAAAAATCCAGGTAAAGTGGATGATCTAGAGGAAAATGCAAGAAGCAAAACACCCCCTCAAGATACACAGTTATGTTCATGCAGGTAATAGATATGAGATAAACACTGTAATTACTGCTCTTTTTCCCCACATGATGTCAAGTAGAATCTACAATAGCACCTGACAGATGCTGTTTCACCCACAGAAATGTTTGTGCTGCCCTCAAGTGCAAACTTTTATGAAGACTCAATGCTACCTTCCTGTTAAGCCTCACCTGGTAGCCACATCGACAGAGTCCACATCATTTCCATAGATCAAAGGATTGAATTCTGTGGAGGGAGTAGACTGCAGATCATTCTGTGGTCTTCCCAGCAGCAGAGGCACCTCCTGCCCTTCATGAAACTTCTCCAGATTAAGAATGGGCTGAGTATTCAGGCTCATGCTGGCCAGGGCCTGTTGAAGGACATTATGCACACATTCAGCAAGAACAGTTATTTAAGGAACAAAAGATCAGAGCTACCCTGCCCTCTAGGCAATTGCAACAATTATACATGCTCCATTAATTTGACTTAAACCACCTCCACGCTGAGTCAACAAGTATCTCCAGGCCCTCCTTTATGTTGATTGTCAAAATGATCTCCTTAATGCTGAAGCAGTCCTGGAGCCAGTCAAAGAGCAGCACAGAATTCCACATTGCTAGATCATTCATGACATGAAAGCAGTCCTAACTGGATCACTAGCAGTATGGCACTGCATGACTCTACTGCTTGTAGAGGTATTTCCATGTGTAATTTGGATACATCTTGGGAACTAGAGGCCTTGAAACTTGCCCTTAAAGGTGGCTATTCAACCTGTAATTTGATATTCCAGGAAAATGTGGAGACACCTCAACACAAACATCTGCTGAAAACCACCCCTGTCTCCCTGAAAACCTCCACTTTCCATTTGAATGCAGTCTTCATCAGTCCATAAAGGTACCTCTTCAACCCTCATAAAGACTTCAAGGAGCAGCACAAGTGGTGAATCAGTCCTGGACACCCAGACCTATCCTAAACCTTCCTCGTGTTTCCCATTTGCCCACTGAGGCTTCATCTTTTCACTTTAAAAATAAATAAATATATAAAACCAAACCAAAGAAAGAAAGAAACAAAAAAACTCCAAAGGAAAAGGGTAAAATGGAAAATTGAGGGGAAAAGAATAAAATAAAGAACCTTGTTGTCAGGAGTGAGCAGCTGTTTCTGAGTGATTGCAGTCATGCTAACCAGACACTGGAGGCAAGATGGAAGATCATATGATAACACCACAGCAGCCCATCAGAGCCAAGACGAACACATGACCACAGAGAAACAGATGGAAGGAAAAAAAAAATATCTATTACTACCAAATATCACAAATGAGAGGAAATCAAAAGGGACCACAAAATAGACACATCTTAGGAAAGAGGGATAACTGCCCCACGCCCAAACATTCACACCTGGCCACTTAGGAAATTGGCAAGCCTGTTGTCCTTAATGATGCAGCTAAGAACTTTCTGCAGCAGTTTAAAAGCAGATATCCTGAAATTCATTTATTGGCTCTAGGACCCAAAGGCATACAGAAGTGATAACCTTAGTAATGTGGGCCACAATTTGTCTACTTTGTATCAGCAGCACTCCTTTGCCAACGGCAAACCTTTAATGACAATTCACACTAGATGTAAGCTGAATTTGGGTGAACACTGAGAATTTTAAATATGTCTTCAAAAAAAATTCAATTTGTTGTTCTGATACTTGAGTTTGCCTTTGCTCTAGTGAGAAAATTTTGCTAAATAGTGCCTGAAATTGCAAGGGGGTGAGGCAGCAGTGGGGGGAAGGTTGAGCTAACAAAACTCCAGGCAACACATCACTTCCATCTGTGCTGACAGCAGGTACTGGGATATCACAGAGGTTACACACTTTGCTCTCCTGTTCTATGAGGAAAGAGAAAGAGCAAACCTCATCACATTAGTAACACACTTTACCTTTAGATACTGCATGCAGCGTGCATAAGGAAAACAGAAATAAAGAGATAAAACCTGCTTGACACGATCAGCCAGGATGACCCAAGCTGATTAATGGCTTAGCAGGACCTGAGAGGAGAGACTGACACTTCACACACAGATCTGTGAATGGAGGGGAAACAAAGATGATCATAGCTGGATGGATCAAGTCAGAGTTTAAAGCCCACATGGCAAACGTAAAGGAAGAGTCTGGAACTTTCTGCATCGACTGGAAACAAGTTAGCCCCAAACAACAGTAAAAATATCTGATGTGTACAGGGACATTTCAGCTTTACATTCACTGACTTGCATTCTTATCCACTACAGCAGAAGAGCTGGGCAACACTACATATGCTACGTTCTACTGAATCTGAGTCCTTTCCCCTAAGTGCCTATTACCTGTTTCAGATGCTTTTTCAGCTCTGAAGCTTCAGGTTCTGGCAGTGCTGGCAAAGATTCTGCATTTGTGGGAACAATCACCTGGAATTAAGCACAAGAACAGACTACAAATTCCCCAGCTGTAGTCATTTCCAAAACAGAATCCCCTGAATCTCCAGCATTCCAGACACCAAGGAATAAAGGACACAAAAGTAAAATAAAAATTAAAAAAACCCCACAGTGTCAGACATAGACACCTGCTTTTCACTTCTTTATGATTGTTACTGTTTACAATGTAATAAACAGTGGAGTTACTTTATCATTTACCACAAAAATGAGAAGTTTGAATCAACCCACACTTTCCATCAAGCAGATGATGTTGTAACATTTTCCTTGAATTAGCATTGCTCATACCCTTGTAGAAAGTGAGATACACAGCCCCATTTGAATCGTGACAACCAAGGCTGTGGGAAGGCTCTTAACAGATTGGGTTTTTTAGGTAGGGCTATAAGACACAGTCTGAAAATTAGTCAAGACAAAAGTTCTATCATTTGCTTGAGGATTTGCCTCCTAATGATATAGCCAGATCAATTTACTGAAAAAGGATGCCTAACGCAAAAGACATGGGGACCTTGAGACACAACAGGGAATGGAATCCTGAAGTTTAAGATGGGAATGGCAAAGGCAGACTGAGGCCAGGCATTACTAAATTCTCAGTGGGTACACTGGTGAAAGAGTACACAGTTCCTGGAAACAAAGCCACAAGTTCTTGTGGGTGCCACTTACCCTGTTGGTATCCAGGTCAATAAGCCATACATCATCAGGCATTTTAAAATCCAGTTTGTAAAGGAAGAAACTTGCTGGTACACCAATGATATAAGGTGTAGGGGCTAGAAGCAACTGAGAGAAAGACAGACTTTACTAAGGACAAGTTCTGCATTTGATATCACCATGTTCTTCCCAAGCATTTATTTATTGACTACAGTATGTTTACAGCAGAGTAGACAACACAAAAGGCATTGATAAATAAGTAATTAATACCCTACAATGGAAGCATTAAAAAAAAGAGAAAGAAAAAGAAAAAAATAATAAAAGCTACTACTTAGAAAGCCTCAATTTTCATCTAGAATAAAATACATTTCCATCTCCCATATTCCCTGTCCCACTCCCACCCAGGACATAATTTATATGGCTACATGGCTCTTTGAAAATAGCTTGCCATGTCTATCATGGTCCAAAAAAAAAAAAAAATAAAAAATTTCAGAGTAAGAGTCTAAGTTGAAAAGCAGGAAGTCATGAATGAATACATCCTCAGCTCAAACTGAGTATGTGCCATTGTAAATAGGCACATACATGGACTTTCCCCTTATGCTTGTAGTGGTAATTTGTTTTCATAATAATAACATCTCTATAGAACACCTCTTGTACTTCCCAAGAAGTACAAGATAGACACATTTTTTAAGATGTATGTGGAAAACCTATGGGGAAATGCAAGTTGCTTCTGACAAGGGAATGAGCAGAGGAAAAAGGTTTAAATCAACTAGGCACATAGTAGCTTGAGACCAGTGACTTGGAAGGCTAATTTATTCTTTTAATCAAGAACTGTTGGTGACCTCTAAGGAGTGGTACAAGAACCACTCTAGCACTGAAGTAGTAAGATGGCCTGAATTCTATCTTTCCAAGCAGAATAATGAGCTCCTGCAAAGAGCTGACTATTGGCAAAACCCAGGCTCCCCAGAGAATTAACACAACACTTCATATTTCTGAGTAATTTAAATATTACTGTGGACCCTTCTCAACAAACTTTAATACTCAGTTTAGAGGGGGTAGGGGGCAAATATCATCATAATATTGTTGATCTATGGCTGTTCAGTCCATTGTTTGTGAACTGCTGCATTGAATCATTCTATTCACTGAGCGTGCTCTGAAGATTCCCAGACAAGTGGTGTTACCTGTGATTTCAGCAGTCACACTCGAGCAATGTTCTTTGCAAGGGCAGACTTTGACACAATCTCTGAGAAGATGGTGAATGAAAAAGGACTACAACTACAGCAGTAGTTTTAGACATCACGAAAACATCTTTTGTGAAAGACCAATAAAGGAAAAATATGTACCTGTTCTGCAGAGGCCATGCAGGTGGGAAGCAGAGGGATCACTGGGAACATGTACTCTAATGGGTAGATCATGGCTACAAAGGCCATCACAGACATTGAAAGTGCATTATAATCTCGGGACTGCAACACAACCTGCAATCAAAAAAACTCGCATTAGCACTGCAGCAACCATTCACTTCTCAGGTGAATACAAAGACCACAGATTTTGTGACCTCTTCAGACACAAATTCAATGTCTGTGAACTGGGTTACCCTTCATTAATCTGTCTGAAAACAAGCTTAGGGTGTTTGTTTGAGTGAGAACAGAACTTTTCAAAACAGGAACCTCAGAAGGAGCTATTTATTCCCTTCATCTTCCACAGACAAAATTCATTCCAGGCAGTGCAGAGAGAAGCTGTTCTACATATCCAGCCTACCCTTGTTACTGCGGCGAGTAACAACACGACACGAAATACTTTTTTAGAACATGATCTGACTCCACTTTATTCACACAACTGACTCCTTTTTATATCTTTTTGGACAGGCCACTCTCATTGGTAGGGAGAGTGACAGAACTCTTAACCCACATTGGCCAAAGCTGAGAGACATCAAAGAAAGTCTGTCCCACAGAAAAGAATCCAAAACATTAAACATTTGTTACAAAAACAATAGCAATGTTTATGTTCAAACTGTGAGAACAGACTTCCAAAACCAAAACACCACTAAGAAATAGAAACTTAGATACTGCAGGCCTAAGAAAACCAGACTACCGACCCTGGTTTTGAAGAGAACAGAACTTCCTACACACTTACCAAAGATCATCTCTTCCCTTCTTACCTTGTGCTCCAGAAGGATGCAGGTCAGCACCTGCAGGCAAGCATCCACTCCCAGTAACTCCAAAGGCAGATGTAATGGAAAATCCACCAAAGTGAAGCGGGATGGATCAGGAAGAGCAAAGGTCAAAGCTGGCTGCAGCTCGTGTGGCAACACTTCCACATCCACGCGCTTCTGCCCGGCGATGGGCATGGGCGAGCGGAGCAGGCGGTAGATCCACGCCTCGATCTCCCGCAAGTCGTGAAGCAAGGCGCTGGACTTCTCCTCCACCAGCAGGGAGCCTGTGAAAATCCGCCACATTGTATCCCTGCACAGGGAGAAGGCCAAGGTTAACACTCCAAGAACTGCACTCCACAGCCATTCTGCAAGGCTCGTCCAGAGAAAGGGTAGATCCGCCAAGGATTAAAAGAGGCAAATAACAAGTATTTGATCACCCAAAGGAATGGAAGATAGTAATTTAAGCTTACTGACACAACCCACAACAGTGAGGAAGAATAAATCTTTCTGTGGCAGGAATTCAGACCTCATTCACTCATTTAAAGGATTCAGTCAAGTCCAGATCTCTGAAGAACTCTCATCACCCTCACGCCTGAACTTCAGCAGGCACACAGGATACTCTCCTATCTCATCTAGAACTGCAGCACATTAACTGCAGGACTCTGCTTCTAGCAGTCTACAAACCTTTGCAAAAATCAGAATTAAACCTGAGATAATAAAAATATGCCACACCCAAGATCTCCCAGATGTTTTGACATGATAAAATACCCTTCATCGTTCTGTCCTAGATCGCACTGTATCATTCTTAAAAGCTGGATAACCCATGGAAAAAATGGATCTATTTCAGCTAAATCTCTGGAAGCTGTGTAGAAAACATTTAGGTACCTTAGCAAAATTATCAGCAAGTTTTCTGTACCATAAGCTGGCAATCTGCAAACCTGTAGCTCACAGACAGGCTGGCCAAAAAGCATGTACAGCATTGCTCAGGGCCTTCGGAACCTCAAAACTCAAAACTGGGTCTGACAAGGGAAGCACAGAGTCTTGTCTACTTCAGCCCTTTACCCCTAGCACAGTGAAGGCTGCAAACCTTCTGTATTCATTCTCCAAACAACTTCAGCCTGATAAATATCTTGAGTTACTGTAACAGATCCCTTAGAAAGCTATGGGTTCAAATTGGAGGTTCTATCTTACAGCTCACAACTTTAAAAAAAAATAACAAAAAGAGATTATGACACTGGAGATTCACAAAGACAGAATAACTGGAGAAATTTGTATGGCTCAAAATAAGGGCAATTTGAGATTACAATGAGTACGTGATACAGCTCTCAGGAACTGTGATGCTTCTCATCCTCCACTCTTCCTTCAGCTATTTGTCATGCACAAGACATTAGGCTACTAAGAGGTGTGCTTCACCTTTTGCCAGCTGTAAGGATTTGGTTTCACCTTTATTATGCCACCACTTGAAAATTATTCTACTTTTCCAGGTCACCACTAGAAAACCACATGGTAATTCAAACCTGCTGCTTTACTTTTCCCAGAGATATATGCTCAATATTCCTTCTCTCGCCATCCTCATCCATCAGTTAATTATTCTCTTGAAGAATTATGTCCAATAACAGCAAATTTTTCAAATACCATGTCATTCAAACACCAAATTGAGGAAAATCATGAAATTCAGCAGGGCGGTTTTTCCTCAATAATTATCAGGCTAAACCAAATACATAATAACATTCCTCAACACGTACTTCCATTGTGGGGAGAAGTACTTTTTTGCTCCGACAAAATAATTTATTCTCCATCACTGGCTTCAAGTGACAAATCTGCTAATGCAGGAATCAGTCAAAGTAGCCCAGAACACTCTCCTTGAAGTATTCCAGGGCAGTAGACCAAGAAGGAGGCCAGTGCTCTATGAATAGGATGTATTTTCCATTTCATGCAAAATGGAAAGAGCTTATAAAGATAAAAATTATAATAATTATAATCCTGTCATTTTTTGCTTATGACAAGTTTCATTTGGAGTGTACCAAGCTATTTAACTCACATTATGTATGATCTCACAGTCCTGTCCCTCTAACTGTTGAAATAATTCCCTGCTTCTCCAGAGATTCATTTCATACTTTTTCTATTCAGTTAGCACACTGGAAGGAAAACTCCATTCCAGAATGAAGGTGTCAGGCACAGGAGCACAGATACACATCCTTGACTGAAATACATAAGAACACTGGTCCTTCCATACCCTACAGTGCAACTGCTTCTGGTACATACTCACACTATAACATCAGATACATTAGGATAATGACACTATATTTAATATACACCAGGTTCCTCTCAATTTGTTGTTACCAACAACTATTCCCATGTTTCCTAGACAACTTCTTTGTTTTCTACCTCTCCTCCCTCGCTCCTTCAAATATTGTACTTTGACCTATTTCAGCTGATCCTGCTTCTCTCGTCTTTTCTTCTCCCACGCTGAAGTTCAGTCTGTTTCATAAGCTTGTTAAGCACATTTTCATAATTTCCCTCCTGCCCCAAGTGGAAATTCTCTCTGTTATTTTTTGGCTGCTTCTAATTTCCCAGAGAATCAGTCCTGACATATACTGTCACAGAGCTTAACAACAACAGCCACAGCACCAGCAGTCAGCTTCCATCGTCAAAAGGGCAGTGCCTCCTTAAGTGCACCAAAAATGAAAATCATACCAAGATTACGGAATCAGAGAGAGAAGTTTTAAAGAAATTGCTATAAAAATTTCCTTTTCCTACTGTGAAGCTGGGCTAAAATAGTGAAAAAGGCCAACCCTCGGTGTTTGGCTGCTTCTGCAACTACGATTTACCATTGCAGCACTGAACACAAACAGCAGGAGGAAAAAGTTCTTCCCTCTCAACGTACCTCTGCACCCCACGAGGAATCCCCAACTTCTTGCCCAACAGTCTCTCACTACAGCAGTCCACGAGTCTCTTGAGGGTGTGCAGACACTCCCGGAAGGTGGAGAAGAAGGGGTAATGACTCAGGATGCACAGAGAAGTCAGCGTGCTGTTCCGAGAGCGGTGGCCGCCTTTGGCCAGGCGCTTACTGCGGGGAGACCGATTCACATCAGGGGTGGACTCTGCACTGGGAGCCTGCAGCGAAGAGCCACTCTCTGAGCTCTCCGTGCCCACTTCCTCCTGGGGAGCTGCTGCATCCCCAGACTTAAGGAGCTTCTGTGCCTCACGAGCTCGGTGTCCCGAGGCGCCTTCTCCCTTCTCCTTGGGCACGCGTTTCTGGAAGGAGCGGTAGAAGTTGACGCAGATGCCGTAGCGAGTGACGCCTGTGTCCTTGTCCGTGAGGGTGAACACGAAGGAGGTGTCGTCGCGGAAGCTCATGCGCTTCTGCCGCACGCTCAGACATCCCTCTGGCTGGCAGAAGAACACCACGTCAGGAGGGAGAGGAAAGTCTGCGTGGTCCTCCAGAGGGTAACGCCGCAGCAGCTCGGGAGTCTGAGCAACGCTGTCACTGCTTGGGTGCCTAGAAAAGATGAAAACAAAAGAACCCATACATGGTTGATTAATTATAAATATTTTTGGGAACTTCCTGCTAGTGTGTCAGGAGCCTGTGGACTCAGCTTTGTCTTTGTTTCCTCTCCTCCCTGCTTATCCAGGGAAAGTGCAGCTTCTCAGCCACTAGCCACAAAGCTCACTCACTAGCACAAGGCAGAAAGGTTAAGTAAAGATGTCTAAGTCTATACAATCATTAGCAAGGAGCCTGTTCAAATCTGATTAAGAAAAGGCCTTCCAGGAATATGTTGTTCCCAGCAGAATACTGTATTGTCATGTTGCTCTGACTTTGACTTTCAAAACTAATATAACTGCACAGGACTCTGGGCAACACTTCGATAGGAAATACATTGTCCTCCAAACACACAGTCAGAGGAAAAGATCCTAGATTTCAGCCAGTTAGGAACAAGATGAAAAGTTAAATGAGAAAATCCAGTATCAATTCCTAACTGAGAAAGCAAGAATTTACAAGGAAAGAACTCAGAAAAACCTCATCCTAAAAACATTTTCATTAAAAAGTTCTAGCAACCACACAAATATATGTGTTTGATTTTCAGATTGGGATTTAAAGTGCAATTTATATGAAAGCTGTAAGGTAACATGCACAGCTGTTTACCACAGTGACTCACTAATCTTTGTACCACAAATCACTACAGAAACATGAAGACAGGAAAGCAATACTGTTGTTTCCTAATTTTCCTCTAGATTCTTTCAAGAGATTACACTTTTGCATATTTCAAAATACAAATGACACTTGCTTTTCTCATATAAGGGATGTGAAAAAACTCAAACAAGTAGTAATAGAATATTCATCATTTACAAAAGAAAATCACTGGTGTAAATAGCTCTGCTGACTAATTCTTCCAAAGTAATACTTTATTTAAACCAAGTAAAAATGCTTTCATAATAAAACTGGTAACAAGATTTACACTGCCTGTAGAGTTAGATACTGAAATACTGTATGAAAAAATAAGAAACACTAAAATGCTTGTATATGTTAATGGACACAGCTAATGAACCACCCGCCAAAAAAGAAATGTCAAATAATGCTGGTACTATTTAGAGAGTCTATTTGGCAGCAAATGGTCCAAAAAATGACATCTACAAAGTACAAGTGCATGTATCACCACTTCCTGCCTTTGCTGTAAGGTTAGCTACAAGGACAGAGTTTTCTCAGACATTGAGAAAGCTTGAACCTAACAGTTCCAAAAAGCATTGCTATTTGTGCCCAGTGGATAAAGGTAAAGGCCACATGGAGCTCCTAAGGGCTTTGTAGGAGAAGCTGCTTCACTCAGCTCCATCTCTCATCACAGGCATTTGCAGAAGTGCCAAATGAGAGAGCACCTCTGAGAAGTAGCAGTCTAACCAGCATGGGCTGGCAAAAAGCAGGAGAACTGTAGGAGTCCAGGAGTGATAGTAGCAAATTTCTAAGTGAGAACATCAGACACTACAAGCTTCACTGGAGGAGGCAGCTAACATTTCTCTCTCCTCTTCCTAGCTGGTGACACACATATAGAAAATGTGGTGTTTAATACTTCTTACTGCCTGTAGAAAAAGCTATTACAATATTCTGTCCATAAAATAATAAAATAGCTATTAGCCAGGATTATGCAATTTCCTCCATTCAGCCTATTTAAATGTTGCATTCAAAGTATTCTGAAAAGAAGAGGTACAGCAACAGGCTGATGCACAGGAACCACTGATATTTAGAAATGAAAACAACATGGACATTTGGATACACCCATTACATAGAATTTGCAGAAAGCTGCTGCATAAACTTTGAATAAGGAAAAAGTAACATTTACTGAGCACCTATATGTTTGACAAACAGAACACATCAACCCTACATTTCATGTGTTTTAAGTAAATATGCATAACATTTATCTATTAATAAGCCTTTAAAACCTGAAAGCATTCATGCCATTCCTATGAGGATAAATAAGTATTAGAGGGAGAAAAAGCTAAGAAAAGCAAGTTCCAGATTTTTTTTTACACTGACTGAGTTTACAGACTACATTTCAAAAGCTAGAAAAGCAGTATTATTCTACTAGTAGTTCATTACTAGTAATTAAAGTAGTAGAAAACTTGTATTTTACTTGCATTTAGTTTTCACAGTTTTCAATTTGTGAATCCTTCTGTCCTGATGCCAGTAGAAGCTAAGTTCAGACACACAGACTACCAGAGAGTGATAAATAAATTGGCCTTTCTTAGTTACCCTTTGCAGACCCTTGAAAAGAAGTGTAAGGACCACAAGTTAAAAAACCCTGACTGCACTAGTATCTTCAAAGAAGTGCCCTGGCTCAAGTAGGTGCTCCCCTTAAGGGAGCATTCTGCACACCTTTCAGACAGCACTTCTGAGCATCAGGCAAGGCTCCATCAGTGGATGTAAGGCAATTCATCCCCACTCTACTGCCCAAGCAAAAGCTCTGCTGAGACAGTTTCACATTACCTGGCTCCAATGATCACGAGATAGTCAAGCAGGCGAGAGCAGATTTTCTTTTTCTGCACCATTGTCCTGGCTGCCCCTCCCTATGTCATCTCAAGGAATTGCTGTTCATTGGTCCTGTGGTCAGTTATCCCATCAGCCGTGATCGCTGCCTCGGGAACAGAATCTGCTTGCAACTGTCTGCCAAGTCCAACCTATAACCAAGGAAAGCAAGAGTGTCAAAAGCACAACCAGGAATATCCAATGCGTACAAGCAAATTAATGACCTTAATTATATCCCCAAAAAGCCTCAATGTTCTGTGCAGTCATGGTCATCCACAAATCTCTGTCTTCATGAGTATGTGCCCACAAAAGCACAGAGATGAAAAACACACAAAAAAGTACAAGAGTATCTCAAGAATTAGTGGTTGGAGTCAATCATCTTAGAGGTCTTTTCCAACATAAATGATTCTGTGATTCTGTTCTAAGGGAGAACACAGACAAACAAAGTTGCCCACCACTGGCAAAGAGCTACTCATTAAATGGTTTGTGTGTTGTTTAGGCAAATCCATAAGATCCTGAGAGTGCTTGGGAAGGGAGCTTCAACTGGCAAGACTGAAATTTATAAAAAAACCCACAACCTGAGCAGAACAACAGAACAACTAAAGAAGGGGTAACACCAGAAATCCAATTTGATAAAATGCATCCCACCATCCCAAACCTGCATATGGCAATCAGCAGAAATGATCTCCACAATTCCCAAAGACTGTGATCTCCAACACTTTTTCTGTGAAAATACAGAATTGAAGTTTGCAATACCAAAAGTGCATCTTGTAAATTATACTGGATTTTTCACTTACTTCATTTAGTTCTATTTTTCTTGTTTAACTTCACTCCTTACTCTTGATACCCATGCCTCCTGCAGCTAATTTCTCTGAATACTTTACAGTAGAAAGATCCTCTTGGTAAAACTCAGATTTTACAGCAGCATTACTACTTGTCAATAGCTAAGCTTAGTAGATATCCAGAAAATAGTTCCTTCCAATACCACCATTCATAGTTCACAGAACTCATGAAAGAACACGGAGTAAAAAAAGACTTTTTAAAAGTAATACAGTTCCACATTACAGTGTTCCCTACAGTGTTTGAAACCAACCTGAAAACGGAAACTTCCTGAAATTGAAAGGTCTCAGAAACTCTAAAAATAGGAGATGCTCAGAGTATTCTACAAGTTTACTGAGCATTCCAATGCAATTTTTAATAGGAATTATTTTATATTAAAAAAAAATTGAATTGCTTACTTTCTGGAGCACATTCAGAAAAAGATTTCCATTTCAGTTCATGTTTACATCCTAAGGCCATCACAGAATTATTATTACTGTACTAAGATATTTCAGTTCTGCAGCATAAATGTTTAGATTGTATTTGTATAAAAGTAGGGCATCTTTACTAACAGCCTGTAAATCTCAGCAAAATCAGGTAATTTTCTTGATGTTTCCCTCATTATTTTATAAGCACTGTAATTGTCAGCATCTCAGAGTCATATTCAAAGTCCAGTAATATATCTGGGTTCTTCCCAGTTCTTCACATTGCAAGAACAGAACAGGGAAATTTTATTCATTAGCCCTCCAAACAGTAGTAAGAGCACAAAAACATTGCAACAGTAAGAACAAAAAAAGCAGGTATGCAGTTTATAAAAAAGGAAACCCATACTAGTCAGTAAGTACTAAAATTAAAGAATATTAAACTGAAAGAAACTTTAACCCTCACACATAAAAATCCCACATTTTGTGAAATTTTGTGGCATATTTAGTAAATCCTCAACTACAGTCGCTGTAGATTCCTAAGTAACAGCATTATGAATTATCTTCTCTGAGCAGCAATACTGTTGTAAATATCTTCTGTGAACAACAGAGAAAATACAGACACAGGAAGCAAAGTTTCCATTTCTACATTTTAATGACATTATTGAAGACATGGTACAATCTATCCTGGAAAAGCTCTTGATCCTTGATATTCTGCAAATATCATGGCTCAGAAAAACTCAAGAGGAACAAGATGAGGTTGGGATATCAAGTGGTCCTTTTTGTCTCCAGTTTGAAGAACTACTTTATCTATTTTTCTCTCCAAACGGCTTTACCCAGAACTCTTTAAGGAACAAACTGCTCAAAGACAGGGCAGAGCAGTAAGTCATTGCAAGGCAACTTAAAAGTATGACCTCGAGGAAATTCTGCTACTTAGTGGTAACCAAAGAATTCTTCCTTAAAAATAGAGGCTACCCAAGCCCTCAGTGAAGGTGGAGAAAATACACTGCATTTGTCTTATGACTGCAGTTCCTTACACATATTTCCCATAGCTCTGCAAAGGAGTTAGCAAGGTATGTATCATGAAGGTCTCAGAAACCATGAAATTGAAGAATATCTGAGCAGACAAGTTCAAGGAACATAAGCAGGGCTTACAATGTCCCTGGAATGGCTGAAGCTACATCCCACTGACGTCAGACACTGAAGTTTCTGTCATTTTTTTAAAAAAAGGTCTGAGCACTTTGCATGATTTCTGCTTTCTATTGCAACACCAGTACAAGGAGACCAGACTGATGTAGATGTTGTTCCAGGGCTTCCAGAGCCACCTTTACTGATTTACTATGCTCAGCAACACAACAGTTACAGTGAGACACAAGAGGACAAAGGCTTTTTTTGAGAAGATGGTTTGTTGTTAGACTGGAGCAAGAGGTAGAAAAATTAGAAACAAGTGTAGGGTTTTTGCCATCCTCTCTTCAATCCCTGACTTCTTCAGAGATCTAGCAATCTGGAAGACTTGACTGAACACAATGTGATCACACAGCTCCAGACAGCACCTCTAGAGGCAATACAGAGGTAAAATAGTTTCTTTCTAAGAGATTTCCTATCATCCTTCCAATACCTCCTAGAATTTAGAGACTAAGTACATTAGGACAGAAATAGATCAAACAACCAAGAGATACTTCAATCTTTCCTCTTTCATGTTGGAATTTGGACCTGAACCAAAAGATTATCTTGACTCTAAGACAGTATAGGTTTTGATATATCAATGTCAAAACCCCTTCTCTCTCTCAAACTGCTTTAACTTTAGATTGCTTTCTCTGAAGAGGTCCTGTGCAGTCTTTTCTCTTTGCATACATATTGGAACCAGCCCTTTGAAGGCTGAATCCTCAAGCAGCCTTTGAGAAGAGACTTTCTACAACTTCAACTGTAGAAAAGGAGAAAAACAGAGAAGTGAAGGCCCACCACAGAAAAGTACTGCTCCAACAGATCATGTCTCAGACAACACCAAAATTGAAATAAGCACTTATATGGATGGTGGATGGGTTGGTGAGAAATAACACTACCCACACACTGTTGCAGCTGTCAGCAATACTCACTAGTAAAAGTTGGCACTGTAGCCTAGGCACAAAGACAAAAGGCAAGAACCAGCACAAAACCATGGTTTACCAGTAACTCAAGACATGAAAAAACTGTTCAAAACAACAAACACTTCTATTATTGGCATTACTCTGCATTTCAAAATTCCCCAAACACACACATTTTAGGTTGCAGCACAACTTCTTAGAGAACAATCTGCATGGTATTCTGCAATTTAAAGTCCTCCCAGAAATAAAAGTCTATATAAACAAACACACAGTCATGAAAAGTACCACAGCACATGATGGATAGACAGCATGAAAGAACCACAGCAGGCTTTTTATCAGTTTAGAGTCATCTGTGTCAGAGCCATGCCCTGCATTAGTCCCAGGAGACATGAGTTGTGCAGTAATCCTATTTCATCTATCCCTTGGAGTCCTCAATCTTTCTTAAGAGTCTTCTCATTTGAGACAAATCTAGAGGAACAAAGCAATTTAGTCAAAGAATAACTTCAACTGTTAACACAACTTGTGTCCCAGTGTGGGGTCTGCCTCAGATGGAGATCATTTTCCCCACAACAGCCCTCCCAGGGATGTGCTGTGTACTGGTAACTGGAAGGAGGTTGATAACATATCAGTGTTTTGGCTACTGCTGAGCAGTGCTGGCACAGCATCAAGGATGCCTCTCCAACATCTTCCCCCCAGCAGTGCTAGGGAGGAGGATGCAAAGACCTGGGAAGGGACACAGCCAGGACTGCTGACCCAAACTGACCAGAAGAATATCCCGTATGACATCTGCTCAGGATAAAACCTGAGAGAGAGGAGGAGAAAGGCAGGGAATCCATTATTTAAAACTTTTATAATCTGGAGCAACCACTAAGCCTACTGAAGCTCTGCTTCCCAGGAAATGGCTGGACAGCACTTGCTTCTGGGAGGTAGATAATAAAATTTCTTGAGCTTCTTTGCTTCCATGAATGCAATCTTTGCTTTATTAAACTGGCTTCGCTTTTCTTCACTTCACAAGATTTTTTCCATCTTATTTTCTTCCCCCTGTCCTGCTAGGGAGGGGTGTGAGAGTGGCTTGGTGGACAAGGTCAACCCACCACACCCACCTGCAGCTGCTTTCCTCACCCAGAGGCTCCCAGCTTTGATAGGCCAGGCTTACACTGAACTGCATGACGCCCAGCAGGTATTTACATCACTGCTTGCAAAAATAATATGAAGACAACAGATTAATTTACAAAAGGGAGGTGCTAAGCCCTGCTTTCCTTACAATCAACCCTTGCATGCTTTAAGATGGTGCCAGAAAGGCTTCTCTTTCCAGTATCTCCAGCTTTTGCCTGATAAAAGGATCATACTGCACAGTTCACCAGTGCATGGATACCTTTAGAATATAAACCAGCATCATGCAATTCAGTTTGCACACTGAATGAATAAAGAGCATACATGGGACATTAATTTATAAGAGAAAAAAGAGGAAATTGTGAAGGAGACAGAACAAATTACAGGACAGAAGCCACATAAATTACGATTCACAGACATTTCACCTTGTGAAAGACCAAATTTCCAATCATACCCAAAAGAAACTAAATTCTTTGTTTCCTTGGAACATCCTGAATTTCTATTTACTCTCAGCCAAGGCAGTCTGCACTGAGTTCAGCTCTAAAAGCCACTGTGCCTGACCATAGTGCATTGTTTTCTGTGCACTCAAGACTCACCAACTGAACTAAACCAAAAGCTGAAACAAACACAAATAAGGCCAGGAGTTTTAATGCCCACTTTTGGGTTGATTTGTTCTTCTTTTTCTCACATCACACATTTTGACTAAACTGTTAAGCTATGAGAAATAGGTGTGAGTACCTCAGGACCAGCCAACCTCATCTGCGTGGGCAGGAACTCCATTTAAGTCACTGCTGAACTGGAAACAACACGGTCTGAAGCACAATATGAACTGTTCATGGCAGCTTTGACCTGTCTTTAGACATTTTAATAATCCTTATGGAATCTTTACCACTGAAATTTTGGTTAACTTCCTCTTCCAAGTGTGTTTCAAATGATCCCAGCCATTATCTCTGGTATAGCACATGCTATTTTTGCTTGTACTAAGCTTTAAAAGAAGCAGACAGGCAGCTCTTTTTTCACATGAGCCATATTTCATTTCCTCTGCTTAACAACTACATAAAACACTACTAATAGTTTAAAATACACAACATTCTATGAAGCTCATTATTGCTATTACTCAGATACTACAGTGTTTTTGCTAACACAAGAAACACAGACAACAACAGAGATGAGAACACCTCTCCTTCTCCAGAACTTTACAGAACATGGAACAATTTCTAAAATCCAACCTGGATGGATTTGCTATACTGGTGCAGCTGCTCTGTGTTACCATGCACCTTGGCAAGACAGCAGTGCATGCCAGCACTGTGACTCCTACGATACTTGCACTTTGGAGGGAGAAAAAAAAAAAAAAAAAAAAAAGCTTTTTCAAAGAATTGCAAGCATACCTAAGCAGACAATGACATATTTATCTAGTATGGCTCATCTATAACATAGGTGTGGTTCTGCAAAATGCCTAAGGTATAGTTCCAAGCATAAGAAATCACCCAGTAGAGAACAGGACTACAGGCAAATTCTAAAAGCATCCACCCTGGAGCACATGCATCACTTCAATGCATCACTTCAATCAATAAGAGTTGCTTACAGGTAAAAGAGAAGATGCACCCCAACTAGTTCCACTTTTCATCTATCAATAAATCTTGAGGAAAAGGACAGAACAAACCAGATTAAAGAAAATTAAAGAATGATTGGGGAAAACAGGTTTTGGCAATACAACTTTTGAAGGTCCTCTCAAAAATTATAATAATTTAAAGATTTCTTCCTTTCCTACTAAATATTATCTCTTGGCCTTCTGAAAACAGTACTGACATAGCCAAGCATCTTTAGCCTCCACATTAGTTTCCAAGAGTAAAATGGAAGTATCATGGGCAGGGGTGCTGGCAGATAGACTGAAAATGACCAGAATTAGTGCACAAACAGAAGTATCTCGCCACACAGATGGGAACCTTTCTGCAGCATCACGGAGTGAAGCTGGACTGATTCGGGTTCCCGGTTGCTATAGTGACAGATTTCCCCGTCCTTGCCATATGTCAGCCCTTCAGTGCTGCTTCCTCTCTCCTCCCTGCCTCAGCCAAATCCTGGCTAAAGCAGCCTGCTGTACATGCCTGATCACACAGTCCCCACACATGCACATGCTGTGAGAACAGACCCACAGGTAATCTGATTCAGATCAATCACCATAGCAACCCAATCTTTTAGTCCCTAGATTTTAGCCTGTCGGGTGTATTTATAGAGCAGCTGCAGCACCCCACCCCCTCTGCTCCACCACCACAGCTCCCAGCGCTGCCCACACTACCAAAAACCTTCACCCAGACACGAGGATTGCCTGGAGGCAGTGCTGAAACAGAGCCCCCCCGGCACCTGCAGGCTCCGGGCCAGCTGACAGCACAGTATCTGCAGCATGCTGAACACCTCCCAGCCCCTGAGCTCTCCACATCCACAGCACCACAACCATCAGGAGCCATTCTTGCCCACAGAAAGCAGAGTACCAACCAGCACTGACAAAATCTGCTTATCCAGGGAGCCATGGGATGGTGCCTCAGACACACAGTGCAGGCACAAAGAGAGGGTGCAGAGTGTGCTAACACGAGCACACAATCCTAACAGGAACTTGCAGGCAGCAGCAAAGGCAAAGGAGTGGTTCCAGCAGCACCTGCCCCACAGAGCCACAGCTGCACCCACCAGTGCACCTGAAAGCCATGAAGAAAAATGAAGACCAGGGCTCCAACGAGCAACAAGAGATAAGCATGTGAGAAAGAACGGAATGCAAATACTGTTTTCCATTTTATTCCGTTACGCTCCTGGGGAAAACCATCAACAATAAACTAATGCAGCAAAAGCACACCCTTTTATAGTACTCCACTTCCTAACAGGAAGGAGATGACAGATTTTGGCCTCAGACACAGGACATTTCACATGCTCCAATTAAGGTTAAAGACCTTATTCTCCTCCCCTCCTTTACTGCGTGAAACATCTTTCTCATGATCATTCTGCAGGGCATCACTCACTCCAGAAACATAGAACAAAAATTGTGGCATAAAACCCTCTGCCAATCTGTCCAGTTCTCCTGCTCTACACTGTTTGAATTTAAAGTCATCTCTTATTCAAAAATAATCTCCGGAGATTTGTATGAGAGAACAGTAACACAAGGCCAACTCTTTTGAAGTATCTCCTTTTTTGCCCCTCCTTGTGAAACATCACCATCACAAAATACGAGAGCCTTCTCATTTTCTCTGCCTCATCAGCTTTTCACTGATCCTCAAATCTGCGCTCATACATTTTGCAAGGAGTGGGGGGTGGGAGGAAGGAAGGGCAAACCAAAACCCACAGAATGCCCCCGGGCCGAATCAGCCTCACACTGCCTGCAATCACTACAGCATTATATTCATTTCCAAACCAGAACTGCTTTTGGCTTGAGCTTTGAGCTGAGAAATGTTGGTGCTGCTTCTGAGTGCAGCCCAGACCCCAGCACTCACAAGGGAAGCTTCCATTCCCAGCCCTCTGCCCAGTTCCCATTTGAGCAGTAGGCCACAGTTCCCATAATGCAGGCACCAGAAGGTTTTTTTCCAAAAGCCAAATAGTGTAAATGTACAGCCACAAAAAAAAAAAATTAACAAGAAAACAACAAAGCATGTGACATTTGAGAGAACTGCTGGATGCAGCTGCAACTGCTAAATTATTCAGTGCTTTCCCTTGCCACGGCGCCTCCCCCAGCCACAGTGAGCAGCTCTGGGCCAGGAGACATCACTCAGGGCATCACCACCACCAGATACAGGCACATTCTGCTCCTTCCTGGAAATCACTCACACACACAAATGGGATCCCAATAATAAATTACAGCCATTTATAAGACAGAGGAGGCGGAATGCTCACAACCAGTGTAGAAACACTGAAACATTGTTCAGGATAATGTGAACCAGAAAGTAAAGTGCTTTAAGTAATCCAGTCATTTGGCTGTTGCTAGCACCTCAGAACTCAGAGCCCCACATCTGTTTTGCCTTGTGTATTAGAAGCACTCAGCCTGCCTCCCCACAGGTGCCAGCTGCTTGGTATTCTTTCCCTCTACACACCTTCCCCTTCTCTTCATCAACACTGTGCAGAGACCAGAAATTCCTACTCTCAAACCGATCCTCCTATTAATTCTGGTGATAAATCATAGTACCAGCTGGTCAAAACTGAAAGGAAATAAAAGAGACAAGCCCATTTTCTCTCTACAAGAGCTCTGGGGTGTGAGAAGCATGCGTTTGGCAGAGTCACCCACACGAAAACATTGGGGGAAGCAGCAAGCTCAGAGTGAAGAAGGGACAGGAACCGCCTCAAGCGAGTGTTGGAGGCAGCAAACAACAGAGAAGAGCTCCCTAGAGCCCTCTGGACACGGGCAGTGGCAGGCAGCACGGCAAAGGCAGGAGGGAAAACCTCTCTGCTGGGTAGGGCTGAACACTACTACCAAGAGAGAAGGGAGAAACCAGGTGGCCTGGAGGAGAGCAGCAGTGTGCCCAGCTCTTGGCTCCAGCAGAGCTGTTTAACTGCTTATCAAGAGGAAACAGACACAGCAGCAGAGCGGCTCAGCGTTTGTGCCTGCAGCAAATTTTGGTCGATACTGGTTTTGATTCTTAATTATCTGTACCACAAAAAACACTCCTCTCCTCCCACTAGCTGATGACATGGAAACAGGTAGAGGCACAACTCATCTCCTGTCACAAGGGCCTTCCTAGAGCATGGACAAGACATCCAGGCAAGCAGAGATCCAGGGAAGCTGGGGTCAAAGCTACAGGCAAGAAGGTGATCAAAAGTTTTACACTGACATTGAAAAATTCAGTTAGAATATAATGGGAAGCAGGACACAACCGGGACACTGATCGTGCAGATGTGACAAAGGAACAGGATATGAAATAAAAGGCTGCTCTGCTCAGAAGATAACACACAGTTCCTGGAGGTCATCAGATAACGATTTTGACGGTAAGGTATCTTTGTCCCTTGTATAAGAAAGCGAATGTTAATTCCCTGATTCTCACAACTGTTTAGAGATTAGTTACAAACAACACAAAAAGGCAATATCTGACAAATGTTACTGGATACATCAAAGGCAACATGATAACCAGCTCTGCTTTGAGGAATGCTGCTGCCCTGAAATAATGAAGGCTGTAGAAGAAACAGAAAACCATAAAACCTTGTTCCTTGCTGCTACACTGATAGATTTCTCACAGCAACCCAGAAACACAAGAGTCCCTCACGTAACTGCAGTGTCTGGGATCACAGCATGAGAACTGCTTCAGCTTAGGTAATTTAGGCATATGCAAGCAGCACTTCTTATTCTTAAAACCCTGCAAGGGTCCTGCTAGTAGCAGTGATCTTAAAGTGAACACAGCCTCTCACAATTCACTGGTTTCTGGGCACCAACAGGCACAACCTCCTCCAGCAGGGAGTCCCCCAGTGTACAGATACTTCAGAGCTCCTGGTCAGTTCTTCAGTTTGCTTGGTTTGGGGTTTCAGCTGGTTATTCTCGTTCCAAGACAGAAATCAAGGGCATATTTGTCAATAATCAACAGTAGTTTCCCATGGTTTTGACAGGTTTAAGGAGATCCAGTGACAGAGAATTTAACTGCTCTAAAATTATTTTCTAGCTCAAGCAACAGAGCAAAGACCAGCTGATTATACAGGTCCATGTGAGTTTTTCATAGCTCTCAAGACAGAGAAGGAAAAGCAGCAAAGTATTCTGTCTTCAAAAGAAATATCACAATTACTCCACAAATTAACAGACTATCCCACTAAAATACATTCCTTTCTAATTGATGCTTCATGATGCTCATTTTTGTTTAACTTTGTTTCTTATTAGGTCACTGACAATGATTTTACTTCATGAAAATTCATATCTTGAGATAGATGAAAGCTCTTTAAACTGGGACATGATATTAGTCTTCCATATCAAGCTCTTTCATTCCTTTTTTTCTAAATCCTTTCCTCATTGCTGCAAATCCCTAATCAGAAGCTGTATCTGTATTTTCTACCAGTGCACTGAATAACTATGTCAACTGCCTGGAAATTTAATGCAGTATATCTTAAATGCAGACACAACAGGGCCGAAGGACATTTCAGGAATTTATCTGGGTTGTAACATATGCATTGCCTGTCTCCGATTCCTTCCTAATGGAAAGTAAGTGAACCATCCACCTCTGTACTAAGTTTTAACAGAAAAGTATCAATTATCACCTTGTGAGTGGCAAATCCAGTTAAAATGACAGTGTGAAATGACAGGGAAGACACTGCACTTTACACCATTTGTTATCCCCTCTCACATACTAAATCTCTACCAATTTTTCCAAAAAAAAAAAAAGAAAGCCATTCCTCTAACAAATGCATCTGGAAAGGAGTATCAGAGAAAATCTGTTAGCTGGAATGCTGTAAATTAAAAACTTTGAAGAAATTTATTCTCTTAGAATTTAGCAGTACCTGTGACTTTCTAATTCAATACTCAAAATTCTCATAAATATTCGATTTCTCAACTGGCTCAACACAGAAGATATTACATAGACCAGAACAAACATCTTGACAGAGGTATGGCCAGTATATCCTGTCTATAAAGAACCTGAGAATCTGATATGGCTTGAGGTGTGAGGGGAAAAGCTAAAAATTATGAGCTCCTATGTCCCTGAGCCCAAGACAGACAGTCCCAAAGCCAACACTAATTTAATTCAGGAAGAATACATGAACAAGTGTTTTAGTGAGGCCTGAAATGCACTGATATTTCTACCATTTCTACTGAACCATCAGACCTGATGCTCTAAAACCTAAAATGCTACTTTGGTGGGCAAGGATTGCTGCTAAAAATCCTCAAAACTTTTACTCCTCTGACCCCACAAATCCTTCTAAAACAAACAGAATTTGGACTCAATACTCTCAGGCACATGGTGTGGCTCTTGGGGATGGTGCTGTGAAGGGCCAGGAATTGGAGTCAATGATCCTTGTGGGTCCCTTCCAACCCAGCATGTTCCGTGATCCATTATATACACACCCTGTCTGCTTTCAAAAGAGTTACACAATGGTTACAGGGCTGAAGAAAAGGTTTGCCCTCTAGTATATATTTACATTTTTCCCTGAAAACTTTAAACTAGAAGACTTCTTTTTTTTTTTTTTTTTTTTTTTTTTTTTTTTTTTTTTTTTTTTTTTTTTTGCCAGTTTCCACACAGCCTTTGGTTCACCACCACCCATGGCTTTGGCACGTAACACACATCCCAGAACTGCCCCTTGGCCATCTTATGCATTTTGTGTAGACAGCATTCTTCCAGCAAGGATACTGTTTTCCTTTTTTGCCCATCCAGTAAAATTAGAATTGTTTTAAAAGCAGTAACACTGTGGAAAACAATGCAGTAGGACTCTGAAGCTTACAGCTTTAAACCCGGTTATTTGGTAAGAACACGGAGTCCAGACCTGTGATACAACTGCAGCACCACTGGACAGGCAGGTACAAGACCTTTTAGTGAGGACAAGGCTGTGTTACACTCCAAACAAAAGCATTCTAGAGATTTGCTGATGATTTTGCATTTTGTTAAACACACAGTAAGATGGTTAACGAGTGTGCATTTAATTACAGTGTCTATTAGACTGTGCTCAAAAGCTGTGCATTTTCTAACAACACAACAGTAAGGCAAAAATGGTACTTTATAGCTGGAATGATCTATCAGTTCAGTGTTACATAACATGCTGTGAGGGGATGGCCAGATTAGATCCTGTAAAAACTGCATTTTAGCTATGTTGGATGTGAATTGCTCTCTCGGATGTGTCAGGATTGCAGCTTTTCATTAGTGCTGAAAACAGCAAGTACTTCTTGAGCCCAATCCAAAACAGTTCCCTAGGCCCAAGCAGTATAAAGTCCAAAAATAGAGACACTTCCCAAATAACCTATATTTGGATGACTTTGGTTTGATTATGTGACCCTGAGGACACCACAATAAATCTTCCCTCCCCTTGCTTGTGTCTATAAGCAGCATCCTTTTTGCAGATAAGCGATGGTGCAAGGAGCACAGCAAGGACACTTGAGAGCTCACCATCAGAAATGCTGACCCAGAGTCGCACTGGACATAGAGAAAATGGCTGGCTTGTCTAGGGAGAGCACAACATATTGCCAGATCACAGTTCTACCCCATCTCCGTGGGGCTCCGAATTTACAATACATGTAAATTTGCATATGACTGAAAACAGTGTGGTAAATGGAGGAGTTCAGGGGGGAAAGGGGAGAAGAAAGACGGGAAACAAATCAGTTTCCTTCAAAGCTTATAATTTTTCGAAACACTTCTTTATCATGACTCCACACAGCGACACAGACCAAGCTTTCTTCCCCTCCTCCACCTGACAATAAAAACGAGCAACACAACAAGGTGGTGACATCCATCTCTGAGGAGAAAATGATCCTGATTTATAGTCGACTTCATAAGAAATTGCACGGTATAAAGTGGATTTCCTATCCTATTGTCTTGCGGAGTAACAGGATCTGCTGTTTACAAACCAAGGAGTAAAAGCACCTTTCCAGTCACATTACCGCAGCAAGCCCTTCACATGGCTGCACACCTCACCCTGTCCGAGGGTTCTGTCCGCCCTCAGCCGCCCTTCTCCCTTCCCTCCCTGTCCCGCCCGCTTCCCCCCGGCAGGGAGCGAGGAAAAGCGGCCGGGCGGCCCCGGGACCGAGGGCCGGCAGAGCCCCCAACCCGGCCGGCCACGCCGCTATTCCCAGAGCCGGACAGACCCAGCAGCGGCTGCCGCTTCCCGCGGGCACGGCTCCGACGGCGGCCGGCTGAGCCCGCGGCCACAGCGGGACACCGCGGTCCCGGCGGGACACCGCGGCTCTGGCGGGACACCGCGGCCCCGGTACGATGGAGCCGAACCCGGCCGGCCCCGCTGCCCGCCGCCGGCCGTCACCTTGCGAACGGCTCGCCGCTCCCGGGCATCAGCACCGCGCCCGGCCGGGCGGCTGCGGCAGCGCTCAGCGGGCGGGGGCCCCGCCGCCAGCTGTCCGAGTGCGGGGCACCGCAGGCAGCGCCGCCGGCCGCGCTCCGCGCCCCCCAGCCCGACCCACACGGAGGGACGGCGGGGCAGGCTCCGCTTTTGACATGTGCACGCACCCGGCCGCTTGCGGCATCGGCAGCGGGCCCCGGGCCCCGCCCGGCCGGGCCGCCCCGCTCACCTGCGCCGCCGCCGCTCCGCTCCGCGCCGCCCGCCCAGTTCCGCATCGAGCGCCGGCGGCGGCACGGCGACAGCGGAGCGAACCACCGAGCCGGGCGGGGGAAGCCAACCACTGCGGCTGGGCGGGCGGAGCGAACCAACTGCAGCTGGGCGGGGGGAGCCGCCCGCCAGCCGCCCGCAGGGGCGCGCTGAGGCCGCGGAGGGAGGAGAGAGGAGGAGAAATGGAGGTGGGATGGAGGAGGGACGGAGGAGGGACGGAATAGTTAATTTTCTTCACAGTGACTGGTATGGAGCTGTGTTTTGAATTTGTACTGAGCACAGGGTTGATAATACAGAGATGTTTTTGTTATTGCTGAGCAGGGCTCACACAGAGCCAAGGCCTTTTCTGCTTCCCATGCTGCCATGGTGGGGAGGGGCTGGTGAGGATGAGAGGAGACAGCCAGGGCGGGTGACCCCAGCTGAGCAAAGGGATATTCCAGACCATATCATGCATCATGCTTAGCATATAAAATGCAGGGAAGAAGGAGGAAGAGGGGATGCTTGGAGCAATGGCGTTTGCCTTCCCAAATAACAATTAGACATGACAAGGCCCCACTCTCCTGGAGCTGGCTGAACAATTGCTTGTCCATGGGAAACGGTGAATCAATTCCTTGCTTTGCTGTGTGTGTGGCTTTTGCTCTCCCTATTTAACTGTCTTTATCTCAACCCACGGGTTTTCTGGGTTTTACCCTTGTGATTCTCTTCCCAGTCCTGCCACAGAGAGTGAGTGATTGTGTGGGGCTTGGTGGCTGTCTGGGTTAAACCACAACACAGAGGTAAGGAAAAACCAGTTTTCACCACTGCCATCCACAGCAATGTTATAGGTTGCACCTCGAGACTCCTTGAAATTAACATACAATTCTCCTCTTCAAATTAAAGAGATGCAGCCCAAAAAATATAAAGCTGGAAATTAAGCTGCAGCTCTTCTGTTGACAGCAGAGCCCAGCCACATTCTAACCCATCCACCATTGATGAGGTCTTGAGCTCTGCTCGTTACTCCCCCTCTCATACCTAGCTCCATTCTCCTATAAGCCTACTCCTATTCCTTCTTCCTTTGGTTCAGAGGATTCCGATTTAAATTTTATACTCCAGAGTAATGCAGAGGCTTCAAGAGAACAGCCTGTGGTGTGGGACCTTGCTAAACTGACCATTGCTTTCCTTCCCCATTGGGGCAGGGGATCACCAAGCACTCAGAAAGCAGCTAATGCTGGACAGCTCTCTGCTTTCCCCATCCTGCCACTCCCTTTGAGGATATCCTTTGAGGAAATGCATATGTTCAGCTATTCCTGGTGTTTCGCCTATGAATTCATCAGAACTGAGCAGCACATCAGGGGTCAGGTAAGGCCCTACTGAAATCCACTCGACAGCCGGGGCACACTGCACTCCTCTTTCAATTTTGGTGAGCCACAAAATGCAGAAAATGGAATAGACCACATGCAATAAAAGGGTCACATTCTGAATGCAGCTGTACAAATCGAGGTGAGGTGTGGATGCATAATGCATGGTCTTCATGACACACACTTAATCCACTTCACCTGTTTGCCAGCTCTGGCACACAGCAAGGCATGTACTGAGCTATAAATCTCACACTAAAGGCCAAAAGAGACTGCCTGAGATTGCACGGCTATTTCTTTCTCACCACTCCTTGCTTCTACCCAACAAATATACTCATCATTTCTTATCAGCTTTGAGCTTGTTACAGCAAGAACTTATTCCACCCTCCTCCAGTCTCATGACAGCACATCAGAGAATGTCAAAATCCTGTATTAGGCTTTATTCTTTTATATAAACATTAACATTTCTCAAACAGATTAGTTAAAAATACAGATTTAAACAAGAATTTTTGCAATTGCAATGAGTTATAAAAAACAACAGATTATTTTACAGATTGTTACAAGTGCTTTACAAAGGTGCAGAGTGAAGGCCAGTGGCAGGGGACCAACCTCAAGTGCAAAATGGACACGATACCCTCACCACGGGCATAGCGCTCAGATACACAGCCAAAAAAACAACAAACAAACCAAAAAACAGACAGACAAAAAAAACCCCGAGCCATGTGAACCTATGCTCTTGGGATGCTCACCGGGCAAGCAAACATAGACCCCTATGACAGAGAAGACTCATGAGACCAAGCTACCAGGATACTTAAGGTTACATCTCTGAGATCAGCCATAAGATGTTTTTTCTCGGAAAACAAGGAACATGTTTTATAACAATAGATTTCTCTTCTGTCAGACAAAATATTGCTGTAAATCTAGAATACTTATGGATGTGGAGACTTAAAACTTGGGCCATAAACCCAGTGTGGATCTCACAATGAGCAAAGTGAAGAAAGGATACAAGACCCAAGTGTCCTTCTGAAGCAGTTGGCACTCCTCATACAGGAGGGACCTCCATATCCCATGATCATCACTGATACCTTGAGCAAGTACCTTGGAAAGACTTTGGCAAAAGGAAGACGACGCAAGTGGATCTGATTACACCCAATATTCCTGCAGCCCATGATCTGAGAGCTGTACAGCCCACAGTTTATGCAATGCCCACATATTTCACTAAATGCAGTGTGTCCTCTCTCCTTGGTCAATACATCTTTACACCCACCTTGAAACACATACCACATGCTCCAGATTCTTGGAAGTTTTTGAGATCCTTCCACCACACCCACCTTACCTAGGTACCAGGCCTACCCACCTATCTTCTATTCCACCCCTACAGAAAAAATCTATGCCCTGATTTGTTTTGAACTAAAGTTGTCCAGCTGTTAGCAAATCAAAGGTAAATTGAGCTGACAACCACCATGAGAGAAAACCGTGATGCATTACATTAAAAAAATCCACTACTTTATGCCTGACATCTTTTTGATGCACAATGTTCCCAGAGGACCTCCTTGTTAGACAAAGGGCACTACACATTACAGGAATCCTTTTTCCAAAGGAGGGCCAGAATAAAGGGCAGCTCCAGAGATGAAGTCTCATAATAAAGAAATAAAAGCTACTTCTCTTGGAATCACTGTAAAGGGTAGCACATTCAAGATATTTTATTTACAGGAAACCCAGTGAAACCCCTAGAACATCCACACTGACTTCCCTGAGCTCCTCAGATCCAGGTACACTGGGGACCCTGCAGAAGCCTTTTGAGCTGGGTTACTCTCAACAGAGAGCTTTTGGCAAGTTCCTGCAAATTCATTTTCATAATCAGCGAGAAGAGGATCAATGGGCAAACCCTCAGCATATGCTTAAAGAGAAAGACTCTGAAGAAAAAGGAGTTGAGGGGCAGGGGAAAGGTCTTCATTTCTACCGTTTTTGAATGTTTCACGTTATTCCTTTGGGTATGGGCACTACACAGAAACCAACCCCTCTATCTGATCTACCCCAGCTGCCTCCTGCATAGTCTCATGACAACACTGAAACCCCAGGCTCACCACTCCCTGCATGCCCAGCCCAGAGTTCAGTGCTTTGGAGAGGGAGGCTGGCTTCTCGTTAGCAAAGGCTGGGAGATGGCATTATGTCAGCATGTCAGCGCCCTGGGAGCATGCAGTCACTCATGCACATCCCAGATTTCTGAGAGCAGGGGCGGGAGTTTCTTGTCCTGCAGCCGAAGGGCAAACACCTGTTCAGAGTGGACACTGCTCAGTGTCCGCAGACTGACCAGCTTCATCAACATCCGTGGAAACATCAAGCGGTCCTGCAGGGGCAGAGACACCTGTTAGCAAATTCACCTAAAACATGGGTTAAAAAAAAATTACCACAACTGATGATATACTGTAACCACAAGCCTTTCTTCCTCTAGACCCAGCATTCTCCAGGAGGATGCAGTGTGAAAGAAGACAAGTAGGACATCATGTCCCAAAACTCCAGACTTTCCATGCTGGCTAAACTATGGAACATGACACAGGACAGCAGATTGTGACAGCTCACAAACCCTGCATTTACAGCTGCTATCAAAGAACCCAGAAGGGACAAGCATGACAGTACAGGCAGCAAGAGACCTGTTACAGACAGTACTGCAGGAACTCAGCCTGCATAAACAAAATCTGGAGATGTTCTGATCAGGCACTTACATTTGGTCTGTTGATGCAAATGTAAGAATGAAGCGCTTCCACATAGGTGTGCTGCAGCCTCTCCACCAGGGACTGGTCCTGCACATTCGGTCGGTCTGCCAAAAAGCAGGTTCAAAGTAAGCAGATTAGATGTAAGCAGATTGCTACAGGCAGCTTCCCTGGATTTAACATCTCTGTCTAACCCCCCCTTCCTCCTATGGTGTCTTCCCAAAACTTCAACTCACATTCACCCAGCAGAGCTGGCACATATATCCATGACACTGTGGCAGCTGTGTCAGTCGCCTATAACTGTTCTTACTCAGTGTTGTCTACTGCACATGGGGAGTCCAATCCAACTCCTGTAGAAGTGGGAGGTTAGAGAGACCAACCACATTTACACAGTACTGTTTGGTCTCATGTTCCTGTCCCAGAAAAAACAAAAAGCCACCTATTCGAGAGCAAATGGCAAAGTCTCTGCAGTAGCTGAGTCAGTTAGAAAACAGGAAAAAACGAAAACAGTCATCAATCAGGTCACCAGACAGAAGAATAGAGGTGGCTTCTTGGCAAAGCCCTGTCCTGGCCCGCAGCGATACTGCCTCTTATCCAGAGTATTTCTTTTGCCCACTAGATGTCACTCATGCTGTGGGACCTGCATCACACCAGAGAGGTGCCAAGGACATTAAGGGGCAATAAAACAGCAATTTCTAAATGAGGAAGATAAATACTGTCTCATTTTTCTGCACACTTTTCCAGCAGTGAGGAATTCAATTTCCTCTGGAAGTGGCACTAGAAAATTCAGAATATAATGACTAATATGCTCCCTTTACCACTAGACTCTATACATGCTCTATTACTCCTTTCCTGCTTGTAACATCCTTTCATTCTACTTCCTTTGCCCACTGACTCACTGCTGCAGCTCTTCAGATCTTCCTGGTTTTTTACCTGCAGAGAAAATGTTGATGGCAATTAAAAGTGCATATTCAGCATCATTAAGTTGTAGCTCATTCATTCCCTTTGAGAACTCAAAGATGGGGTTAATGAACTCAAACTGCAGACCTGCAACAGAAGAGAACAAGGTGACACAGTAGCAATTGTCTCCCCTCTCTCCCCCTCCCTTTCATGCAAAAGGCTGCCAGAAATCCATTGCTACCCACTAGGGAGTGGGGAGGACAGACAGGCAGGGAAAACCCTTACATTATCCTCTGAATGCATCCACTTTACGTCCTCTACTGGTGAGCACCAACAACAGTGGCTGAGGAGTCAGGTTCTAACTGTAAAATGAAACTGTTTCTGGGTTTTCCTAAAGCCTTAAATGCCCCACATCACATTATTGGGCAAAAACTAAAGGAACACAACATCAGCTATCAGACAAGTCTCCATCAAAACACCAGAAGGTCACAAGCAAAATATTTATACAGTCCACTCTCACAGCATCGCCTCCTTCACACCCAGTAGCCTTCATGCTGTCAAAGAAAGCTTTAATTCCACACTTCAGGTTCACCTTAAGTATGTATGAGCTGAAAATATGCAGTTCCAAGAACTGTGAACTATGCCCTTTCCTTCAGTTCAAAGAACTGGGAGGCCTGTGACAGAGCCTGACCTAGGCTTCCAATTACCTCATTTGATAAATACAGTCAGACAGAAATGCACTGGTATTTACTGCCATTACAGAGACCACTGTCAAATCAGGTCTCTTTGTGCTATGTAATCATACTGAAAACTTCAGGCCTTTCCTCCAAAATAGCATCCAAGTTTCTAATTTCCTGCATTACAACCGCATCAGAGAAGGAAGAACAAAATGGAGGGAATCTTTCCGGCTGCCTGATTTTTGCCTAATAACCCAAAGAAAACGCTACCAGGAAGAGCATCATAAAGAAAAGTCGTATATAAAAGCCATCTCAAGTATAAATGGCTACTCAAGGAATAAAATTTAAAAATCAGCTGAAGCACAGCTAAAGTCTTGTTTTTAGAAATGCTGAAGATACACCCTTCTTGTTGCTTCATCTGAAATTACACACACTCACAGCTCCTGGAAAAATGTACTTCGGAGATCACAACACCACAGGATACCACAGAGGATGATAAAATGTCTAAAGCAGGCTCTGGGGATCCTCAGTGCACAGTATCATATCAACTAAAATGCAATCACAGTAATGTCATCACTCCAAGCGTCCATCCGGATTAGCAACTGATATGCTTGCAAAGGAGAGAAGACTGTGCTTTGGATTGGTATAATCTGATACAGCTCCACCACCGCATCACATCTCTACAAGCAAGGAATTTCACACCAACTGTCAGTCCTAGATGGAACTTGCAGCAATATTTTCAGGCTTTAAGAGTCAAGATTTTGACATGACCTGAGAAAAAGACATGACCTGAGTTGGTACCAGTAAATTAAAAGCAAAAAATTGGTTTGTGGGGCTATTGGTTTGGTCCTGTTCTAAACCTCTCACTGATGCCTTCACAAACTACTTCCAGCTGCCCACATTGAAAAGAAAAATATTTAAGAACACAAGACAATGGGGAGGAAGAAACACCTGTCTAATGCACCACCTGCTTTGGCGAAGTCATCCCGATTATAGCTCAGGTCCTTAAGAAAGGTGATGCTCTCAATCTCTGGATTGTAGCGCCGAGATGTCTCCAACAACATCACCTGAAGACAGAAATAAAATATATTCGATTTGAAAGCAGGAAGAAATGTTACAAGATCAATAATTTGTTGACTGTTGAAGCATCTTTGAAAAAAAAAACCAAAACGAAACACAAAAAAACCACTCCAGTTTCTCTTAGAGTGCTTAAAAATTCCAAGATAAAATCTGCTGCCATCCTTTGTGGTGTCTGCTTCTGGGAAATGGGAAATTCCTGCTTACCACTACCAAGCCACTTGCCTCATTGCCTTCCTGTATAACCAGGCACTGCAGCATATAACCAGGCATCCTGCCAATATAACCACACACTGCAGTAACTGTCCCACAGCTGAGGTCCCTTCAGTCTGCCATCCTCAGAAAAGGGATGGAACTAGTTCTCTAGGTGGGTAACTCCAAATTCTTTCATCTCTGTTACCATGCACTAGGTTGGAGTCAAACCCTCACCTCTATGGTAGACGTCTTCAGTAAAGCAATCTGATCTTCCCTGGTGAGTTCCAGGAAGCCAGGTAATTGCTTGGCAAAGTCCACGATCTCTTGCACAGAGATAATTGCAAGTTCTGTGAAGTGAGCAAAACGCTGCTGCCTTGCTTCACGGTTATTTGGATCAGGAATCTGGGGCCAGGGCTGTAGGAATGGGCAGAGACAGCATGAATTCATGAAAGAGGGAGCCAAAGATGAAAGATAAGATGAAGGCAACAAGGAAAGAACGTAACAACTTCAGAACATCATCCTTGCTATTTTTTACAGAGCTCTAGCCCACATACGCAATGCCTAAATTAACTCTGTTCTCCCAAATATTTTACCTAAAACGCAAGTCCCCAAACCTCACTTTTTCTTGAGTACACTGGGAGGGTTTTTACCGTCACTTTGAGCCTGTCTGTGAAGGAGCGCTGGTTGCACTGCTGCTGAGCAGCCACGAGCTTTTTTATCATGCTCAGCTGTTCCGGCGTCAGCTTGTGGGAAGGGCTTGGCGGATTGGGAGGAGTGGGGCGCACCACAACTGTCCGAGCCTGGTCATCCTCCTGCTTCTTCAGTTTCTTCAGCCGGATCTGTTCTTCAGACAGAACATCTAAAGCAGGAATAGCTCATGATCAATCCTAGCAGCATGATGGAAACCACTCTAAACACAGGGTAACGTGCTGTGGATGGTGAGGCAGAGATCATAGCTGCCTTTACAGCACATAACAGTGTGCACAACACAGCCAACAATGATACGTATTTGTTTCTCCCTCTATTCCCTACTTGTTCCATTGCCTTTCTTCTCATCATACTATCATATAAAGTGTTCACAAAAGGCAGAAGCTCCCCTCATGATGCCCTGAAGATCTCAGAAAAACAACTTTCCTCATAAAGCAATTCCCCAAAATGTCATGTTACAACAGACGCTCCCTTCACATACCATGGTGCATCCACAATATTTTATATTATCCTACTGTAATGTCTTTTTTCATATTGTTCATCTAACAGCTTGTGTCATTTCACCTCCAAAGGTCAGACTCGGTCCTGGGTGGAGCTTGAGAGTGAAAGGATAATTTGCTGTACAGGCCATCTGCAGCAAACTCTAGAGCAGCAACACACCCCAAGAAGAAAAATGGAAGAGTAACTTTGCATACAGACCAACTGCAGGTCCCTCAGGAATAGGGTTACAAGTCTCCTTCAGTTGTTAAGTCAAAGGGCAGGTGTTATTTGGATGTAACATTGTAAGGAACAGAACAACTCAAAGGCATCTGCTCTACTGAGGGCTGATGGGGTCCCTCTGTCAGAGAAGGGGAAGCACATCTTTTCTCATAGGCTTGCCAAGCAGTGAAGAGGGATTTAAACTCAAGTTGCCTAGGGTCAGGAACCTCAATCCATCCTTCTCCTCTCCCAATCCAGTTTGATGCCAGGGCCAGCAAGAGATGCTCAGAGCCTGGAGAGGGTATGCAGGTCAGCAGAAAAGAACCTGAAGAGCAGCACAGTGGAATTTCTGCACTCCATTCAGTAACTCAGGTTCATCAGGAGCCCAACTTAAATGCCTCTGTGCAAATGCACACAGCATAGGGAATAAAACAGAGGAGTTAGAGACATGCACACACCTGCAGGGCTGTGAGCATATCAGCATCACAGAGACAGGGTGCACAGCAGGTTTGGTGGCTTGGACTTCAGGAGAGCAGACTCTGGCCTCTTCAGGGATCTGCTCAGTAGAGTACTATCAGACAAAGTGCTGGAGGGAAGAGAGGCCCAAGAATGCTGGTTAATATTCAAGGATCACCTCCTCCAAGTTCAGGAGCAATACATCCTTGTCTCTAAATTGGAATAGCATGGATATGACAGACAGATCACTTGGAGGACAAAAGATTGGTTGGATGATCACACTCAAAGAGCTGTGGCCCATGGCTCAATGTCCAGGTGAAGACCAATGACAAGCGGCGTTCCCCAGGGGTTGGAACTGGGACCAGCACTGTTTAACACCTCTGTTGGTGACATGGACAGTGGGACTGAGGGCACCCTCAGCAAGGCTGCTGACAGCACCAGCTGTGTGCTCTGATTGACACTCTGGAGGGAAGGGAAGAAGGAAAAAAAAACTGATAGGAAAAAACCTCCTCTGTATCTTCAGGAACAAAAATAAACAAACAAAGCTTGACTTTACAAACAAACTTTAAAAGTGCTGAAAGAGTCTTTGGCCATTTTTTTAATGCACAGATAACATAGGAAACAAAGAGGCTGTAATGAGGTGGGGGTTAGTCTCCTGCCCACAGTGAGAGGACAAGAAGAAATGGCCTTAAACTGACACAGGGGAGACTCAGATTAGGTATTAAAAAAAGAAATTTCCTTGTTAGGGCATGCATTGGAACAAGTTGCCCTGGGAGGTGATGGAGTCATCATCCAGGGCACCTGGATCTGTGCTCAGTGATATGATTTAGTGGTTTAAGGGCTACACAGTGGTACTGCTGGGTAGACACTTGGACTCAATGATCTTAAAACATCTCTTCCAACCTTGATGATTGAATGATTCTATAGCTGCTACTCAGAAAAGCAGGCTCTAAAACTGAACAAATATATAACTACACTTCTTAACAGAATCATGTTAAACAAAAACAAGAATTGGAGAGCTACTGTAAGACAGCATTCTTGGGACTGGAAGGATAGACAAAGAACATCACACAGTCAAGCTGAGAGTAACCTTTATAGCCGACTTCCAACAGGGAGGATGTGTGCACAGGTATATGCACCACGCACAAAACTTACAATTCTAACAGCAAAGGCACTCAATACAATTACCAAAATAAGGGGATCTATAAGATTAGATCCAAGTGATTTCGGTCCCTCATCCTGGGACTCCGATGCACAAAAAAATTATCTGGTAAAACATATTACATGACTATTAATGAATCTTCAAAACTGCCTATGTGCAAGCTCCTACACCATGTGAAATTCTAAGCAATCTAACTCGGTTTGTCAGGAAGGAATTATTTAACCTCATGGTTCACACTGGCTTAAGAACAATAAACCGGCCATGAATAACTTGAGTCTGGAATTAGAAGAATGTTTCCAGCAATTACTAGGGGGGAAGTTCTGGAATGACCTTCCAAGTGAAACAGCTGGAGGAAAAAGCCCTCAGTTTCTGTCAAAAGTAACAAGGCATATTTGCAGTGGGGATTAACAGTGTCCACAAGAATTGCCAAATTCTTGATAATAACACCAAGATTACTTTTGACCTAATTTTCCTGAGCTGTCTTCAACTCAAAACAATGACTAAATGGAGAAACATACCAAGACTCTCTGTATCTACCTACATCAAAAGAGAAGCCAAGTGAACAAGTGGTCTTATTGCATTGTTTGTCAAATACATCTGTTTTGTAGCTCTTAGGAAGGGGGCAATGGGTTAAAGACAGCACACACAACGCTGATACAAACCAGGTGAGACAGATACTGATGTGCTGAGTTTCCAGCTGAAAAACTGAACAGCATGTCTCCTAGTTCACTGGGACTTAATTTTTGCAAAGTTATGTTATGTTTCTGAAACACCCGCTGTTCCTAGTCATTCTGGATGGCAGAAAAGAAGACTTCACACAGATCTAACATTAATTGAGCATTCATTCAGTCAGTCTTCACGACCAAAGGGATGAAGCCTGGATACCTTGGCCAAAGAGGGCTGTTCCTGATATGCAAGCAGAAATACTGGTGAATATTCAGGAACAGCAGCCTTATGGCTCGCATGAGAAAACTAGCAGAGAACACTAAAGGCAGCAATGAGATCAGCTGATGCACAAACACAGCTGCAGTACTGCTCTTGACCTCTTTAGCAAGCTCACAGTAGGAAGCAAAGAAAAGTGCCTGTTGTTCAAGGAGTACAGTGACCAATCTTAACAGTCCTGGTCACAAGCCTGATATTACTGACACACTTTACAGCACCCCGATAAACACCTGAGTCTTTCCTCTGCTGGCATATTCCACGAGTTCTTACAAGGAACAAGGCTGGGCTGCGATTCTCAGCACACCAACGGCGTTCCACTAACAGCCCTAACAGCCCCACCTCCCGTGATCTTTGCTGAGCTCTCAGTGACTTCCCACACACATTCCACCATCCAGCCTGCATCTTCCACGTGCCCCCTGCCCTCCAGCTGCGGTGCCCAGAGTCCTCCCCCCCTCCCAGCACTCACACTGCTCCCGCATGCCGGCCTCCTGGCACTTGCGCAGGCGGCACTCCTGGCACTTGCGCCGCATGTACATGTCCATCTCGCACTTGCCGCCGTTCTTGCAGACGTACTGCGCGCCCTTGATGACGCTGCGGCGGAAGAAGCCCTTGCAGCCCTCGCAGCTCAGCACGTTGTAGTGGAAGCCGGAGGCCTTGTCCCCACACACGCTGCACACTTCGTTCCCCAGCATCTTAGGGGCTGGGCCCTTCTTCCGCTTCAAGGGGGGATTTTCTACCAAAAGAAAAGAAAAGAGGTGGGAAGCACGACACCCTTCTGACTGTCCTGGGGAAGTTTGTAAGTTACAAGAATTTAGGTAGAAGGATAATTAACATATCACAGGGTGAAAAAGTAGAATTTTGGGGTTTTATAGAGTGAGTTCAAGGGACAAAGAGGGAAGAAATAGGGTGTGTCCCTGTCCTTCTTCGTCTCTTGTTCTCCATCTTCTGTTGTGATGGTGGCACTTTTTAATTGGTTTAGAGTAGAGGTGCACTGTTTGATCTGGTTGATAGGTATTGGAGAGTTATTGTAAATAAAGCATACGTAATTTTGAGTATTAAAGATAGCACCACCCCAAAGGGTGGGGAGTTTTGGGAGTCTCCTGATCCTGACCTGCAGAGAAGACCTCAGCAGGCCAGAGCCACAAATGTGAGATAAAGAATAAACGAACCCTTGAACACAAGAACAGACAAAATCGACCTCTTCTTCAGACACTGAGCTGGAGAAAACAGAAACTTTCACAGAGACAGGTCAGGTGAAACAACACAACAAAAAAACTTTTTTTTTTTTTTTTTTTTTTTTTTTAGATTTTAAAAACCTGACAAAACCCACAGACATGAAGGAAGCGTGGTGTTCACAGCTGACTGCCCCATACCCAGCAACATCCTTGCTCAAACCCACTATCTCCAAAGCACATGGATGAAAAGATCAAGTCTCCCTTTTCACACACCCCCCTTCCGGGCAAGCAAGTCTTCTGCAACAAACTTACTGACATAATCCACCAGGTTTCACCTCAGCTATATAAACAAATGTAGCTTCACACTTGTTCCCCTCCAAAACAGAGTGAAAGAGCCAAAACATGATCAGGCTAAGGGTTCTTCTGCACTTTCAATTACAGTTAAGTTATCAATGTGACAAAGACCTACAAAAAAGTTGAGTTGAAATCCAAGATTGTGCAGAAAGTAAATTTCTCCAGAACTCACCTCCAGTTCTCTTACTTCTATTCTCTGCCATACGTATGCACAAGAATAAGGAAAAATGTTTTCTCAATTCAATAGTGACAAAAAGCCAGTGCTGAAACTGTGACCCTACAAAAACAAGACTGAGCAGACAATCCCTGTAACTGGAACGCTTGGGGAAACTGTTGAGACAGAAGACAGCAGCTTGTGGAGTTAGCCACAATAAGCAGACAAGCAGTACACTTCACAAGCTCTGTGAGCTTTTGGAATTCTGAACCCATCATTTCCTCTTCAAGAAGAGTGCTCCCCACTCCTAAAACAGCCATTAATAACTGACTCTATTCTTAGACAACATCTCTGAGTGCCACAAGCACAGTGGAACTTGTCCAAAAATTTTGCCAAGTATCAATTCTGCTTGCAGCTGAAAGAATGGATCACCTTTACCCTGCATGAATTTTAGTGAGAATTATTGCATACCTGCATGCTCAGGGGGGTTCTCTGAGCCAGGGAAGAGCGGAAGCCCTTCCTCCTCCATCTCAAATACACTTGCCACCCTCTTCCCATGATCCTGTGTGCTGAGTTGAGTGGGACCCATGGAGGCCACACAGGAAGGGCTCGCTATAATCTCATCGCTGCAGCATTGCTTCTGCCAAGCAAGGGGCCACAGGCATCTATCTTCAAAGCCCTTAGTTTGTCTCTCCTACTGAAAGTCAGGAAGTACCTGTGGGGAAAAAACAAACAGATGCAAAAGAGGCAAGAGTTCAACTACTGAGACTATTAACTTCCAAAATCTATTATAAGCTGTATCACAAGCAAGCGTCAAAATTTCATTTCCGTAATTAGCTTTGTTTTATCAATGTTTATACTCTTGAAACACAATAATTTAACAAACTGTGGTAAAAGGTACAAGACCAGCATATCCAGGTGCAAAAATATTCTTTCATTGCCATCAGATTAATCAAAGTCTTCATTACTGCTAACACTACCAGTGCACTTCATCCCTGATCTCTCCAAGTGCATAAGAGAGAAATTTCTGGCATTATAGCCAGGGCCTTTGTTAAAGCTTTCAGTAACAGATAGTGCAGCACTGTCAGATGCCCTGAATTTGTGTGTGTGTATTGCAGAACATATAGAAAATTAAAAAAGAGATTTTTCATACCATTATTTAGCAGATTACAAAACATCGGTTTTTCCCCCTTACTATCAGTAGCAAAAGACTATGACAAATATTGATGATGCATCAAAGATAAGGATGACAAATCCTCCCCTCACCTATGGTAAGAAATTGAAAGCCAGCATCCTCCCTATGGGAAACAGCCACAATGCCATTCTCAGGAAATGGATTCCCCACCAACCTTCTGAGGACACCCTTTTCTGGAACCTAGAAACCATACTGGAATTATTCATCATACAGCCCTGACTCCACTACAGAACCTGAAACTGGAAAGCAAATCCAACCACTTTTTCCAAAAAGCCCACCTGCACAGAAAAGGACCCTAATCATTTGACTGCACAGATTCAGTGAAACTGATGCAAATTGCTAATGTAAACACCCCTAAGCTGATTGAACGTCAGTTGATCTTAACTCAGTGATTTACCAATGCAAGCTAAAGAGATTAACGGACTTAAAAAGCAGCTACGTTAAAGGCCTGTACCAGTTTGAGTGATTGAGTTCAGGACTGGAAGCCTGAAAGATAAGAGGTGATAGAAAGCTCTGAAGCAGCCCAGATACAAGAGCATCAGGCAAGCAGGGGCATGCCTCACACACTGTAGTGCTGACCATAAAGAGGCAGAGAACCAAGTTCCCAGGTCCCTTCTTTCCTCCTGGATAGCTGGACCAGACCACAAAACTTTTCTCAGAATGTCAAAAAGGATGAAGGCAATGCTTCCACAAACAAACTGCCTCCCAGAACTCTGAAACAAGAGTCAAGTATAAAAGCAAGTCACACTGTCAGGCCTGCTGAGCTCCTGTCATCTCCAATTACACTGTGGATGCAGGTGTTAAAACCCACAGGGCGCATTAATTCATGTGACATTTGTAAACACAGCCTCAGACTGCACCAGGAACTCAAAGTTCACATCCCTGAGCTGGAGAAACAGACTAAGATAAAAGCAGTGACAGTAAATATGAAACTTAAACCTACAGACAAAAGAAGATACTCTCCTTACTATGGGAGAGCACAACCTAAACAATGTGATTTGCAACTAATTCAAAGAAACTCACAGTCTTCAAAGGAACAATGTGGCTACCACAATCAACTTTTTTTTTAAAAAAAAAGTCTCCCCAGGAAATCTTGCAGAATCTGAAAACCTTGTAGAAGCAGCATAGAGCATCAGATGGAGATAATGATATATACGGCAATAAATCCAAACCCAACTTGTATTCCTTGTCCTATGTAAGCTCCTCACTGATGCTGACACAGATGTCTGTGGACATGTTTGGGCATGAAACAAAAGACAGCTAAGAGTAAGCCTCTGCATCTCCACATTCCTTTAAACCACGCAAAAGACTCATTTGAAGATTAATAATGGTGCTGAATGAATCACCAGCAGCACTACTGCAGCAATTTTTCAAAGGAAGGGTTTGATCACCCATCTGAGGGACTGAGTGACAGTGCTCAGGCTCAGGCCTTCAGTTCAGTGATCCGTTCTTAGTGCATCCCAGCCACAACTGAAACTTACTGCAGAAAACAAAAGAGGAGGGTACAATCTGATGGGATTTCAAAACTGTGTGATCTGCACAACAACTGACATTGCAAGAGTGAAACTTGCTGTCAGCAAGACATCTGGAGCCCAAAGGGGAGTGTCTGAGAGACTGCAAGCTACCAAGAGAGGGGGGAATATAAATCCATGTGTGCATCCAGGACATGGCAACAGAGAAGCCACTATCTGTGCTGTAGAACTACCCAATGTATTCCTTCTTCATGCACCAGCCTTCAACCTTTCCAAAACAGAACAGGCCAGAGAGAAAAGGTTACTTGTCTTCTCTGCTCCAAAGACAGAGCATTTTTTCTTTTGTAGGTGCAATAACAGTTGCAGGCTGTGAAAAACTGACCTACCCACAAACAGCAGCACTCTGGTGCTAGGTATAGAAGCCTCCTGAGCATTTTCTCACATGCACACGAGTGAGAGGCTGTATGACAATGCCTGAGGATTAGTTTTCACGGAAATGCATGAGCATTGTTTTTACATTACTAAAATCTTGCCGAGTTTTGTACTAATCATCACGTTATCAGAGATTCACACCTTCCCATCTGCACCACCTCTTCAACCAAAAATGCAGAAAGGTGATGCAAGCCATAACTGCAAGAGGGAACACTGTCTGCTTGACACTGTCTGTTGTGCTGCCTCCTGTTGTCTGTCTCAACTCCTTCAGTTTTAGAAACCAGGACTGGCCATGTGACAAAAGATGAAGCAAACACTTCTCTCAAATGCGGCATCTTGAAGAGAGTAACCTGATGAGCAGACATACTCCAGTGAGGAAACATGTAGAGATGAAAGGCAGAGGGAAACAAATTTCTGCCAGCCCTTGCCACCCCTGTCTCAAATATAACACTAAACACTTCTGAAATGTGTTGCCATCAACTTCACCCTACTCCATTTCTTCCATCTCCCCTTCTTTTCTGAGAAAACAGAACAACTCAAATACTGATGGTCTCCATGTCAGCACTCTTAAAACAAAGTACTGTTTTTTTCAGAGACTAAAGAGGGCAGCCCTAGCTCTTGCACCTCATGCTAAATGCCAGAAACATTCATCCCTTCCTCCAGCAACAATCTCATCCCATTCCCTCAGCTGAGTCCTCTTCTAAGCCAGCTGAAGAACCCACACATTCTTCTGGAAGACTTTGATCTGACCCATCATCAACAGACTAAGCTACAGAACATACCAAACTATTGTCCCACGTTAATTGAGGACAAGTAAAGGAGATACCATTGGGCAGTCCAGAATATATAGAAACCCAATGAGCCAAATGCAGTTACTGTGTCACTTCGGCTAAGGAGTGCTGTCCTCTCCCTGGTATTCTTAGTTTGGCACTTTCTGTGAGGAGTTTAAGGATCAGGAACTAGACCAGATGCAAGCACGTCTCTGAAGAAACTGTACTGCATAACACATGAATAATCAGAGGAACAGTACAACAAGCCCTTTACCTCCAAATAATAGATGCTCAGAGGACAGAGTAGCTTTTTAGAAGTCTGTTCAAGTCTCTCTGATACTTCAAAACAGGATTTACTCATCGCAGTCCTGGCCCTGTAAATTACAATAGCCTACAGTTTCTGCCAAGGCAAACATATATAGCTATGTTTCAGTTCAGTAATGAATCACAAGCAGGGACTCTGCAGTGTGTCAGCATCAGCAGAAGAGACCTCCTGTTTGTATACAAATGCTAACGTGACTGTGTTCACTGTGTGTCAACAGGACAGCACCTCTCTGCATGGGCCTCAATAGGCTGCTGGTGAACAAATACATCTGACAGGAAGGGCTCTCTTTCAAAGGTAACTAAAGCAGGGATATAATTTGACATTTTGGCTTCTAAGTGTGCTCTGCCATGCAGTACAGATTCACATGGGCTGCTAGCATTTATCTCTGAAAGCTGGGCCCACAGCAGTGCATAATGACCTCTGCTGAAACCTAAATGCACAACTCACACAGTGATAATGCTACCTTGGGTATCAAATGCTGGCTGCAGATCTAAATGGCCGAGGAAAAGAACCACCAGTTAGACTGAGATTTCACAGGAGTCTACAGCACCAGCAGAGAGCTAAGCCCCTTGAGAGGCACCACTGTTCCAATCCTCTCATGCAGAGTAATCGTATTTTGTGACCTAATGCTTTTCTTATACTGTGTCTGGTGTAGAGTACTTTCACAGATCTTCCCTAGGATCTTGGTACTACCTTGTAGCTGTTTCAGAGAAACAAAGATTATTCCCAGCGCATTCTTCTTCCTTCCCTCTACATTTTCTCAAGAAATGCTGAAACAGATAGCAGGTCTATGAGTGAGGCAAAAGTACACATACGACATGTTTCAATTAGGAAAAAGTTTAAAAAGACACCTTGTACCTTTCAAGACAGAAAATCTGTTGCTTTGAAAATGAAGTAATATTACATGTGAAAACTATCAAATTTGTGGAAAAATAATAACCTCAGACTGTCAGTGGGAGAGACAAATCACAAAAACGCAAAATGTGAAAAGCAGCGCAACAGGATACTGTAAAAAATTATTTTGAACGGTAATGTTTACATAGAATGGATAAAACAGTTAAACTCTCAGGGAACAGACTAGCTCTGAGCCCCTGATGTAAATCCCTCTCTCAGAGAACTGCAGAGGCACAGTTTGAAATCACATTAACCATTTGGATCTCCCAGAAGCATAAAGGCAACCACAAACTGGAAAGAGTCTGTGAGCCACCATCAGCCGAAGCTGATAAAGAAAAGCTACAGCCTCCTAATTGCTTTCACTTGCTGTCCAGCTAAGCTTCAGCTGACCATGAGCAGCTGTCCAAGACTGCAGCACTGCTTTGTGAACCTTTTAAGTAGTTGCCACCATTGACAATTATGCAGAAGAATCCTACAAGTCACTCCCAGCTGTGCAGCTGCGTTCTGGTCTCTTGCCCTCAAGTTTAGGGTCTTAACTGCCACTTCTCCCTCCCTAGCTCAGTTCCAGAGCCTGCCTCCTTCCCCCTGTCCCCCACCTTACTTTGGGTTTTATCCTGCTGCTGACCAACTCCTTTATTACCCATAACTTTGCTGACTCCTGGCATGGCCTTTGCCCAGGCATTTGTCTCTCCCTTTGAAGTGGGCTCACTGCAGCATCCAGCTCTCACTGGGTTTCGTTTGGTCTCCAGACAAGGCACAGTCTCCTGCCCAGGTCAGGCATGCAAACCACCCCACCACAAAGCTCAGAGAACAACAGCAGAAGCAACTAACAACTGAAAACATTAAAATAAATAAATGTATGTCACTTGGTTGAAAGAGAACTGGGAAGAGAAGTAAGGCGTAACGATGGTTTCCTGAAAGGTGTTACTCTGAAAGACAGTATGTCTAAAAGAACACTGAGAAGGGAAAAACCTGACTATTACAGAAAAACACCCTAAAGCTGAGTTCTGGGAGACTGGAAGTCTCCATAACTTTCCTTCTAGAATTAGACCTTGTAATTACAACCAAAATGAAAAAGAGTTCTATAGACATTTATCAATCTGAATTTAATGTAACTTAGTTATTCTGTGGGTGAAGAGTATTATACACAAGCAATGGTACCAACATGAGTTCCAAGCCAGTTTCACCCTACATAAGGCAAGAAGGAATGTAGGACTGAAACAAGTGAACAAATGGGTTAGCAAAGTGAATTAGAATCTTAAGGTACAACTGTATGACCAAACACAATGCAATAAAACAGGGCAGAATAAGCCCAAACTACTTCTGCTTTGCTCCACATAAAAAGTCCAAACAACCAAACCTGTTCTTTTTCCATGATCTGCAGAGAACAAGATTTGTTTCTTTCCTGCAGAACCTGTAGAGAACCTGCAGTCTCTCATCTTGGAAATATGGCTTCCCAAATTTCAAATCAGATGATGACAGAATGCACTGACTCCAGTCCCACCCAGGAAACTATAGGCTCTGCAAAGCTCACCCCCAACAGCAACTGTTTTGCAAGTCAGCTCTCCTGCTCACATGCCTCATCCAGCAGCAGGTGCTCTCTGCTCTCTCACCTGCCTCTCATTATACCTTGCCTGGCAAAGGCTGAGGTTTTGGGTTTGCCCTTCCCTTCAACTCTTGGTTTCTGCCTGATCAAAGAGAACCATGTGAACACAAGGAGCAAGAGGAAAAGAGCATACGTGTGACTACTTTCAGGGTGGGTAAGAGCCTGAAATGGGCTGTGCCTTTATTTTTCCTCCCTCCCTCTCTCCCAACTGCCAGATGTCCTTGGTTCTGCAACAGAGCAGAGGAGAAAGGAGACGAGGTTATTGGAGTTCATTCACACTGCACACAGGGCTGCTCTCGCCTCTCTTCCTGTTTGCAAGGAAGTATCAGTCCCACTGACAATAGGAGAGAGAAAGAGGCAGACAAGTGGATAGGGGAAGAGGGAGAAGAGGAGGGAAGAGGACAGAGAGGGGAGGGAAACAGGGAGAGGGAAGAAGGGATTATGGTAAGAAGATAACGAACTGGTTAATGAACTGGAAAGGAATAACAAGTGATATCAGGAGTGATGTAGCCACCTTGCTGCTATGAAATTCCTTTAAAAGGCCATTGACAAAAGTTCCTTTGAACTCTGGAAAACAACACAACCCTGATCTGGATTAAAAAAAAAAAAATCTCTAGGTCCTTCTAGGCGTTCTACTGCCACCTCAGCTTTCAAGCTTCTGGCTCATCTAGCATACAGCCACCTCAGGAACAGCCAAAACCAGGGCATGCACAGGCTTACAGCAAGGAAGATGTGACAGTAGCAGCATCCCTCCATCTTCCCTCCCTTCCAAGACATCCTGTAAAATGACAAGTCATCCCTCCTCAGTTCTGTCTGGCCAGGTGAGCTGTGTAGCCAGTGTCCCAACAAGGGGAAGAGACAGAGCAGAGTCACTTTAGAGCAATCAACTTCTGCAGCACTCACAGGGATGAACAGGAGCAGAACTTGCTGTTTGCAGCTGAACTGCAATAATCCTCCATGTCTGGCCACAACTCCACCTCACCCACAGCTCAACACCACTATCGGCACCGACCTTCAGATGGCAGGAAGCATGACTGAGTCTGATAGGGGCTTCCTACAGGAAAAATCCCATCCGTGCTCCTCCCAGGAGAATAAAACACCCAGAGCAGCTGCCCCCTCCTGCCTGCAGAAAAGCAAAGGGCAGCTCTGTGCCACTTCCTGAGAAGCAGAAGGGAGGGAATGCAGCCTGGTCCTTGTCCACACAATGTGTCAGCATCAACTGTAATAGCAATTTTTCCCTACGGAAACTCACTTTAAATTGGAAACAACATTCTTTTGCCAGTAGCACTCAATTTCTCCAAGCAAATTTAGCTATCCTAGCAGTAAGTCTTTTCTCCCCTTGCACATGTATCTATGCAGAGGTGGTTTTGGTTTACATGTCTGTTTTGCTTCCTAGGACCCCTGTATTGGATAATAGTGTCCTTCCTTCACATTTCTAACCACAGCACCAGATACACACCACCAAGAAAAAAAAAACAAAAAACACATGTAAGAAGTGTTCAAGCAATGAACAACAAAACTTCATGTTTAAAATAATCTAACAAAACCCCCCTTCAGTTTGGAAAATTAAAGTTGAGGTGTATACAGCTCATTAATCCTGCTGCTGACCAGCTCTTACACACGCTTCATGCAGCAACAGCTCATCACATCCTACTTGAAGCCCGAAAATGCAATCTGACCCCACCACCTCGGTTTCTCTATAAATGCCACTTCATGACATCATGGAAAACAGGACCACAGACTGTTTCTTTCTGGATGCCTTCTCTATATTTACTCAGCCATCAATATCTTGTTCTGCATAATTATACATAGCTATGCAAAACGTAACAGTAAGGCATTCTCTGAAGCAACAGTTTTATAACCCACAGCTTCCTTAATCTTCCCAGAGAACAGAGACCAAAAGAGACAAGAAGGAACAGTGTCACACAGATCAGAAGCAATGATAATTACCAACTAAGTCCAGAAAGCTGGGTTTTTAAAATGGGGCTTGCATAGAAGTTGGAAGAGAATGGGAGAATTAGAGAAGCCTCTCTCTTCAGTAATTGTGGATTTTTTGGGAGCCCCACATTACAGAACAAAAACTCCACCATGGACCTTCATTCCTCCTATATGACCCCTCAGATGTTATAGCTCTGCTTCAGGGAAACATGAGTCTGACTCAGAGCAGATTTGAGAAGTCACACCAATGTTATTTCCAATCTGAAGCAAGAGAGCAGAACTTAAAAAAAAAAAAAAAAAAAAAAAAAAAAAAAAAAAAAAAAAAAAAGAAGATAATGCCCAAAACAACATCCTGGCAGTAGAGATGCCAGGGAAAACGGGCTAAACCTAGTCTATAAGGAATAAGAGGACCAATAAGATTATGTCTAGAACAGAGCACTGCAGATAGAAAATGGTAGGGATAAATAATCCCATAACGTACTGGGTTTGTTTTTTACCTGATTGTTTCCTTAAAAAATCATTTCATCTCAACTGTGAAGTAAGAGAACAATATGTCATGATCCATGCCTATTCTAGCCAAGCACCTTTATCAGCTAGAATCACAAGAGGGAAATCTCTTCAGCTCCCCAGGCTGTCTCAGTGCATCTCTTCAACACAGAGCCTCAAACTGCTGTTGACTCCTCTGAGCAGACACATGGCACAGTCCACTCAAAGCACTGAGCTACTAAAACAGATAAAAGCAAAAAAGAAGCAGCTGCACCATTTTATCAGGAAGACAAGATGACAAAAGACACATAAAGCCATAGGATATATCACAGCAAAGCCAAAAAGAGAAACAAAAAGAGAACATAAAATCCCTCAACCCCTATCCCTTGTCCAGACCACCTTCTCTTTCAAACTGGACTTCATCCTCTACCACCTATGAAATTAGAGGACATGGAGAGGCAGAAGAGGAAAGAATGGGAGGGCTGCTTACAGTAAAATTGTTCATGTTTCTGCCTTCCTTCTTTCCTCCTACCCCAGGAGGACTTCCATCAGCATGCTGCACAACACCATAACTGATACAAGATTGTTTCTGGGGAACAGCCTCTTAATAATGTCTCTATGTAATGCTTTGTATCCAAGAACCATTCCACCCAAAAGCATCAATCAAAACAAATACTACGGCTCACAGGCAAACCAGAAATACAGCACTGGATTGCAAAACAGGCAGGAAACTCATTAAGATTCCCTTCAGGGCAGTAGGGGAAAAGCACCAATTCCCATTCATAGAAGGATCATCCCTAGATGTAGCACAGAGGTCAAGAAGAATTTAGAGTACTACAGAAATACCCACTTAAAGAACGTACCAGAGGGATACCGTACCAGAGTTTTAAACTGCTTCAAAGTAAGCTTGACTGGTAGCCCATTCCTCACTCAAGCATCATCAGGGATCGATTTTGTCAGGTTTTGCTAATACTGCTCTTAAAAGAGCAGGAGGAGAGAGGTAGGGTTGCAGACGTAAGTATTCAAACATAGATCAGCCAGAAGACTGCAGCAGAACAATAAAGGAGATCAGAAGAGCTGCCAAAAAACACAGTGAAGACTGGCAGAAGGGTGCAGGTCAGAATAAAGGACTATTAAGAGCTTTGTTGCAAAGTAAACTTGCCATGCTTTGGACTACTCTTCTGGATTCTGGCCCGTATGGACTATTTCTGCTTCGGGGTCATTGTAACTGAACCCTTACAAAGTACAGTATCAACAAAATAAAGAGGACTTATCTGAGTTTTACAAACCCACCAAGCAGAAGCTAAGAGGGAAGGGTTAAAGGTCTGAAAATGAAAAAGAGATCTGTGTGACAGGAAGGGAGCATGTGAAGGGTGTGTGACAGGCTGTGTAGCAGAATGTGTGTGTCGATCTCATTCCCTTCAAAGGCTCCTGGCCAAAAGTGGAGCTGAACTTTCTGCAGACTTTGTCCTGCCAAGTCATGCTCCCCTCTCACACTGCCTGACATCACCACAAACACTCAGCTCAAAAACAGCCAAGAGCCGGACAGAAGCCACTGCTCAAACCCCAGCCAGTGAAATGGCTGCACTCATGGCACACCCACCAGATAGGAAACCAGAGCCACCAACTCTCCTCACAGGTTGTCTCTAAGTGCCCAGGAGGCCTCACCCTCACCCATGCAGACAGCACACTACCAAGGTACAAAGAGCAGAGGTGCTAAAGACCAATGTTTTCCTGTTGCCCCAATAACAGCTCAGAACAGACTGGAAGTCTGCACAAAGGCTCTAACAGAAAAATGCACAAGAACGTAACCACCAGACCCTCTGAGTTTGTCACAAGCATCCTGCTGCAAGGAGAGCAGGCTATTCCCAACTCTGGCACAACCCTGCCACAAGAAGGGAGCCATCACACATGACCCAGGGACAAATGAGAAGCCAGCAATCCTGCACAGACTGATGCTCCAGCAGGGTCTGCACAAAGCCAGCAAACATTATCCTATCAGAGCACTCCTATAACCTTGACTTCTCAGAAAGAAGTGCAAATCCAAGACCACGGCTGTAAAATGCACCACATGTACAAGTGTGTGGGAGTAAGCAATGGGACTAAGCCAACGAGTGGCTCCATTTCTTATTTTGATCTTTGTGTCAAGGAAGAAGGGTGTGGATGGCCCACTGATTCTGGGACACTGCTAAAGGCACCACCCAGAGCAAGTATCAGGGAGTAGCAGTGGAAGATGATACTGGAACAAGGGAAAACAAAGTCTGCAGTCTCTTCTTGTTTTTCCTTCAGCCTTTACCCCGTCTGCTGCCTAAAAGCAGCACTTTAGAAAACGCCCTCAAAGTACAACTGATAGGGAGAAAATTCATGTTTTCTTCAGGCAAAGGTTTCTCCTTTTCCTCCTCCTGTTCAATTTCTACAAGAACAAACAGCAGCTTGAGTGCTTCCTGCAGATCAAGGAAAAATTTTTCTTCAGTCCTATACAGGCCAGAAAGTTATGTTCTTTTCAGACACCTGCTGATGAGAGACTACATTCTATGATCTATAGTTATTTTATATCTTACATCTTAAATTTTTATTTTTCATTTTAAAACACTCCCCACAGTGAGTGTCAGCTTCCTCTTCCTTTGCTAACAAAGGGATTCTGACACCTTCCTTAAAGGTACAGTAGTGCAACCTTGCTTGTCCACATACTATATGGACCTTAAATCATATCCTTACCTGGCTTCCTGTCCAGACATGCAGATGCCTGAGAATGTCCATCTCACCAGCTGTAAACACAGAAGTCATCTTTTGAACTCCTTCCTAGCCCTCTCACAGAAATCAGCAAATTCCTTTTTGAATTTTTGGAACTAAGAAAATTCCTTTCCTGCGCACAATGCCCAAAGGTGGGAAGCAGTCACTCACTCAGAAGACTGGAATTACAGAGTAGCTGTCTGAGGACCAGGGGACAGCTTCTCCCTCTACTCTGGGAGCCTGCAGCTGGCTGAGCTGAGCTTGCCTTAGTGGCACCTCTCCTGCAAGCCAATGCAGGCTGCCGAGGGCAGCCCACAGGGCTCCGAGTGTGCCCGCGTGTCACGGCACACCCCACCACAGCTAGTCCCAAAGGCTGTTCCAGGGCAAGTCCTTGTGCCCACACAGAGCTGCATGCGAGCTTCTGCCGGGCAAAAAGCCACCACGTGTGCATCTCTGACTGGGAAATCCTCTAGCAAAAATCCCAGGCAAGGCACATGGAGTCCTTTGGGGGCTGGCACACTTCTGCAAGTATGTCTGTGGCAACCAACACATATTACAGAGCTGTTACAGAAGCCTACCTGTTTGCCCTCATTTCATAAGAACTCTAGATGAGACTACTTAAATTCCAAACATTTTACTTTAAATGGGTTTTACACACAGTTTTCAAGACTACACTTGTTAATTTATTTTCTAAGTTAATGGCAGTCTATGATGAAGTCTAAAACAACCATTTAAACAACACACACAGACCCTATTCAAGCAGGACATGGCTACTGGAGAATGTTTAAAAGGTCTAATTCCTAAACTCAAGAAAGTCACTAAGTCCAAAGAGTCAGTACAAAACAACTATTTCTTAAAAAGGCAGAAAGATTAATTTCTTCAACTCACTTATTAAATTAGTTCGGCTCACTCAAAGCTGATGGAGGCAGCATAAAATGGGTGGGAGGTACCTCTCCTTACAATCTCCAAATGAAAACAAGACAAGGAATGATGAGTTATGCTCATTCTAAGACCTGGAAAGAGATAATTACCAAAACCAACCAGCTCATTCTGCTAAATACAGATAACACTACCCTGACAGAATCAGTTTTTTACTAGCACACTCCAGCAAGTATATTTTCTCTTATATATCTCCAGCACATGATTTGTGTAATTATAATTTTTAAAAGTGCTTATTTGATTTCACCTTTTTATTCAAATGTAGTTTTGTACAAGTCACAAGGAAAGAAATTCACCCAATAATCACAACTGACCGTTTTGTAATGTAAACATTTCTGTAATATAAGAGCATAAACAGATATATGCAGATACACTATATTGTCCTGTTTGGCAAGAAGCAGTAATAGATGAGCCTGACTGATTAAACTAAAGCTGCCTTTTAAGAAATTATCAAATGCAAAACAAACTTTAAATGAATTATTTAAATCACTAACTTGAATCATGATTTCTATCAGCAAGTGGGAGGCCTTGATTTAAACCAATTGACCTTGTTTGCCTCATGGCTGCAATAGGACCAGTGGGCCTGCTCCCTGGAGGGAGAGAGGATATGACTTCCATGCCCTATTGGTTTCAAGAAATTTTATGAGCACATTTGCCAATATTTTTTAAATCTTAAAACAAACTAGAAAGCTTTATATGCCAGGAGACACCTACTCTCTTGTCAGTCATGTGCTTTAGCAATCAGTCTGATACTCACCTAACATCTTATTTACATCTCAGAGAGGTTTCTGTGCACACACAATACAACCTGACTCTGCAACACGGCTTTTAAATTGCTTCAATTCTCACATCCCACGAGATAGTTCTCCTACTTAATCCTTACAGGTACTAGTTAGGGACTGTTCAAAACAAGAATTAGATTTCTCATTCTCTAACATTTTCTCTTCATTTCTTTACCATCTTCCCACTAAATAAACATTTTTCCCCCTCCTTAAACCTACTGGGAAGATCTGCAATGCTCTGCTCTCCTCTGTGCATTACCTTAGTTAACCTTTGTCCTCCCCAAACAAGATTAAGAATCTGACAGTGTATATTCCAAAGTGATTTATAATACTACACCAAAATTATGTAAATCCCCTTTAACATTTTCTTTTTGACACTCCATAAAGCAAGTAATTTTGCTTCACAGGAAATCTGGTTTTGAAATCCCCAGATATAAAAGTACAAGCTACACTAGCTTTAGGAGTGTCTCCCTTTCAGTGGGAACACAAGAAAGGAATTTGTCTATGTTCCAAATATGGAAAAAAAAGTATTTGGTCACAAGCAGGAAGTCACAGAACAAATTGACACAGGAATGCTAAAGGAAGCCATTGTACCATTTCTAACTGGTATATTTTTAAGGTCTGACTGAACATGGACAGCCTCCTCTCATTTAACAGTATTATACACACCTCTCAAACCTGAAGTAACTACAATGAAAATGCTAAGTCAAACACAGTACTTGTATATTAGCAGAAGTATGATCTAGTGACCAAGTTCAACCTGTTTATAGCCTTAATGAAGACCTGTACCTATCAGAAGGAAGCACTCCCCTGAATTCCCTCCTGAGATGAAGTTCCTTCACACCCAGACAGTTTCCACAGCCCAGGGAATACGACTCTGCCTTCCTGAGTTAGTATGCTGTAAGGAAAACAAGTTAACACTTCCTAAAGAAGAGCAGAACATTCTCCCCAGTGAAACAAACTGGTTTTGAATGGACCTAAAAAATCGAGTAGGTTCAACCCCCACCACCATGGGCAGGAACACCTATGACAGTTCTGGAAGACTGACTTACTTTTCTCCAAGGCTGTCAGGTGTGTAAATCTCATTACTTGGTGGGGGAGGGAAAAGAGGGAGAGTGACAAACAATCTGATAAGCTTTTCTATTGAACATGCAAAGGCCCACACATCTGCAACAATGAGACTTTCACAGCAGTTGCTTCCAGAGCAGAAAGCAGGATCATCCTTCAACGCACCCAAGACAAAGCACATTATAGTCTATACTCTTCCTTAGGCAGATGGGATCACAACTTCTGAAAAACAGCATGAGTTAAAAATTTTTAAATTCAAAACTCGGAATTTTGGAACCTGTCAGTCTTAACAGCCATACAATCACGGGCCAGATCTAATTCCAAGAGACATACTTCTAAGACATGAGACTGTCACCACTTGATCTAACATTCAACAACAGCAAAATATTAACCCAGCTGTTTACCTCAGAACAAGCATGCAGAGGTGCGAGGCCTAATCCGAGGGAAAGGAAAAGAAAGCCATAGCTATCAAATGCACTTAACGCACTGGAAACATGATTCTTCCATCAGGTGCAAGACAGGGACAAGGCAGCAAAGTCCTGCTCTGTATTTGTACGGCTGCATGCCTGTCCTGCATAGCCTCCCCCTGCCTCCCTGCACAGGCAGCTCGTAAGGGAAACATGCTGACAAGGCACAGGGAGCTGCAGCAGCAGTAACTGGAAACAGCAAGCGACGGTATCCCCAGGCACACTGCCAGGACACACTAATTCGGTGATAAAGTTTCCTGTCCCTATTTTTTTAGTTTAGGCAACTTTATATATATATATATATATATATATATATATATATATATATATATATATATATATATATATATATATATTTGTCTCGGCTGTGGTACTTCTCCCTGCATCCCTTCACAACACGAGTAGCTGCAAGTTCCCTCCAGCGGCTACAGAACTCCCATGTGGCTCCACAATGATCCATTTACTGTCCTCCCTCAGGCTGGTTTATTTCCTCCACCTTTTATTTTGGGGGTCTGGGAGAAAGCTGTTCAATATTTTCACCCTGTTTTTCCTCCTGCAAAAGCTGGCCTTCCTGTATGAAAAAGGATGCATGAGGATCTTCATGTATGAGAAAGAAGTATCACTGCAAGTGCCAGATTTCAAAAAGGGAGTCACACCAGGAAGCCACACAGTCAGTCTGCCCTCGCAAGCCTGGCAGCAGCAATATCTTCTGGTGAATATGCCACAGGTGCAGTGGCAAAGAAGTGTAGCAAGGCCAACCTCCACCTGGTCCTGGCACAATGTGTACCAAATGATAGACCAAATAATAGAAGGGTAAAGCTCAGCAGCAACTGGCTGAAGTTCTCAAACAGTTTTTGTTTCCCTACTTAAAATAAAAGGAATGTTTTGCTACCTCTCAAGGGGGTTATGTCTCGATTCAGACTTAATTAAAAAATCAAGCCCACCACTCAGTAAAGGAATTAAAACCAAGTTTTCTGTTTTCTTCTGTCTGTCCTCAGGTATAGCGTTTTCTCTGACAGCAGATCAGCACCATGTACCTTGGAACAAGAAGCAGATCGGAGAGGACTCTTCCCTACAGACAAACATAACCTGCAGTCATAACCAGAAACTGTCTGACACACAGTGATCCAAACTGTTAGTCAGAAACGTGACTCAGTGCTGGAGACTCCCTCAAAAAAGCCTTGCAGGGAAGGGCCTAGCTGTCCCTTTAGGAAAAAGAAAAGAAGGGAAGGAAGTTTCAGGAGACAGAGCATTTATCTTTTATCGGTGATACAAGGTTTGCTTCCAGCCCATAATGAAAGCCTGTCTTGACAGATCTGTGGACCTTAGCACCATAAGCGTCAGTGAAATGGCACTATAAAGAGTAACCACCAATGCAAGCGAAGTTACCTTTCAACAGCACCATGCAAACTGACAGCCATACAGACAAATTTCAGTCCTAGAAAACTCGCGACCTGGCTTGACAGGATGCAACAGGTGAATGACACAGAGAACTTCAAGTTGAGCAGAGAGGAAAGCTAACAAGTTACCACAAAGCAAGTAAACATCTCCTGACAGCACCTCCGGAGACAGCAGACAGAAACCCGGGCTCTTCAGATGCACAGCAACAGCCCGAGAAACTGACACCGCTCCCCAGACACCTCCGACCCCCTTAGCAAAGGGTCTCTCTCCGACAGCGCGACCGCGCAGTCCCCGCCGGCAGCACCGCTCATCACGGCCGGCGCTGGGCTCCGGACCCGGGCCGAGCGCCACCCCTTCCCCCCCGTCCGCCGGCCCGGCCCGCAGCCCGGCAGGCCCCAAGCGCCTCAGCGGGACGGGCCGCCGCTGTCCCTCTGCCTTCCAGCACCTTCCAGCGCCGCCCGGCCCGGCCCGGCCCGGCCGGCAGCATGACGCGGGCGAGCGGCGCTGCGCCGCCGGCTCCGGGTGGCAGAGAACGGCAGAGAACGCTGCGGCGCTCGGGCCGGCGCAGGCCGCGGGGCGGGACAGCGCGTCCCCGTCCCCCGCCGTGAGTCACGGCCCCGCGGGCGGCGAGGAGGAGGCACCGCCGCCCCACAGCCAGCGCGAAAAGTTACCGGCGCTGGCCGCGGCTCCGGGCGCTGCGCGGCCGCCGCCGCCGCCCCCCGTGGCGCAGGTGCCCGAGCCGCGGGCGGGAGCGGCGGCCCGGCCCGGCCCCGCGCTGCTCCGCTCCCAGCGTTGTTCCCGGCGCTGTTCCCGGCGCCGCGGCGGAGCTGCCGTGATGTCACGCGGGCCCGGGTCACGTGCAGGCGCCGCCCGCCCCGCTCCGCCCCCGCGGGTCCTGCGGGACGCGGAGGCTCCGGGCCCCCGTGCGCTCCCGCCGCCCGGCAGGCACCCGCGCCCGCATTCCCGGCCCCCGCCTCACCGAGCCTCTGCCGCGCCCGCAGCAGCGGAGCAAATCCAGCAGCAACGACAGAACAATCCCAAAGCAGATGCCGCAGGAACAGCGCGCGTTCCCCGTCCGCTTCTCCTTCCAGCACTCCACTATTCCAGCTCCACTAAAGGAGCACTCCGCTCCTTTCCAGCCAAGAACCTGCTCAGTGGCGCGGTACCGGTGAACAAAGCAAAAAAAAGAACGCGGCTTCGTGCTGTCCTTGAGATAGGAAATAGAATTTAGTTTAAATTCACTAAACATTCGAACATGAGCAAATTAAACACGTTATTCCATCCAGCCGAGTCTCGTGTATTGCACCAACCCTGCCCTGAAATAACCCGTCTGCTTCACAAACAATTTGGCATTCTTATTAAGACCTTGCACACAACTTCCTAACGCTGCAAACTACGGAAAGTTTTTAGCAAATAAACAGGTACAAAAGAGCTGGGTTATGAGCCGCTGTGCTTCGTGACTCCACGACTTCTTTGCAAACTCCAGAGCCATGCTTCCTTCTTTTCTTACAACAGAGAAAGCTGAGAACCTCATTCACCTCCCTCTATGCACTTCTGCGTGGAGATAAACACAAAGTAGCATTAAATTCATCTAACTGCCAATGATTTTTCCCTCTACACGGCACCTACAAGATCCTCGGCCAAAGATCCAGCAGATGTACAGGCGGCAACAGAAGCTGGCTTTCGTCTCATACTCATCTAATTCGACCAAGTTTCGTAAAGAACAGCCCAAACTGGGCAAAACCCGGCAAAGCTGGGCAGCCTCTTTGCCAAGAGCCAGGAGCAGTAGCAGCTTTCCATTCTACACGGGCATCCTCAGGCTGGCCCGAGGGATGCGACCATTAGCGACCCGCGGCTGCCGGGCTGTGCGAGCCAGGCCGCCTTCCCTACTTCTGCCCACGAGTTTACCCAGGAGCGCACGGACAACGCCAGAACGCTGCGAAGCCTCGTGTCCTAGAGCGAAGCTGCGGCGGGGGTGACACCGCAGCGCCCTCACTCCCCCCCGCTCCTACCGAGCGTCTCGGCGGCTGCAGCCCGGGGCGAAGCTCGGCAGGGCTGGCAGCCCCGCGGGCCCGCGGCGGCTGCTCGGGGCAGAGCGGGGCTGTCCCGGCCCGGGACCCTCCTCCTCGGGGGCGGGCGCAGCGCCGGGAGCGCGGCCGGCGCTGTGCGCTGCGGAACCGCGTCCGCGCGGGCCCGCGGCCGGCGGCGCTCGGTTCCGGGCGGTGTGCGAGCGCCATGGCGGGCGGGCGGGGCGCTGCCGTCCTGCTGCTCCTGGCGCTCTGCCTGCGGCCGCCGCCCGCCGCCACCCGCAGCCTCCGCTTCGTGACGCTGGTGAGGGGCCCGGGGGGACGCGGGGGGAGCCGGGCCGGGCCGGGCCGGGCCGGCCGGGCCGAGCCGGGCCGGGCCGGGGTGACGCGGTGCCGCCCGCAGGTGTACCGGCACGGAGACCGCTCTCCCATCAAGGCCTACCCGCGGGACCCGCACCAGGAGAGCGCCTGGCCTCAGGGATTCGGGCAGCTCACGCAGGTGCGAACGGAGCGAGGCGCGGCGGGCGGCGGGCCGGGGTGCGGGCCGCCGGTAACGCCCGGTGCCGTTGCAGGTGGGGATGCGGCAGCAGTGGGAGCTGGGCCAGGCCCTGCGGCGGCGCTACCGCGACTTCCTCAGCGACACGTACCGGCGGCAGGAGGTCAGTGCCGGCCGCCGCGCGGGCCAGGGCCGCGGGGGGCTCCTTTGGGAAGGGAAACGCCGGCGCCGGGACTCGTCTCCGAGTATTTTCGTTCTTTAGCCTGTTCCCACTGCAGGGAGAAGCAGGGCCCAAGCGCAGGCTCTCTGCTGAGCCTGGCCGCGGGGCACGGACCGGTCCCGTCTCAGTGCTGCCTTCGCAGGGGGTGCAAAGGCGAATCCAGCCAGAGTTGTGAGACTGTTCGAGCCGCCCACTTTGAACTAAACAGCAACGCGTGTTGTAGCTGGTATTTGTTTCTTACCCGAGCTTGTGAGATTTTTTTTTTTTTTCCTATTACAATAGCTCACAAGAATGCTGCCCGTGTTGGCTCTGCCCTCCCCAGTGCACCTGAGGTACAATCTCACCAGAGCCTGTAAACATAAGTAGTAGTTACTGGCCAGCAATGACCCTCTCATTTCCTTTCACCTGTCAAGTATTGGCAGCTTCAGTTGCCCAAAGCCATTCATTCTCGTCTCTCTCATTAGCATGTTCTCACACTTTATAATAGTTCTTGAGAAACTGGTAGGTTTCTTTTGAAAAAAGTCACAGAGCCCTTGTGGAACTGTGTTCTAAGCATAGGGGAAATTACAAAAGATTTTAAAAAGAAAGGAAATAAAAAATCCTCCCAAGTACCCCTGCTAATAATCAACTGATATTGAGTCAATTGAAACATGAGCAGGTGTCCAGATGAGAAGCTGGTTCAGACGGACAGCAGCCAAGACCCCTTGTCCCATTACAGGCTCTGCACCACTTCAGTTATTTTAACTGAGCTTAATTAAGCTGATTGAACAGATGGGGCAGACTAAAAATCCCCATACACTTTTCCTTGTTTGTCCCCTCCTAGGGCTTCCCAGTAAGAACCCAGCTTGTCACAGTTCAGATTACATTCCTTCTTTGACATTTACTTCATCAACAAAACTTCCAGCATTGGCTCAAACACAGATCCTTTAACTATCCTCAGTAGTTTCTTTCCAAACATACTTCACTCTTATACAGCTTCTGCGAGTTGAAACTCTTTTCCTCTTGCTTGAGAAAGAAAAACAAACCAAGACATGTGCAAACAAAAGCTGTTCTGCTAACCAAGCCTGAACCCTTGCTCAAGTTGAGCAACCTCCCTTGTAAGAAGTGTTGCCTCTGGGTGACACCATATGACCGTCTGTCACCTGACTCAGCGACAAGCTGGAGCCTGGCAAAAGGTGCTGAAGAAAGCATGTACACTCAGGGCTTAATCGCTTGGGGGTTTTATGATACTTCTAGAATTAGGTCCTTATCTTTTAAAATATTTCCTTTTTATTTCTTCAGAGCTTACCAAGGATAAAAGCAAACCTGTCTAATGAGTAAAGGGTCAGTTTTTTCAAGCCACATTTAAGAGGTAAAAGCAGGCTGACATTGATGTCAGAGAAAAGACCAGTTGGGTTTTTTTCTTGTGAGTGTAAAGTTTCTGAGGTACACTTCAAACAAGAGAGATTATATAGAGTATATATATTCTATGTTTATCTCCTAACTTTAAAAAAAAAATCATATCTTTACATTATATTTCATTCTTCAGGGTTTTTGTTTTGGAGCAAACATGCTGTTTCCTGGGACATCCTTTTATGATTTCCTGTTGTTCCTCTTGTTTTATCCCTAGTTCTCTCCAGTTTCCCCTTAACTGTTTTCAGTACACAGATACCAGAATACTAAAGTTTTTCTATTTTGAACTTCTGAACATTGCTTTATTTTTCTCATTTCTCCTTTTTTATGTCTCAGAGCTCTCTCTTCTGAGTTCTAGAATGGTCATCTTGGCCCATTAATCCCAATAATCAGAAAAAATCCCATCCCTCCCTGTTTTTGTTTACTCTCCTGTTAGTCAGATCACTCTTGTCTTTGTTTCTCAAAAGCTTGAAGAAGACATTTCTCTTCCTGAGCACAGTCATTCCAAGAACTGACAACAGAATGTAGGCATTTGCCTCATTCCTGCTCTGCAAATACAGCGCATTTCCTATCTGCACCCTTAGTTTTCTGCATCTTTGTCTTCCTCTTCTCTGACTCCTTTCTATCGCTAAGCTCTGCACAGTGCACTGGGTATCCCACTGATCCAGAGCAGACAGCTCCAGTATTAGACAGCAGATTGTCTTTGTGTGTCCTTACAGTTTTGTCCAGGCCAGCCTCAGCAGGCTTGGTCCCTTCAGCTCCTGTTGCCCTGTTGTCCACGAGCAGCTGCAGGCACCTGGCAGCGTTCCTGGGCGAGAGCAGCATCCTGTGCCTGAGCATCAGCACTTGCAGGAGCGTTAGTAATGGTGCACTGTCCTGTCCTGGCAGATCTTCATCCGCAGCACAGACTGTGATCGGACGCTGATGAGTGCAGAGGCCAATCTGGCAGGCCTCTATCCCCCAGGAGGACAAGAGATGTTCAACCCTAACATCTCCTGGCAACCTATCCCTGTGCACACAGTGCCTGAGTCTGACGAAAGGGTAAGTTCCTCTGAAAGACATGTATTGACTACTCAAGTAGTGTAGTGTCCAAAAATATTTGCCGCAGTCTCGATTTAGATTCTCTTCAACTTTTTCTGGGACCTCCCTTGCAGAGGTTTTCCTATTTTCAGAAAAAGATGAGAGAATTCAGTTGGGTACACTCAACATGTCAGGTGTGACACCCAAGCAGACCACACATGGTGTGGAGTATGTCAGTGAGGCTGTTCATAGATGCAGTCAGGGTTTCATTACAGTTGTGCATGTTTACTGCAAATTCTGTACTCCAGCATTCTTGGTGACCTGGCTGCTCTTGTCTCTGTCCAGCTACTGAAGTTCCCTTTGACCCCTTGTCCACGGTATGAACAGCTACAGACTGAAACACGGCACTCAGCAGAATACATAAATAAGACCAAAGAGAATTGGGTAAGTAATGGTTTGCATGAGATAAGGTGGTTCTAGGCTTGTAGTTATCACCTCCATATAATCAGAGCTCTGACAAAAGGGAAGGGATCCCAGTGCATATAATACAGTATGAGATGAGAAAACTGAAGACCTTTCTCTTTTCTCCAACCTACAGCAATTCCTGCAGATGGTGGCAAAGGAGACTGGGATCCAGGATATCTCTCTCGAGAGTATATGGAGTGTGTATGACACGCTGTTCTGTGAAGTAAGTCTGGCCCTCATCTTACACCCACTGTAATCTGGTCCTTAGGATTCACTGGATTTGGTGGAAATTATTTTACAAAATCCCATTAAACAACTTTTCACCCTACAATTAGAAGTAATGTTCTAATTTCAGAATAATAACAGTTCCTGCTCACTAGAGATATGTGCCAAGGATTACCTAGTTTTGCATCCTTTAACACCCCATTCTGCAGCTCAGATATAAATCATGTCAGAGTCAGAAAAAGTCCCACCTGCATAATAAAGTCACTACAAAATGACTGCCATCTGAAATTTTTAGATCTCTGGACAAGCACAAGTCCAATAGGGTAGAAATGAGATTCTGCAAACTGAAGAAACATTAACTTTATGATTTGAGTTGGGACCTTAATTAAGACTATTCCTACTGCTACTGCTACCTCTACCTCTCTGTTACTTTAAATCAATCACTTCTCTTTCTGTGCTTCTGTTAATGCCATATGTAAAAGAAAATAATACTATCCTAAGTTAAGTGGGGTTCACTCACATCTGGTTTTGACCTATTTTAAGGTCCTTTGTCAGAGAAAGACTCTAGTGACAGATGTTACCCTTTACCATTTGGGATGGGGGCATCAAACTCTATATTTGAGTTGATTTCTGTTGAAAGTACATCTCACAAAGACTTTAACAAAATCAGAAATGGAGTTTGTTGTGATGTGATAACACTAATATGTGACTAAAGGTCACATATCCAGACTTAAAGTTACACGCAAGTTTCTCAGTGTATAACTTTACAGCCTGATGAAGTAAATGAAGGACATTTTTCATGTCAAACTAGTGAATTATTGAATTATGGACATAATAAACCAAAGCATTTTGACACTGTGTCACACTAATTCTATGGATGTGCAAGACTGCTTCGCTGGCTGGCAGTGGTATACAGTGGTGTGCACTATTTTGAGGGTGTAAAAGATAAATCAGCATGGATTTGCACTTTGCTATGTAAAGCAGCAGCTCGGGTTGCTGCAAGCTAAGAGTATTCTAGTCCAGAGCTTCATTGTACTATGTGAATTTACCCTTTGTATCACAAACCTGATTTCCTGTCTTGTAACAACCACAGTGAATCAATTTCTACTGGTAACAAAATATCCTTTGGTCAAAGAGATCAAGAATTTCAGATCTTCTTCATTTTCAGGAGTCACTTAATGAGCTTGCAGATTGGGCCTGGAAGGCCAGCTGACAGCCACTATAATCCCCAAGAACTTGGAGAACAGTCCCAAAGCAAAACCAGAATGTTGTTAAGGAAAGAGTATTTCTCACTCAGAACTGTATCCTCAGACTGATTGATCTCTTTAGCCCTTTTGGTCTTCCTCTTTAGTAAGTCACACAAAAAGTGCCCTGAAGAGGATTGTTTTTCTCACCTGAGCCAGCAGAGTCATTCTCCTATCTGGATGAAGACAATAAAAAAATCCAAGAAATAGCGGAACTTACTGGCTATTCTCTTTGTAAATTAATGAAGAACTAACTAAATGTCTAAGCTGCTGATGGAATTTCTCTGAACTGCTCAGACAGAATGGGCCCTTAAGGATATTCAGCCTCATCTTCCAGAAGGCTAATGGGATGTGGCAAAGAAAATTGTTCTCAGTAATGCTGGGAAACCACAACTGCTGTTTGTCTGCCATTATAACTAATCCTTTCATGTAATGGGTTGGCTGCAAAGCAAGTTCTTCTCTTGATTCCCAGTTCTCGGGCTCCTGGGTTTGAGTACAGGGCTTTGTCAGTGGTGCATCCCACTGTTATGTCCACAGAGCACTTGCTAACTTTGTCCAGTGTCTTTCAGTGGCCTTCAGAGCCTCCAGGGAAACAGGTGCAGGTACACCAGAAACCCTGAGCTTCTGTTCACTTGCTTATCTGTTTTTTTTCTTTGACCGCATCCATCTGCAGGGCAGAATTAGCCACATCTAAAGTTAATGCCCTAAGATAATTTTATCAATTACAACATAACCTTGCATTCCAGCTGTGCTTTCACAGAAATGTAGCTCCTAGGTTGCAATCTTTATTCTTCTCATTACTATTTTCTGAAACAGCATCAAAATACACAGATTCTTTGTATGCAGCATAGCAGTATGAGGTCAGAAGCACAAGTAGGAAAGGGGTATATTGCATATTTAAAATAGCATAGGAAAGCAGCAGCAGTATGTGCAGGTCTCCAGACACCCTCCCCTTCTCTGTTTAATCTGCAACTTGTGCTACCTGCACATGAATATTATGTTTCTCTCTCTAGCAAGCACACAAAATGGATTGGCCTGGATGGGTTACTCCAGATGTCATGACTCAGCTGAAGGAACTAAAAGACTTTGGGTTTGAATTTCTGTTTGGGATCCACAATCGGATAGAAAAGGCTCGTCTGCAAGGCGGTGAGTGCACCAGGGAGGGAGCCTTGTACTGCTCTGTCTGGCTTTTGCCTCTCACCAGCTGTTCTCTTTCCTCAGGGGTCCTGCTGGATCACATAAGGAAAAATCTAACGAAAGCAGCAAATGTTTCTGCCCATCAGAACCTAAAACTACTTGCCTATTCAGCGGTAAGTTAGAGCTGGGGCTGCCTTTTAGCCATCTCCTCCTATTTACAAGGGATTGGGGCTTGGTGATAGTTTTAACCCTTTCTAGCTTCCCTACAGCCCACGCAGGGATCAGGACATGCATCTTTGCCTTTGACTGGGTGGGAGATGCAGTTTCAGGCATCGTTCCTCTGGGATCCCTGAGGAAAATTCCCAATGTGTCCTTGTTCCTGTTAGTTCAGGCTCATGAATGAGCCTGGCAGATTTTGGGAAGTCACTATTTATTTGCTAGATGCGTTGATGCTACTCAGAAGTGATGTGTCAGAAGTTTGGATACAGCTGTCTCTTCTTTCCAGCAGCCTACTGCCTGGAAAGTCAAGCATCTCTTCCAAATTGCTCTCTAGAGATTAATTCTCGAAAAACAGTGCAGGATATAAATGGCTGTTTCACTTCCTCCCCTTCTCTGGCACCCTCACAGACCATGTTCTAGCAGTACATTTCCCATTTTACAGATGGAAGTTACAAAGGTGACATCCCCTCAGCACTGCCTTGTCCATTACTGGTACAGTCTGAGCTGCCCTGCCACATCCCTAAGGGTGACTGATTTGGTTTTTTTCCCTCTTTCTTAGCATGACACCACACTTGTGGCACTGCAGATGGCTCTAGATGTCTTCAACAAGATCCAAGCACCATACGCCTCATGTCATTTATTTGAACTGTACCAAGAGGATGATGGGTGAGGGCTGCAGTAAAGACATCTGCTGTGATTTCACCTCAAGGGTTAGATACCTAGGCTAGGCTCCACTCTTTGGGTGTGCGATCTTGCTCCTAGTGGCAGACTCTCATGAGGAAAACTTATCACCAGAATAAAGGAAAGCGTGTGCACACTGAGTATTTGGGAAGGGATGACTTCAACTAGAGGAAAAAAAACCTTGCTGTGTTTTGTTTTCAGTAACTTCTCCGTGGAGATGTTTTACCGGAATGAGAGTGGGAAGGAACCCTTCCCATTGACAATCCCTGGCTGTCAGCATAAATGCCCATTGCAAAGATTCTTGGAACTCACAGATCCTGTTATTCCCGAGGACTGGGAAGAAGAATGCAAGGTATCGAGCAGCATGCATGACACAGGTGAGGCCAGGCTTGACCAGAGTGTGGCAGGAGGGGAAAGTCTGGATGATACCATGCTGATCACTTCTTTTCTCTCTTTCAGAACTCTTTGTGGGTTTGGCTGTGTGTGGATCCATTCTCCTTCTCCTCATTATTCTCCTCTTGACTGTACTCTTTCGCATACAGTCTCAGCCCCCTGGCTACCGGCACGTTTCCAATGAAGGAGAAGAGCAGGCCTGACAGTTGCTTCAACTCCTTCCCAGGCAGTAGGAGGGAGCTGTGTTGCCCCTAAGGATGTTTGGGCACCTTCAGTTACTCAGCATTTTTCTATTTTGGCCTTTGCTTCCCAGAACAAAGCTGGACTTGATTTCTGGATGCTTTCTAAAGGTGACATCCTTTAGAAAGAACTGACAAAAAGAACTGAGCTACTCTAAGGAAATGACACCTTAACTTTGAAGCCAATATACTGTGTGGTGCCTCATACAGCTTACCCAGTGTGGGATTCCCAACATGGCCAGTTTCAACTTTTCCTCCTTTCAAGTTACTGTAAATGTTACCACTCACCATGACTGTGGCAGAGAAGCTTGGGCCTCCAGCAGCTGCCACATCCCGTTGCATTTCTCTTTGGGGTCAACCTACTTGGAGTGCTTTTCCCTCACACCACAGGGTTGCTGATGGTGGAAAGGCTGGACTAGAGCTGAGGGTGTGGCTCACCAACAATGCACCAAGACTCATCTACTGTCCATGCAGAGGGAACTGCTGCAGATGATGGCAGACATGTGAAGTGTTTATTGAGGTTGCTGTCATGTAGTTGCTGCTCACAACTGGGTTTTTTTTTCCCCCTCTTCACATTGCGGGTCAAGAGAGGACTCTACTGAAATCAGGACAAGACTGAAAACCTAGCAGTTTTCAATCAATCCTAGGACTTGGCTCAGAGTAGAATCAGAGTATAACCCAAAGAAGCTCTAAGAGCTTCATGAGAGAGAGCAATTGCTGTGACTGAAGCAATCCCACACTCAATTTCTTTTGCAATGTTGGCTCTAGAAAGAAAAGTCCCCCTAGATAAGAAACTTGGTTTCTGTCTAAAGATCCCCTGTTTAAATTTTACTTTCCACATCTGAACTTCCATGACCTATTAAAGGGAGTATCCCAGTACTCCAGGCAGTCCAGATTTCAGCCCAAGGAATATGCTTTACTAGCAGAATATTTTTATGCTGTAATTAAGAGATGTAGCAAAGCTGTTTACCTAAGACTAGATTAAATGCCAAGTTCTATAGTTTTTCTTCCTATCTTCCCTTCTGGATGGACAAGAAACATTAAGGATCAGAGTTTGCAGGTGACTGTGGATTCCTTTATTTGTCACATTTGGGCATTTTGTCTGGTGTGATTCTTTGTCCGGCCTGGCCCCTCTGTACACTGCAGCTACCTTCACACCAACTGCTCACCACCTGCCTCATAGTTTTTGGCAGAAAATGAGAGACTGCAGCAGGCACCAGAAGCACAGGCTCTTCACATGGTGATACTGCACATTCACTTCCTACTTTTACTTCCCTTTCTGATGCACTTCCCTTCCCTTCCTGGATGCAGAAGCCAGTTCTTAGGTTACAAACATTTCCTTTTGTTCCCCCTGAGGAGTACCATGGGGACTTTTCTCCACACCGTAATCAGCATCTGCCAGCATGGGAACCCTAAATCAGCAGAAGTAGCTTGCTGTTCTCAGCATCTTCCTCACCTTTTTGTCCTCTGAACATACAAACTAGGTCTCCTGCACAGCAAGGCAGTCATAAAGAAAAAGCTACTGCCTGTGAGAACAGGCTCAAGAAAGAGGGTAATAGAAAATGCATTTAAGAGGACCAGACCTGTTATTTTTAAAGGCACCATATTTTGCATACACAGGGAAAAAAAAGGTTTCTATGATGATTTAGACATTTTGACTGTGAATGACTTTCTGTACTTGTTCCAATACATTTCATTATTAAAATAAATTTCGCACTGAACTCTACTCCTCTTCTTCTCTAGGAGTTGACAGGGTTAGCACCAGTGTGCTCAGTGTTGGAAAGCAGGCAGGATTTACTGCAGCATACCCCTCCTAAAGGAATTCTCTGTTTCACAATGCCACACATAGGGCAGGGAGACTTGACATAAACTGGTTTTGACTGCAGCAGCTATGCATAGATACAGCTGATGATGAATGGAGGGGTCTGCTGCAGACCCAGTACTATGGTACTTCTACCACAGCTGTACATCTCATAGCCCTCCTGTAGAAAGGGCTCAAACTTCTCCCCTACAGATGCAGTATCCTCAAAGCAGCCACTCTTATCAAAGAATTTTAGTTTAGTACAAAATTTTATTGATATTAATATTGCAAAACTATAAACATGAATGTGGAGAATCTGCACAGGCCTGGAGCCCATCCCATCTCATCAACTTTTGGGACAGCAGCAATGCCCCGGGCAGCCTTGTAAACAAACTAGAAAAAGCAAAACTTAACTGTAACAGCAGTCTTGAGATTTGGCTCTGAGCCAGGGGTCTTTAGAGGAAAACCCTCATTTCTGCTTTATAACTCTCTTACCAAACATTCTGAAGTGAATGAAAAAAATTACCTAATCATTTGCAAGAAACAGCCTAGAACTCTGAAAATAGAAACTACAGATATCAGTAGATGCCCAGCTCCATACTGTCCTTGCAATCAATGATGGAGACCTCTAACATCCTGTTCTTTGTGGTCCAGTTAAACAGCTGCAAGCAGAGAACAGGCTAGACCTGATGTTTTAACAAACACGTTTTCCAAGTTTGCATATGGGAGAGCTTGGTGTTTCCTAGGATACCCAAGCTATCCATGACTTCACCTCTGTGAACATTCTATCTTTTCAGGATGTCAATCCTGTTAGCAAACGGTTTCTCAACTTGGTTGGACTAGAACATGGGGACCCTCTCATGAGCTGCTCCACTGCAGACTACAGGAAATGGGAACCTCTGACAAGTGATGACAAACAGATATGGTAGCTGAAAGCAGTAACTTCAGCAAGATCTGGGAACATCTTTGAAATTTTCCTAGTGCCTCAGAAAACGAGTAGTAACTCCACTTGGAGGAACCAAGTACTGACACAACTTTCTAGAAGGAAAGGCCAAGAGGATCAGGGAAGAAACATCAGATCCAGGGAGGAAGGACAGTAATTCCCTGCATGGCTTATACTGCCCATTGCCAACAACTGAGTTTGTACCCTGGGATTCAGAAAGGATCAAAATACAAAATCAGTTCTCTAGATCCATCTCTTTTCACTTTCTTCCCCTGGGACTTAGAATCACTGCTTTTTGTTTCCATCTCCTCCAGCTCCCAAGACATTAACTTAGCTTTTGAGTTTGCTAGTGCCAGGGTTTGCCTGCCTCTGCCCTCCACGTCTGGATGAACTCCAGCTTCCAATCCCCTGATCTCTCATGGTTCAATCTCCCTGTCCGTCATGGCTTTCAAAAGATGTTCATGCTTCTTGGCTGCCATCTCCTCCTGGTTCCAGATCAGAATATTAAAGCCTGAGAAGAAAAATTAAATGTTTAATTTAACAGAGTATATCAGAAACTCTACATCAATCGCAATACCTTAGGCTATGTCACTTAAATGCCAGAAATTCAAAAGACTTTTTCTAAGGTATTTCCCAAGGTATAAAGGATGCAAAAACAGTTACTGCAAATGCTGTGTCCACACAGCCACAGAAATCTGATCTAAGAAATAGAAGTAATTCCTAGTCTCATCTGTCACAGGCCTAAAATCTAAATCTACAGCCAGCTAACTTAATCCCACACAGCCTGCGAAAAACTGACTAAACTTGGCTCTACAGCCTAGGAAATGAGAAAAACAAAGGGAAACGGTACAGCCTAGCAGGAAAAAGCTTTCCCCCCCTCTATTGTTCTCCTCTACTGCTTCATGGACGGCAGGCGGCAGCAGCTCCTGGCTGCTGGGAGGCTTCCCACTCCAGACTTGATGTTCTCAGGAATGTTTGACAGGGGATGATGAAACTGCTTCCCAAGTGCAAAGGTGTAAAACTGAAAGGAAGGTCTTGATCCCTTTCACAGACATAGGAAGTTGTAGAGGGCTACTAGCAAGTGGGATGTGGCAAACGTCTCACAACTTGCTTTAATATGGAATAACAAGCCAGCCCTTTTCTGGGACTAGAACCCACATGTTTAGTGCCCCAGGTTCTCTTTACCTACCCATGCCAGAAGCCAGTGTGTCTCCCATAGGGTTAAATTTATTGAGCTGAAAATGAAAACACAAGAGTCTGTAAGAGCATCACTGCTTATGCAACAGTTGTAAAAGCACCACAGCTTATATAACAGCAACAAACCATCTGGAAAAAACAGTGTTCCCTAAGAGTAACACAAAAACCCCACAAAGGACCATGGAATAGCCCTGCTTGAGTCAGCAGTTTTAGCTGGCAGCCATATCCCATGACAGCACGAGTGTCACAAGTAAACTGAATATGGTTCTAGTCCCTAAGCCATGCCTCTTTCCCACAGACAGAGCAGTGTTACTGACAGCCCTTTCAGCACTCAACTCACCGAGATGATGCCAGAGGCATTGGGATCGTAGATCTGACACACCATCTCGCCCGTGTTCCCGTCGAACACGTCCACAGTTCGCAGCTCGTTCAGCGTGTAGCCGGGGAACTTGGGGTCTGGGTAGCGACCCACGACAATGAGGTCATAGCGAGGGTGCCACGTCGCCTGAGCACAAAACAGTCATGGAGAGCTTAGAGAAAGGGACACGGCTCAGCACTCACACAAGCCAGACACTCCCACTGGGAGCAACTCTTACTATATCCCACCCACAGCCCGAGTGTCACTGTGACACACAGAGGGAACACAGTAACACACACAACAGGTATTCAGGCAGAGAAGAAGAAAAGAACTCTAGTTTATTGTTGACCTCCTATATAAAAGTTTCTGGACAGTGACCAGAGATTGGACAGAGAAGTTACCACCTCTGCATCTCCACTGGTCACTTGAGAAGTCCATCAGGTGATATCTTTTCACAAACGAATGCAAACACGATCCTTGTTTATCTTACAATTCATGAGAACTGACTCCACTATACTAAAACAAATCAGAAGGCTGATTTTCAGGGACAACATCTGAGGAAAAGTGCTCCACTGGGAGTTGCAGCAGTGTAAATAGCCATCTACCAGTGTAGTTTGAGGCTCCTAGGCCTGAAGTTTCTGAGTTTCTAGACTTGGTTTCTTTGTGATGTTTTGGTTTAGGAAGACCTGGTTCTCACAGGCTTGACGTAAACATAAGAGTTGTTGTAACAAGAGTAATGTTTTGGATTCCTTCCTATGGGACAGACGTTCTCTGTGTCTTTTGGTTTTGGCCAATGGGATGAAGAGTTCTGTCACTCTTCTGACCAATGAGAGTGGCCTCTTCTAGAAGACATATGAAGGGGGTCAGTTTTTGAATAAAGAATTAGAGTCAGATGATTTTGCCAAACGAAGTTTGTGTCGTTTGTTTCTTACCACAACAACAGTGTAGTGCCTTGACCAGAAATCAGACCATTTCTGATTTGCAGACAGCTGCAAGCACCAAGCATGATGCTCCTCTTAGATTTAACTCACCTTAATAGGTGTGAGGTGCTGAAACTGCCTATGTGGATGTGGAATCAGATGCTGTGGCTTGGTCCAGTCTGACGATGAGTAAACCCTGATTTCATTGTGCTGGTCTGTGCTCAGAAGCTTGGCACCATGTGTTGGGCTGAAGTAAGCTAGGAAAGTGGACAATAAGGCAAACTAAAGATCACAATGCTGTGACTGACAAGAAACATAAGTGTCACATTTTGCTGATTGAAAATCCATCACTATTTCTTTAATTGGGATGTGAATATGGCTGTATGTCCCAACAGATAAGACTTTGACAAGACAGACTACCTGTCTCAAACAAACTCAAGACTATTACAAAAAGTAAGCTGAAACGTACCATGCTGGGTTGCCTAAGAAAAAATTTTTCCTCATTTCAGAATCACAGGAGGAAACATTACAAAGAAAGGAACTTGCTCATTCAAATGGAAAGACAGTGGAATAATGAGATGGACACCTGTAGTTTGGCCTTCCATCAACTGGTAAAGTTACACCCAAGAAACAGAGGTTTGAGTTCCTTTCTCTGCTCTTGTCAAAGGGATTGCCCCAATAAATTCAGTTTTCTAATCTCAGCCACTGCTGCTTTCAAACTCACTTCTAAGGTACAGTGTCACAGTTTGTATGCCAAGTCTTAAGAAAGGGCTACAGCTGCCCTAGCCACCTCCCTGCCTCTGGCAACACATTCCCAACAGCTTCCTTGCTTTAATTACCGTGCAACTTGGACTCTGAGCAAAACCTAACACTACCACCACACTAAAAGTTGGGACGAGTGGACTCTCTGCAAACATCTATACAATGAAATCCACTCACCTGCATTGACAGGTTTCTCATGTGGAAGCAGATGAAGAAAGTTTGTTTTGTTTTTGATGTTTCTGAGGTCCCAGATTTTGACAGTCTGATCCACAGATGCTGTGGCAAACATCCACTCACATCGGGAGTTAAACTCTACATTAGTCACTTTCTTCTTGTGCAATTTCAGCTTCCAGACCTGCAGCGAAAAAAAAATCATGTAGAAAAAAAAAAATCAAGATCTGGAGTAAAGAAATTAAATTATAATCTACTAGTGCCGAGTAAAGAGGTCTCACATTTATAGAGGAATGAAACTTCTAAAATACAACAAGAGTGTATTCACTGGAAACAATAAAGGAAAAGAATGACCTTGGAAAATAACTATTTCATTCTAGAAGAACTCTGATCCATCAATTTATTACAGCTATGAGAAAGAAAACACAACCCTGGGCCTTCATGGAGGCAAGTATTAGTGCCACTGTACAAAGATCACATCTGGAAGACTTTAAGTAGTGCCAGCCTTTTACTTGCAGAAAGATTTAAACAAACTGGAACACACAGAGAAAAACTGCTGTCAAGATAACAAGGAAGGAAGGAACTGCTTTGTGTGGAAAACAAAAAAACCCTTGCTTCAAGTAAAAAAGGAGAGCGGAGATATAATTGGCTTCCAGAAACATGCAAGCAATGAAACATGAGGGTAGGACAAATATTTCAATTTACAACAACAACAACAAATAAACACAAAGAAGCCATGAATACATTTCTATACAAAGCCAGAAGTTACCTCTAATCTAAAGGCTGAAGCTGGCCCATCCTCCCTAGAATAAGGGATATCTCCCAACTGCAGAAAAGACTGTCACATTCTTTCAGGGAGAAAAAAAAGTAAGTCAGCAACTAATGCTGAATAAGGACAAGTCACTTGGAGCACTCCTGACTCTGCCCATCTGGCCACAGCTCATTGGGTGGCAAACTTTTACAGCTACTACCCTTGCATGCAGAGAGAGGGCAGTGCCAGTGTGACAGCACAGCCGGCTCTTGAAGCAGGGCCCAGTCCAACTATTCTCTCCTCTTTTTCGACTACTCCAGACTCACAGTTTGCTTCTGCCTGCCCTCTCGTGTCCAACGGCAGGAGTGCAACTTCCATCCCACTATTCACCGCATTACTGCTCCATGACTACCCCCACGGCATGGAAGGGTGTACAGCAAAGCGGTACCTCCTAAATGACTCCCATCAGGTCACTACGTTTCTGCAAGTGTGAAGGTTTCTGGCAGAGGGTGCTCACATCTTCAGGTTACCTATAATTACTCTGGCTAGTAGCAAAAACTCTTAAGGAAGGGGTAGCACATGATGGGTAATAATTCCTTATTTAGAAATTATTGCCATTACACTCAACAATGTAAAATGTCTACTGGGTGGCAGAAGTGGAGGATTTCACACCACCCAGACAATGAGTGAACTCATCTCCTGAGCTACAAGTCACTTGCACCTCTTTCCAGGGTCCCTGTAGAGTAGGAAAGCACATAAACCATGAAGATTCCAGTAGAGGAAATGCTGCTCATGGAGCCATACAAACCTCTTCACCAGAAGTGCTGAGCAGGACCACATTGCCCATGTTATCACCTGTCACCACTGCACGGCAGCTCGCAGAAACATCCACACTGCAGTACCAGCAACTAGAGGGAAATGCACAAATCAGTGCTGTTCCTATAGAAAAGTGAAGGCAATGGAGTTCTGGTTCACATCTTGTCCTGACAAGGGAAACTGAAACAGATTGTAACTGAAATCTCCTGCCTGGTGTGTGGGCCTGAGTATCAGGAAGGACAGCTTATCAGCAATGCTTTCTGTTGGTGACTGAATGTGAAACAACCTCAAAGTCATTTTGAAGTGCTTATTAGGTGGAGAGTAACACATTGCAACAGTGGAACATAACTGAGGCTGAAGAATCACTTGGTGCCTGCACATGAAAATACCTTGGGAAAGATCAGAACATCTTTGGGACTGCAACAAATGTGTAGAAACAGCTTTAAAAATAGATTCTTCACAAAACACTGAAGCAGCAGTAAAGACAGAAGCTTTGGACTGAAAAGTTGCACATCAAACTGTCTCAACTTCATGCTCCAGGAAACAAAACTGAATAGAAATTTATCTAATAAAGACATACGTCTTAATGCCAGCTCTCCCAGGAGAACGGCAGTGAGAATAAAGCTGGGGTCCTTTGGGAACTTGCTGCAAAAGCTTCACTTGCAAGATAAATTATTCTAAGAATTCAAGGCCATGGACATTAATATGGTGAGCCTGAAGTCTGCCAAAGTGCCACAGGGTAAGCTCAATAAACTGAAGCTCAGATTGTGCAGGAATGTTGTGTGGCTTTCCTTATGCTACCTGAGCTGCCACTGACGAAACAGACTACTGACAACAATGAAGAGAAGGAAGTTACCCTGCTCTTCTCATCTCACACTTCATAAAGTGAAAAGCTGTCAGTATCTGCAAGATAGGAGATGGCATCCCCTGAAAGTAACATGGGAAGATGTGGGCAGCATGCTCAGCTAATATAAAAGCCTAAGTGTCCTGTGGCTGCCTAGCAACCAGGACCCTATCTCCAAGCTCCCCCATGGGATCAATTCTTACCAAGAGTCTCCTAACACTGGCAGAGATAAAGAAGCAACACAGCATTAATCCCAAGGAACAGAGAATTAACTTTGCAGTGCCCTCTTCTCACCAAACATTATGATGCTCATGGCCACAGTCCAGGGCACGAGAGATCACCTGCACCGCTCTGCCCTCAAGATCCTGCAGACTTAGGGTGCCATCACCTGATGCCACATAAAGCTTCTCTGCCTCAAAAGGACTGAACTTGATGTCTCCGAGAGAATCTCCTGGCCCTTTCTGAAATACACACAAAGCCAAGAGACATCAAGGTTAGAGTGAAAGTGAAAAACTTAATTCAACAGTCACCTCCAGGTACACACTGTCAGTTTCTCTAGGTACAAGCACTGCTTTCTGGCAGAGCACATGCACAAGAATGTTTTTTTTCTAACCTTTTTCAAATCTGAACACAAACATTCTGAGCCTTCAAACTTTGGGCTGCAAACCTCATTAGCAGCAAGGACTGCTGCTTCTGTTATGGAGGCAGGACAAATCTGCAGTGAACCACATGGCTGAGACCATGCCTAGGAGACCACAAGCAACACCAGCACCATTCCATGCATAAACTGCATAAAATCTCATGATAGCCCAGCACCAAGATTTTCTTCCAGAGACTACACTGACTAGCTCCCTACAGGCTGCTTCCAGTGCTGTATCTGGTCTTTCTCAAGGTACCAACAAGCAGGAAAAGCCAAGTGCAAATCTTACTGCTAACTCCATGGCATGGGAATCTTATGTTCTATGTTATGTTGCATTGTTATTGTTGTTACGCTGTTTTTTCCCCAGCAGCCTGTCTACTGAGGAAAAGCAGAAACCCTACACAAAGACAGAAAAAAAGAGAGCTAAGTGGGAGTCCCCACACTACTTGGCACTATATTTGCTGCTCACAGAACTACTTAGTAAAGTCTCACTGTAAATACTAGGTTTCAAGAGGCCAATGAAGATAAAAATGGCCTGCCTATAGAGCCTGCTTGTCCTCACAGCAGGAGAAGGAGGATGGCATGCCTTTTCAAATCCAGCCATCACTGTTGTGATGAGCATCCCACTGGAATACAAGGTCCTTATGTCTGTTTATCTCTCTTTGCTCACCCCACCAGTCATCCCAGCATGACTTGTGTTCACCTTCTGCCCTATTACAAGGTTGCAGGTGAATAGCCAAATTTAAAAGTAACCATGAAAGCTGAACTCAGAATTAGGTGGGGGAAAGTAAAGTGAAATCTAACTCAAATCCTCTCACTTACCTTCAAGCACAGAACTCAAGTAACTAATTGAAGTGCTCAGGCTTCCTTGTGAGCCCACAGAAAAAACAACAGACTAGAGAAGATAATTCTGAGAGCTGCTTCTAGCAATTCATCTCCTCTTTTCACTCACTACTGAAGGAACCCAGACTCTTTAATTTTTGTATTTTAGATAAGTACCAGAAGCTCAGTGAGATAAATTAGCATGACCCTAATGGCAGGCACTGCTTGAAGTCAGTGGCATTTGTGGAGAAGCATGGAGAGAACTATTAATTGTCCTGCAAAAACCATCTGACAACAAGCAGCACTGCTAGCAGGTTAGAAGAGGTTAGAAGGTCCCCAGAGCACAGAGCTTTGTGATGTGTTAAAAACAGACAACTAAGGAAATCCACTGGACCCCCACTCACTCATGTACAACAGGAAGTGAGCAGCATCAAAGAGTCCCTCCCCATTAGTGAAAAGGTCTTTCCTACCATTACCCATTTCAAGGAAAAAGAGAAAGAATGAGCCTCCCTGAAATTCAGAGAATAAAGGACACGTATATGGGGAAGAGGAAGACCAGCTCTCACATATTAGAGACAAATGTCTCTCTGTTTCTCTTGCTCTCTGTAGTGCTTCTGCCAGCAGAACACAGAGGCCCAAAGCATTCCTGTATCCTTACTCCCAGTCCTCGGTGCTGGTGAAGACCCGGACAGTATGGCCATTAAAATCCTGCAGGGTGGTAGTGCCGGAAACTGACGCAGTGTACAGCTGACTAGGGTTAAAAGGGTTAAACTTCATTGCTGTGATGGCCCCTCCAGCTCCCATCTACAAGGAAGGGGATGAACAAAAGAAAAATCCACTGAGTGATGGGGAAGGAGAAAAGTGTGTTCTGCAAGTCTGCAGGCACTGCTATGTCTTTAACAGTAATGGTGAAACACACCACAGTCCTCTAAGCTGGAAAGACAACCATAATGGCTGTCTCAACCAGGAGCTGCCCTCCTGCAGAACAAATCTGCAATTCCTTCAGTCCCCAGGCAAGGTACTCCCTTGCTGTCTGGCACCACACTATTTACAAACAGAGGTTGCCCTGGAATTCCTGGAGGACAGACCTCTTACCGTATATCTCAACTTAGAAAGGTGATAAAAGTTACAAACTCTTGAGCCCCTGTTGGAATGGAAATGGCTGAGTACAGCAATGAGGGGTTATCCCAGATGTACAAACCAATCATTCTACTTTAGTTTCTCACTTGAGATAAAGGCACCTTGTTTCTCCCCAAAGATGTTTCTTCATCTGCCACAATAAAAGGTGAGCAGAGAAAGATCAAGACCTAAACAGACAGACCCGCTCTACCTACTTGTTTATGGCATCCCTTGAAGATAACTGTTTTGCCAGTTGCTGCATTATTTTTCCACTGAGCACGCACCAAGTGCTGCTTCATTAGGAATGTAATTACCAAGCCTCAGTTATCCCCAGTGTTAAAACAGTCTGGGACTTGGGAACAAGACATGCTGTTGCATCTCAGTCCTACCCATAACTGGCTACTCTGAAACTCAGGACCCGTATGTGCTTCTCACAACAAACCTCAGTTATTATCTGTAGTATTGCACAGTACTCCAGTATTCCCTCCCACCCCTTCCTCACATACAAAGGCTTACCCCCCTTATGAAGCAGGTTTTAGCAAGCACTTCACAGTCCCAAAGGATGATGTCTCCACCTTTGGAGCCAACAGCTAGTGTACTGGGGTGTGTTGGGTGCCATTCCAGGCATGTCACTCTCCTGTCAAAGGGACTTGCTCTTCGGAAGAGGCAGTAGGAGGAAAGAGAATGCAGAAAAGCCAGCTCCAATCTCTGTTAAAAAGATAAAGAGAATTATGACTTTTGCAAGCATCCCTAAGATTCTCTGAATGAGGAATGCTAACAATTTCTAATTGTCATTAATGTTAGTATGTTCACACAGAACTCTTAAGAACAAAGCTCGCCCAGGTGCTTCCCACCTACAGATGTTACAGAAATAATTTATTTTCAAATGAAAGACACTCAGCTCTGCAAAACAGTAAAATACTATGGACTTGATGACTGTGTCTGTGAAGAGGAAAAAAGTCAACACTTAACTTGACAAGACTGGCAAAGTAGAGTGGATACAAGAACAGTATCAAGAAACAGTCAAATCAGCATGCAAAAGTATTACTGTGCAATAACTCAACTAGGAGAGTGGGCAAGTTTAAATATGATTCAAGGGAGTACAGAATTAACAAAGGATAAAAATTGGCAGGGCTGGGTCAACCAAAAGGGAAAGCCATCTCAGTTCTTGCATTTTACAGGATTAAAAAAACATAAGGGTGCAACAGACTTGGAGACACAAACTGTGTATGTGGGGAACTTTTTAGGCTGCTTAAAGTTCTGCTGCTTGTGTTGAAGATCTTTTTCTGTAGGGAGCTGAGATGTCCAACAGGTCCTGAAGGAGACACTCCTCACCTTCCTGAGCTGTGCCTGAATGGAGCCTCCAAGCATTTTCTGGTAGACATAATGAACAATGCTGCATCGCCGCTCCAGCTGAGAGGAAAGGACTCTCTTGTTTCTCGTTTCTTGATTTACAAATCCACATCCACTGCAACCTGCCAATGAGGAAAATAGTAAAACTTACTGATTATCAACACCTGTCCTGCTCATTCACTAAACAATATAGGAAGACATCTGCATTTGCTGCTACATCCATGAAAAGCTTGAGCCACAAAAGCCTCTAAATAATTCTTACACATCTAAGGTGCAGCAGCTTCTGCAGTTATGGAGTGGAGTGCAGTGTATCATGTAGCCCACCAGAGCTTTGTGTATGCTCCCTCTTGTTAAACCTTCCATCTGTTTCCCAAAGATTTATCAAAAACAGGAACAAAGGACTAAGGCAATGCCACAGGTGGGAGGTGCACCTCTTGGACAGCATACAATTTGAATGTTTCATACCCAAAACACAACAGCTGCTATCCAAAGCCCCAGCAACTTGGAAATACACCATGGGAGGTAGTAAACCCCTGCATACAGCAAAAGAAAAGTCACGTGTGTGATGAGCAGGAACACCTGAAACTTCCCAAGTATGGCAGCATGAGTGCCCACACAGTTCCTGAAATGCCTGCTGTGAAACAGAACTTTCTGTCTGCTCCTGATGTAGCCCGTGCAGTCTGCTAACAGCACTGTGAATTTCGTGTTTGATAATAGACTTGCTGACACCTCCCGGCCCCAAAACCTTTCTGTTCAGAGTGAATTTTGCTGAGAGCACAGCTTGTTTCTGCATTTTGCTCGTGTTCCAAATCTTTGTCTTCAGGGTAAAAACTAGATCTGTTCAGTCCCATGCCTGTGATCTAATCATCCCCACACCAACAGTCTGTAAAACCCCAGGGGATCTAAATGTCAAACGCATTTCTTAAGAAACACGAATGTTATTTTCATTTAAGGACACTTATTTAAAAAAAAAAAAAAAAAAACACAGAGACTGAAAACACATGGATTATCCTATATGATTAAAACCTAAATTAAATCTTTAATTATTTCATTATTTATTTTAATTCAATGATGGCAAAAAAACATATTTCTTTTTTTGCATGCCAACATAGTGAGAACACTTGTCACACCTGTTAAAATAGGTACAAAAGTATTTCTATTTTAATTCCTTTTATTTTTCACGGAAGAAATGGTATCCACAGTTCCTTCTTAACAAGGACAGAAAGTGAGAGGTTTTTTCAGATTCCACTTTACAATGAATGATAATTTATTAAGAAACAAAGCTTCAGGCCTTTTTAGAATCAGCTGAAAAAAACCTCTAAAAAGGTGGTTTAATTGTAAGAAATAGAAACTGTCCTATATGGACCAGGAGAAAAAAAAAATCCAAACATATACTAACTGGAACACAGAATGGAAAAGCTCAAATACAAAGGTCTTCATCTTTTTAAGAAAGGGTTAAGGGAAAACTATAATTAGCTCATTTTTCTGAAGTATCTTACAGAAATGGCAGATGCTTACCAAATACAAAAATCAGGTCATCAAGTTACAATAAAATCATGTAGCTACATTAACTACAGAAGATGTTTTAACTATCTACAATTACAAACAGAATTCCTTTCAAACAGAGCATTTTGCCACTGCAGTAACTGTTTACACTGCTAATTCCTTCAAGTTTGGACTTACAGACCACACAATGGGGTGCAAGTACCAGTTCAAACTGGACGCTGTAGAACACCAACCTTAAAACTAACAATTGAATTCGGAATTGCAGGAGAGTAAGAATGTATTACCAAGACTGGTCTGATCTACACTAAAGCAGAGATCTGGTGATACAGGAATTCCATGAAACTTAACCACCCTCGAATGAGCCGCAACAGCATCTTCAGTGCTTCAGGCTTTTACCAAGGGGTACAAAGTCTCAAAACATTCATGCATACACACACACTCACTAGACAAAAACTTGGCTAATGTACTACCCCAACACAAGTCTGCCTATTATTCAACATCTAACCCCATCTGAACACTCATGTCTGAACATGCTTCTTGGCATTCTCCCTCTTCAACTAGTCAATGCCTGTCATTTGCAGTAAATCTGGTAGAGAAAACCAGTAAGAATCTGAGGAAATGTTACCGATTTTCCCTGAGGGTTTAGATGTTTTTCTCACAAACAACTTCTTTTCTTGTTTCTCATTCCCTTTTTCTCCATAGTCACGTTTCCTCTTCCCAGCTGATTTTGCCTCTTCTGGCCACTGCTGACATGCCCTCTCACGCTTCTTGTCCTTTGGCTGGTTCACTGGAGCCATTCTGTCTGACCATTGAAAGCAAAGCAAGCATGGAAGGTAAGACTGTCATACACTTCTAACCAGAGGAAAGAGATGAAAACTGGAATGGAGCATATCTCAGTTATTCTGAAGGTAGTGATTAAACTTGTATCCTCTTTCATTAGGATAACACTAGCTTTTTGTTCTTTTCTACTGAAGAGAGACAGGTCCAATAAAATCTTCTTTGTTCATATGAAAATTAACGTATCCTAAAGCACTAGAATATGTTTTGATAAATGTGCCTCTACCAGACTTTTAAACCTGAAACCCAAAGATCTGTATAAAGTACATCTGTGAACCCACATAATACCCTAACGGTTTCTCTAATAGCTCACTTAGCTCTTTAGATTCAGCTAAGTGGCAGGTCAGAGCCTTTATGATAACGGCCAGGGCTGACCGGCCTCGGGCTCAGAAGGTACTTCCTCCATGGCCACTTTTCCTCACAACCACCACCTGGAATTTGGATTGGGCTCCTGCACCACCTGGCAACCACAGGGGAACTGCTCTTCTGAGGGCGGTGGGATTCAGCCACTCGTGTCCCATGTAATGCCGGCCACACCGCCAGCAGGCCCCTGAGGAAAAGCACGGCCCTCCCACGGCCTTCTCTGCAGCCCGCGGGCCGTGCCCCGAGCGCCGTCCGCAGCCGCGGTTCCTCCCCGCAGGGCATCCCTAGGCTGAGCCTGCGCTCGCGTTGAGCTTATTCAGAAAACCCCAATGCCGTCACGGCTACGCACCCTTGTTCAATACGGTTCTGCGGGCACCGCCAGGCTCTCGCCCGGCAGCGCCCCCCGCCCCGGCGCTCCGGGCCCCGCGCTCGGCCGCCCCGCGGCCCCCGGCGCCCTGCGGCCCGGGCAGAGCCCAGCCCGCTCCCACCTGCGCTCCCGCGGCCTCGGCTCCCCCGGCGCCGCGCGGCCGGCAGCCGGCGCTGGCCCCTCCCTCGCGGTTTCATAACCGGGGCGGGAACGGGCGGCAGCGCCTTCAGCCGAGCCGCCGCTCATGGCGGCCCTGGCCCCCTGCGCCGCAGAGCGGCAGGGACAGGGCAGGCCGGGCAGGGCTCGGGGTGCCTCTCCAGCCCCTGCCCGCCGGCCGCCCCGACCAGCGGCAGCAGCACCTCCGGCTCCCCGCGAGCGAGGCGGCTGCGAGGGCCGCGCTGGCCTGAAACCCGCGATCTGCCTTTGTCTGCCTGTTGTTTATTTGGTGCAGCACGTAAAATCATGCCCCACTCATTAGTTTCTAGAGCACCAAATTTGTCCTATTAAAGCTGTTTAGTAAGGGCCCCAAACACAGCAATCAGAAAAAAAAAAATTAAAAACACTGTTTCCACAAGAAAATCTCCCTCGTGTCGGAACACGGCAACAACATCAACACCATCAACAACAAAAAGCGCTTCAAAAGCTGATAACAAAGTCTGGTCGAGAGCAGCTCGGAGAGTACCAGAACCTACATGACACAGCAGACAAGAACGGGGAAGGAAGAGCTCTACCAACAGAGAGGGAGGTACCAGCACCTCCCCCGCACCTGCAAAGGAGGCTTCTGTCTGCCTGCCCTATTGCCTGGGGAACCTTACCCCTCATCTCTGGAGCAGTACGGCCCCCTGCTCCAGGCCATCCAGTTACTGGGCTGAGTAATTAAGGTACAGTCATCCACACAGGTACCTATGAGCACAGGTTCTAAAATAGCTGTACATAGCCATGCCTTCTGTAGGCCTTGGTTTTGGGTGCTATTATTTTTTTGCATTGTAACTACAGTTACCTATGGATTTTCTCTCATACTTGAAAATGCACAGAAAAACTCCCAAGAAAAACTACAAATGCTCAGTCTCTATGCTTTTTCCCTGAAGAGTAACAAAGTTGTATTAGTTGCTGTAACAGAATGCCACACACAAAAATTATAATCACTAGCATAATCTGGTTTTGGACATTTACATCAAACCAATTAGCAAGTCTTAAAGTCTCATCAGGCACTTTTGTAATACACAGCATTTGTCTTAGAATTGTACCCATTAGCAAAAAACTGTAACCTACACACTCGCATCTTGGAGCTATCACAGCATTTTTTGGAAATGGAATAGAAAAGAGTAGAAAATGTGATTTCCTATAGAAGGGACCTACAATGAGCATCTACTCCAACTGCCTGACCAGTTCAGGGCTGGCCAGGTTAAAGCCTGGTATGAAGGACATTGTCATCTCTTAAAAACTGACAGCTTGGAGCACTGTCCACCTCTAGGAATATTGTTCTGGTGTTTGACCACCCTCTCTGTAAAGAAATGCTTCCTAATGTCCAGTCTAAGCCTCCCCTGGTGCAACTTCAAACCACTTGAATGCATCCTATCACTGGATCCCAGAAGAAGAGATCAGCACCTCCGTCTCCACTTCCCCTTCTCAGGAAGCTGTAGGGAGCCATGAGGTCAGCCTCAGCCTGCTTTTCTCCAACACAGACAAGCCAAACTCTGGACACAGACAACACCATTCTTAAATTTTGAGTCACAGAACTGCACACAGTACTCAAGATGAGGCCACATGCTAAATAGAGTGTTTGTGTCAATGACTAGCACCAAGTTTAATTTCTCTCTAGAGAATCAAATTTGATTTCTCTCTAGAGACTCTTTCTAGAGAATCAATTTTTATCCACTAAGGGCAAGTACAGCAGACAGTACACAATTCACGCACTGAAAAAATGCCACTGGCCTGATGTCCCACATCTCAGTGTCTGGATGGTTCTCTGAGCAAGCAAGAGAAAGACTGATATTCTTTCATGATATTCTTTCATGTATTTACAGTCTCACACTCCTTAATCTGCAGTATGCAACAAAGTCAGATGAGTAGAATTCTGCATGGGTGGGATATTAGGCTTATTTTTATGATGTCTTTTCTCAGATGTACAATTATGTTGAGGCTCTGCCTCAGTTATGCGACATGGTTCTCTCCCACAAAATCAAGTTGCCTTGTCACTGGGTCCAGTAAAGCTATATTGTAACTAAGATCAGATTCATGGTATTAGTAATACCATTAGGTGTTCTACCTTCTTGTTGCCAGGATCTTTGTCCAAAGCATGAATATTTTGGCCACTTTAGTCTCACTACTGATCATTAGAGCAACTAGAGTTTGCCATGCATATGAAAACAAGCCTATATTCCATGAAAAAGTAAAACAAAATATAAAATCCTAGAGAATAAGGAGTAAATATCATGCTATCTGACCTCCTTCTGTCCCATTACCATTGCTAAGCTACCCATATCAGGAAAATAAACAAAAAGATCACTATCATGGTGACCTCAGTTACCTGAGCACCCTATCTTCCCCAAGCCATTCCAGCCTTGGAGGGCAGGATTGCAACTGCCATGCTATTTAGTACTCTCACCTTGCAGTCAGTATTGGCACTGGCCAGCTCACACATGGACAACATCTGTCTTAGACACTCTATCTTAGAGGGACAGGGGATATCGATATAGAAATCAGCATGAAAACATAACATAGGGCAAACATTGGATCTAGATTATTAATGGATTACAGGTGTTTGCCTTTTCTGATCTTCATTAATGTACATTAATTTGATAATGGAAATCAAAAACTCAGAACTTAATTGAATCACGGTGTATCTATGCGAAAGCGTTGAGTTCGGTTTTGTTTTAGTAAAAGACACGGCTGTTGCTTATGCTCTCAACCGTGATTAACTTGGAGGACAAGATAAGCATCTTTCCTCACTTTTTGAAAGGATACAGGTCATAGGCAATGACCTGTCTTGGGTGTCCGCCTTCCAGGGACCCTATGCTGGTAAAAGTGAACAGAGGATTGTCTCAGAAGAAATTAAGTGGAATGGTTTCTAATGTCCATTTTCTAACACAGCATTTGACTGTATGTGATGGGTATCAGCTCAGTTATTTTTCTGGCTCTTATGAAATCTAGGGCACTTGTAAAGAAAGGCAAAATACCCAAGTACTGCTCCAGAGAACTGGATGATTTATGGCATGCTCTTTCCTTCTCTTTCTTCTGCAAGGCGCTCAATCTTTCCTTTTCCACCAATTAAATAAACATGACTGCAAACCCACAGCTGGTCCTTGGCATCGTGTCCCAAGTCACTTGGAAGCAGTCAAGAGGAGGTGGGCCAACAAGGTCTCCTAGTGCTCCTTGTACGAGCCCTGCTTCAGGGCAAATTGCACTCGGGGCCTGGCGTTACAAAGCGAAACGCTGGCAGACAAACTCCCGGACAGCTAGTGTCATCTGAAAGGCTCCGAGGACTTAAAGATGGGGTCCCAATTATGCAGACCGACGTTTTCAGAATGGAAGAGTGACTGAAAACAGTTAGCAGGATCGGACTGAAAGAGAAAGACGAATGCCAAGGCGAACTGACGTGATGCCACCCTTTAAGCCCAGAGAGAGTGACCCGTACCACTCTCACAAGCGAGGAGACCACAGCACTTCACTCGGGCGGGAGCCAGCCTCGGGGAACCTCCTGCTCCAGCACAGCAGGCGGCTCCGGGCCCTGCAGGTCAGCAGGCCGGTACAGCACACAGATGAACGAACTCACGAACAGGAGCCGGACTCAGGGCTGGGCCGAGCGGGCAGCGCCGCCCAGGGCTGCCTCCCTCCCGCCCCCACCACGAGGGGATCCCGGCCAGGCAGACTTCCCTCAGTCCCCTCCTCAAACCACGGCTCCAGGCCCTCCCCAGTGTGGAATGGGGGGGGAAACGAAGACAGGAACCGGCGCTGCCCTCCCCCGATCCCACCTGCCTGGGCAGAGCTCGCTCCCGTTAATTGGATCAAGAGGCGGGCGGCGGGGAGGCGGGAGTTGCCGCCGAAGCTGCCCCGCCGCTGCCATCGGAGCACCGCGATCCGGGCCCGCCCCGCGGGAGCTGCTGGAGGCGGGGCGGGACCCCGAGTGCCGCGGCTGAAATAGGGGGAGGGCTCAGCCCGCCCCTGCCCCGGTGGCCGCTGCCCGCCGAGCGCCCCGCCGTGCTGCGCCGCCTGCGAGGTAAGCGGCGGGGTCAGCGCCGCGGGCTCCGCTCCCGCGGGCCCGGCGCCTTTCGGACCTGTGCCCGTGCGGTGCCGGGGGTCCTGGCGGCAGAGCCCTCCTGGTCCCGGCGCCGCCTTTCCGCGGCGGGCAGCGCGTCTCGGGACGCGCTGGCAACTGCGAGGGAAAAGTTTCCTCATGGAAAGGGGGCGGGTGGGGGAGGCGGTGCCCGGCTGGGCGCTGGCTGTGGGCAGGAGGGGACTGGGAGGCGGCTCGGCGCGGTTCGTCTGGAGGCGCAGCGGAGACCCCCGGTAGGTGCGGGAAGGGCGGCGGGGCTGCGGTCCCGGCGGGTTGTTCGCGAGGGGCTGGAGACGCTCTGGCCAGAGCTTCGCTCCCTTTGCGTGCCTGAGCTTCGCCGGGTGCCCCGCCGCCGGCCTCCCGGGGCCGGCCCGCTGCCGCAGCCCCGTCACTGGGGGCTGCCGAGGCTCACCCTCCCTCCGGAGCCCGCTCCGCCGCGGGGACAGGGGCCTCTTTGTGCTGCATCCGCGCAGAGCCGCTTCCCACTCTGAAACCGGAGCCGCGGGCGCTGGCAGCGCTGTGCAGTGGGGAATAAAGCGGCTTCCCGCGACCCGCTGGGGAAAGCGGCTGCGCCGGGCCCGTGCTCGCGGGCTGCAGTGCCTTGTCCCGAGCCTCCGTGTTGCCGGTCTGAGAGCCGCACTTCGGGCAGCTGGATGGAGAAGTTCGGCAAATGGGACAGTTCTGTTCTTGTTCGTCCTCCTCCTCTTCTGGCTGCCGACGGTAGGGAGGGGAGGGCGAGGGCTAGGCACGAGGGGTGCTGCCTGCGGCCGTGTCAGCGGGCCCCTGGCAGGCTGCTGGGGTTACCGTGTCCTCTCCAGCCTAGGGCAGGAGAAAGCTGATAAACAGGGAGGGTATTAGTGGGCCTGAATATCCAGTGCTTGAGAAGACAGTCTGATTTGTCACTGGGCACAGGAGGAGTGTTCCATGATCTCTGCAAAGCTATCGATAAATGAAGCTAGCGTGGCCCAAACGCATTAACCTGTTCCACCACTTTCTGTGCCAACTATGTGTTCTTTGCTTGCTTCAGTTCTTCAGGCATGCAAGAAGGATGAGGGCTTGGTGGGCCGGGAGAGGTTAGCTGACCACTGCCAGGCACTTGTTCATGGCCCTAGGAAGTAGTCTGGCCTTTTTGTTCACTCTTTGACCCTCCTTGTAGAACTGGAGCTCACTACTTCCTGAAACTGGAAATGAACTCTCTCCCCTTCAAATCAATTGCCGTTCTAATTCGTACAAAGGAATTTCTGATATGATGGTAATTGATTGCAGTACAGAACCCAAGCAGAGCCTCGCACTCCACCCTGGAACTGAAGTGTCACAGCCTTACAGTGGGTGACTCAAGTCATTCTTGGGAAGGAGTGAGACCAGAATGCACAACTGCAGTGTGTGGGCTAAAATGACAGGGTCCAGATACTGCTTGCTCCAGGTGTGAGCTGGTCTCTGGGTGGAGTCAAAGTGGAGCTTTTCCCCATGAGTTGCATAACTGAGTACATTCTTTCATGCAAGGATTCACCTATCCCTGAAGTCCACAATGTGTTTTGTGTGAGATGGAGTCTGCTTTGATACTCTTTTGTGTAATTAATGGTATTTCTCTAGAAGTTCCCTAAAATATTTACTAGACTGTCGTTTGAGTTGCAGCTTGGAACAGAATGAATGTGTGAGCTTGATCAGCTGCCTGCTGCCTTCCCTATTCTGTGCCTGGTCTATTGTATTGCTTTATTGGCTTTTTTATTTTTTTTCTTTTGACCTGTGTGTTTGAGCTTCTGTGGCTTGCTTTTACTTGTTCAAGTGAAGACTGTCTTCTTCTTGTCTGTAACAAGCAGGAACTTCAGTGTGTGACCTATGTATAGGGCTGAGAACAACTGCCCACCTGGAACTCTATTATCAAATGTCAACAAGTGAATAGGCTTGTGTGTAACTGGACTACACCAAAATGCTGCAGGTCACTGGTAGACCATGTGTGTAACCAAGTCATAAGCCTGAAAATTTTATCGACCCAAATTAATTTCTTCACAGGATAATGACTGATGCTTTTAGTTATTTTAGGTTTTTGTGGATTATACAAGACCTAGTCTGAACCTTCTGGGTTTTCCCTGGATGATCATGAATTTCCAACAAAAAGAAAATAAATATATCAAAGAATTAATATATATTTACACACATGAATGCTTATATATACATGTACAAGATCAGTAATACTATAATTGGTCTCCTTAGGAGATGCAAATCTGTAAGAATGCCTTCACCACCACAACAGGGTGATGTGACCTGTCAGAACTCATGGTATCAGCAAGCATGGCAAACACTGTATATTCTTTATCCTGGCCATCTCCAGGGCTGGAGATTTAGTAGTTGTTTGAATCATTTGGTCTGTGTCATGGCTGGCATCCAGGGATTGAACTGGGGACCTCAAAAGCTAAAAGTATTTGCTTGTAGCCTGAGTGGAAAAAGCTATACTCTTGATCAGAGAGCATTAATAAACTGCCTCTATTTTTGCCATCAGCTGATCAGTGATCTGTGAATTTGGGTTGCTCTTGAGAGTTCATGGGGAAATGCCTGAACAATAGGAGAGCTGCTTAAGCCCTTTAACGAGCTCTTATCTTTTTAAAACAGACTTTGTGATCAGGCAAGCTGTTTTATCACTACTTGCTCAGTGCAATGGGTGTTGAGGGTACTCTGTAAGAGGCAACTGTGACAGATAGATTAAAATAAAAGCCTTAATATTTTAGTCTGAAGACCTTAGTGGATGGGTCAGAAAACAGTGACATGAAGAATTTAGGATTTTGCTCTTTGAAGAATCACAAAAGAATGTGGCATCCTTGGAACAGTTAAGAAGCTGTTCAAGTGGCAGCTTTTTCCCACTACCTTGCAGCAAGGTGATCACTGTAATTTAACATCAAAATTCACTCTGTCTGTTTGGGCACACACCAGTTTTTCCACCAGCACAAAGGAAAATGTCGTGCAAAGAACCTGGGTGCGTCCTCTACAGTAATCATCCATCTTTGTTTCAGTGACTGTCAGTCTTAAGTTCCCTGATGGTGAAATGTGGGCTGAAGCTGGGCACTGCTATAAGGCAGTAAATGTGACTGGCATCCTAATCACATTTGAGCCTTCACTGGTTTCTCCTCGCTGTGAATAGGATGATGGGAATGAGCCTTTCAGACCTGCGATAGTTGGAATTTGTGTGTTAAATCTAGTGATTGTCACTGGGCACTGTATTTTTTTGAAAAGGCATGTGAGAGATCTCCATGGTACCGGGGGCTTGGATCCAGAGGCATTAGGTTTGTGTGGGATTTGACCTAGGGAGTTAGAATTGCTGCGGGCAACCCTTAATTAACAGTGGGTTACTGTTACTGAAAGTCTTCAGCCTCTTCCAGTCCTGTCCCTACTGTGATCTTGCCCAAGCTGTGTCCCTCCTGTTTGCTGGGCTCTCAGGGATACAGTCCTTTCAGGAACCTGCAGGTGATTTTCTGTTGGTAGTAACTGCCTGCCATCCCTCAGTACATTACCCCTGCTGCTGAGCCAAACCTCTCCCGCTCCTGAGGTGCTGAGCTGTGGTGCTGCTGTGCAGAGCTCTGACATGGCCTCACTGCCTTTTCTGTCAAGGGCAAGAAGCTTTCATGGAGGGTTGGGAGAAGATGTAGCATATTTCACTTCTTGAATGATTACAGGTATTTACTTCTGCTTGATGTTTTCAGTCAGCTCAGCCTTGTGTGAGGACTGGTGAGCTGTGGTAACCCATGGGAAAGCTTGCTGTTGACTCCAGCAGACTTCTACTCCAATGCAGGCAAACAACTAGGGTTTTGAGCTGCTTCAGGAAGCGTTGCAGGGAAATAAAGCCCACTGGATTGCTTTGTTGTGCTTGTGGGTTTTTTAAAAAAACCTGCCAGTGTTCTTTCCTCACATGTCAGGTTGAATCCTGAGGACCAGAAACTGGAATTATTCCTTTGGGCAATGGACTGAGAACCAAATGACATTCCAGTGATGCTGAACATTAAAATCTGTCCTATCACGTGTGCATTTTGGGCTGACTGCCCTGTTTGCCTGTGCTCTCCTAAAGTATTTTGAATAACATTTGGGATATGAAGTGTTAATAGTCCTGTTTTTCAGCCTGAGATCCAAAAATTTATTTTAAGAGGCACTACTGATACTAAGGAGAGGATTCTGTGCAAATACTATGAAAGTAGATAAAAGTTGCTCCCTGACTTGCAGGGCAATGAACTTCAAGAAGAATGTGTGAAGTATTCATGGCCTTTCAGTAGAAGAATTTCAGCCTTTCAGTACTTAAAATGAGCTTATAAAAAAGAGGGAGAGCAACTTTTTACATGGGCAGATTGTGATCAGACAAGGAGGAATGCTTTTAAAGGGTTGGTAAAGCAGGTTATCCAGAGAAGTTGTGGATGCTCCATCCCTGGTAGTGTTCGAGGCCAGACTGGATGGGGTTTTCAACAACCTGGTCTAGTGTGTGGCATCCAAGCCCATGGAGGTGGGCACAGAACTAGATGACCTTTGTGGTCCCTTCCAACCCAAACCATTCTATGAATCAGTGACATATGAATCTCCACAGTGCAGGCCAGTTACTAATGGCTTTCCTGCTTCAACCTTGTTACCTGTGTGTATCTCTGGGAAATCAGTCAGAAAGGTGTATGCATATGTTTAAGAGTGGAGTAACTCCAGAGTGGCTGATCTGCCAAACTCTTCTTCAACCAGGAGATGCTACAAAGGGATTATAAGTTCTCTCCACTCCACAGAGCCAGTGATGCTTTCTTTTCACATGTCTGGTCCCCTAAAAGACTATACAAAATGACTTTGTGTAAAAGCTACACTACAGTCCTTTCAGTTCATATGGTACTGAAATCTGCCTTAAGTTCAGTTGTTTTTATGCTGCTTAGATTTTCCTGCAGAGTAAACCCAGCTCTGGTAACAAAAAGTGAAAAAAGAGCCTTGCTGTCGAAGTGGAGGAACTGGTCACAGCTGGAACAGAAGTAATTGGTGTGATGCTTTAACCTCATTCTTCTTTACCATAAGAGATGCCTTAGCACTCAGTCTTACCTTGCTCAGCTCTCAATTTAAGGGGTTGGTTGTACTCCCTTCTACAGGCTGTTTGGGACTCGAAACTGCAGAGAATTGGATGAACTTCAGAAATGCCTTGAGAATGACCTTTCGTGTTTTTGTCTCCATTATATGAATATTTGGAAAGAAAGCATTCACATAATTAGCAGTTTTAGTAAATCAGCTTTTACGATGTAAAACCAGAAATCTATTTGATGCAACCATAGATAAAGAAATGCAGTACTTTGAAATAATTTGCCATATGATTGTTGCACACTTGGTCTGAAGTGCAAATTTCTTGCCAGCTCTTATCTCCCATTCCCCTTCCTCAAAAAGCAGCCAATGGAAAAGACAATTATTGGTAAAGGAAACCCAGAAGTTGCAGAACTGCCGATGAGTTAAAAGCTCACTGTGGCTTCCAAGTGGGAGAAGGGAGCAGAGAAGGCTGGAGACTTCTGGCTGCTGTGCAGTCTAGTGAAGCAGGAAACCACCAGAAGCTCAGTGTTAGATTGGAGCTAACTGGCTTACGGCTCCCACAGAGGTTGTTTGATTGGATTGATTGCAGTCTGCTTCCTTAGGGCTTCCTAATGCATTCATGTAAACTTGATCCCTGCTCTTGGCACTGCAAGGTGATTCAATCACAGGAGAATATTCCAGTGGCAGGAACTTACTGGAGTTTGCCCCCTACCTGCTCCCCATCTACAACCACAGGAAGCACCCCTGATCGCCACTTCCCATTATTTCTACCTTCTTTTCCCAGGGTTAGATGACTCTAGGGCAGTTTACTCTGTTTGGATCAGTGCTATTCACATAAAGATCCAAACAAGCCAAACTTCTTACTCCAAGTCTAGTTGGAGAGGGTAGACTGGTCCAGCCTGCTACTACAATAACTTACCTTTACTACATTCCAGGCAACTGTGTTACAGGATGGACTATTGATCTTACCAGTCAATAAGTGCAGAAAGAAACATTACCAGGCTAGAGGTAGATTAAATCCTGGAAAATGTTTGCATTCAGGGTGGGTTGAGACTGCTGAGGAGGGGTATACATACTAGCTTTGACTAGAGCTTTAAGCACCTGCTTATCAGTGATTTAGGAAGAAAGAACTTTCAATTGTTTGGGGTCCCATCTGATGAAAAGAGAAGTGCATGTATTTCCTGGCAAGCTTGGTGTTTGCTTGCAGAGACTGATGCAGCAGGATGGGAAGTATCCTGGGAAATATCCAGCATAGAAACAAGTGAAGAGGCCAGGGAGTGGGACAGTAGTGATTACAGGTTCTCAATATCTGCCTGGGTTAAAACCTTGCCCTGAGAGAGTGGTAAGACAGGGATTGTGAGAGCTGGAAAGTGGGCATGCTGTGACTAAGGAGTGAAACAGGAATAATGCTGTTCACAGATCTAAGAAAGCAGCTGGGGTAGTGTTGTTCCTATTAACTTGTATGTGTGGCTTCTTACTAAGCTGTCAGCTTTAGCTTCTAAACACATAGACACAACATACACGTTTAAAATATTCCAGCAACCATTCTGAATAAAAATAAACAAAGCCTATTGCCCTGCTTGAGTGTGGTACACAATGGCTTGGTGCTGGCTTCTTCCCTCCTTCAGCTCTGTATTTGAGATGATAATTTTTTTTTTAAATACTAAGAACAACTGGGAAAAAAGGTAACGCATACCTTGATAGCCCACTATAATGATTCCTTCATTAGCATTGTCTCATATTGTCATGTTACCTAGAATAGATCTGTGTTCCTGTAATATTAAAGATCCTCTACATCATATTGGAAATAAAAGCAGATTTTTTTCCTTGTCTTGGTAAAACAGTTTCTGCCTGGTAAAGCTATGTCAGTCAGCAATCTTAACTCCTAGATCAGCAGCAATGTATTAGTAGAAGCCTGTCCTGTAGCCTTGGCTGCTGACAGAGAATAACTAATAAATGTAGAAAGGATTGAGTTCTGCATGAACACTTTGAAAACAGCTTGGGGTGGCACATGAGGAATGTCTGTCATTGGTACATTAGCTTGGTCTGAATTTGAAGAGTAAACTAAACAAGCTGTGGTCTGGACTCAGGAGGTAAGCCGTTCAAGTGGAACAGGATCTTGTCTCCGTTTTCATGCTCTGGTATAATCATGGAGAATTTTGCTAATGGACAGCCCCATGATCTCTAGAGAATCATGGCTGGGAGATGGGCTTGTGTTACAGGCTTACATAGAGCTGAAGTGACCTCTGTGTGTAGTTACTGTTCGGCCTGGAGTCTCTCTGACCTTTCCCTGGCTGGAGATATGGGCTGAAATCTTGCTTGAAACTGTATTAGACAGCCCTGGCAGGCTTCAGTCCTTAGGGAGAGGCTGGGAAACACTGGCTTAGTCCCTTTCCCAGTCAGGTAACAGCTGAGGGTGTGACACTGCAACAAGATAAATACCTCTAAGGGAAGTTTTGGAGGATCTTGGTGTTACTTGGCATCCTTTCTAGCAGTAGACAAGAATTGTCCCCTTTTCAGAAAGGTGAGAATGCCTGTAAATACCAGACCTCCTATATAATGGCAGTGGAGCACATTACTGGGCATTGTCCCAGTTACTGGTTCAGAGCTACTGGATATGCAATTCCAGAGATAGTGAGTCTGGAAAGGACACCCTGTCCCATGCCCCATTTCATTCTCTCTGCTGGGCACCTTCCTAGTTCTGCTGTACCAACAGCAATCAAGTTTGTTATGCTGCTGGTGTGATGTGGAACCTCCTGGCTTCAGCTCTCTAGTTTCATTCTGACAAGTTAAAAGGGGAAGAAAAAGGGATTTCATGCTTGTCATTCTGTAAGGGAAGGGGGCTGCCATAATTGTATGTATTTGGATTGTTCGGTTTGAAATGTTTATCTGCAACCTATACCAGAGTGCCATTGTTTTTGGAGGGAAAAGAATACCTTGACCACTGTATGCTGTACAGAAAAATGACTGGGGAATCAAACAAACTGGTTGCAGAAAGTATCAAATTCCTCCCTTCTGGTGGTAGTTGTTTGGAGGCGAAAATTAGTTAGCAGCAACCTATTACTGATTTAAAACTTCTGCTTAGCTTGGCTTTAGCACCTATTTTTCTATAATAGAAAATTCTATAATATATTTAGCACCTATCAATTTCTATAATTGATCCACAATAAAAATGTCTCCACCAAAGCCTCAGTTACTAGATAAATGTAACTTCATGTGTTCCTACATGTGTCTGTATCCAACATTTGCTGTTATAATTGGGAAAGGGAAAAAGAGTTGGGCACAAAGCCTTGTCTGGTGCAATATACGAGCTTTGTTTCTGTGGATGAATTCCTGCAGGGCTGCAGCCCTTTGAGCCTTTGTAGAGTTCAGAGGCTTGATCTTGGGGAACTTAGGAAAACAGTTGGTCACAAGGATTCTCTGGAGGCAGTCAAGCAATGCATAGAAGTGGTGCCTTGGGCATTTGGAGGCTGGAAGTATTGGAATGTGGTGTAGATGGAAGAGAATTTCTGTGGTTTACCTGCCTGAGGGAAAGCTTTCAATGGAGAAGAGCTATTATTACTTTTGGCTCTAGAAGTTTTCTTTGTGGGTCAGGACTCTGTAGAACAGATGCTGTGAAAGCATGAAGCAACAAGGTGCACCCTATAATGGTAATGGGTTTCACATGCTTTTGAAAGCGAAGGTTTTAGCCTGACACCTTGGTCTGAGGGCAGGGACCTGTTGTCTAAGATGTGTCCCTGACTGGATCACAAGTAAGAATAACAACATGGCTTAAAGGTAGAAACAGCTCTATCACAATGAACCCTCTGGTATTTTCCTGAGTGGAGCTCAGTATCAGTGAGACAGTCATGAGCCATTCCACCTTTCTGCAGCTAAAGGACAAGAAGCATTTTTTGATAACTTAATAGGGAGTTGATAGCAGGTGTGGCCTAATAATTATGTTGGCTCCTAAGTGAGAGCAGGTATGTGGGGGAAGAGGAGAGGTATCTTTTCTAACACAGCAAGCAGAAATAGTTGTAGCTATCATTTGCATGATTCAGTTTGTCTGATGTTGTTGGTTGTAGTGGTGTCTGTGCTGCCTTTATCTGTAATCCTCTGGAGGTGTGAAATGAATAGCAATGTAGTTGTTCTTTCCCTCTTCTTCAGAGACCTCATCTTGCAGGAGCTGCAGTGAGGTCTTAAGTAGCTCTTAACTGTGACACATGATAAAGAAAGGTAGGAAGGTAGGGATAAACATTCCTTTGCCCTGCAAATATGATTTGCTAGATTGCCTCCTCTTAGCAGACGTGGAAGCGGCATTAGGAGGAGTCTTGTATGTGGTACTGGCCCACATAAAACTCTAGCTGACCTAATATAACTCCAGCTACATTGCTCATACTATACAGGCTCTGCCAGCCCTCCTGAATCATTTGGTGGCTCTTGCTAAATCAGGCTGTCCACGACATATCCCTGTCATCTTCACCTTGCTGTAAAACAACCTCCAGGCTTTGGCACATGGATTTACTTTTCCCGTCGAACTTGGGTTTTCCCTGGTCTCAAACCCCTAGTGGCTCATACCACGTGGTATTTCTGGAATAGATAGGCATGAAGGGGTGGACTGGCAATCTACTTGCTCTTCTAGGGCTCACTCAGGGTGACAGCAGCAGCTGTTCTTTTCAGCCCCTCTGTGCGGTACTAAGTACCTTCCCTATGTCTGCATGCAGATCCAATTTGATCTGCTGACTGACATGGGCTCATGAAGTATGTACAGTCCAGAAAAAGCCCAGCAGGAAAGGGTCCTTATTCTTTGACCTTTTTGCTTCTACCAAGCTGAAATTTTCTGGACTTTTATAAAGGCTATACAACTGCTATGGAAATACCTACTCAACTGACTGCTACTCAGGTCATGGAGATTAGCTGGAAAAAACATTATAGCACTTCGTTGTATTTTCCCCCAGCTACTGGGCTGATTACTACAGCAAAGCCTTAAGCTGTGGCATACTTTGCCACATGATATTACAGATGTTGAAAAATCATACAAGTTCAAAAGCAGGTTGAAGAAATTAATGGAAATCTCTAGAGTGCTCATTCATAGGTGGCACATCCAGCTCAGGGAAGTTCCTGTCAGCAAGTGGTTAGAGGCTTGGAGAGCATGCAGGGAGGCATCATGTATGTTTGCTCTGTTGTCAAGGCAAGGGGAGGTATCTCCTTTTGGCTGCTGTGTAGAAAGGCTGTGAGGCCATGATAAACCTTAGTATGATCCAGCACAGCTACTATTATATTTCAGAGCCTGGAAGTGATAGTAAGTCTGGTTGACTTGGTAACTCCTGAGAAAGCAAGCAGATGTGACTCAAATTCTAACATGGAAACTGCAGAAAGAATGGATTCAGGTTTTGGGATGTTTGTTTAGCCTGACTGTCCCTCAAATGAACAAGCATATACTGCCTTACAACAGCTTTACACATTTATCCCCCAAATTCTAGTACCATGTAGTCAGCCTGAATTGGAAACCAGAAATGGAAAGCATGTTTGTGATTCATTGCTTCCTGATAAAGTGGGGATGGGGGAGCAGTGTGGGAAAGTGATACAGCATTCATGTGTTGCGTATAATTGATCTATGTTTTCATCAGGAGAAAGAAAGAAAGGACAGGTTTTAAATACACTCAAACATAACTTCATGAAGGTTTTTAAATCATGGCAATTTCAGGAATGTTTAGTCTGGTTTTATTGGGGACTATTGGAAAGCCTTGTAAGGTTTTTGATGAGCTTTAACTTTATATTCAGTGACCTGGACCACTCAGAGTCGCAGCTCCCCCTCAACCTCTTGCCCTCCTCTTCCTCACTAAAAGTCGTTAGTTTGCAATAACCCAGTCTGCTTTTCATTCCTTCCTTCTTTTTCCCTACCTTCTTTCATTTCTTCTCAAAAATGGTCTTATCATCTGGCAAAAAATCCTACTTCCAGGTTTTGCAGTTTCTACTCTCAGCTGTGCTAACCTTCCAGCCTCAGCTGAGTGCATATTGGTGACTGAGAAGGGATTTTTTTGCTTGTCTGTAGTTGAGGAGTTTTTGTTGGTTTTGTCTGGTTTTTTTTTTTTAATAAATAAACTAGTTTACATTGAGGTAAATCCCCAGGGAAAAATGCTTTATTCTGCCCTTACCTCTCTTAGCCTGTGCAGACCTTTCCCTTCTCTTTGCTCTGTGGAAAGCTGGTGACAGTTACCTGTACCATATAGCAAAATAAAGTAATTCTGAGAATATGATGGAAATAACTCACAGAAGCAAGGGAACAAAGGTCTCCTGCTAGAGGGCCACATCCTACCAGTGCAGTGCTAGGTGTTCTGCTACTAAAGGGACCAGAATCTGCATTCTGGTGAGTTGTGGTGGCTTTTTCTTTTTTTCATTATAGAGTTATCAAGTTCTTGTCTATAAATCTTCTTCATCTTTAGTTATAAGAGACTGGAGAAGGTATGTGTGTGTCCTTCCCTCTTTCTCCCAAAGGCAGCTGTGTGTAAAAGTACAGTACATGCAGCAGGGCATGGAGGTGGTGGGGTTTGCTAAACTGGACACTGTCCAGTGAGGGGCGACCAGGCCACATGTGGGGTGCCTGGGGTCTGTGCTTATTTTAGGCCTTTCTGGCCCAAGCTGTTCTCTGTGCTCAGCTGTTGTGATGCTACCTTTCCTGCACAGTGCTGTCAGCCACCCCAGTGTTTCTATTTTAACTCTCTCTGGGGCTAGATCTTGTGACACAAGGATTTGGCATCTCTCCTACGTGCTGGAACATGGCATCTTGGGAGGCACAGTGGCTGCAGCTGCTATATCAGAGGGTGCCCCTCCTAAGTAGCTGGTAGAAAAGGGACACCCCTAGCAGTGCAGTGCATCAGAACAGGCATCATCCCCATAAAGGAGTGTCTGACTGTGTCCATCTCTGTCTCCTGCAGTCTTCTTTCAGAGTCTGAAGAGCTTGAGACACACTTGCTGCCTTCCCACTGCTCCCCTGTGGCATCTCACTTTCAGCTTTCAGGTATGTAGTTACTGGGGCCAGGAGTAGAGTTGCATGCCCTGGAGGCTGTAAGATGGCTTTGCAGTCAGATGACAAACAGTGGGGAAGGAGGACAGGGACAGCTGGTGGCATGGTGGAGGAATTAATTTTTCAAGGTTCATGTACCTGAATGTCATATCCCATTTAATGACTTGCTTCAGTGACTGGAATACAGCATTTCCAGCCTTCTGAAGAAGGCCAGAGGAACAGCATTAATATACTTGTGACACACTCCATGGGATGACACTGGGCAAACACAGCCAAATGTCAGAAATTTCTGAAGTCTGGGTTGGGGCACTTCACTGTGCAGCTCATGCCACCAAGAAGGATTTGCATGAGGTGGGAGATGTGGACTCATGACCTGATCTTCTCTGCTCTGTAGGCTGGCAGAATGAGCAGATACCACTCTGGGGTGTGAGGGAAGCTTTTTATAACTAGGAATGTGCAAGAGGAGAAGTGGCAGCAAAGGCCATGCATGCTGCATTAACCTGGGCTTGTCTGGAAAGAACTGGGTTTGTCAGCAAGTGACTGGGCTTGGGTCCTGTTACTCCTCTCATTCTTGCACAAGAACAACCCTGAACCTCTCCCAAGGAATTCATAGTGTTGTACCACATCAGGAACAAACTGGCAGTGCAGGGTGGCACAGGGGAATGGGCAAAAGTTCTGAGACAGCAGAGAATGAGATGAAGCTTTTCCCTTGCAGACTAGCTTTTGAGCCTAATGCAGTAAGTGTAGTGAAAAGAGCAGCTGTGCAGGGCTGTTTCTAGGGAAGCAGTGCTGCTGGGTAACAGGCACGTGTGCTGTGCTGCCCTTTGGCTGGGTATGCCCCAGCTTGTTTCTGTACTTCTGCTCAAGCCCAGTTCAGCTGGTGGGCAGCTTATAGGGCTCCTCCCCATTCAAGACATGCCTGCCTGCTGACTGCTCAGCCTTGTTTTCCCCAGTCAGTTGTTGTAATCCTGTAATCCTGAGTCACACTGGGAAGCTGGAGTCATCTCCATTGACACAAGACTTATTTAAAATCTTTCAAGGCAGATTTTAAATAGCTTTAGCTACCTCCATTTCTGTTACCCTCCTGAGGATCTAGGTTGGATTCATGAGCATCTCTGATATCTGCCCAGCCAAGGTTTGGCAAAATTGTCTCCTACAACATCCCTTCCCAATGTGTTACAGGCCTGCCAAGGAGTCCTCTTGTCTGCAGGGAGGGAGGAGGCCAGTTCAGCCCTGGGCACCTCTGCTGGACCTTGCTCAGACAGTGCTATGTTTGAAATCACTTTTCTCTCTTCTCAGGTTAACTGAAATCTGCAAACATTCTCTGCTGCAAGAAAAAGAGGGTGATGTCATCAGAAGATGATGCTGGCGGGGAGGCTCCTGGGGGCAGTTTCTGGGAGGTAAGGAAGGATAATTGGAGTGTGAGGGAGGTAGGAGTGTCATCTTACCACCCACTGGTGGAATTAGGGGGTTGAGTTCCAGGTCTGTGGGTGACATGTTGCCCTTGAGGAGTGGAAGGGAGGAGCTGTGGGAAGGTTCAGTACCATGTTGTGTGTTACTGCAGGGAGTAGTGACTCTGCCATAGATACTGTGGAGTGAGAGTTCTTGTTCAGCTGATATTGATCTGAGCTGTGAGAGAAGCAAGCAAAGAAAGCATCTCAGCTTCTTCCCTTCAGTGCTTTGTCTGCCTGAGACTGCCAAAGGAGAAGTCTGAGCCCAGATGCTGGCTTCAGAAGGGCCCGTGTTCCCTCTGTGTGTAATGATGGGCCTGCTGTTGTCTGTGCTGAAGGAATGTGAAAGTCAGTCAGGTATAAGTAATAGATAAATAAGGATAATGTGTGATATTTCAGGCTGGAAACTACAAGCGGACAGTGAAGCGTGTGGACGATGGGTACCGGCTCTGCAATGACCTCATCTCCTGCTTCCAGGAGCGAGCCAAGATAGAGAAGAACTATGCCCAGCAGCTAACAGAGTGGTCCCGTAAGTGGAGGACCAATGTGGAGAAAGGTAAAGTTGGCATATTAGACTGGGAACAGGAAGCAATCACTGCACTCCCCTCTTTGAGTGCTATCTCTTACTGAGGTGACAGTATTTCCTTGAGGGATAGGCTTCCCTTCCCCAGGAAGAGGGTGACTGACTTGGTGTCTTTTTTGTGTGTTTGCCTATTTTTGTAGTCAGTCCTCTGAATCACTTGGAGAGGTGTTCTCTTGTCATGTGCTTGGTTATTAAAACAAAAAAAAAATCTGTGTGCTTAGTTTGGCAAGTCCTTGGGCAGTCTGTGTCTAAATCAAACTGGAGATAACCCCTTTTAAGGATGGCTTTTAGCTGTCTTCTCCTCCAGTCTCAGAATAACTACTAATGCTGTGATTCAGTGGCAGTGTGCTCAAACTGATAGTGTCTTGAAAAGTAACAGGAAACAATGAGACAGATGTTCCAAAGGACCTGTTGGTCTGTGGAGCAGAAGCCTAGCCTGTCATGAATTAAGTTTGCTGTCTGCTCTGAAGATCAGGCCAGATTTAGGAAGAGAATTTTCTACAGATACCTTCTCCTAGCAGGTACCATTTGGGACAGCTGAAGCTGCTCAAAGACATGCCCATCTCATCCAGCTCTTAACAGCTGATCTAGATGCTGCCTGGTGGGACTGTGGAGACCAGTCAGTGCTGACTTGTTCAATGGGGCAGAGTTAGGGAAGTGACTCCATACTGGTAGATGTATGTAGGAGGAAAAGAATCTGCATTCCCTTCAGTGGGCACTAGGTATAAGAGCCCCTCTGGTGCTTGTTCCTGCAGGTCCGCAGTATGGTACTCTGGAAAAAGCCTGGCATGCCTTCCTGACAGCTGCAGACAAACTGAGTGAAATTCACTTGGCTGTCCGGAACCACCTGGCTGGTGAAGATTCAGATAAGATCAAAGCCTGGCAGAAGGAGGCCTACCACAAGCAGATGATTGGAGGCTTCAAGGAAACAAAGGACGCAGAGGACGGTTTCCGAAAGGCCCAGAAACCCTGGGTGAAGAAGATGAAAGACGTAAGTAAAGTGTGAATGGGGAAAGAGAGATAAGGGTAGTTGAGCTGGCTGCCTGATTTCCAGAGCCACTGGGAAAACAAACTAGGTTAGCCAGAGGAGCAGAGGATTCCAGAGAGGAATGTGTAGCTTGAGGGTCTCATGTTCTTGTGGGTTTATAACTTCCTTCCGATACGGGAAGACTTTGGTAACAGGTTCTGTATTCCTGCACAGCAGGTGAGCACTGAAAAAGAGATCATTTGAAGGTAACCACCTCCCACTGGAGTATTGTTTACTAAATGCTGAACTGTATTCCTGTTTGGTGGCTGCAGACTGTAACAGATGTTAACATACCTCCTCTGAGTATTGGAGGATCAATGTGGGCAGGATCATGGCTTTTTCTGCATCCCTCTTCCTGCAGGTGGAGACTTCTAAGAAAAACTATCATGCAGCCAGGAAGGAGGAGAAAACGGCCCATACAAGGGAGAACCATGCCAAGGCAGACTCATCTGTCTCACAGGAGCAGATGCGCAAGTTGCAGGAGCGTGTAGAGAAGTGCACTCAGGAGGCTGAGAAGGTGCGAGTGTGTTGTATGGATGGGGGTCACGAGGATACTCCTTTCAAGGAAAAAGCAGTGGTGGGAATGTCCCTCAGGGAAATGACTCAGCTGAAACCTGTAAGAAGATGTGAAATCCTATCATCTGAGGTTTTAGTGAGCTAGACTGAGACTTTAGTAAATAAGGTCTCGGTCTTTGGAGTTAGGCAAGATCCTAATTTATAAATAAATTTAAAATAAAAAAGGAAAAAGTGTAGGGGATTTGGTGCAGGAGGTGGGACCTCTAGAGCTGAAGACCTGGCTACCAAAAATAGCTGTCCACAAGAGGGAAAGTATGGAAGGTCCTGTATGGAAGAGAGTAGTAAGAAAGAACAGGAAATTAGGAAAGAATATTAGGAGAGCAATGGACTGAGACATCAGCTGTGGGATTTCTTCTTATTTCTTTGGTGTATTTGTTCAACAGCACAGGGGGGAGAAAAACTTACCAGTCTCAAGTTATCAGTCTCAAGCCAGAGTAGAGAGGTTTGGTACTTGTTTGCCATCAGGGCAACACATCTCACCATTGCTGTGCTCGTGCTACAGTGCAAGGATCAGTATGAGAAGATGCTGGAAGAGCTGAACCGCTACAATCCCCGCTACATGGAGGACATGGAGCAAGTGTTCGAGGGCTGTCAGGAGGCAGAGCGCAAACGATTGTGTTTCTTTAAGGAGATGCTTCTGAATCTGCACCAGCATCTCAATCTCTCCACCAGCGAAAGGTACTGGCCCTAATGCAGAGGGGAATTCTGCCAACCTGGAGTGCTTAGGCTCTGGTGGGGTCTGCCAGTTCTGGTGTCTCTGGAACCTGCTTGCTTGCATCAGCCAGATCTTGCTCCTTCCCCTTTCAAGTGTATCTTAGAACTGGAATTTGGTCTCTTTAGAGTGACCAGTGCTGGAGTCTGTGATTGTAGGCAGGGCCAGGCTCCCCAGAGAGGATTTTCTGCCTTCAAACCCCTCCTTTTTCACTACTGCCCAGTATTGTTCTGTGTGTGTACTTCTATCCTATGAAATTGCCTCTATGTTGCTATATGTAATCCCAGGCTAAGGAATGTAACTCTATTGCCTTCTAGTATTGATGGTTATTCCACCCATTTTGCTGTTAGAGAGACCTTTTGTGAAATAGTGCCTCTAAGCCCACAAGTTGCCCTAAGTAGAGGTTATGCAGGGGTAACAGGCACAGCCAAAAACCTTCTGTGTCCCTTTTATTGTGGAGGCTACAAATCTGAGCCACCTCCCTGTCCGGGTGCAAGAATGTGCCGAGTTATTTCAGTGCTCACTTAATGAGCTGTGCTGAGAGCTGGCACTTGTGAGGCACTGCCACACCAAACAAGCCTGTCCTGTTTGCCAGGCTGACTCTCCAGCTAGGGAAGCTGTGTTTTCCTAGGGCTGAGTAGGTGCTGCTCTAGCATCCTTAATCCTGTGGGATTGAGGATGCTATGCAATTGTGTATGAGGTGAATCTCTTCCTTCCTACTTGGCTTTTGGGAAATTGCTGAGAGATTTGATTGCTGGTGGTTCTGTCTGTTTTGGTTGTAGCTTTCATGCCTTGTACCAGGATCTCCACCAAGTCATCATGGCTGCAGACAACCAGGAGGACCTGAAGTGGTGGCGCAACACTCATGGACCAGGCATGCCAATGAATTGGCCTCAGTTTGAGGTGGAGTAGCATTTCTAGAATGTGTTAATGCTATTTCCAAACAATTAGCTGCTTATCTGAAATTGGCAATTACTACTCTTGTGTTGGAAGGACCATGTCTTTGTCCAGCCTGCTCCGGATGTTGGGCTCTTCTGAAATTGTTGTGTTGTGAGCTGTCTGCTGTCCAAAGGGGCACACTTAGGCTGCTGAGCTGTACTCCAGCCATCCAGCTGCAGGGTCAAAGAACAGGAGGTGGTGCTCAGGGCTGTGGGACAGCTTTCTGATTATTTTCTCTTTTGTTGCACCTTGGGATTCAACAGAAATGAGCCTGTTATACCAGCAAGGCTATTGAGCTGACCAGTTCAGCTGCTACTAAAGTAAAACCTGGTCTTCTGTTTTTCTGTATTGGGCAGAAAAGAGCTTTTCTATTTGAGTGGCTTCATGGTATTACTGGTTTTCCCTGGACAGGAATGGTCCCTCGAAACACAAAGGCAAATCACCAAGAAGGAGAAGAGTGGCAAGATGGCTGATGATGTCACACTGACCAGCATTTTGCCTACACGAGATGGTGTTGTCTCACAGACCCCTCTGCAGACAAGGTAAAGACTGAATTCTGGGATACTCAGGTTAGGAAAAGTACAGTCCTGCCTAGGATCCTGAATGAGTTGGACTGATAGGAGTAATCTCTTCCTTAATTTCCTGTCTCTTGCCCATGGCCTTACCTGTGGCATTCTAGAATAGGCCATGTAGAAAATGATTTTGAGGGGATTTTTTGGTTTTTTGTCGAGCACGTTCTGCCTCACAATGTGCCTTCCTGGTAAAGATCTTCCTAGTGACAAGATTTTGTCCATTCTGACTACTGTCTGATTCTGGTATGCATTTTCCCAGTTCTTCCTCCCAGACAAGGTGAGAAGAGTCTGGGGTTGTGTGGCTTCCTAAATGAAGGCAACAAATTCTTAACTGGTTTTCCCTGGTATGGTGCTGAGTAGTACCTGATGAGTTTGGGTATAGCTGCTTCCCTTGCCAGGAAGCACACCTGGAGAATAGGGAGAGGCAGAACAGACTCATCCTACTGTCCCAGCAGCTGTCCTGCTTTAAAAGGTAGAAGCTGGCCAAAGTGAACTGAACAGAAAAGAATGGGGATATAGAGATTTTTCAAGGCCACTACTGTATTTCATAGTCAATTGGATTCAGGGGCCCTATTTGCTAATCTACAGGTTTTCTTATCAAGAGGAGCAGAACAGCCTCTTCTATGACGCCCTGAAGGCACCAACCCATGTGAAGTTAGTATGGAACATAGCCTCTGCAGGGTTTTTTTGGGTTCCAGGTGTCTGCTGTCCTCTGCTGTTCTTCCCCTCTGCTCTTGTCCCTGACTTGGAAAACATCATTCCAGACATCTCTTCAGGATGCAAAACTTAGTTTTTCCTCTGTCTTATTCTTGGCTGGAAAAACTCTGGATGCAGCTGGGCTCTCCAGTTAGGACTGGCCTTCCTTGTGTGAGAGGGTCTGCTAGAGTAGGAGGAGGTCATGAAGAGTGTATGTGTGTGAAAATACTTTGAGAGTGAGTTATCCTCCTGGTCCTTAGGGTTCTAATGCTGGGGTACTTTCAACAAAATCTGATATTTCCTGGGATCTCTCTCCCCTGTTTGCCCTTGCTTGACTTTTGGGCCTCTTGCAGCCTGTCCTCTAGCAGAGCAGGCTCAACGGGAGTCAGGGTGGTGCATGATTCAGGAGGAGGTGGGTGAAACATCAATCCACTAACAAGCACCCTGTCCCTTCTCACCTTGCACCCACACAGTGGAGGGAAGGAAGACATTTCGGAGTGGTCAGATGAGGACACTCCCAAGAAGTGCCTGGATGCCAATGGGCATGAGGAAGACCTAAAGGTACCAGGTGTGCGGGTACGAGCACTCTATGATTACACAGGACAAGAGGCTGATGAGCTGAGCTTCAAAGCAGGTACAGAAGCACTAATCTCTTGCTAACCTTTCACTGTCCTCACTTGGGCTCACTGAATCATTAAAACACTCTGTAAGAATTGGATGTCCACTTGAAAACTGACATTTATTCTTCCCTTGGTCTGACCACTGACACCTCCTTGGAGGTGGATGACACAGTGGGAAATGCAGTTTCTTTCTAAACCAGAGGGCAGTGAGGCCACATGGAAAGAGATTGTCTAGACCTCGGTCAGAGTGCAGGGAGAGCAGACCCCTGCCTCTTCTTATTTGGAATTGTGTCTTGAACCTTTATTAAATGCTTCTCCCTTGCACCATTGATATAAAAATTGCATGGGTGTTCTGGATTGCCTTTTTAAATAATGTGAAGATAGATAGTTTGGGAGAAGCTCACCTGACTGACATGTACTACTGAAAGCAGAGGTCAGCTGGCAAAAAACAGCTGTGCAAATGGGTATCTTGAGAATGGAGCTCCTGGCTTCCAGCAGAGGATTGAGCACTAGAGCAAACAAACCTGTCCCCTTTTCTTCCTTTAGTTAAACTTAAGTTTGCATGTGCCCTCGTGTCATCTTCAAGTGGACATTATGATCTTGGGAGTGTCTCTGATCTTGCTTGTTTTGAGTTTTACATGGTATCTCTGTGCTATACCTCTCCAAAACACACCCATGGAAAGTCCATGAAGTCCTTCAGCAGCAGGGCCTTGTGCCTGAGGCCAATATCTGTGCTGCAGTGTTACCACACTAGTAAACTTCCTAACACCAACTTGTTGCTGTAAAATATCCTGCAATATGGGTGCTCTAGAACTTGACTTTGTTCTTTCTTCCCACTCAGCTGATGAAATGGGGTATGATTTGTTGATTTTCATGCCTTACTGGCCAAACCAGACACTCCATCATGGAATAGGCATTTTGGGTCCTAACAGCCAGAGCTCAGCAGCTTCTTGTATTTCCTTCCCACTTGCCTATCAGAGGAGCCACTAAGAAAAATATGACTCTGATCTCTATGATCTCTTTGGCTTGTAAGCAGGTTCCTTAGGGAGAGAAAAGCAGGCAGAACTTTAGGGCACAAAAGATTTCTGATGCTGAGTAAAAGAAGCAAAGGTCTGTTTAAGTTCCTTGGCTGAGGTGATAGTACTGAGTATAAATACTGAAGAGATCAGTGATTCTGGCTTTGATTAAACTGCATTATGGTAAGAGTGTTGATAAGGGGAGAAGAGTATGATTGAGAGCAATAGTCTTGTTTTTTATCAAGTCATCTTAGATGGGTAAAAATTTCATACTACCTTTCTCAAGGCTGCCTCCTAATGACTATTCTTACTTTTAGGTGAAGAACTAATGAAGATTAGTGAGGAAGATGAGCAGGGCTGGTGCAAGGGCCGACTTCTCACTGGTCAAGTTGGACTCTATCCTGCTAATTATGTTGAGAAGGTTGGATCATGATTGCTGCTGCCCTGCCAGTGCCTCACAGCCATACCAGCATCTCCTGCAGAGGTCACTGGGTCACTCCTGGCCCTAACCCACCTTTGCAGTATATCCAGCAGCTTCTGGACTTTAAAGGCACATATTCCATGTAACTAATGCTTCATTTTAAACATCTAGATCTGTAGGGATTTTCTAAAAAATAAACAAGGATGAATAAAGACTTTTCTGAACACTACAGTAGTGTAGGAGTGCAGAAAGAAACAGAACCTTTTGACTTGCACTCAGTGAAAAGGAGGTGTTTTCATGGAGCTCTGTAAAAGACAGAAAGCATACTTCCTTGACTTCAATGCACATGTATTGTATATAGGGTGTGGAGGTCTGCCCTGCTTCCAGACCTCTCATTCAAGGAATTTTGAATATGCAGGGTAATAGGGAACTTTTACCATTGTTTCCCCTTTTTAGCTCCATCAAGCTGACTTGGCAGAAAGCTCTTTATTCTACCATGTATTTTATAAGTTTTCAGTATCCCTCACCTGCAAGCTTGTTGGCTTCCCTGGTAAGGCAGCTGGTATAAGTGATACAGCTTCAACCTGAACATCCCTTTTCACTGTCCTCATATTTATTGGGATAACCCCAGGAATGAATGAGAGTACAGCTGAGGCACAGGAGAAAGAACCTTCTGTCTTGCATGGTGTGGCTGTTCAGGCTAATGAGTTGGGAACAGACCTGTTGTGCAGCAAGTTGCAGTTGACTGAATGCTCCCTGAGGTAAAATGGACTTTGACACGTGCTGAAGGCTGGTTTTAACAAAATGACAGTGATGTTCCAGAGGTGTTCTGCTTAGGATTCCTAAATTCACTTGTGTATGTTGGGGTTTCTAATGCATCTAGATTATTTTGGCTACACCTCTCTTCAAGAGCACTTAGTGCACAGCAGAGACCCTCTTTTTTTCCTTTCCAATATCTTTTTGACTTACACAGGGCTAGAAGTGCACTCCCTGTTTTGCCAAAGACCCCTGCACTGTGGTGAGGGTTGCACTGTGGAAGCTGCCTGCTGGCTGGCACAAATTACCCAGAGAGGGGTAACTCTACTTTGTTGTCCTGAATTGCTGCAAGTGCACTTATGCCCAGTTGTTAAGTGCCATTCAGCAGGGAGGATGTATCAAACATCTTTATCTCACCTGTCCTTCTGCTTTTGAAAGTGTGTGAGGCTGCTGGGAAGACTTGGCATCCTGATGGTCTGCATATTCCAACAGAGGGACTGATAAACCCAAGAGCTGGAGGGGAAAAAACTGGAAAAGCTCCTATTGTTGGAGAAACAAAGGCAAACAAGCAGGTGCTTAAAAATGGCTTAGTTTTAGTACATCTGCTCAAAACTGCTGCTGAAATGCATTTTGAGTTTGTAGTAACCTTCTGTAGTGCCATTCTTATTCTGGCCTAGCAAGTGTGAGTGACCAGGCCAAGTCAGATTCACAAAACTCAGTCAAGCCTCCACCAACCACTTGGGGTCAACCGCTTCAGAGGTGTTTGGAAAAAAGGTGCTACACATAAGGAAGTCTGAAGACATAGGTGAACATCAGGATTCAGTGACCTGGTATTGTGTTAACAGCAGCTAGTAAGCCAAAATGTAGACTGAAACAGAGGAGGGGATGGACATATTCAAACACTGTTAATTTATGAAGATTAAAGTATCCACAAACATCTCAGTGCCTGGCTGACAACAGAAATTAACCTTTTACAGCATACTGGATGCCTTGAAATGTAGTCTGCCATGGACAAAGAGATGGGAGACTAATGCTATTTAGTGCTTTTGTGAGACCACAGAAACTTAGAGTTGAAAAGTTTTGCTTGAAATATTCCTAGCACTGTACTTCATGAATGGGGAAGAGGGCTGCAAACCAAAGGAATAGGAAGGCTAAAGCATTTTTCTCAGTCTATTATGTCATTTCTCAATAAAAGAGAAAGTATTTCCAAAATCAATTAACTATCTAAGCAACAGACATTAAAAATGCCTGGATTTAGCTATGAATTTAATTAGTATTCTAGGTTCAGTATCTGAAGATACCTCTACGCTTATGCCATGTAATTAGAGGTGTTGGTGTATAAGCACTTGGATTTATTTAAAGATCCAGTCTGCTTTCCGTTCTGAGTCCCAGGTAAAAGTATCATTAGTGCTGTGCAGTAATTGCAAGTGTTCTACTTGCTGACCCACAAAGGAATGATTTGTTGCTCCTTTGTCCTAGCTCACATGAATGTGAAGAGAGCCATGCCTGCCAGGCTTCTGAGAGAACTGAAACTAAAACAGCACTAAAATGCCCTGAGATGTCCTATAAACAATACTGAAGTTTCCCTGATTAACCTGCATATTTCAAACACTAATGCTCGACTTTCATGTAAGGTCAAAAAATGGTAGAAGGGAGCTAGAGAGGATGACATGGAAAATTGACTTTAACTCTTCTGTGTTCTTGTCAGGCTGTAATTAGGGATGGAGCTAGGTGTGGTCATAACCTGCTGAAGGACAGAAATATCCAGCAGACAGGACCTCTGATTACAGTACAAACAACCTGAAATTCCACAGGACAAAGTCTGAACAGACTTTGTTTGTCCTAGGAAAACATGACCACCTGATTATAGTGGTCTGCTTTAAGGTTTCCAGAAATAGTGACATATTGCATCTTACATGAACAAGTTTCCTAAGGAATATTTGTACATCAGAAATTCCTGCCACGAGCTGAAGTCATGAACAGTAGACACCGCATTGAGAATGAAAAATTGCTTGGCTGGACAATACCTCAGTAATGGCATGGCACTTAGTCCTGGCTACCCAAAGCCATCTGGATTAGTAAAAGAGAGCCTGTGTAGTAAAGATCCAGCTGGAGGGAAGGAGAAAAAAAAAACCTGAACCAACCCACACCTAATGATCTTATATTAAAGTAATAGCTCTGTCTGGATATTGTGGTTTTTCACAGAAGCAAATGAGGTTTTGTTAACCACAAAGGTTCTAGTTGAAGCTTCTGTGACATGCCAAAAGTTTTGTGTGTGAACAGAGACATGTACACATAAACTAATTGCTGTGCCTGAATTCCAGAAGGCCAGTGAAGCCTGTTCTTCCCCCATGGTTTTTGTAAAAAAATACAAATGCATCTCTGTGCCTGATGGGCAACACAGTGAATAATTATCTAGTGTTTTTTTTAATAAAGCCGTTCCTTGTGGAAAGCCCATACACCTGTGGTTAGCAGATAGTTAATTTGATTCTGGCATCTACCTGGAAAAGAATTTTGGAACTATCATGCAAAGCTTGGATTTCCTGTTGTTGATGAATTTTTATAGGAAGAGGAAGTTAAAGATTCTCTGTGACATCCATTTCCCCAAAGTAGCAGCTCGGCTTGCCTAACCCAGTGATGGTCTTGCCCTATAGGCAAAATCTGGGCCACAGAGTCCACAGGCCAGCTGTGCTGTGGGATAGTGGCTGAGTTGTGGTTAGCCTCCAGCTCTGGGTGGCACTCCCACAGCCCTGCCTGGAGCGTGGGGCCAATGCTGTTTCAGTTTACTTTCCATCCCAGTTCCCATCCCCTGTGTCCTTGTGGCTGTTTTGCTTGGCACTAAGCACCAAGGCAGGTGCAAGTATGTGGCAATCCTGCACAGAGACCCTCAGTGCTGTTAAAAACTATCCTGCACTGCCTCTGCTCCTGACCTGTTTGCAGGTGCAGCCCAAGGCCACAGCTGTGAGGCTGTGGAGCTCAGCTCTGTTGTCTCCTGCACAGCAGGCTCTGTGTGAACTGGAGCTGCCTTGGTTGCATTTGTGGAGCTGCTGGCATTATGCTTAGGGACAGCAGACTGCAAAAATCCCTTCTGTTTGTGAAGAAAGCTGGTGTTGCAGCCAAAATGGGCTTGAACACTCCACTTAGACCTGTAGGTGATAATTTCTAGGGTAACTGCACTGAGACCAGCTGCTGACAGATCATGGGGCTGAACATGAGACAAAGCCAGTGCCACCAACCCCATCCTGACCCATGGAAATGTGGCTGGAAAACACCCACTGCAGGCTGGCAGCAAAGGTTGTGCAAAATAAACAATAGTCAGGTGGCATGATACAAGGCAAAATGCCTTCCGAGGGACCTTGCACCAAACCAACCCAAAACCAGAAAAGCAGAAACAAAAAACTTGCAACCATGTGTTGAACCACTGCCCAAGTCCAGGCTACAAGGAGCTGAAAAACTCTAGGCTGCAAGGAAGTAGTGAGACTTTCCCAAGCTACCAAGGTTCTTAGCAGATCAAAGAGGATTAATTTGAGATGATGAACAATCCTCCAAAAGGGAGGGAAAGGGGGCAGTGGAGTAGGTTCTTTAACTGGAAGAAACTGGCTAGTTATCTTTATAACATTTTGATGGCTCCAGTGAAACTTTTCCAAACTAAATTTCGGGCCACATCAGCTCAGCTGCTTTCAGCATACCCATGTTCTGGCCATGTCCTTCTGTTTATCATCATTCAGTAACCCTGCTTGCAGAGGTTTCTGGCTTGTCAGTCTCTCAGTTTAAGGCAATTAGCTGCAGCTTGAGACACCTCAACAGGTGCAGTGGTGCTCAGCACTTCTTCCCCCTTAGTGTAGGGGTCCATAAGCTCTCCTCTTCAGTTTCAGCAATTTCACTAGGTCCTTCTAGTTACACATCCTGTGGTTCCTTCCTCCCTGCATTCCCATTCTGTCCAAGCAGCTGGAAGTCTTCTTCAGGTCCTCCACTCTCCCCCTTTGATTTCACTACCTCCTTCCTGAGTCTATTGTTCCTCCTTCCAGCAGGAGGCTGACGCTAAAACAGTCATTGCCCCCAGCTGTGACCACAGTAACCCTTTCTCTCAAATTCTCTTCAGGGCTTCCCCACAGGTTCCACACAGTTCCTAAGGAATGCTGTATCCATAATTCTACGGATGTTTGTTTCACCAGTGGCTTAAATTATGTGTTCCTTAAACCTTTGCTGGCTTTTCTCCAAACCACAACACTTGCAAGACTTGCATAAAATTGTGTAAGTTGTAAACTTTATTCACTCTACACATACTGTATTAGCTCCTTATCTTAGATCTTGCTGGAGATTGCATGGAGCCAGTGAGTGACATGACTACCTGCCTTGTTGATATACCTTTTCCTAGGGAGGCAGGTACTAATTACACTCAGTCTACCACACTGGCAGCCTGGTCAGCCACAGCCCTCAGCCAGCTGCTTCCGTTGCATCAATCCAGGTGAATACATGGCAGGGCAGTTTGTTGACTTGACAGAAACCTAACCTAACCCAAGGAAAAATTTTCCATGTGATCCCTGAAACCACAGATAATTAGGAGCATCTTCTTACCCACTGTCTCTTTCAGCTGGGAAAGAGCACACCTGCTGAGAATCTGCCCCTTGTAGTGAGAAGGAGAATGCTTTCTGCTCAGTTCTCCTCCATTCATGGGCTCCTTCCACTACTGATAATAGTCAGGCTGCCCTGAAATACTGAGCAGAGCTTTCTCCAAGAGTTACTGGCTATCCCCAAGGGAAATTGTGTGGATTAGTTAGTGTCTGTGAACTACTTAGTAAGAGAGGAGATTAAAAAAAAAATATTTGTGTTAGGAATTGCTTCTTTGCCCAAGGCATCATTGTAGATTTCTAGTACCCCACTGTGGTGTGAAAGAAAGGATTACAGGCAACCTTGCCCCTGATAAGTCACAGTTGTACTAATTACCAAAGAAGAGGAACAGCCTTGCTTTTGATGGGTTGCAGCTGTGACTAATGAAGATAAATGGGATAAAAGGGTGGGTTGGCTGGTCAGAGAAGCCTAGCCTAGGAGCCTTTTGAGGAAGAGGACACTGAGAATAGAGGATGTGACTGAAGAGAGCCTTGAGGAAGGTAGAGGAGCCTGAGGAAGAAGGAAAGATCCAGAGAGCAGAAAGAAGACTAAAACAAGGAAGAGAGATGCTGCTATAAGAGATCTCCTGTGGGTTCAGTCTGGGTCTGATGGAGTTAGAGCCTGCTGCTGGAGCCTGCAGTCAGAGTTGAGCTAGCTGAAGGCCTGTGGTCAGAGTCTGCAAACTAATATTTGCACACAGTACAGGAGGAAATAACCAGTCCGGGTCTGCAGCTGGACCCCACAGTAGGGGCTTGCTGTAATCAGAGTCAGGATGGCTAAACAATAAGGAAGAATAAACTGGGACACTTTTCATGCTGTTAAATTGCTGTCTTGGCTCATTTCTACCCTGGTGAGAAGTCTATTTCTATTCCTAACAAGAGGTTGGCTGTGACATCCCACCACTCAGCATTGTGATCCATGGGAAACTGTATCTCCCTTGTAATTTTTTGGGTAGTTTACTGAATTTGCTAGCCCCTTTCCCAAAACGTCTCATTCAGCAGAAGTGTGAGAGGCCAATAGGGCTGAATAGGAGAGGAGGACTCAGCCACCTCATCTCTTTCCAGCACAGTCCTATCACCCATGTTCTTTGCCTGGGCAGTGAGAAAAGAGCAAGGTCACTTTTTCACTCTACCACTCTGCTTTTGGACAGACTCATAGAGAATTACTTTCTCTTAACTTTGGCTCAGGCCTGAAAGTGCAGGGCATGTTTCACCCCTATCACAGGTGAATCTCCCTAGCTCTTTCACACTAACCTCACATGTTCTCAGATAACCAGGCCTTCTGTATTGCAAATGTGTCCCTGGTGTTATGGAAGACTCCAAGAGCATGCCTAGTCACAATCCTTTGCTCTCTTGGGTAGTGCTGGGAACTATCTTTTATTGGCAGAGGTGGATAACAGCAAGGTGATCTCTGATTAGAAGGCTACATCAGGCTCAGAGTCTGGTGTCCCAGCATTCAGGAGGAAAGAGGTAGATGTCAGATGGGATGTAAATGGAGAGGGAAGCTGAGAGCCAAAAAAGGAGGCTGCCAGCTTGGAGCTCAGAAATTCAGCACTAAAGCACATGAGATGCAAAAGAAACATGCAGGAAATAGCAAGAACAGTGCAGTGACAGCACTCATTCACAGGGAACAGTCAGCAGCAGGAGGTCTTTCCTGTACTGACAAAGGCAACAAAAAGAAGCTGATTATTTCTCAGACCAGCAGCATGCTCTCCCTGCTGCTTTTATGCAAAACTGATGGACAGATCAGGAGCCTTGCCAGGATCTGAAGCAACCAGCATGGATTTGAAGGCCTGCAAGAGACCTTGCTGAGGTAGAGAAGCTAAAATAACCCTGCTGTAGCAAGCATTCCGAGGACACAATGCAGTGAACAGAAACCCTGTGTCCTCCCTGGAGGAGAGGAGCTTACACTGTATCTCCCCATGTTTCCTAGCACAGACCAGCAGAGACAAAGTGTGACACTGACCTACTGGCCTCTGAGGCTGCCTTGGCTCCTCCTGAGCACGTGCCATTTCTCTCTGTCATAATTTAACCCTGCATCCAAGCATCACACAGCTTGCTCCACCTACCCCACACCACCCACTGGGATGGGGAAAGGACTTGGAAAAAGGTAAAATGACTGGGTGGAGATAAGAACAGTTTAATAACTGAAATAAAGTAAAATATAATAATAATAATAGGAACGAAGGAATTAACCCCAAGAAAAACAAGTGATGCACAATACAACTGCTCACCACCTGTTGACTGATGCTCATTCCATTCCCAACACAAGAAAGAAACAAGCAGAGGAGGGGAGCAGCACCACACACTGATGATGACAGGGCAGGAACAAGCAACAGGCTGAGGCAGCTCCAGCCACCAGGAACACAAACACTCCCAATGCAGGCTCATCATCTGAACTCCCTCCTCTACACAAGATGCAGCTTGTACAACCCAGCACCAGAGACTCCCTCTCCTGCCCTTCTGTAGCTTCACCTGTCATGGCCCTGAATGCACTAATAGGCCTTGTCCAGAGCAGCCTCATCTGCAGCTCTACCCAAAGCCCCTGCCCATGGGGTTTGGGGAGGGTGTGTTTGCATTTAAGCTCAGCCCAGTTTCCAGGCTATGTTAGAGGAGTAGTAGTCTCTGGCTGTGCTTTCTTGATCTTAACCTGTAGGCTGGCTTTGATGCCTGACCTCAGGCTTGCCTTGCCTTATCACCACAGACACACCTGGCAATCACTGGGCCTGATCCTGACCCAGTTTGACTGCAAGCAACCTCATCACCATGAGCTTGTCCAGCTACCTCAATTCTTGGTCAAATCCAAACACTATGCTAGGCCTGCCAGGCTCTCTGTGGTCAGGTAGTGTGGGAATGGGCCATGCCTGATGAGGGCCCTGGCTGCTGGCCTCAGGAACAGCCCCTCACAGCTCTCCTTATCCTAGTGTGCAGCCAGCCGTTATTGCACCCTGACATCAGCTCTCCTGGTATGACTGCCAGGACAGCTGCACCATGAATGGCATCAGGGAACTCAAAATAGCTGTGAGGAAAATGCTATCAGTTACTTTTACCTGCATTGCTTCTCCAGCACGTGTGTGTAATCCCAGAAATGGCATACAGGCACCATTAAGGTAGTAGAATAAAAGCAACAGAAACAGGGGACTACTGAAGACAGGACTGCTGCCAAGAATGAGCTCTGTCAGGCTAGGTCAGGCTTCACCACCCAGCTCAGAAACTCATCTCAGAGCAGCTTCAATCAGATGTGTCAGCCAGACCAGAAGCCTCTCATCTTACTGCATGTGCCTACCATATCAGGTCTCACTGTGATCATACAGTTAGAGCTTTGCTGATTTCCAGAACAAAAGACCCTGCTAAACCTGCAAGGGTTTTTCTGCAGGGCTCTTTTTTTTCCTCAACAACTCTGTTGCTCCTGTTTGCATCTCTATGTCCCAATACTTTATGTATCTTCCTAAGACCATGAGTCCTAGGTTCCCATTACAAGGAATTCTATTGTCTACCTTAATATCTGTGGAAAATGTGGAAATGAGTGAAATGAGATAAATTTAAACTAGTTAAGATAGTTGTCTTGTCCAGATATTAGTACCTTTAAGAGTTTCTTTTAGTGACAAGCTGGTGCTGCAGAGCAACCTCTTTTCAGAGGAAGAAAATCCCATGCATTCCATCTCTGCAATACCATGCTACTGATTAACTTTTGCTGTTCTCATTGCTCTGCAGCAGTCACTTTTTTTTTTTTTTTTTTTTTTTTTTTTTTTGGTAAAGCATGAAATAGACTATATGCCATTGACTTTTAGTTCACAGCAAAACCATATCTTTTCCTATTTTTCTTGCATTATAACTGAATAACTTTCTAGCCAATACCCTACTACTTCTAGGCAGGTAAATCAGCAGTTAAGGGCCCTGACATCATCTTTGCTCTGAAGTAAAAACTTCCCTAGCTCAATTACTGCCTCATGATGCCTTGATTACTGCACAGCCAAGTAATACCTTCCTGAGAGGTCTCCTCTGATTAAATCAGGACTATGAAGATGGAGAACAGTCTGAAGGGGAAGTCATACGAGGTGTGAAGTCACTCGGTTTTTCGGGCCCGGAGGAAACTCCTGGGACCTCATCCCTCAGTATGGTCTTTGATATCCTCAGGAGGGGAAGCAGAGGGGCAGGCACCGATCTCTTCCCTTTAATGACCAGTGTCAGGACCCGAGGGAATGGCCTAGAGTTGTGTCAGTGGAGATTCAGTTTTGATATTAGAAAAGAGTTCATCACCCAGAGGGTGTTAGGGCACTGGAACAGGCTCCCTAGGGAAGTCACAGCACAAGCTTGACAGAGCTCAAGAAGTGTTAGGACACATGGTGTGTGACTCTTAGGGATATCCTGTGTAGGGCCAGGACCTGGACTCGATGATCTATGTGGGTGCCTTCCAACTCAGGACATTCTGTGGCTCTGTAAATCATTTCCAAATCACCATTCGTTTGCCATTGTACCAGGCCCGGTGCCCTGAAGCCGGCTGCTGGAGCAGGTGATACCTGTAAACGCTGCTCTGAGCTATTTCCCCGGTGGCAGATGACCCAGGGCAGGCACTGCCCCACTGCTATTCCAAAGCGCCCTTCTCTCGGTCCGTGCCCGCAGCGGCCCCCAAAGCAGGGGCACAGCCAGCGCGGCTCCCACGGGAGCTGTGGGGCTGCCGCAGGCGCCCCGAGCTCTCGGCGCTCTGGGGCGGGCAGAGGCCGCTGTGCGTGAGCGATGCCGTGGCCCCCGCGAGGCGCCGCGGCCTCGGTGACCCGGAGTAGCGCGGCCTCACACCCCGGCACCGAGGCAAAGCGCGGCCCCGCTCTCTTCTCGCCGGCCGCGGCGGAGGGGGCCGGCCCAGCACGACTCTGCCGCGGCCGCGGCGCCGATTGGGCCCGGCCGGCCGCCGTCCCCGCGGGGGTGTCTGGGAAGGAGAGATCATGGCGGCGGAGCCGAGCAAGACGGAGATCCAGACCCTCTTCAAGCGACTTCGGGCAGCGCCGGCCAACAAGGTAGCGGGGAGCGGCCGGGGTCCGCCGGACTGTCCGCGCCGGGCTCCTACCCCGCGGCCTCGGCCTGCGCTCCGACCGGGCCCCGCTGGGCTCCGGGCCGCGCTGCGGTGGCTGTTGGGGCGGCCGGGCAGGGGCCCTTGGGGAGCACCTGGGCAGAGCGGCCGGGGCCGCCGAGCTGTGGCAAGGGGTGCCGGAGTGGCGGAGCCGTCGCTTCAATCTGGCTGTCCCTCTGCCTTCGCTTTAGTCGTGCTTCGACTGCGGCGCCAAGAACCCGAGCTGGGCCAGTATCACCTACGGGGTCTTCCTGTGCATCGACTGCTCCGGCGTCCACAGGTCCCTGGGCGTGCACCTCAGCTTCATCAGGTGCGTGGGGAGCGCGGTTCCCCGGCAGGCCTGCAGCAGCCATCCCGCCTTGGGTGGGAGCACGCAGGGGCTGGGAGAGAAGCCTTATCACGGAGCGATCACCTCCGTGTTTATGTGCCTTGCTCGCTGGAGGTTCTGGGTCACTCAGCACTTCCAAAATGGAGTTTCCAAAGCACCTCAAGTGCAACGTCGATATGTAGCTTTCGCTAACCTTGCAGAAACGCTGTCTGGACTTGGCATTGTAGGAGCAGAGACGAGAGTGCAGCGTGTGAATCTTGCCAGTAAGGCAGCAGTATGGTGTATATGCTTTTTTGTAATGCTGATCAAGGCAAAAAGAGGAATACTGTATAATCTTTTTGGTATCAGCCTAACGGGGAAGATGGTGTTGGCTTTTTAGCCTAGTTTTTGTTTTCAGTACTTGTAAAAATTAGCACTTTAAGTTAACAGAACTGTGACCCTTACTTGTTAGGAGAGAAGTTGAGTGACTGGTATGAGGCACTCTGTGTCCCTTAGCTGTACTTGGATGTGTTCTCAGTTGCTTTGTCACATGTTTTGGCCTAACCTGTGGGACGGGCTGAATATGAGTCTCTCATGTTGTGAGATCACATGTAGAACGAAAGTTCATGACTGTGCTTTCCTAGCTCGAGCTCTGTCCTCTAAACAAGCAGTACAAGGGAGAGATTCTCAAAATTTGGATAAAAGCTGGTCTTTTTCCTCACTTTAGAAGTTGAAATTAATTTTTTATAGGAGCATAGAAATTCCCAAGATGTTCTTTCTACCTTTGCCTCCTACACTTTGGAATAGTAGTGGGATATCTGACCATTTTAGATCAGAGCTTGGTTTATCATTTGGTTTGCCTGGAAACCAAATTAATGGAAATAATTGGTTCTCACACAGGTCCACAGAGTTGGATTCTAACTGGAACTGGTTCCAGCTGAGGTGTATGCAAGTGGGCAGTAATGCCAACGCGGTGAGGAGCCTCTGTAGGCATTTTGCTTGCTTTCCCTCTTGCTGATCCACATGCTGTTTTTCTTTGTCCCTTTCCTTTGTGCTTTCTTGGTAGCAGTCTCATCTGAAATGTGTAATGAAGCGGGGCATTTGTCAAGAGTGCTTGGAAGTCATACTGTCACCTTTGCATGCATTGTTGTCTGGTGTGTAGATCTCTCATTTTTTTGCACCTCATTAAATGAGAGGCATAGCCTTCTTAAATGATAGGAGTTAATAACACTGATCAGTTTGAAAGCTCATGCTCAGCATTGTGACTCAGAATCATCCCTCTGTAGAGAAGATGGATGATTTCCATAGGCCCCTGGAGTGACACTTCTTGTAGAAAGCTGCTCAATGAATGGTTGGTTCCTGCTGTGCTCTCAGTTTGTCATCCTCTGTCTCTGGGAAGTTTTAGGTTGCTGTTGAGTTTGTCTAGTGCTTGCTTGAGGATGATCTAGCAGTCAGGAGACTGACTATTCCTCTCTTTTCAGACTGCTTTCTTCCGCCAGCACGGCTGTACCACCACAGATGCCAATGCTAAATACAACAGCCGAGCTGCCCAGATGTACAGGGAGAAGATCCGGCAGCTGGCAAGCGCGGCCATGGCCAAGTACGGCACTGAGGTGAGTCTGGGAGCTCTGGAGTGCTGGATGGCTACTGCTGGATGCTGAGTCTTGTAGGAGACCTTCTTTTTTGCCTCTCCTCTCTTTAGTTGCTTATAGATGGACTGAGTGGAGCCCCTGGGCACTCCCCTGACAAGAGTGATGCTGATTTCTTCATGGAGCACACACAGGTGAGAAGAGCTGCCTAAACCAGGCAGCCTTAATAGCTCTCCAATAGCCAGCTGTTCAGCCAGGAGCAGTCCCACTTAGCTTGGAAGGTTTCTAAATTGTATAATTATTCAGTAGTGACATGGAGAAAGTCAGATTCAGTCATCTGCCTGGGATATAGTCACAGATCTGAACAGTCCCTGTAATATCCATGTCCTTTGTTTTGGAGACCATCTTTAGCTTCAAGAAGTACTCAAAGCTACCAGCAAAGCCCTGGAAGATGCTTTGTGTGCTGTGTTAATGCTTAGTTTCTTTGTACAGTTAAAGCAAGGACTAGCTATTACTTTGAATTTCTGGTTTAGAAGAAACTTTTCAGTGCACAGACCCTGGTAAAGTGGATTTGGGCAACTGCACCATGTCAGGCAGACTTTCTCAGGTAATGTAAGAATTGGCTGTATGGCAAATAGAGACAGTGAAAGTGGAGATTAATTTTTTCCAGGAAAACTCATTCACACTTTCTCCCAGATTTAAACTCATTTCCTTTAACCTGGGAAGTCCTCACATCAGCCAGCTTGCCAAATGATTCTGTCATTCATCCTGGCCTTACAAATCCCTATTATTCTGCATTCTTACATTCAACTTAACTTCCTTCTGTTTTTTTTAAATTTTTGTCCCTGCTAAGTGAATGTGACTTGTCCATATGTTATGTTCAAGGAAGGCATAGTCTGAAGTTTGGAATAAGTTTCCTTTGGCCTAAAATTTGATACAGGTCACTAAACCTGTAGTAAATTCAGGATTGTTTGGTTCATTTGTCTTCTGCAAATAACTGGTGTGAATATCTCCTTGCAGTCTTCCAGTACCTGGGATGTAGCAGATGCCAGCCAGAATCCTGCACAGTCTTCTCCAGAGGTGGAGAAAGCAGCAAAGTCATCAGAAGGCAGCGAAGTTTCGAGTGAGTTCTTTACTGAATAATTTCTCCAAGAACTTGCCTTCATTTCCAGGAGAATACAGTTCTGTACCACTATTGAAAGGCCTGAACTTATCCTTTGGTTCAGGCCTGAAGGAGTGGAAATTCTGTGCACTCTTACGATGTTTAATTAAATTAGTGGAGACTTCTCAAAACACTGCTCCATTTGGGCTCAGTTCTTCACTTTTCCTGAAATGCACACCAGGTTTTGGGGATTAGTTGCCCCACTTCCCTGCTTTCAGACACAATTATTTATCTAAACACTCTTCTCCACCCTTGAATTTGGTGGGTCTGAAAATTACATAGGACAGAAAATTTTCTAGGGTGAAGGAAAAGGAGAACAAGAACCTGGGGGCATAGCTGTAATTTGAAGCAGCTGTATTTCTCTATAGAGTGTTTGGTTTCTTTTACTGTGAAGGAATAATATGCTTTGTGGAGATGTAAAGTTGTTTTGCTTGGGAAATGGTTTATTTCAAGCTGTAACTGGATTTGTGAGGACAGAGGAGCTAGGAGAGATGTAGTGGAACTGAGAACATACTGGAAAGAAAAGGGTTGAGAATCAATCTGCTGAATGTTCTCTTCTGGTTTTGTGCCCACAGATCCCAGCCAAGGTCCATCTATTGACTTGTTGAGCACATCTCCTAAAGCTCCGCTAGGTAAGACTCCACTCTCAGATCAGTCTTACTCTTATACCCACTGCTCAGTAGTAAGCTCAGTGAAGCTGGAAGCAATGAGTCAGTTTCCAGAATGTCTAAACGAACTTGTCTCTCTGTTGAGCCAATACTTAGGATGTTCCTGAAACCCAAAACCTAGTCATAGTTTTCTGGAGGTTTCCTCCTTGTTTGGATAATTGAGTTCAAAACTGTTGCTTTTTCAAAAGCATGTTTTCCTGGTTTTGAGCTTTGGACAAAACTTGGCACTTGCATATCTAGAACTTAGGTGATCAAGGCCACATGGCTGGTTTTTTTTTTTTTTTTTTGCTTTGTTTCCCCACAGAACCTTTGGAGGCAAATGAGTTCATAGCTTTCAGAATAATAGGGATTTGTATTTAATTCTTCCCTGCCATTACTGTCCTGGCTGCACACAGAACGTCTAGCTGGAGCTTCTTTCCTTATTGAAGCATGCTCCTAGCTCACAGTGGGTTCTGGGTGGAAGGCTGTGTCCTCAAGTGTGTGTTCATGCCCCGTGTTTTGCGTCTCTTCCTCAGACGTGTCCATGTGTCTGTCAACACAAGGGGCTGCTCCTGCTGGAGGTAACTGGCTAACAGCTGGCCTGCACTGGCGGCTTGTGACAACTCTGCTTGCCCCTCCTGAGACTCTGCCTTCAGCTCTAACTTGAGCTTCCTGTGCTTAGAGGGAGAGAACAAGACAAAGCCTATATTGTTGTATTGAGATCTAAACCAGATATGTCATACCTGTAAAGAGACCTTATGAACATTTCTGTTAAATGATTCCTGAAAGATAAAAAACCCCAAACACAAACCCAAACAACCTCGAATCAAGGAACAATGGGCAGAAAACGGTTTCAGATACTGTGAATGTTTTGAATCCCCTTATTTAAAAATACTTACCATAAGACTAGAAAAGACAAAATATATCAAGAATAATTTATGGGCTAACAGAAGTCATGTGGTTGTAGAAAGTCAGGAGGTACACACACATGCACAAAAGAAAAGCCCAACAAGGGTAATAAAAGATTTTTGACTTACCTATAGGAAGGTGGAAAATGTTTTGGGCAGTCCCTCTCTGTTTTGTTCTTACACTTTTCCCCAGACATCTGCTGCTTGGCTGGCCCTTGTCTGGTTATAGAAGTGTGGCATGCCCTCCAGAGTGACAAGTGCAAGGTGTTGGGGAACCTATTGCTTTTACAGCTTGCTGCACTTTAGGTCCATTTTATTTTTATATGTTCATGTAAACACAACTTTAGGGTTCTTGCTGCTTTGTCCCTAAAGTATTGGTGAGGCTGTGACCTTCACATGCCTCTGAAGCTGAATTTTCTTGAATTTGTGTATGGGATAAACCTAGTCTTTCTCTAACTACCCTGATACCTACTGCATAACAGTCAGAGGAGTTATTCACAGTTCTTAATTCAAGTATAAATTGCTCCAGAAACAGGCATGCTTCTTTAGGCCACCAGCTGCAACTGTGGAGCTTCTATGTGCATCTTTCTTGCCTGGGTGAACTCACCCAGGCTTCTGATGTGAAGCTGCATGGTGTGCCCTAGATGCTACTGCAGCTGGACTGCGGTGGATGTTCATGTGGGTTGCTGTCTCTTTTTGGCCTGTTAAATTAATTCCCTTCTGCTTATTTGCTGCTTCCCTCCTTTTGCAGAACTTAAATCCTCCCTCATTGGAAAGAAGAAGCCAGGAGCTGTCAAGAAAGGGGTATGTCTGAGCTCTTTTATGGAGGGGAGGTAAAGCATGTCTTGCATTTCTTCTGTCCTTTCCCTGATCCTTACTTTCTGCTTAACAAAAGGTGTGACAAAGCTGTAGAGATTTGTTTTGGGGAAAGGAGACCTTAAGCAGTCTGTATATTATTGCCAGAAAAATTATGTTCTGGCTCATTACTGGTTGTGGTCTGAAGCATATGTGGTTGATATCTAAGTGTTGGCCACTGGTGGGTTAACTCTTGGGTGTTCTTCTGTCTGTGTTGCAAGCTCTTTTGGGTCCGTAGGCTGTGACTACACAGGGAGACTGAAGGCCTCACTGGTGCAGCAAGAAGTAGGATTCAGGTTTTCTTCTACAATGAACAATCTAGGATGAAAAATTCACAGGATTTTGGTTTTGTTTTTCAAGCTGGGTGCAAAGAAAGGTCTTGGAGCCCAGAAAGTCAGCAGCCAGAGCTTCAGTGAGATTGAGCGGCAAGCCCAGGTGGCAGAACAGCTGAGGGAGCAGCAGGCAGCGGAGTCCAGGAAACAAGCCGAGGAGTCCATGTAAGTGCCCTGCCTGGGAGGAGTACCTTGCATACCCTAAGGCAGAAGTAGTGTGAGGTTAATTGTGTTCACTGTAGGATCACCAAACGTGACTACAGAACATACTGCATGAGAGGAAGAGGAGTAGCTATATGCCAATATGGCCTTTGCAGCAGGGCACAAGTTAGACGGCTGAATTTTATTCAAATTAGCATTCCTGGAAGAGTGTAGGGATCAGATACTTCTGTATTGTGTGTTTCTGTTCATCTTTGAACAGGACTGAAAAAGCAAAAGGCTGAACTGGATGGATCATTCTGGGTGCAGGGGTGGGGAGAAGACAGACATTGTGATGCTTACAGTAAGGAAATCATGGTTAGCCAAAATTGAATCCCAGTGGAGGAGATGGCAAAACGAGCAATAGCTTCTGATTTTTGGCAGAGCTGCTGTGAAAGTGGCTGTTTTGAAGGGTGGTTGGGGTTACTCAACCACTTGTTCCTCTACACCATGGGCAGTGAGGGAGGGTAATGAGCTGGCACCCACCATGGCTCTTTCTCTTAGAGTCACCTCCATGCGACTGGCTTATCAGGAACTGCAGCTTGATCGGAAGAAGGAAGAGAAGAAACTCCAGAACCTTGAAGGGAAGAAACGTGAACAAGCAGAGAGGCTGGGCATGGGATTGGTGTCCAGAAGGTACTTAGCTGTGGATGGCATAGGACAGACAGGTGTCGTGGAAGTACCCTGCTCTGGAAGAGTTTCTTGAAGGCAGTAGTTTGCTCTTGTAATAGATAAGGAGATGAGTTAAAGTGCTCATATGCTGGTCTCTGAAAATGCTTTGGGCCCCAGAAGGAATAAGGACTCCATTCAGAGGTTCTGGTTCTCATGAGCTTTTCCACAGACACATGTGGCCTGTCAGCGTCTAGCACTAGAGCCCTGCTGCTTGACAGGTGTCCCCCTGCAGAATCCTTCCTTTAAGAAAGTAGCTCATGACTTCTGAAGGAGCATAGATAAGTGGTGAAGGAGGCTGACATCCCACAACTCTCCCTCAAGACCTGTGTCACCTGCCCTGCCTGTGAAGGACAGATTCAGTTTTGAGGCAGACTGGTTGTAGTGACTGGATGCTGTCAGACCCACCAGCCCTGACTCTGCCTGTTTGTTGTGCTAGTTCTGTTTCACACTCGGTGATGTCTGAGATGCAAGTAATTGAGCAGGAGACACCGCTGGTAGCAAAATCTTCCCGCTCCCAATTGGACTTGTTCGAAGATGGTGGAAGCTTCACATCTGGACCCCCAAGTAAGTAATAGTAGTCCTCAGTGTAGTCTTTGCTTATTCATGAATTTCCTGTCTGGTGTAAATTACCTATTTTTGGTACCTAGGTACAAATACAGTCCCTTCTCATTTGAAGATGCCTTTGGCTCACGATGGGAAACAGACTCTTCATGGGGTATGGACAAAGAGGAGGAACCAGAGGTGACCATTTCCAGCATTCGGCCTGTTTCAGAGAGGTAAAGTGCTTGCCACTGCTAGTATACCTTGTGCTGCTTGTGTAGGGGACAAAGGATAAGTGTGGGAGCTGTGGCATAAATGGTGCTGTGTTATATAGCAGGAGCTTTGTGCTGCAGAAAATGACTTGCACAGACAAGCCCAAGAAAAAGGGCCTTGAGTGAGAGGGCCTTGGACACTTCTTTGCCTGTCATGTCCATAAGTTTATACAACCTCTGTGGTCATTGAGTGCTGACTGTCCTGAGGTGGGAAGAGGAGAGCCCCAATGTAACTAACATTTCAGGTGACTTGCTTTCCTTTGATTAGATGAGGTCTGAGGCAGAAGTCTGATTCTTTACTGTGTTGGTAAGCTTAATCTGAGCTGTCTCCTCTTGTTTCCTCAGACCCACCAGTAGGCGGGAGATTGAGAACAGGCCATCCATGGTGGAGTCCAATGAAGCTCGGCAGAAGTTTGCAGGGGCTAAAGCCATCTCTTCAGATATGTTTTTCGGGCGGGAGGCAGATGCTGAGGTAGATGCATTCTGCAGTGCTTACATTGGTACAGCTCTGGCTTTACCTCCTCCTGTTTTCTCAGGTCCTACTTTGTTCCCTTCCTGTATAACCTTTTTGTTTTGTTTTCTGCTGCAGTATGAAGCCAGATCCCGACTGCAGCAGCTCTCAGGCAGCAGTGCCATCAGCTCTGCAGACCTGTTTGGAGAGGCTGACAATGTGCACTCAGGTTTGTTAGCACTCTGGGGGTTTAGGAAGGGGGCAGCTTTGGAAGACGTAGACTGGGGGGGATCAGGATGCTTTCTGGAGCTGAGGACTCTGGGCTAACTCCTCCTGGTTTTTGTAGGTGGTGTGTCTATTGGAAATGTCCTGCCTGCAGCTGATATTGCACAATTCAAGCAAGGAGTGAAATCAGTTGCTGGCAAGATGGCTGTCCTGGCCAATGGGGTGATGAACTCCCTTCAGGTGAGTTTATATTATGGCACCTTCAGAAAGGCTGTTGTCATGTTCAGGGACTTTCACCATAATCTGGCTTCCACTGGAATTACCACTATCTTCTCAAATTATGTGGAAAGTCACAGGTAGACACCTGTCCTTTTTAGCTGTGGACTGCAGTATAATTAGCTGAGCAATTGCATGTTGCCAGTGAATTCTGCTTGGCCAGCCTTCCCCTCCTTCTGGACAGGACACCTTGTTATGTCAGATACACTTTTTTCCACAAATTCCAGGCAGAATTTTAAAAGTCAAGGTCACTTTACCTTCTGCCTTTGTACAGTGTTCTGTCTAGATAACCTCACACTGCATTAAAATACCAAACCCCCAAATTTCTTGTTATCTGTCTCTGGATTTTGCACAAAGGTGTTGTAGCAAGGTGTCTCTGTTTCCTCCTCAGGATCGTTATGGTTCGTATTGATGACCCAGGGACTGCAAAGGGAAGCCAGCAAGAGGCACTGATGCCACCTTTGCCTGGAGTAAACTCTGCAGGATTGTTTTATTTGTCTGGGTTGGGTGGGGAGGGAAGAATGTAAGCGGAGGGGGTCAGGACATGGCTGTGCTCAGGATGCTTTCTGAATATCTCTGGATTCCACTCTATTAAAATTTAATGTGCCCTCATACCCACTGCTATCTACTAGCCAGTGGAGACAGGCCTTCCTACAGGGTTAACCTCATAGCTGTAAAAGATATGACAGGAACTCCTGGGCTGCCCTCATCAGTGCTCCTGTCCTTCTTTGGCCCATATCTTAGCTCACCTAGTGACAGAGAAAAGGGGAATGCTATTTTTCTGAACATCATGTGACATGACTGTTTTTTGTTCTGATCACTGTCCCTATCCATGGTGCTGTGGAGTCCTCTGTATTTGCAGGGTTTGCCTTTTACCGTGATCTAGTCCTTTTTACTGTCTTCTAAACCAGCATATATGAATGCGGGAGGAAAAAAAAAATCAAAGATTATTTTTTTAGCTTCTAACTTACATCATCAGCAAAAAAAGGCCCAGGTAAAGAAGTAAAGAAATTTACTGGATCCCTGGTTTATTTTGTTGCCTAGCTTTGGATCAGATCAGAGTACTGAGCCTCTGACTTAACCATGAGGTGCAGCAGTGAGGACTGTCATTTTAGTCCTGTTCAGCTTGGTCTCTGGTTTTAACAAGACTGCTCTCTCTTCCTTGGACTATGGGGTTGAGGACTAGGTAGTAATAAGAGGGGTGGGAAAGTTACGCACCATTAGCAAAAGAGAGACTAGGGCTGCTTGTTCTGGAGCCTTCTGTCTGGAACTGGGAAGAAGCTTGAACGGGCTTCACCTCTCCTGCCCAGCTGCGGGGCTGGGGCAGCTGTGGGCAGGAGGGGAAGAGCTCGGCAGTTCTGTAGTGGTGTTTTACCTTGGAGGGGCATGAGGGGGGTGAGGGTCGGGTCAGGGTGTCCCGTTCCTTGTCTCTGCTCTGACGCAGTTGTGTCAATGTCACAGTACCCACAGCAGGCTGCATGTTGTGGTGGTGGTCGGGGCACTCGGGGGTGGGGCCGGCGCCTTTCCCGGCCGAGGTGAGGGGTTCCTGGGGCCCTGGAGGATGGCCGGAGCCCGGCACTGCTCCTGCCCACCAGACACCACTCCTCCTGAGGAGGGGCCGGGGCAGCCCAGAAGAGCCGAAGAGCCAGACACAGCAGAGGCCTGACACAGCGTGCTTTATTGCCAGGCTGTCACAGCCACTCACCGAGCTGGGAGAGAATGCACGGATCATAAATAATTTAACTTACAATAAATAAATAACCCTGACGGCACCCTGCAACAGGCTTTGGGTTGCCAGCTCCTATTGGTCTGTGCTGCAGCACTTTATGACCAGGAGGAGCAAGGAGGCTCCGAAAGTAGCATGAAAAACTGAAGTTCCCCAAGAAATAACTAGTCCATGCAAGCTGGGGCACAGGAGCTGGGCTAGCGTTCAGGTCTGTAGAGTTTTAAACTGCTGAGTTGGTTGCCATTAATGTAATGTGATGCTACTTATTTTTATAGTTTTAAGGGCTACACTGCTGCTCCAACAATACCAATATTTACAAAAAAACCCCCAGCTTGATCTCATTTGAGGACTGCTTCCTTTTCCCTTAGTGTTTCTGCCCACCCAGCCCCAGTAGGTGCTCTACATGCTTGTAAGCCAAAGAATTTAACAACCTTATCCCCTCTCTTCCAAATCCTCTGAAATTCTCTTTTCCAAATGACTGTAATATGCTGTTGGAGGGACAGGGAGACCTCACAGAAGGGCTCTCACTACAGCAGCGGAACCAGATAGCACCACTCAGTACTTACTGCAATCTAGCTTATTTGCTGTATTTGCTTTGGCAAGTCTTGGACACATGGAGGAGAAAGCACAAAGCAGACAGGTTGCATGGCAATATCTAAGCTGCCCCTTTTTAGGAACTTCAGGAATTTCCTTACCTTTGATCATAAGCAGATGCAGCTTTACTGGGGATAATAAAAGAGCACAAGTGCAGAGCTGCTGCTGTCGATTTAACCACTCTGTTATCTGGGCCAAATCTTAACAGGGCTACACAACACAACACAACGCTGGCATGCAGCCTGTACTAGTGCTGCCGTGCCTGCTGGGAGGGAACATACCCAGCTGGTTCCAAGCAGTGGCAGAGCTGGCAGCTGATGGCTTGTCTTGCCTGCCAGCAGAGGGAAGCATAACTGTAGCTGTAAACGGCCTCTGCAGAGGTGCTATTCCTGCACAGATTTGGAACTAAGAAAAAGGCAAGTTGTTCTTGGGAAAAGATAGGTGAACCCGGCACTGGGGATCAGCACAGCTACACACACACTGCTGATGTAGACAGAACCCACTGTTAGAGCAGATGCTCTGGGAGGAGGTGCTGTTCCTGCAGTGGGTTCTGGAGAAACCCAAGATGGGAATGGTGCCCACTCTCCCAGCCTTCAGTTTTCAGAGGAGTCTGTCTCTTCATTGGAGCCTTCACTCTCAGCATCCATTTTTCGACGATGGTGTAGAGGTTTCCAAGGTGAGTTAATCCTGGGTGAGTTACGAACAGGCAGGTTGGCTGTGTCTGCACTGGAGCTGGCAGGACCAGAGACAGAAAGCCCTGAAACCTGAGCTACCCTGAAAGAGAAAAGACAAATTCTAGGCAGCATGTTGCAAAAACTACTGCAGCAGTCTTGGAGTGAACCTGGGAGAAAGACTTAAAAGTAGCACAGGGATGGAATGATGCTCATGGCATAGAGGGGAACACATTGCACTAGTACCTCCCAAACTCACTATGTGAATCTTCTCCTATTTAAACATACCTTCTGGGCTGATCTAATTCCTTCCAACACTCCAACTTTTCACCATCCAAACAAAATTGCCCTATTCATTAGAGACTACTGCTTCTAGATCCCTCTTTGAGTCACACTCTTCCCCTCTGTTTCTGAAGACTTCTGTAAGGATTTTGTTAACTGCACTGAGGCACCACAAATAAAGAAGCCCTTCCTGATCAGGCTGCTCTTTTAGCTCCTCTGTTGTTTTGTAGCAGAGCAGAGGAATAGGACAGTACTTTATTATACTCTTCTTTAGCATGCTGCCTTTAACCTGTTGCTTTACCTCCTAGTTTTGGCAATTCCACTTACAATTTCTCAAGTTCCTCATCCATGGCAGGGTCCAGAAACAAGTCTCCTTTATCTGGCAGAGCCCCTGGGGGGAAAAATGAACCAATGAAAGTATCAGCAGAGTTAGGCTACTAATTCTTCAAGAAAAGCGTTCAAGCCATAGCAGCATCCAAAATTTGGCCTGCAAGGCAGAGAACACTTTTCTTCATACCTGTTAGAGAAATGGACACAATGTTGAGGATCATAGACAGATAAAGATCCATTTTCTGTGTCTTTCATATATGCTTTGAGACTAAATGGGAGGCAGCCTCAGTAGTCTCACTTCTTACAGCCCTGAGGACTGGCAGTTTTCATTCACTGTACAAAATTAAGAGTACTGACTGTCAGGGAGATGGCAGTCTGACAGTTTTGGGCCTCTGTTCATTGCCCATTATAGCACCAGTACCAGATATAATAGGTGTGGTGGTGTCAGTGCCACAGCCTGAGACATGCACTATACCACCAGGGTATTTATGTTTTTGTGCCACCTGCCTTTCTTGTGGCACACGGATCTTGGGGATCAAAACACTTCACAGATTTTAGGCTTTCCTTGCAACTCAGGAACGTCAGGCCTGACTCTTGTGCACATTGCCTACAGGTCTTAAGTGTGGATGAACTGTGTTCTAGCATTCTTGCTGTCTGGGTGTGAGCATGAAAGGCTGGGCCAGTACTTGGGTACCCTCTCAGCGTAAGATCAACATGTCCCTTTTCACATTAGAAACCCTACTCCAGTTGAAGGACATGGTATAGTTCAGGACTGGAACAGCTGATTGATAATCCTTGCTTTTCTCTGAAAAAGCTGGGACCTTAGAAGAGCCAGAAAGGAAGATGGGGCTCTTAGGAAAGCCCTCCTTCCTAATTCTTTAACAAACCCTGCCTTGTTATAGGGGTCATGGGAGAGTGTGATCAGCCAGCACAGAAGTGACAGAGAACAGCACAGAGATTGCCTTCCAGAGCCTGGAGAGTACTACTGCACACCAGGACAAAAACCCCATTTGATAATCTATGCCAACAGTAGAGTGAGGAATGCTCTTTCTAAGGTTTTTCAGGAGACTTGAGTGCTACTTAATACCTTTGGGAAGGGGCTTTGTATTCTTTGGGTGGATGCAAAGCTGCTGGCTCTGCTACCTTGCTATTACAGGAGAGGCTGGAGAGCCACCTGTCCTACAGAGGCAGGCTGGCAGCAAGCAGCTAAAATGTAGTGATGAGTGCCTGAAAACTAGAGTAAGATTACACCAAAACTGATTCCCCCATTTATTTGGGTTCTGGTCTACTCCTCCTGTAAAGGAGCAGGAAAGTCTGGCACTGCAAAACAGTGTTAGGAGATCCAAAGCAGTGTCCCAGTCTACTTCTTTTTGTGAGCTCAATTAAAAGAATAAGCAACTAAAGCTTCACTTGTTTCTGTAGTTGCAGAGTGCACAGTGAAGTCTCTAGGGCACAAGATTTACTTGGGAGAGTTGATAAATGGCACTTGAAGAATTCACAAATCAACACTGACATTAGAGATACATTGCAGATTCCAGTCTGCCTGGCAAACTCAGCAGCCCTGTCCCAGCCTGAACAAGCTGCTTTAATCCCTATCCCTGTTCCTCAAGAGGAGCTGCTGGCTTTGTGAGACCAAAACCTCCTCTGCTTGAAACTGCTCTCGCTGAAGGGCTTTGGGGAGTTTGTGATCCCCTGCAGACCAAAGACTATTGAAATCACCCTTCAGGAGAGATTAAAAGACATTGGGAAAAGAATCCTCCTTTCCTTGCCAAAAATGCTAACACCTGTCAGACTTGTGGTTGCTGCCCCTCCTCTGAGAGAGGCCTCAGCAGGAGGCTGGCAGAGGGCCAGAGGACAGGCCTACATTAATGGAAACGAAAACCCACTCACTTTGTAGATGGCACAATGGAGGCTGTGGGCAGGATTTTTTTTTTTTTTCTTTTCATCTGTTTTCTTTATGCTTGACTAGAAGTGGATTTCATAGGGAAAAGGAAAAAAAAGATTTTGCTTGCTGCCATCCAGGCATCACCTTCCTCCCAGTGAATACACTGCTTTCTAAGCCTGTTTTCAGAGGGGATTGCAGGGCTGTATTCATGCACCTTTGATATATAATCTGCCCTGCCCCAGAGGAGCATTAGCAGCTTAAATGGTTTGCTGTAAGAAGGGGCTCAGCCAGGGAAGACACACTTTTACTGTACTATGACACACACCTGTGCAAAAGAAGCAGCCCTCTGGCAAGGAACACCTTTTCATTGAGTTTTGTCTTTGCAATTAGGGACTGGCAGATACTCAGGCCCAGAAGCAGAGGAAGAGGACAGTTACCCACAGACAGAGACATCTACCCTTAATGGCCAGGGGATTTGCTAGGTGGAGATGAGCGAAGATGAGTGTTTGGGAACACCCACACACACAGCCCTCCCTCCCTGCCCCTGCCATTTAAATTTATGTCCTGGATACAGTCTTGTCAAACAAAAAAGCCATTTCTGTTCCTCTTTGTAGGAGGAGGAAGAGCACAAGCAAGGCATATGGAGGAAATATGAAACTGTGAGTGAATTATGGATGGATTACATACTGTCCTTTGCCAATGTAACACTGCTTCCTTGCTCCAAACCAGCACAACATAGAAACAAGCAGTGAGATGCTGGCTGGAAATCCCTGTGGCTCCCACAGCAGTGTGGTACACATTGTTGTAGCAGCTTATTTTTTATGATCAGAGTTTCAGCAGGCCATAGATAGCTACTAGCAAGATCACACTGCTTTGAGGGAAGATAGGGAAGAGCTGGGAAAGACTAGGCTTTTAACCTTTGAGCCAAGGAGACAGCAGAGGTTTTTCATTAGATGTGCCTTCTTTTCTTGTAGATGAGAGCAGCCATTTAAAATCTGCAGGAACACACAGGGCTAAAACATAGGATGGCACCTCAACTCAGTAACCCTTGAGGAAGCTCCACAGCTTCGGGCAAACAATAAGACATAGTGTTCTGTTTTTAAAGTTAATCCATCAATAAAAACATTAAAAACTTCCCCTATTCTCTTCCTGACAGTGTAAAATGTGGGTTATAACTACAAAGGAAATTCCACAGAAATACAGATGAAAATCTAGGGCTGTATCATTTAGAGAAGACTTACCTAGGGCTCGATTGATGCCCTGATCCTTTGCAAGAGCCATAAGGAATCCATAGAAGGTCATTCTCTGCACACTACTCAGCATTTCCTTCACAAGAGCAGAAGGTGGGCAGCTAGGAAAAGAGAGACAGAGATCATCTTATCTTCTAAATTATAATTGTTTTTATTCTAAGACCCAGCTCAAAATTAAGAAATAAACCCTTTTACCTGTTCTGTCAGGTTGCCCTGACTCAGTTTAAAATGAACAGTGACCAGCTCGCTTATTGAGCACTGGATCTGCTCCCCATTTGAGCTGGGGGATATCCCTAGGAGCAGTCTTACCTGTCTTCATTCCAAAGACAGTGAGAGAGGCCTAGATTCACTCAGAGGCATACACATCCCAACTCTTAGCATGTTTTTTCAAAAATCCTCTCTGGGAAATCCTCTGGAAAATACTTTATTTCAGATGTCAATAAATTTTCAGAGAAGTGTTAAGTTTGGAAAAGACTAAGACCACTGAGTCCAGTGGTTAATGGAGCACCACTGTGTTCACCACTAAACCATGTCCCTACCTGCCACATCTACACATTTTTGTACACTTTCAGTGATGCTGTTATCACACTATTATCAGTGACAGTCATCCAAGGGGCAAGAAAACCTCTCCAATGATAGCCTAAATATGTCAGAGAACACTATTTAGGTGAGGTCTAAATTAGCATATCCCCTTCTTCTACACTTACCTGAGTTCTAAGCAGTATCTTCATGGTGATTCTTGCTCTTGACCAATACTCCTTGAAGGATTTCATGCAAAATCAAACTGCCTCATAAAGTGTTGAACAGTCAGTGGTGTAGTGGTACCCCAGGGAGATGTGGGCATGGACTGGTGATGCCTCAGGCAGAAGTGGTTACCACAGCCTGACTGAATATTGAGCTACTGCATGAAAGGCTGGGAATGGCCCCCCTCAGTGCTGTGCAAAGCCTGACCTACCAGATAGACCCACAGTACTCTTCCCATCTGAAGTTCTCAGGACATACAGGGAATGTAGAGCTTTTGGTGTTCAAAGGAACAAAACAACCCATCAACTCCATGCTTAGATATCTATAGCACTGGACAGCAGTTCAGCAGTAATTTTGAGGATCACAAATCTGGATTTGGAAACCTAAAGCAGAAATCAGGTGGAATTTGTTACGAGTTATTGTCCTGAGTTATTTTGTGTTTCTAGACTATGACCTTCTAGGAGGGCGCATTCTCACTACCTGCAAGAAGCTATGAATAAAGTGTCTGTCAAAGCTATACACTAAGGTCTGGTGTTGCTCCATCCTCTGCTGAACTAAAGCTAGTCTTGTGCCTGAGATCTGTAGCTGGAGACCAGCTCCAACACAGGCTTGGGTACAGACTGACAGTGTGAACTCACCTAGGTCCTAATGCTTCATACTCCATCCACCCAGTGGGTTCTTTCAGCTCCCAAGAATGCAACTGCACTTATTTATCCCCTCTAGCTAACTCATGATGGATCTCTCCTTGATTAAAGTGTCAATGCAGAAGTGAGATGGAGAGCAGAGACCCAAATCTATCTATTACTTCAAGAAATCAGTTCAAACCCCATATGTTTCTTTGGTCCATGAAATTGTTTCTCTCATTCAGTTAAAGCTGTTCAGCTATGATGTTTCCCTTCGTACTTCTTCAGTGAGAGCTATGTGGGAATATCAGCTTGTTCGAAGTCCTCTCTGTCTTCACAGCTCCAACCTTACAAAGGGTCTCCAGAGACAGAGACTTCAAATTTGTATTTTAGACTCCATTTGTACCTGTATTTTGATCTGTCACACAAGGACTCCAGGCACTGGTAAAAGAGAGATGTCTCTACTCCTTCGAGTGGGTTGCAGTCATTTGGGGGCTGGCGCTGCCGATGTTGCCCAGAGGATGATGTTGGCACAATCACAGTATTTGGATTTTTACCAGCCAGCAGGTCTTGATAAATGGCAGCCACACTTTCCAGGAACTCTAAAAGAACAGAAAGTAATTTAAAACTCAGGGCTGTAACCAGCAAAGCATCCTCCTGACCTACCAGACTGTGGCTTAAACTGTTGTTCTGTGTTGTACATAGCACTAACTGGAAATAAGCACAACTCTACAGCATCCTGCATGTTCAGAAGGGATATTATGCATGCCTATACAGCCATTTCCATGGAAGTTCCTGTCTTTTTCCTATTAGGATGATTTTGAGAGGTCACTCACTCTGTTGACAAGATTCATCTCAAGGGAACAAAGGCTAGCTAGCACACTGATAAAACAGTGAAGTGTGAAAACTAATGTCAAATACAAAACTAGTTTGTGAAGTCAGAAGTGTTTTCCTTCTCCACCTCTTGCCACTGATTAAGAACTCATCCAAGTTGGGAGCAAACTATATTGAACAGGAGGAAAAGGGAGCATGTAGCTAGGACTCCAGGCTGTATCCCAGCTTGCCTCTGTGCTGCTCCAAAGTAAATACAACACAGGATCTAGAAGAAGGGCCAGGGCAGGTCAGGGCTAGAGTTGGCAGAAAGCCTCTCCCCAGGCTCCTCATACTACCCACTGTTTACTGCAGGAGTCTAATTTTAAACAAGTTTGTTTATGGATGTGGTCAGCAGTTTACAAATCTAGATTCCATTTGGAGTGGTTTGCATGTGTGTGGGTTGGTGGGAGAGCGTATGGCAGGCTGCGTGTGCGCACTGTGCCTGGGTGAACAGGACAGGGATGGGATAATGGAGTGTGTGCACACAAGAATGAGCTCACCAGGACTCCAGTGGCATTTAAGTTCCAAGTGAATGGAAGTGAAATGCTGTGTGTGAGGTGGGTAGAGAGGAAAGTCAGGATGTCGGCAGGCCCTGAGGCTGCGCTGAGGTTCTGCGGCTCCATGGAAATATTTGTTATAATAGAGAAAATTTTTCCAAACACATTTTCTGTCCCTGACTTAAGGCATTACAAGCTGGTTCTACCCAACTCTAAATCACCATTTTGAACTGTTTTTCTGCAATGAGTTGTCATGGATAAAGTTGTGACATGCACAGTGGAGTTACAAGGGAAGTATAAAAAGTATTGAGAAAAAAAGATTTATGATTTAGGGACAGCAGCAGATTCCTAACTGCTAGAAAGATGGGAACTCACAGGTTCTATCGGATCAGAAGGCCACCCAAGTTTACTCTCTGGCCACAAACTATGCTCACAACAGCTTCTAGCCAGTGTTTCTGGGTGTCCAAACCTGGCCCGTTTCACCTGGTCGAGGCCAATTTTGAGCTACATCCATCAGAGGGAGCCATTTCAATGTGAGTGGACAGAAATCCATGAGCTTTACGTTACAAAGTGCTGAGTGCCAGGAGATGAGAAAGTGGCACACAAGCCAGTGCTTGGGAGCTTATCTAATGCTTCCCTCTTTTTGTCCTGAATGAGATTCCTGTTCCTCAATCACAATTTAGAGGGGCTAGGGCAACAGGATGATGTATTTTAAAGCAGTCTTCCCATACAGGACAAGCACCTGAATGCTCATCCAAGTTTTAACTCCTTGTCTCCTGAAGTTTAAAAATACCTGGGGATTTTACAGATGTTTGTGTGGATGAGCATGAGAAAACACACACACACAAACTAATATTACTTGATTTGTACTTTTCCTGCCAAGAATTTTAGAAGTATCCCATTTAGTTAAAACTCAGACTGAGAAAGTAGGATAGAATACAACAAATAACCAACAATATGAAGACTGTTAATATGGATTATCTGTTCCTTTTCCTTTCAACTAGGGGGTCTCAAATCAAACATGAGAGGTGCTTCTTCACAGGACAGGTGTCAAACCTGTGCAATTCTGTGATTTCAAGGGGAGGCTGGAGAAGTTCTTGGGAGTGAAGTCCACTGAGGGTTCCTAAACCCATGGGAATTATACCTGGTTCAGAAACTCTGAGCTGAAACCAGCTCACAGTTGAGCAACGATTAAGGGGGAAAATTGTATCAATTTGTCCAGTTGCTTTTCCTTTAAAGGCACCAGCTGGTGGGTTTTTCCTATCCTGTCTCCAGCAGGATTGAATAATTTCCTTGAAAGGAAAAAAATGTTCCTAGTAAAAGCTAATTGCTAGCTGTTAACATAGTCTAGATAAAGCTGTAAATTTATGTCTCAAGGCCAAGACAAATAAATGCATCAGACATAGCAGTTGCAGGTATGTTGTTATTCACGAAAATTTGGAATCTCCTCATTAAGTCTCCTAATCTCTTGACATCTGTGATGCTTTCCATCAGTAGAGTCCGTTAGCTATATATTTTGTGTGAAAAAACCATATCCTTTCAAGTTTCAAAAAAGTGCAAAGATTGGGAAGCTGTAAAGCTGTAATGCTACAAGTGGGAGAAGTCAACAGCTTCCAGGCATTTACCTGAGTAGTAGAACTGGATCTGGAAAGCAAAGAGGAAATCAGAAAAAGACATCAGGCAATCCATTGCATCATCCATCAGCACAATCCTATGATAAGATGAGAGAAACAGTTTAGCATCAAGAAAAAACCTAAAGTCTGTAACCAGGAACCCCAGACCCTGAGAAAGTGCAGCCAAGGAACTATGTGCAACTGAGGATTGCTAGCAGCCCAGGATAAGTTAGGAGAGAGAAATGAGAACACCCACTGCTGCATGGATGTGGATGCCCTAATATCAAATGAAGGCAGCTTAAGAACCTGAAGTGAGGAGAAGATCCTGAATGTCAATCACACACTTCAGCTACAGTGAGAACAGAGCAGTGTGACATTCAAAGCCTGGTGGACATGGTGGAACAAACACTGGTACAAAAACTGTAAGGCTGGTTCACATGGTTATATAGAATTGTAGAATATTCTGAGTTAGAAAGGATCCACAAGGACCCATGGAAGTCCAGCTTCTGACTAAATGTGACTCCAGACAGGACAGTTACACAAGTAGTTAACTGGTATAAGCAGAACGAGACTCATGCTATTCCTCTGCATATCAGAATTCATCAAACTGGGACATTTTTCAGATTCATAAAGGTTACAACAGTTTCAATTCACCATCTATACTCAAACTCTACTTGACTACAGAGGAAATAGCATTGCACTAACAATCAGCTTCCTAACTGCGCTCTGTGAACATCCTATCCTCTCTTCCTGATAAAAGAACTGGTCTCTTTTCATAGTAGGTCTATTATTTGACTATCATTTCATGGCAACTGAAGACTTCTTGGGCCAGGGACAGTCTTCTTTGTCGCTGCTAAGTCTTAGGTGCACGTAGGGAGCTACATGCATCATTATTTTGAATCATATTTCTTGAATATGGAAAATACTATCCACAGGCCATGAAGATGAAATAAAAGTGATAGCAAAGTCCAACTCTTCATTTCAGGAAAAAAATCCCTGTGGAATTCAGGGCCAAAATGAAAATGAAAACAAAAACAATGCTCTGGTCACTGCCACCACTAGCTAAGGATAAAAAGGTCAGTCTCTGAAGTGGGGAAAATCAAACTCATCTAATCAATGACAGCTTACACTGTAAAACAGAAGAAAATACTCCACTTTGATGGGAAAAACCCCAGAGTATTAGGCAATACTAAAGAAAGGCAATTGGTGTATCTTTCCAACTGCATGTAGGTCTACTGAAGCTGCACAGTCAGCATCTGGCACACTGTGCCATATGAGGACTGTCAGCTCATTACAGCCAAAGTGTGGGTCATCCAGTAAGACCCCTTTGAACACAGGGCCAGATGCAATCTGTGCACCAACTCCTGCAGCAGCAATTGTCTAAACACATTGCTGGGGAAACACTGTCACTGTCGAGTCTGTGTAAAAGACTCCAGGGAGCTGTGTGGGAGGCTGACCTAGAAGAACATAGGATCTTGCAAGATTTCCCTGCCACTCAGACCAGTTCTGTTCACTGTGGCAAAATCAAACATGTAGAGCAGCTTGAATTAATTATCTCAAAGAAGAAAGACTGGGGCTAAGAGGGTCCCCAGGAGAAAAGCCAGTATTTAAAACAAAACCCTTTGAAGATGTCAAAGTGCTTCTGATTTATTTATTACATTCCAGAAGCCTCCTCTCCTCCTGTCTAAAGAAGCAGTAGCTTCAGTTCTTAATTCTCACTAATAAGCATGTTACTGAGATTGTCAGTGGCCACATCAAGGAAATGGCTTTGAAGCTGGCAGGCAAAGCATCTTCATCTCTCAGGCAATACTGCTCAGCCACTGGCATTTCCAACCATTATTTAAGCACTGGAAATGCAATTGGCCACATCACTGATGAGCTGCACTCCCTCCTTTGAAATGATGGTCTGTCTCCCAGATAGCCTCAAAGCACAGAAGCTTTATTCTCAAAGATGCAGGAAAACAACAGTGGAGAGTGGTTTTACATACTTGTTATGCAGAGAGACAATATTACATCACCTTCATAACAAGAAACTCATTTCACTTGTTAAATCTAAAACTCTGGTCAATGGCAGTGCTCTGCAGCCCCAAGTTCCCGTCTCTTACTTACAAGAGAGCACGAGGAATTATGCAGAAGTATGAGAATTTGCTGGACAGTTTTTGCTGTTAAAGACAGCAAGGAGCCTCTGAAGAAGCCTGTACAGCACATATGTGACAGAGTAGCATCTAAATAGAAGCAGGTGCACTCTGGTGCTGGGTTACTGACTCTGCTTGGCCCGGGGTTTGCACACAGGAAATGTTGAGAAGTCTTTAAATCCAATACAATCACTTAGTAGGAGATTGACTGCAGCTGGCAATTCCCCCACATTCAAGCACTCAAGGAAGCTGAGAGAGCATCATATGCAACATATCTGCACCTCTTCCTTGAAATATTTGGCAAGGAGAAAACCTAGCTATGGATGGTTAACTCAGCAGGACCAAAACTGAGGACAAAATCTGAAAGTCTGAACTGCAAATCAAAACAGTTCATCAGGTATCTCATATTTCAAGGGTTTGCTTTTTTTTTTTTTTTTTTTCTTGTTCAAATTAGACATTAAACCCTGAGGCCACAGATGTATTTAAAAAGTTAGTAGTTGGAACTCAGTGAATAATGAAAATCAAGGAGGAACTTTGGAAAGGACTGAAGCAAAATGCCTACACTTGAGGCATTCTGGTAGAGGGTATAGTGGTCTTTCAGGGTTCAAGTGGGTTTGGCTGGCAGGAAAGCCATGCTATTGTGCCAACAGGGAAACTTTATGGTCTCCTGATTGTGGTTAAAATCTCAGAAATCCAGACTAGACAGGATGTTCCCAGGACAAACTCTAGACCAGGCAAGCTGAAAGGACTTTTACCGTTTTCTGCTACCGTTAAAAGGCTAACTGAGACAATATGTATTAAAACCAGACTGGCTCAAATGGGTTTTCAGAGACTTGGTTTACTCACTGAGACATGGAGGCAAAAATAAGCAGAACATACAAAATAGCCCGTAGTCTTGGGCAATCTTTTAACCACAGAGATACTGAATTGCAAGCCCAGTTCCATTAATTCCAATCAGTGCAACATGAGCTCACATACCAAATAAAACAGCATAGGAGCTCTGAACTACTTTGCTGTCAGTACTCAAATGTGGGCAGTGAGTTCCTTGTGTTTCTCTCACAATAGAAAAATCAGTGCTCAGGTACTGATCTTAAAATAATGGCTTCAAACCAGAAAAAAATTCCTTATTTTCTGCTCTGCATTTTCAAGCTTCAGAAAGCCAAAAGGTGTCCCTGAAGATCAAAGGTATCTCTGTCGATTAAATTCTTTAGTCTGCTAATGGCTATAATCATTTGGAAAAAAAAAAAAAAAAGAATCCAAGAAATCGCAGAGACACAGATATCCTAGTTCATTTTTTGGGTATGACTTCTGCATTTGTGTAGCAGCAGGAACAGGAAAATAGAGCTCTCTGATGTCCTGTGAATAAAACCTATATTGTTGTAGCCTCTGTTCTTATGTTCTGACGCATCCTGATCTTAGTCCTATTGTTATCAGAGCATAGCAACAGCTCCTGCACGAGTGGACTGCACTGTGCTGTGAGAGCATCTCAGTCACGCAGCACTGAGGCTACAGCTAGGACTGCCCTCTGCCCAGAAGCACCAATGCAGGTCCTGGCTGTATCACTGAATGTTACGGCTACTCCCACTGCTATTTTATTTAATTCCTTTCTAAAGAAAATTAGCAACAAAACCATTGGGGTCGTGCAGACTGAAGAAGGAATCATGTCTCTATGTTTGCATATGACACTCATGTTTTGCAAAGACTAGGTCAACTGGTACTGTAAGAAAGTCTGCAGAGCTCACCCTTCTAACTGTCAGAGACCAAGGAGGACAATGGGAAGTGTAGACCAGAAAAAGAACAAGAAAGTGAGCAACAGTTGTAAGCAAAGAGAAAAATGGTTTGGAAATATGACAAGTTTTATTAAAATTATTCCAATAGATTAGCTTGTTACAGAGCTAGCAATGTGCAAGTAAATCTCTAGCCAGCCAAAAGTAGGAGTGAGGTCACCCCCACCTGAGCCTGGGTGCCCCTGACAGAGATCTCATATCTCTCCAACACCTGCTCCCACAGCCAGCTTGTCTGTCTCTATGACACATGCACAACAGGGCAGCAGGCCCCTGAATGAGGCCTCTAGTTTACAGCAGCCTTGTGCACTAAATTCCTTGACACAAACATCACAACATGTGTAGATATGTTGAAGTCTCCTTCATTGCATGTGCCATCACAAATTCCTATTTCACAGGGCTCCTGCTCAGTTCAGCTGGAGCCCTATGAAATACACACCAGCACACAGGACTGGTGCTTGTGTGCCTCCATGAAAGGAAGGGGCAGATATATCTCTGCTACAGGGCTAGTGTTCTTTCTTAGTCTGGCATTGGGGGACAAGCAACTGAACAGATGTGTGTACCTTATTACATTTTCAATATCAGATAGTTAATAATCAGCTGCCTGGGTTGGACTGGAATCAGCAAGCACAATCAGTAAAATATTGCATATCCCATTATCAATGCCCTGAGCCAACTATCTGCTTTTTGCCTTGTCTAGATTAAAGTAAAATTTTAAACAGATTAGCTGCCATGTTTTTACCACACATACTTGAAAACACTGGCAATCCCTCAGAGGTTAGTGTGTTTAAATGTGAGCAACCATAGAAGCTGGGGCAAGGGGGAACACATTTTAGAATGGTAAACAGCATTTGAAATAGAGTTTAAAAATCATGTCAGTTAAAACATATTGGCTAAGATTCTTTTATCTGCAACTCATCTGAACATAAGAGCCAACAGCAGCATTCTACATTGATATTTTAGTCTTTGTATATCTTAGATATATACTCTTTCACATTGCTAGAGAAACACCCTGTTCTTAACCTCAAAAGATGGTCTCTTTTCCCCCAAACCTCAAAAGCTGAAGGTCCCTGTTCATACCTTTGCCCACAGGTTTAGTTGTTAAGTCCATGCATGTAGGTCTAATCCTGCCTTTAAGGAGAGAATGAGGACCCACCTTGCTGCTTTCTGAGTGAGTTCCATTGGGAAGTCAGGGCAGAGCAACTGCAGCAGGCAGTGGTATTCCTGTGCTGTCAGCAAATCTGCAGGAAAAGAGAGGTGAGAACATTGTAATTCTTTTATAGGCTGTTCCCTCCCCTTGCTTCCTCTCTAGGAAAAAAGCCTCATATTCCCTTTACTCCCAATTCAAGTACTTTGAGTATTAAATACAATATAACTGTGCCCTAGACTTTCAGAGCTGGGCTCTTCAGATGGAGTTTCCAGTACCATCTGAAAGAGGCATGATGAAGGGGAAATCCTATTGAACAGGCTCCTGCAGAGAAACTGGTAACAGGTAGTGATTCAGTGTGAAAAGGGGGTAACCAAAACAGGGCAGTTTCAAGTGAGAACACAGTTTGGTTTGACTTGAATATAACCATGTGGAAAAAGGAATCATTCCAAAGTTGCTTAAATTTGCTGAAATTCACTGGCATGGTGACATTCCCCACAATACACTTGAAAATCATCCACAGAACATCTGGCAGCAGTAACAAAGGCAAACAAGGTTTTTGGGTTGTGTATGGAAGGCTACAGAGTATAAACCACAGACGTTATTACTTTGGCATTCAGTAAGGCAGCTGGATGGTCTCTTTTGGAATAATGTGTACAAATCTGGTCACTGTATTATAGGAAGCACAGAACAAAGATCCAAAAAACACAAGAAAACCAAACAAATTATTCATGTTTTAGAGAGCATCTTTGTGAAAGACTGGTCAAGAAGGGACTCTGTGGCTCAGCAGAAGGAGTCTAAAAGAGGTGACTCTTAGGGAAGCTTATAAGATCCCAAGGGAATGGAAATACCCTGATGTCAAAAAGCCCTACATGATTGTATGTTCACAATCCAAAAGGCTGTGGACTGGAGTTAAGAAGACTAGCTGAACAGCAGCAATTTTGCAGTACTTCTATATTCAGAAGAATGCGAAGTATGGAAGAAAGAGCCAGAGGTGGAAGTAGAGCCAAGCAGTAGTCAGCGAGGGGATCTCAAGGGCACTGGCAGTGGGACTGAGGTACAGAGCATAAGGTCTTTGCCACAAACACATAAGTCTTTGTTAGGCTCTCATCCAAATAATTAACCTTGTTTCAGGTGACAGCCACAACTTAGAATCACAGAATGATTAAGGTCCAGCCATTAACCAACACTTCCGAGTCCACCATTGAACCACATCCCTTAAGCATCACATCTACATATTTTTTGAACACTTCCAAAGACGGTGATTCCATCACTTCCCTGGGGGTAGGAGGGGGGCATTCCAATGCTTGACCACACTTTCAGTGAAGAAATTTTTCCTAATATCCAATCTAAACTTTCCCTGGTGCAACTGGAGGCCATTTTCTCTAACCTTGTTACATGGGAGGAGAGACTGACCCCCATCTCTCTACAATCTCTTTTTAGGTAAATGTAGAGAGCAGAAAGGTTTCCCCTGAGCCTCCTTTTCTCCAGGCTAAACAATGCCAGCTCCCTCAGCCATTTCTCCCAAGACTTGTGTTCCAGAGCCTTCAACAGCTCCATTGCCCTTTTCTGGACATGCTCCAGCGCCTCAATGTCTTTCTTTGAGCCCTGCTTTCCAGTGCAGGGCTCAAGGTGTGGCCTCACCACTGCTGAGTACAGGAGGACAATCACTGCCCTAGTGCTGCTGGCCACACTATTGCTGATACAGGCCAGGATGCCAATGCCCTTCTCGGCCACCTGGGCTGCCATTCAGAAAAATCTCAACAGGCTGAAGAGATGGGCAGAGGGGGAACCAACTGAAATTTAATAAAGGCAAGTGTAGGGTCCTGCACCTGGGAAAGAACAACCCCAGGCATCAGCACAGGCTGGGGGCTGACCTGCTGGAAAGCAACTCTGTGGAGAAGGACTGGGGGGTCCTGATGGACAAGGTGTCCCTGAGCCAGCAGTGCCCTTGTGGCCAAGAAGGCAAATGGGATCCTGGGGTGCCTCAGGAAGAGCATTACCAGCAGGTCCAGGGAGGTGACCCTGCCCCTCTGCTCAGCCCTGGTGAGGGCACATCAGGAGCACTGTGTCCAGTTCTGTAGTTCTCAGGACAGGAGAGACATGGAGCTCCTGGAGCAGGTCCAGTGGAGGGTTATGAAGGTTAACAGTCTGGAGAATCTCTCTTACAAGCACAGGCTGAGTGACTTGGGCCTCTTCATCTTGAGAAGAGACAACTGAAAGGGGACCTCATCAATGTCTAATGAGGAAAAGGAAGGTGCCAAAAGGATGGAGTCAGGATCTTTGTGATGGTGCCAAGCAATAGGACAAGAAACAACAGGTGGAAACAGATGCACAGGAATTTCCCCACAGATATGAGGAAGAACTTTTTTACTGTGGGAGTGACCATGCACTAGGCTGTCCAACAAGGTCATGGAGTCTCTCTCACTGGACATACTCAAGGACCGTCCAGATGCAATCCCATGTCATGTGCTCTAGGATGACCTTGCTTAAGCAGGAAGGCTGGACCAAATGACCCACTGTGGTCACTGACCCATTTTGTGATTCTGTCATTTTCCACAGGCCTAGCACAGGAAGCAGGTTACATGAAAACCGAGAACTTGGGCACATAAAAGCTCTTGTTGGAACACATACTTTCTCATAAGTGAACAGGATAGTATGGACCTCTTGCTCTTCAAGGATTTATAAATCTAGCTTTGAATAATGCTGGGCAATAAATTTCTGGTATTTGCTAAAACGTCTAGATGTTGGTCTGAAGGAATCACACCAATTGGAAACTTTATGCCATACTCAATTCCCTCTTTTTATTTGCTTAAATTAAAATTCCTATTTATGCACGCTTACACCTCTTGCTTGTTATGATTTTTTCTTTCATTTGTCAACAGATCATTATAATAACCCTTCCTTCATACTGTATCTTATTCGATCTACTTAACAGATAACTACATTTATCTAAAGTTAAATCTGTTTACCTTACCCTCTACTTCTTTTCCTACTTAGCCCAGTTATATCTGTTCCTCTGCTTTGATTCCCTTTAGACTTTTACAGTGTGGTGTCCAGCAGTATACAAAGCATCCTTCATGCATTCAGAACAGACAGGTTCTAGGAGGATAATCTGCCTGCTTTAATCAGCTAAGGCCCTTTTCATTAATTTTGGTTTTTAGTCTCCTCTTTCCTCGCTGAAGGTGAAGGAGTTTGAGGCTGAGGTTTTTTGAAGGATGAGGTTTCCAAAGAAAGTGGCACTTTTCTTCTCAATCCCAGTCTAACTGATAGACAAGAGCAGCTTGAGAAGGTAACTGGGCCCTAAGAGAGCATTAGTTTTGAGGCACAGAGATCTCTCACTTGGCAGAAATAACACAGTTCAATAGTTATAATAATTTATGTTGCCTTTTTCTTCTCTCTTCTTACCAAATCAAATCAGTAGGCATCATCCTTACTCCTCTACCACAAAACAACAAAACAATGCAGAATAAAAGCAGAAGTCTGGTCAGAAAGAATTTGGAAAAGGGTGGCAGAGATCCTCTCCAAACCAGCACATTAGAGAATGAAGTTTGTTGTCAATAAAAGTGGAATTAATTTCAATCTTTGGGCAAATGGTCCATTTAAACTAGAAACTGCCCATAAAACTAAGGTGGTGGAGAGAAGTTCCTGCTCTAAAGAAACCCTTTGTTTCTAATGCCTGGGGAAATGGCACCAAATTATTCACTGAAGTACAAAGGCAGACTTTTTTAGGCTGTAACACAACTCTGCCTGTAGACACCCCAGGCGCCTGACCAACAAATCATACCAATTTTTCAGACTATAGTTGGGTACCTTTTATACAGGAAGTGGGATCACCACAGACCTTAGGAGGTGTCTTCAGTTTGCTCTGATCACTGGTTTCCTATCCCCTACAGCAAGGTCAGTGAAGACCATCCAGAAAATTACATTTGCCCATGTACCACATTGTCTGCCAAGAGCTGCTTGGAATAAACAAGGGCAGTTTTGGTGCATGACCACATTGCTCCTTCCTGTCTCCAGGCCACAGCTGAGTAAACAGAGTTCAATGTTGCATGATGAAGAAAGAAAGAAAAGAAGGAAGGTACCAGTCAGAATGAGTGAAAACTGGAATCCACAACTGCTACTTTGGTTGCTACCACAAATTACTGCATCTCAAGTTCCAGTAACAAATGAAGCAAATCATGGAGTGTTTAAATCTGACCCTGTAGCACAGGGCAGTGAGATACACACACTCGACCATGCCCTTGCAGTGGAACAAACTTGCTCATAACCATATGCTTAAGGATGGAGATTGCAGTCTCCATGTTAATCATGTTAATTTACAGCTGAACTAACACTTCACTCTCCTACTGAAAAAGAACTAATAACAAATTCCAAAGTAATTTTAAAACAACAGCTTGCTAAGAAGGACCTTACCAGGAAGTACTTCAACCATTCAGCAAAATTTTTGCTCTACTAGACTTCAAATTCTTCCCCAGCTTGTAGTGCTACTGGGGCCATGCCATTTGCAAAATCCTAACCCTTTGCTACAGATTGGATTGTCCTGTGAGTACTTTACTGTCTTTTAGTGCCTGAGGCAGACTGTTTCTCATGTTTCAGAGGTATAGTGGAGAAAGAATTTTGTCCATGTGGTACAGTCTTAGAAGGTACCATTTTCTGGATAAAAAAGGCCTACCACGAGAGCCACGGAGGCAGCAGCTTTGTACTCCCCTGGCTTTTAAAGCTTTTTAAAGCTTTTTATTAAAGCTGTTTCTGGTTTGTACATGGCTAACAGATGGCATACAACCTGGATTGATGCAAACTCCAGGAATACTAAATGATGTGTTAATGCTGCTGTCAGTGTTGTGCATGAAGTGTAGACACACCTGAATTATCTTAAAACCAGTTATCTTTCATAGTGACAGCAGCCTAGACATAGAAGCCTGGAGCTCAGTGAAGGCTATAAAATCTACCCAGGAAGCCAATAAATGTTTAGGACTTAGCCTGAATTGCAGTCATTGCTGCTGTATCTAGGCTGCTTTCAGCACAAGAAGTAGCTATCTACAACACTGTCACAACATTGTGACAGCTATAAAAATGCCCAAAGCAGTAGGAGAATATTTACTGCAGCTGGTGTATGAAATCTGCCCAAAAAAGTCACATTATTAGCTTTCCAGAAACACAAGGATTGCCTTGATGAATATACATTAATGTTCCCTATTCCCATAATTTTTTATGTACAACCAGTATCCAAGCAGACTGGAGCCCTGAGCAATGTAGCTGTCCCCTTTGAATTATGGTAGGGGACACAATTTCCACAGATTGTTTTTCTACCACAGTCATGAAGTCATTCAAGAGTCATAAAGGCATAAAGCTGTAAATCAGTCTCCTGCAAATAAAACAGAGAACAGCCTAATTTAAAAAAAAAACAAAAAAACAAAAAAAAAAAAACTGTTGGAAGAATCTTTGCTAGCCTGTAGTATTTTAATGTTTCTGGTGTAAGGATATCACATATTTAGGATTTTCTCTATATTCGTGAAGGATTGCAACCTTGTAGAAAACAACAAAAAACCAAATAAGCTCCCCAAAGTAAAAGTCTACATGTTCTCATGCTGCCTACAGGAAATAGAATTTTACAAAAACATGAAAATAAACATGAGCATTGATAATACTGCAGCTTCACAAGTATCAACTGGTTAGTAGGCTAAACCCTGCATGTCCTAATTCACAGGATACCTATGGCCTAACTTCCTCCATACATCTAGTGCAAATAACAATCAGAAAGCCAAGAAGTCTAGGGAAATTAATCCATGGATAGGACTGAGCATGTTCAGGTAAGACACATACAGCAGGATTCATTTTCATCTTGAAGGGTACAGACAGCTTCTACAATCATTAAATCATAGACTAAAGAGTGTAAGACAATCAGAAGAAAACAGAGACCCACTTATTACTTCTAAGCAATAAGAAAATGGTCTAAAAGTCAGAGATTGATGCCAGATTAGATAAAAAAACAACTTAATTTTTTAAAGGAAGATTTTCTAGTGAATAGTTTAAAGAGGATAATGGCAAAATCTGTATCATGGATCAACATAAGAACCTGTTCTTTACATGGAGTCTTCGGCATAAGTAGCTTTAAATACTGTGGCTTTGTACCAAGGTCTGGTATGCTAGCATACATTATTTCTATATTACATACATTCTATAAATTACTAGCATGTATTGTCTTACTTTAACAACTGGATGAATTAACTCTGTTTTCCTGATGATGATGTTCAACATGCACCCACACCAACCTAAACTTTTACTCTTGCTGAAAGGGACAGGCTCACTCCTCTTTCTCTTTTACCATCACTTGCTGGTGGCCACAGGGTTCTGAACCACCCCTTATATCAGTTCTGGCACTCAGCAGGCCTCTTGCTGAGAAAATTCAACGTTTTTCCTTGGGCCAGTGAATTGCACTGACTCTCAGAAATATGTGATGAAAGCGCATGCAAAGCAAGCTGTGGAAGAGCACAGCCAGGTGCAAGGAAGAGAGAAGGAGGTGGATAAGGACAGCAGGTTCACCCCTCCTCAGCAGAGAAAAACTGTTAGATAAGCTTAAATAGTTCCCTGCTTAAGATGTTTTAATCCTTAAAATCCAGAATGTATGCAAGGCAATGTCATAGGATTAGTGATCCTCCTAATCAAAAGCAGGTTCAGCTTTACCTGCTGTACTTGCACCCTGCTTGCTGTGATGCTCTGTGACCACTCTAGTATCAGACACATTTAAGACAGAACTTTTGGCATCCTCACTATCCAAGAAGGCAGATGAATTCAGGTTACTCACAAACCTAATCTTTCTACTGATACTGTTTAGATCCTCCCAGCTGGGATCCCAGGACATCCTGAGGGAAAGGACCCCAGAAGCCTTTGTGTTTGACATGACATGACAGCAAAAGCAGACAGGGTAACTGAAGAATGCACAGAATTACTACAGTTTGGCTCAGATAGAAAGGTACCTTCAGCAACTGGCTGCACCCTGGATAGCCTCTCCTAACCTGTGACAATAGGAGCAAAATCCTGCCAGACATAAGGAAAGGGTGTTGCTGCAGGAGAGCAGTCTTCACAAACAAGATGTTTTGCACTCTACAAAAGGTGCATGGCTGCAAGCAGACTTAGGTGACTCCTGTTGACAATAGGTAAAAAGAGCCAATTTATGATGTGAAAACACAAAGTGTGAAAGAGATTTCGTGAGATTTGCCTGGAACAACCTACCTCTGACTCAGGACGGATATAGTGGAGAGCTAAGCAGACTGACCTAGAAAGATTTGTTGGGGGAGTGCTGCAAGAGAGAACAAGGAGAGAGGATTAGCATTGTGATTGAACAGAAAGCAAGGTTTGAAGTACTCGGGTGAGAAGGTAAAGATTCAGCTGCAGCTGATACGAAGAATGAAGTAATTTGTTCTGGAGGTAGCCCCGACAGTTCATATGAACTGAGAAGTGAGTCCATTATGGGCAAAGCTTGTAGCACCCTACTTGGAGCAAGCTAAAGGTTTTTAAAAGAGTTAAATCTTCTAGATGGTGTGATTGTTTTCCCACACTTTGACACTGAACCCTTTTATCAATAAACCACTCACCAGATTAACAAAAACAGAAAACAAATTTATACAGAACTGTTCAAATTCTATCTCCAGAATCCAGATTCTTTCTGTTTATACAAATGTTAATCATCCTCTAGACTCTTTCAAATGCCCCATAATTTTCCTTTAGTATGAAGTGTTTCATGTGGCAGCATTACTTCAGCTTTGAGTGGATGTTACTCAGGGCACCATGAGCTGTGCCAAAGGTACAGTCCAAGGCTATCATTTGGCGTGTTTATGTGGCTAGCATGGCACATCCACAAACTGAAAAATTCAAACTTTCATTAGAAACACAGAGAAAGTTCTCAGCTCTCATGGTTGTAAAGAAAACATTCCAATATTGGAAGAGTTTAACTGATGCAGTGTGATATTCCTGAACGCACAGAAAATCTGAAATATGACTGAAGTTTGATCTGTTCCCTTTAGGAACCTAAACCCTATACCTAATGCAACACTAAAGACAGCATTAACTCTTTAATGTTTTAAGTCTAGAACGGGACTTAGAATGTAATTTGGCTTAAAGAATTCAGAGTTCCTAAAGTGCAAGAACAGCAGACAAAAAGAAAGGAGAAGCAGCCACAACTTCTGGCATTATTTCCAGAAGCAGAAAAAGAAGATAGAAGATGACAAACAAAAGAGTCTGGTTTAAATTTTCCAGTACATAGTTGACTACAGGAACCAGATGGCGGCTTAAATGGACACCCAATTTTCTCCATGCAACGTTCTCTAACATTTACAAAGATAAATCCATGCATATTCCAAAGCACATATAATCCTAAAGATATGCTCAGATCATTGAGTATGATCTCTAAGGACATTTAGCTTTCTCTGAAGGACACAGGCCTAGTTTTGTGGACTACAGTATAAGAATGTATGACTGCCCACCATGTTTCAGAGGCATAGTAAACCCAGGCCAAAACAACACAAGACAGATAAATGGCTTTTAAGACAGATAAACTAGAAAACTAGAAATAAGGTACCGTTTCAGAGTGAAAGTAATTTATAACTGAAATGCCATAACATTTGAGATTTTTTGTATGTGTCTACTATGAAATTATTTTTTCCTTTCACTGTAATGCTTCTAAAGACATAACTAGCAGATCTCCAGCTAGAGGTGACTTAGCCTGCTTTTATCTTGTTCAACTGTTTACTTTTCCTCACTTTGAGAGGTTTTCTGTCACTCGTGTTGAAAATAATCAATCCAATGCCAGAGCTAATTGGTCTTGTAAACAATAAGGGGAAAACATTCCTGTTGAAGTTCTGGCCATCTGGGGGGCAGACTGCTCAACCACTTGAAACAGGACCCACAGCACTCTTAATAGTGAAGTACAGGAATGCCGGCAACACTTCACTGAAGGGACAAGCGATATTTCCCCAAGCTCTCAAACAGCAGCAGTAATCTTTAGACAAGATGTGGATCAGCCTCTACTCAAGAAAACAAGTTGTCATTAAGCTTAAGATCTTCAAAACAACTGAAGAATTCATGGCTACACATCACGAGATGGGCAGAGTAAATGGGCAGGTGGTATGCAGCTGTATTTCATTCAATGCAGGACCTTACATACAACCCCCCCTCCCTCAGATATGTACTAGGACTAGGGACAATATGGCCAGTCTCTTCAATTAGTGTTTGGTATTTCCTTTCTGCTTGGGGAGCCCCAAGAAATACAGTTAGCTGGCAGACAGTTCATCTGTGTCATGCACACAAGGCCAGGGAGCAGAAGAAACCTATGACATTGACCTAAACCAAAAAGGAGGTAAAGTATAAGGAGGACACACAATGAACTGTGAATTGCTGTAGCAATGTAAGATCAAAGATTTCCTTGATTTCCAGTTTCTTTCTGGACAATCTTTCCAGGAAACCTCAGTGAAAGGTTCCAATGAACCAGTTCTAGAAGAATCAGGCATTTTCAAATACGTGTTCATATGGCACAAGGCGGCACGTAGAAGCACAATGTGCAACAATCAGAAAAGCCAACAATTTTCTCAGAACAATGAATAAAAAAGGAATGTTTTGGACTTTGCTCTTTTAGTGACTTCTTTGGAAGAAACATTCAAAGAACAGTGCAGCTGCTACAAGCACCCAATGGAAGAGAGACAAATAATTTCAGCATAATTTATGTCATGACTAGGGATAGCCTTGTGTATCTCCTCCTGACCCTACTCCACACCAACTCTTAACTAATCCACTGCAAAGTTTTGAACAGTTAACTGCACCTTCACCAACAGCTATCATCACAGTAGGCACTCTGATATTGCTTCTCTGAAACACATCCATCATGAGCCCAGCCATGAAGGAGACAAGTTCAGGCATGTGAATAATGGAAAATTCCACATGCCACCAAGAGTGACACCAGTATGCAATTACACAAAGCAGTCAACTCACTGTGGCTGAAACTCAAGAAGCTGGTTGGGACCCACAAAGCACTGAAAGATCTAGAACATCTTTCTCTGGAACCATTTGAGTACCTGACATAAACATGCATCTTCCAAGAACTGAAAGCCACCAGCAGGCCTGGCCATTCTTTGACTTTACTGCACAATATATTTACTAGAGGTTTACACACAGGCTATGGAGTATAACCCCAAGTACCCAGACTGTGGGCTAGTTTTCTCCAATTTTCTTTCACAAACTCTAACACCTAAAAACCAGTCTGAATGGAAAGGGCATCGTTTTTAAGAGCCTCTGAGTCAACAGTTAAAGTCTCTATTCATAAAAATAAGTATGGTATCTGGACCTATGCTTGGGCAGTGTTGTTCAGTCACTTAAAATGCTCTAAAACACACCAATATTGAGTCTCTTTTATGAGTGTGAAAACTTACAAAGAAAATGAACTGCAAACAAAGCAAATCTATAAGACACTGGCTGAAGAAAGGTAATCTGGTTAATGACAAGACTGAAGAAGTCACCATTAGTTATTTAGAAGGAAATGCAGTGGAGCATGTAAGCTTCACAGAGAATGCTTGGGCCCCATTACAATATCAATGAGCTAGATTAATGATTGTAAATGACCACCACTACAGAACTGGTCTGAATACAGAACAGAATGAATGCATTAAGAGAAACCTGAAACAACAAGGCATCCAACTGCCCCTTTTAAGGGCATGCTTTTGGCTAAGGTTCTGTAATGTCCCTTGATTTTAACTCTTAAAATACTCTAGCGAGCTATGTGTCCTAAAAAAATATTTTTTTAAGACTGAAAAGAGAGAAAGAATGTTAGTTTTCTCTGTATTTCACATGAAGAAATACATATTTAATAAGAATTTAACATAGATATTAATTTCCAAAAAATGAAACAAAGCCTCTTTTTTTTAATGTTTTTTTAAGAAAGTTCTAAACTTTTCCCTTAATTCTAAAAGTTTTTTATGGACATCATGAATCTTTGTCAAAGTTTAACTTAAATGCCACCTATTTTACAGCTAAATAAACTTCCATGGACCATCTACCAAGAAACACAAGTTAAGAATATTTTGCTGGAAGAAAGTTCAGGCAAATGTCCTAAATATTCAAGCATTATGCCCTAACACTGATGCTATGCATATGTTATGGTAATCAGAGAAGTGTAAGAAACTAGACAAAAGAGCAAGTTGTTGCAGAAAGAGAAAAAGGACACTCTCTTGTTGTTGCACAGTGCTTTCTAGAGGGGAATAAAAGGCCATCTACTGGAAGACAAGTGTGGAGAGAAATCCATGCCATAATCCTGGCCTGTTGAAACTGAAAACAGAATTCAGTTGTGTAATCTTTTTCAGCCTCATAATGAGGTCAGGCTCTTCAAAATCTTTGTAAGGATCTTTATAGCAGGAACAATAAACAGAAGTATCACTTAACTGATTAGTTGTGGGATGATAACTTAGCATAGTGAGCAAATGATTTTTACTAGATATGACATGCAAGCGATTTCCCCTAAAGGAAATCTGTTTTCTGTAGAAGCCTGAATGGATTGCTGCTATGATGCAGGCTACTGGGAAGTCAACAAAAAACCCCCAGAAACAAAACATCATCTCTATAAGATGTAGGACTGTCCTTAGTTGGAACAGAAGATGGGAGGAGTACTAAAAACCCACAGTTACTGCTAACCCATTGATGACTAACCCATTAATAACAAGTCAGTGAGATGGGCCATTCCCAGTGAGTAACACTGTATTAACCTCTACTAGCAGCTGGGGCCTCAGCTACATTGCTGTAATACAACTGTACTCTTTGTGGTTTCGCTTACATTTTTTCATCTCCCATGCAACAATATCCTGACTGTTCAGCAAAAAACCCATCATGGAAATGCAAGTATGGTAAACCCTCAGAAGAGGAGTGAGATGAAAGCTGCTCTTTAAGCATCTCCAGCCATTGAAGACTTAGAACACACATGTTCTTTTTATTTCCTGCAACATTTGCCCTTTTTTTCCCATTTGATGTTAAGACTTATGGAGCAAGTCTAAAAATCAGATGGCACAAATTGTACAGCAACAGAGCTGTAAGAAGTACTTAAATGTAATGTATTTCAGCATGTGTTCTTGACTCAAAGGAAATGTGCTGCATCTTTCAAAGCAAAGCTTGAAAGCTGAGGTCCTATCTGCTCCCTGCAATTAAAAATATTTCTTAATACTGCCCTGATTGAAAAAAAAAATTGCTTCCTAGTGTTTCTGGCCAAAGAACTCTATCTCAATTCACTGCATCAGATGTAGCTGTGTAATTTTAGTAGCACTTTATGTGAAGTGGATGGTAAAAAAGGGGATACTATACAAATGTATTAATTCATACTCCTCTCACTTTCATGCTACATTTAAAGGTGGGATCCATCCTTTCAGTTGTCTTTCACATGAGTTATCTTCTGTCTGGATCAGTTTCAGGCTTTCCTGTGCTAAGTCCCCACCTACATGCAGTACTAAGGGCTCCAAAACTAGTAGTGCTAGCTCTTAAGAGATTCAAGATTAAATGAAATTATTAGCACATAGGGGACCCAAAAAGAAAGCAAAAAACATCCCATCTCTAAGAATCCTCAGGGACATTCAGCAGACAAATGCAAGAGACGGTTCCTCAGTTATTAGAAAAATGCAGAAAGTGACTCTTTGGATTGGAGAATATGGGTCCATGCGCAAAACCAGACATGACTGATCCTGGAATTTGAAACAGGAAGAATAGGGGCCTTTAGGATTCATGCTTGTGGGTAACAAATAATGGTGAAGTTCAAGGTTTCTAGATTATCTCCATTAAATGGGATACGTTTGGAAAGTCACTTTGCATGACATGTTTATCAAGGGAAAAAAACAAATCTTCTCACTATTTACTTTTGTGCTTTCCTTTTAGGAGGATGTTTTCTGAGGTTTGGTAAAGAACAAACAGATGAATGCTACAAAGAGAAATAGACTGTGAGCCTTAATGTGTACATCTCATTTTCACTTGCAGCTTTGTATACACAGCTGTGACCAGAACAGACTTTTGGTGAATGAAGGACACACAGTTCTGCAGCCACTGCCACAGCAAAAGAAAGATGATCGTTACTTGCTTTGCAATTAAGGTTTGAAATAACAAATCAGTGGATTATTTGTAAATTTAATTAGTTTTTCTTCTGATTTTCTTTTCTTTTTGAACTGCTGTCTGTATCACTCTAAAGTCTTTCCATGAAATACAGTGTGCATTTGAAAGCTTTCAGAATTAGACAGATTAGATTCTAATTTCAATGTCTGAGTAAAAATGTTAACTATTCTAGATGCTAAAAGGAAGCACTGAAAACACTTTCTATCATACCTAAAAGGAAACAAAAAGAAAACCATACAACTTCTCAAAGTGTCTTGTATAGCAGGAGTATGTGGAGATGCAGGAGTGAATTTGTTGCCGCAGTAATGTGCCTTCAGATGCAAAACAGGAATAGGGACAGAAGAGTTCTGACTAGATTATATAACATCTTCTTTTCAGTATTTTAGTATTTCTAAGCATGAATACTACTGGTCACTAACACAAGATTAATGATATATCACCAAACAGCCATATCTGACTCAAAAATGTCCAAAAGCTATAAGGAAAGAAAACTGAATTAAGGAGTAAATTTAAGCAGGAAAAATAGTATCTAGAATGTTTAAGTAGAAAGATAAGAAGTATTTATGCTTTTCTCATAAAAGTGATAATGTTCAGCTCAGTGATTGTCATATTTGTCACAGATGAAACACATAGCTGCACATAGGATATTTGGGATCCAGTCACATTTTCTCTCCTGCCTAGGAATACAGAAGAACATAGTGGTCTAATTATTCATGTTTAGGCATTTTATAACAGGTTAAAAGCAGATATGTAACATTATAAACAGAGATCTGTAATTCTTTTACAAACTTGGCTATTACAGCCTACAAGCATTAATGGGAATAGAAAACATGGCATGAATGAACAATCTAGAGAATTGAAAAGTTATAAAAACACCAAAATTGATACTGTCCCCAGAATCTGGTATAGTATACAAGACACTAGTACATTTGCATGTTTCAGGTAGAAAAGCCACATCACTTTTCTATGCAGAGATTGAAAACAAACCAACCCCTAAAAAACAAAGTACTGGCAGTCTCAATTCCCCAAAAAGGTAGAGATCCCTTGGACAAAGAAAATAGTTACCTGACAAGGAAAACCCAGTGATCTGTGATACAAACGAACATAGAGAAGTGAAATAAGAAAGTGGCAGGAGAAACTCTACAGGATCCTCATGTGGAAGATGACAGTGTACCTTATGAAAAAGCCTACATAATGTTTGCTTTCAACAGTTTTCTCTAGGGAGACTTGGAGAACCTAGCACTGGTATCTCAGAGGGAACATATATTTCAGTCATACCAACTAGAGGATTCTAATTTAGAAGAAGGGACTGCAAAATCAGGAGCACAGTAGATAATAAGAAAAATCATAAATACTTCATCCTGCATCAGGTCTGACACCGAAGCACACCTGATACTACACCAGGAAAGGTCAGAGGTCCAGCCAGTCTGGTAACTGTGACACTGCTTATTTCCCACTGTGCACCTGGCCATACTGGCGTGTCGCACACAGTGGAAGTCTTGCCATTTCATAAGACCATAAATGCAGTGCTTTCTTGCTCTGAACATCAGTTAGAGCTGAAGTAGAACAATAAGGCAAAGAAACTTGTTTCCTCCTATTTACTGAAGACAGGCGCAATCATCTCCTCTACTCTTAAATCAGGCCCCCAGACTTTTGACTTTGAAAGCAGAAGGCCTTGGGTGAGGAGAGACTCTGCTGTCACAGAATAAAAAAGGAATTAGAGTACCTAATGTATTCAGAGACCTGGAGATACACTACTGCCTGTCCAGTATAGAACATCCACAGGACAGAGTCATGCATTCAAGTCAGCTACCCAACACTAGCTAGATCCTTCCTTTATGGATCTGGACTCAAAATGCTGAAAACCTTCTTCATTAATTTGGCTGGGCAGAACATTGCTGAAAGCCTAAATTAAGCATTATTGCTAAGTGAATGGATCAGAAACAAATGAACCGAATCCTCAAAGAAGAGTCTAAAAGCACAGCAAACCAGACAGTCACTAGTGTTCTGAACAAAACCTCTGTTTATTAAACTGGTCAGTATTTAAATTTTTAAAATTTAAGGACATACGTGTTTCTATTTCTAGGGTTTTCCTTGTCTGTTCCAAGAGAGATCACCCTGTGAAATTGGAACCCAACATTAGCTGTACAGAAGGAAGGTCTTTAAGTGATAGTACATGATACCACATTTAACAGTGTTCCTGTGCCAATCTGCATAATGAGTGGGGGATGAAAAGCAATCGTTTTTCTTCATGTACAGCTCAGTGAGGACAGTTCCAAGCCTGCCACACAAAACTGCTTTAATAATGCAATCCAGTGCCTTTGATTTGAGGAACACGCAAAAGAATAAACAACCTATTAATCTAAATTTTCTCGTTTGCCTGAAAGTACAAAGCAGCAATGAACAAACCTCTTGGCTACATTAAGTGTACTGAAATGCAAAACTGCTTCTTTTCTCACCCTACAGTTACTCAGGAAAAAGAAGGGTAGAGAAGAGGGGAAGAAGAGAATAGGAAAGGGAAGCAGAAATGGTTTTAATATAAACTACTCAGTTAAAGCACAGTGAACAACAAATTCTGAGGAAGGGCTTTCAAGCACTGCCACATGAAGGCACTTGAATACAAATGGATATTCCTAGAAGATGAGTGCTAGAGATAGCTCTCCTTAGTAAAGAGAAAGAATCCTCAGGCTAACCAGCTCTGAATTGAGCTGGTACTGTCAAGACTAAGGAAACACTTATAATAGCCTGAATAATGTTTTCAGTGGTTTTGTTTGTTTTGGGAAGCTTCAATACAAAATACAGGTGAACACCTTGATTAATGTTAGTCTCCTGACTGTCTGCAGTGGGGTGTTTTGCTCTGTTATTCTAATGTCCTTGCAGTCAGCAGAGGTGCTTTCATTATCCATCCACTAATTTTAACATCTGAAACAGAATTCTTCTAGAAACACTGTCAGTCTGACTCAGTGCGAGTCTGCTGTGCTCAAGCACTATGAGTGTAGTTGGAGGATATGTTTAGGCATTTGGCTAAGAAGTTTTGGCAAACATCCTTGGTTCCCCTAGAGCCTTTTTCACAGTTTGAGAAGGGCAGAGATATATTAAAGTTGCTTGTCAAAGCAACTTCATTACATCTATGGTCTGATTAAAACAAGCATAGTTTTGTTCAAACTCTTTTCTATATGTATAGCAAATTATAACATACATCAGAAAGTTAGGAAAAAGAAAAAAGTTACTTCATTGACATTTTTTGGAAAAAAACAGAAAAAATATTCTGACAACTTTGGGATGAGCGGAAGAACAATAAACTGAAAAAAATGCCAGGACTTACACCACAGAGGATTTAATACCTGTCAGTTAAGCATCCACAGTACTTTTTATATGGAAAGTTCAGGAAAACGCTAGAAATACTTGCAACTAGGATATTTTCAGTAAAATGTTACGTGAGCCAATAAACAAGTCATCTTTGCTTTGGCTCCTGCTCTTCCATAGGCAGTTAAAGCCAGACAAGACAAATTCAACAAGCTGTTGATAGCTTATGCTACAATTGTAAACAAGAGACCTGAAGTTTTATATAAGTTATTTTCTGAGGAAGAGAAATTCAATGGTGTTAAGAGCAGGTCTGGCCTACCAGGCCCTTTGTAACACCATCAGACAAAGCTGTGATACAAACATAGATGTTATACAGGGCATTCTACTGCAAAGGGAAATCTTATTCTTCCTGACATTTAATTCCCATCCTCTCCAGTATGCCAGCACAGCTGCCTATACAGCCTCATTACGAACAGGACAAGAACTACTGAAACTGAAATTGCTTTTTTACAGGTCATTTTTTGTTTGGATCAGCTCTGTGCTGTCTTCACTACACAGCCAACTGCACCTCCACAAAGAAAGGGAGGAAAATCAGGAGTAGAGAGGAAGGCGAAGACTACTTCTCTCACCAGTGCCACCCTAACAGTCCTTATCTGGCCACAGGCTCAGTTGTCTTCCTTGGGCAAAAGCAGTTTCCTTGCACGCCACCTTGCAGCACAGCTGGCAACAGGACTCTCAGGCGAACTCTCCTCTCCAGTGTCTCAAAGCAATGCATAACCTTCCTCAGAATGCAATCCACAAACTGTCCCTACCTTCAAAGCACACAGGAAAGAGTGACAGACAATTCCTTATAAGTGATAGTACCTGCCATTAGAAAACGTGACTGAAATCTGTAATAATCCTGTAAAAACAGAAGTAGTCAATGCCAGTGCAAAAGCAGGAAATTAATCTCCTGGAGAGTAAGCTTAACTATCTCCTGCATCACACAATTCTAAATCATTAAGGAAATAGCTTATGGTTATTAAAGCTGGAGCATTAAAAGGATAAATCATTGAATTTATCTACTGAAGGATCTCTTACAAGAGTAAAATCTTGAACTAAAGTTAGTGAATAAGTGTCAGGTGCCTCCAATTATATCCCTCAGTAGCCACCGTGCGAAGAAATTTAAGGTCATCTTAATTAAGGACAAATGAATCTTTAACCAGTCACTTTAGCACTCAGCAGTGCTGTATAAGCCTCTATTTGGTAGCATCACAGACTGCATTTTATTAAACAACACTGGAACATCCCTTGCTCTGGGCAAAAAAGTCATTAGTGCAGCTAGTTCCACCCCCTCTTATGCGTTTATGTATTTGACTTGGAAAGGTGCATCTTCTTCAAAAGTGCCATGTTTGCCTTAAGGTATTCCAGACAAGTCAATTTTCTTTCCTAGTAATGGGAGTGCATACCCTTTTGAAGTTTTGGAGTTTGTTGGTTTGGGTGGATTTTTTTTTCAAGAATTACTCATGACTATCAGGTGGTTGAAAGTGTGATAATTAATTTTGAAATTACCAGATTAGATTTCTCTGCAGAGAGTGGGTTATTAATAGCTAAAGAGTTCAAAATTCTGAAAATCCACCCACAGCTGAACTGACATGCCAACATAAGGCTTATTTTGCCCTTGATGTCAGCTTCTATCTTTTAGAAGACTTATTATTCAGCTTTATAAATGGCAAACATCATTACAGCAAACCACTCTAACTTGAGTAAACTGAAAAACCTGCTTTTGGATCTTCACAGCTTAAAAAAAATCTGTCTTTCCACTTAATAGAATAAAATAAGGATGAGCAGAGATGAATCCATTTATATAAAATAACCCTTTTAAAAACTTTATGGCATTGCCTAAGCACTGAATTTTTCATTTATGTTACAAATTCCTGTATCTAAACCAGAAATTTTTCCTTGTATCCTCCTTCAGATGTTTTGGAAGTCATGCAAAGAACAGAACAAGACTCTGTCCAAGCTGTTACCTATTCTATGCATAAGTTATAAAATGAACCAAGAAAACCCACCTGCTATGGAATTTGTTCAGTACACAGAATACATGGTAGTACACAGAGTAAGAAGGCTGTTAGTTTTCATCAATTATTTCAGTAATGTAAGACCTTATTTATATCAAAAAAACTTAAGGCAAAGCCATTCAAAAACATAGTAATACAACAAACTTTGTAAATGTCAAAAAATGCTAAAATCAGGAATGTGCAGAAAACTACTTCATCTCTATAAATGATATCAACACTTCCTCCATTATGCAAACACTATTTTGAAGCATTACCCAATTATAGATTTTCTCCTAGTTTCTTCATAATATTTATCATTCTTGCCTACTTCATACACACTTCATTGTCACAGTGCTGCCAAACATCTTTATTGGTGCATTTTTGTATTATACTTTATTTGGGTGAAATATCACACATTTCCTTGTGAGGGGAAGAGGAGGGCAGGCACTGATCTCTTCTCTGTGCTGACCAGAGACAGGATTCATGAGAATGACCTAAAGTTTTATCAGGGGAGGTTTAGGTTGGATATTAGGAACAGGTTTTTCACCCAGAGGGTGGCTGGGCACTGGAACAGGCTCCCAGGGAAGTGGTCACAGCACCAGCCTGACAGAGTTCAAGAGGGGTTTGTGTACATGATGTGACTCTTGGGGCTGACCCTGTCCAGGGCCAGGATTTGGACTCAACAACCCTTATGGGTCCTTTCCAACTCAGCATATTCTGTGATATATTCCTTTCCAAAAGGTGAACAGTCTACCCAAGATGAAATTCAGATAGTGGGAGAGATTAAGTTCTCTGCCAAACAGTGACAATATTTTAACTACCTTTCTGCTACATTTCAAGTGGAAGATTCAAATAAAATTCATCTAATATTAGCATAAATATCTTTCATAGATTCCTAAGTAGTATAAAAATAAATAATACAATGTTAAAAGAAAAGCACCTGACAGCAGTGAATAATACTGAGAAGCTAGGAATTTGAAGAAAACTGGGAAGAGATACAAAATGAAGCTGGTAAAAAAAAAAAAAAACAAAAACCAGGGGGAAAAAGACAAAGATAATGATATGCAAATCAGAAGAAAACTGTAGTAATGATAGTCCTCTTGACATTTTGCTACATGGGGGGAAAATAAAGTAGTATTCAGAAAAAAAGCATGTGCTGTATTTAATCTGATACATACCATCCTTCTTTTTCTGCAGAATCCAAAACATTTTCCATTTCAATGATAATTTGTGAGGATGTCAGTAGTGGAGTGGTACTTAACATATTAAAAAATTAAAAGCAGATGTTCATAATTTCTGTGAGAATTTTGAAAAGGGTTGGCTGACAAGCTCTCAGCACTACTGAGAAGTGATTTTCAAAGCCTGGAACACCTGGGAAATTTTACAGGACTAGAAAAAACCTGAAGTCACTTCAGCACTTAAAAATTCTAAGACTGGGGTTTACTCTGAGTGAAGTGCCTACCCAACAAGAGCACACAGTGTACTGATGAAAGCAAGGATGGGGTCAAAACACTTAAAGTACTGCCACCAGTTGAGACAACGTGGGCATCTGTACCATGGCCACTCTGGTAGCACTCCGAAACAAAATATCCAAACAGGAAAGACTGCATTTTAACAGTAAATAACTGATAGTTATGAAACATGAAGAGAAGTTTCTTGGTGAATTAAGCAATCTTTTCAAAGGGGAACACAAGTATAGGTGTAAAAAAGCATCAAAAACCAGTTAGATTTTCTGAGATACTACACTGCATACAAACAATGCTGTGATTTAAAATTTTGAATTACTCACAACAACAACTAACTACATTAACTGCTACATCTCAAAATAAGGATGAGGAATCACTACTTAGGAGATTTACCTCTCTTGGAATCCCCAAGAATATCTCATCAGTTCTACATTTTAAAGCAATTTTTCAATTAATGGCCTAGAAGAGAAAAAGAATTAAGTATAACATTTGTGAGCCATATATGAACTGGGGAAACTAAAAATTTAAAAGGAGTGAGCAGTAACACGGAAAAACCTCATGAGTATAGTTGGCTCACATGTTCCATATGTGAAACACTGTATCTAGAAGCAAAGAATGCAGAGTGCTCCATCCTAGTAAATAGCTTCTACAAAGGCAAGTGAAGAAGGTAGTCACAAGAAATGCTCAGAAAAATGCAATTAGGAAAATAATATGGTCCTGAGACAAGTAAACACAGCAATGTCAAGTAGAGAGGCTCAGTTACTGGCACTTGACCAATCTGAAATACCCACAACTTTGGAATGATGGTTGAATTGAAAAGGAGTCAGAAGTGCTGCAGGAATGATCATGTGCTTACAAAACATGCCTCACAGAGAGAAGCTCAAGGTGATAATTTACTTAGCTTGTCAAAAACAAGAATAAGGAATTGACTTTGATTTTTAATGATCGAAACACTTAACCCCCCATAATTTTCATAAAGTTAAAACAATAAATCAGGTGAAGATAATCACAATGTTAAAGACTGACACAAGTTGAGACTGTAGTAGTGTGCTCAGGAATCTGATTTTACAGACCCCCAAAGAGACGTTTCAGTTCAAAATCAAGTAAGTCTTAGTAAATTCTAACTTCCAACGAAACACACAAGTTACCAATAAACAACCTCCCTGCCCTGTCAGGACAGTTTCTTTCTCATCTGACCCATCTATCTTCACAAGCAACTGTCCTCTCAGCAGCAGCAGTGGGGAGTGTGCACAAGGGCCACCCTACTGCATGTCTGCAGAACAGCTACACATGGCTCAGCCTTGCTGGGGAAGGGGTGGGAGAGCAGGCAGTTTGCAGAAGCCCTCCTTCCCATGAAAACTCACTACTTCATGGGCCCGGGCTGCAGGCCAGCCTAATTGCTCTGGCAGCACCGGCAGCTGACTGCTTCCTCCTGCTATTTTTCCCAGGGGCCCTTCGGCCCCTTCAGGCTCACATGACTTAATCAAACCTGAATGCCCTTCTGGAAGATATGCAAATTATTTTTCAGTCAGACAAAAGTGTTTTGGCTCAATACTGGTGTTACTAAGTGAAGTTTAATGATGTGCTATACAGGTCAAACTTCATGGCCTAATGGTACTTTCTGGCTATAAACGCAACGAGTGTATTACGCTCTAAAGGAGGTTTTAAAGCAAAATATTAATGTAGTCAGTAAATTACCTAATTAGACAAGACTAAATATCAAACCAAAGCAGTGTGACCTGTATTTTAAGGTAAGGTTTGTCAGTGCTAGGATTTTTGCACTTAGGAACTGTTTGGCAGTTTGAGTTCGGCCATGGGTGCAGAGTACCACACTCCACATTCCACCTCTCTGTGACCTTGCACTGGCACATTTCAATGTGCTGTGCTGGGAGAAAACTAACTCAAACAGCAGAATTATTGAATAGTTTGCTGCCAGTTTAGCATGCTGAGACAGATCAACACAAGATGGAACAAGTGCTGGAGCTGCCATAAGAAGAGTGCAAGAAGGCAGTACCTCACTAGCCAGCAATTAGATCAGGTTATGCTGACATGGACCTGAAGATTTAATTAAGGCATTAGTAAAGTCTCAATGCATTCAATTCTGAGAAGACAACACCTTCAGTCTCCAATTTATCTTAGGCATATGACCACAATAGGTCTCTTGTTTCCTGTCTAGCTCTTACCACAAGAAACTGAATCACTGGGATATCTTAAATGCTGAGCCTTTTCCCAGTGCAAAGTAGAATAAACCAACTACAAATGTTTCATAGCCACGTGAAGCATGGTGGTTTGGTTTTAAAGCCGTTTAAAAAAAATAGTTGTGAAGAAAGAAAATTTATATTGTTTCCAAGGTTATGAAAGCACAATTTCTAAAAGAACAGGTTTCAACTTGGGGTATTCCTGGGCAACCCATTTGCACTGTGGGGTGGAACATACAGTCCTTTATTTATATTAAAGCTAATGTGGGGTCATAACTGGCAACAACACTTAACTAAATATTGGCCAACTCCAGAGGACAAACATGTGTACTTTCTTGGTTCTCTTTCATCTGAAAAAACCCAAAGACACCAGAGGTAATGCTAAGATAAGAATAATGGCAGTTGTTCTTGTTACAATAAGGATTCAGGAATAAAGTGCCAAGCATTTTACTGGCTGCAGGGATCAGTTCTTTCTAAACAATAATGGTGTCTCTACCTTATCCAGTCAGCTGCATGTCCTTGTACACATTACTAGAATTAGTATTACACTGAACTCAAAGTAATCTGGTGTTTATTTACAATCACCCTTCTCACGTGCTAATGAGTGACACCAGCTCTTCAGAGGGAGAAGTTGCTCTTCTTGCCAATGCATCTTTGGCAGACTCTGCCCTCAAAACAGAAGCTTTCAGGGAGAGACTGAAGCAAATGAGAGGGAATGCACAGGAGGATAGTATGATATGAGAAGAATGCTTGCAATTTTACACAGAGAAAACCCAGCTGCCAATTATTCAGACGTTTGAACTCGCACACAGATTCTCTGCTGTTTCCTCAACAAAAGGCATGCACTGGTACTCAGAGGCCAGGGAACAGGTGCTTCCCTGTGCCCTAACCTGCCTATGCACTTCTAATCAAAAATAGCTGCATTACCAAATAATGCACTACATCATGCTTCATATCCCACTCCCTAAAAACACCTCTATTACAACACCTTCACCTCCATGTTAGACAAAGCCTATACAGACAATGTAGTTACTGGGCAGCTTCTTCAAACTCACCTGGTAAAACATTGTGGAATTGGGACTTTGCAATAAGCAAGAACTTAAAATACTTAAGAACTTTGAAACTCCTTCAAAACCAGTGAAGTAATTTGCCTGTCTTTTGTGCCTTGCAAGCTCCTGTCGTGGTGCTTATGGCCCTTTGGAAGTAAGGGGATTGCATGCAGTAGTTTTATCAGAATTTGTCTATTCAGTGATTCTAAAGCCTGCAACAAGGTGCATGCATAAAGCAATTGAACTGGCACAATGTTTTCATGATCCCTAGATGTCTTCTGGCTCTCAGGCATGCAAGTCACATGCTAAAACTGTAGAAGATAACCAAAGCATATTTGGTAGTGGTACCATCCAGACCAGGCTTAAACTGCAGAACACAGTACTCCTTCAGGTTCTCATCTGTACTTTAACATAAGTGGCAAAAAATTATATAGTTACACATGCAGAAATGGGAGAAGAACTTTCAAAGATATTAACTCTAGTAGAATTTGAAGTAGTTCACTCAAAGCTGAAACTGAATTCTGTGAAAAGTCACCCAACTGATTCCCAGCTCATCCCACTGAGATAATCCAATGTCAAGACTTCAGTGAAATCTAATTATGAAAGTGTTCTGAGTAAAAAAAAAGCTTAAAAACATTCAGGACAAGTAGTGAAATAATAGAAGAATGCTGTACTGAGTATGTCTGGAGAATTACCCAGTTAGCAAAGGGAAAATAAATTCTTGTGCAGAAAAATTAGTTGCCTACGTGTTGGTCTGACTGCATTAAAGTCCCAAGAAGTTCTGCATTGCACTTCCAACTGCAGCAGATGGGAGTCAGTCTCAGAGCCTTAACTGAAGGTAAAACTGTGAGATGTTTTCATTAACAATTCTTCCTCAGTGTGGTCACTTTTGCTTATTTGGTTTTGTTTCTCCTAAAAATAATCAAAGAAAACAAATAAAATGTTATTTTTTCTTTAAGGCTCAAGGATAATAATATTTGTCAAACCTACAATTACCTTGAAACCACTTTAAGTTCAAAGTGATCTGAACAAGGTTCCTGAAGAGCAGAAAAGTCACTTCTGGATACCTCAATAACTGAAAACTGCAATAACTCTCTTGATATTTTCTTTAAATCATCTCTTTTGCAGAGGTGCAATCTAATTATTTATTAATGTTTTCTGCATTTCTTGATTTATTTCTGCTTGTATTTCCTCAAAAAGCTACTATTGTCGGAAATCAAGATTTTAGAATACCTTCTGGCTATAATTTGAACAATCACATTCCTAGGTTGTAAGGAATATGTTTGATGACACAGTTAACTCCATAAAAATTCAGGCCCCTCTACAGTCAATTACCACCATGCTCCAATTTCGAAAGGAACACTTTCTTGTAACTTTAGGAGTTATGTAAATTCCTTTTGCTATGGTACCTGTAAAAGATCTTAAAAGACAAATAAATAATTTTCTAAGGTGAGTTAACTTAGTAGCAAGCAAATATCCAGCATTTTGAGGCTGCTTAAAATATTAGATTAACTTAACACTTACTTAAGCTTCTTCTAAAAATACCTTAGAGCCATTGTTTAGAACTGACATAACAGTGAGGTCTCTGCCCTGCAGAGTAGTCGTAAGTGAATAAAAAGTCTCTTCTCTACCTGCAGCTCTGTTACATAAAAAATGCTCACAAAAATAAAAGGTAATTAGGACAGATTTGCTTGTATGATTACACTTTGCTAATCTGAATTTTTACATTTTTTATATGTTCAGTTTGTACCAATTAGAAACATACAAATACCCACAAATTAAGTATCGGATGTATTTGACCAACACCTAATTTTTTTATTAAGCATTTAGCAAATGCTGAAATACAAAGAGATTAAGAAAAGGCAAAAGAGAAAATGTTAATATTTGGGCTAAGAAGCATGGTACACCTCACACTCTTCTGAAACTGTTCCAGGTCTGAAAGATTGCAGGATGATTCTGTACATTGTGTGTGACAATCCTGTGCAACCAAACCACAAAAAACAGAGCCGCCACTTTCATATTTACTCTCTGCAGGTTTGGTTAGTTCTCACATGAATAGATATAACTCTTGAAATCCAGTTCTATCATAAAGCCTTTCCTCCATTCCTGCAGAATTGATTTTAATATCATCCAAAGAACTGTTAAAAGGCAAGAAAATTCCCATAGGAAAAAAACTTTGAATCTGAACTGGGGGGAGGGGGGGGGAGGGGAAAAGAAGAGAAGAAGGACTGATATTAATGGCTATTTTATGTTAAAGCTTTAATATTTCAAATGCTTATAATGTTTTGCTCACTTTTGTTTCTGTGTTCAAAAAAGAGTTAAATTATTCTAATGGAAAAAAAGTTTCAAGTTTACATATATCTGTCGAAAATTAAGTTTATTACTAAGAAAAAAGTGAGAGTTCATTAAGGCCTTGTTTGCATCAAATTTGATCTATACAGATAGCTAAATACTCTTAGTTTTACCAATACAGGCAATGCTTGTATGTCCAAAGATTGCTTAATTCAATCCAACAGGTGTAACTCCAGGTTATAAATAGAAAAATGAAGGTACAGTGAGATTAAGGGATTTTCCAAAGATACAGATTAATGGGATTAGGATTCAGGAGTTGCCAGTTTGAATTTCCTTGCTTATTCCATATTTGATCCAGCAAACTAAGTACAACAGGGACAGCAAAGAACAGAGAAAAATGCTGACATCTTCCACTTGGCACCAAGAAAAAAGCTCAAACCCCCATTCACTATCAGCTGTCTGATGAGAAATTGCCTTTACATCCACCCAAAGCATGCCTATTATCAGAAATAATATTTTGAGTACACAAGAACTAATTTAATTTATTTTAAATCAGTGTAAGACCTTGTAAAAAAAAGCTGCAGGCTCTGTTTGTGTATAGGAATGTTCCAGATGCAGAGAAAGACAAAAGAAATAACAAACAAAGTTTTCAGTAGCTGTATTACTTCTTTAAAAGTAACCCTGTTTATTTATTGCCTCTGTATATTGGATTTATGTGGCAAGGTTTTGGTAGCGGGTGAAGATGCAGGGATGGTTTGTGTGAGAAGTTTTAAGCTTCACCCCCAGGTGTAACAGAGCTAATGCCAGCCCAAACCAAGATCAACCCACCACTGGCCAAGGCTGGGCCTATCAGTAATGGTGGTAGTGCCTCTGGGGTAACAAATTTAAGAAGGGGTAAAAAATCCCAAACTGCAGAGCTGCAGCTGGAGACGGGAGTGAGACTATGTGAGAGAAACAGCTCTCACACAAAGGTCAGTGCACAAGGAAGGGCAGGCGGTGCTCCACACACCAGAGCAGAAATACCCCTGTAGCTCCAGAGGTACAGAAATCCAGAGTGAGGCAGAGGCTAGGAAGAAGGGGGGGCTGGCTGGAAGGTGTTTTTAAGATCAAGTTTTCTTTTTATTCTACTCTTGATTTCATTGGTAATAAATTCAATCAATTTCCACAAGTCCTGTCAGTTTTGCCTGTGTCAGTAACTGGTGAGTGATCTCTCCCATCCTCATCTTGACCTGCAAGACTTCAGTTATATTTTTCTCTTGATTCTCCACCTAAGGAGGGAAAGTGAGAAAGCAGCCTTGGTGGGTACCTGGCATCCAGTTAGGGTCAACCCACCACATTCTGCTAAATCTAGCAGTGTTCACTTACCAAGAAACAGATGAAGAACATTTTACTAGACTTTTTAATATTAGTTCTGCAAGATAGCTGGGATTCAAAAGAAGTACTTGAAGAGATTACAAATTTGATTTCAGTGACCATTGGTTTGTTTCTTAACTCCTCTAGTCTAGTAAGATTTAATAGAGTACTCACTTCCCTTTGCTTCACTTAGGGAATACTTTAGACACAAAAGCTGTGGATGATTTATAATTACAAAAAGTACCACGGAATAATAAAAAAAACTTTCCTAAAATGTATTCATGAAGTTTACAGAATAGTGAGTGCCAGAATAAATTAACACAGCATCATTAGAAAAACACATTTTGTTAAGAGTTTAGCGTACTGATCCGGAAAACAGAAAATGTTTGAAATGCAGAGTGAAATGTAATTTTTATGTTGCCTCACCTCAAGCTCCAAACTTAGAGCCTCAATGAAAAGGCTGCTCAACCTAAACTCCTACTGTAACCAACAGAAGAAGGATAGCAACCAGAAGCCCATCTGAAGTATTCAAAACTACCCTATGGATCAGACGCTCCCTGCTGACTACCAAAGAAGAGCATTAAATTTTGAGTTTGGGCATCAGAATTGTATATTCAAAGGACAAGACATGATGGATACAACCTGCAACAAGAGAGAAGCAGAAGCAGGTATTCTTTAGTTTTGGCTTTAGCTACACCATGCACATACTCAACTTTCCCATGGAGCAGCCTCTTCAGAGAAAATGCCAAATTCTCCCTTTGCTGGGTTTGAGACCCAGAGTTCAGCTTTAAAGCCTGTTTTTCCAGATAAATAGCAAGACATGACATAGCCAGATCAGGTTCTAAGCTTCATTGATTTACTCTTTAAAAGAAAGAAAATGAAATATGGCCCTTCACAGAACAGATATGTTTAAGAAATCTTTCACTAGACATTGTATGCAACTTCCCTAGTAAACTGGACCTAAGGGGAAAGAACAGTCTGCTATTTTATAAGGTGGTCCCTTGAAGAACAACATGCTTGAACAAGACTCTACTAGTTAGTACTTTGAAGCTAGGCAAAAAGAACAAAAGACTGCAACCTCTGTATAAAAGGGAAATAGTCTGAATTTACAATGAGGGAAGATGAATAAAGCATATACTTCAGCATATAAAGTAGTTTCTATTTTGAACTCCTTCAAATGGGAAAATCTCTTGCCAATTTTACTTTAGAAGCCAGTTCTGTACACCAAGATTTGCTTTCTAAGTGATACAGTTACCAGGCAAGCACCAGACCGCTTAGGAGCCAGGCAATTTCAGGCAGGGTACCCATTGGTATTACATACACATGAAATAACCTTCTCCGCCTGAAGAGCAAAGAATTATCAGGAAAATAATACTAAGCATGTGGTTCTACAACAAAGACGATGAACTTGATGACATATGTTAATTAAATTGATTTCTATCTTGCTCTAAAGAATTGGTTGAGAAAAGCATGTAGCAAAGGGGGCTGAAATATCAGACTTGAAACCAACTACAAATACATCTTGCATCATCCCACACGGCTCATGCACAGTGATCTACTATTCTGAGTAAGACGAGTACTCTCAAAACATGTAAAAAAGAAAAAAAGATGACAGATTCTTACAAACAATTTATGTAGATAATGTTGCTTCATACTAACATATGTGTTTTTCTACTTTTTTCACAGTAAAACAATCTTGTATCTCTAAAAAACCCCCAAACTTTAGTATATAAAATGGAAGTAATATATCAAAAGGCCAAACATCTTGAACTCTGACTATGTGAACTTCAGCTAATTACTTCATTTTCCTGTCTCACTTTCTGGAACTGTGAAGTGTAAATAGCATTGTCAAGAATTTTGTGAAGCTTCATTCATTAATGTCTGTAAAATACCTGAAGATCCTTAGAGAGCAGCTACAGAAGTGTTATCAATAATCATCAGTTTGAAATGAAGACATCACATTTGAGGTCCTGTCCATCACAGAAGAAAGCCATGAAACACTTCTCAGCACCTTAAGGACAATTACACTTGCTCAGTCATTTCAAGGGTTTGATAAGAGAAGTTTCCAACCAAAGTAGACAGAAAAAAATTAAATTCTTTCAGGAATAAGCTGCAATATTAACTGCTCGCTATTCTAATCATGTTAACTAGCATTTGCTCTGCATTGTAACTTTTCCAAGCACACCTATCCTTCTCCCTCTGCCAGCAGAATGAAGAAATATCTAATAGCAGCATGGGGAATGGGGATGAGAAAGAGGAAACAAAGAAAAAGCTTTGTTTCTGACATCAGATAGTGATGCAGAGACAGCTTCACACCAAAAGCACTGACAGCTTGACTTCTTTTCAGATAATGTTTAAGTTATTCAGGGAATTATATAAGGTAAATTTGACTGAAGAACAGAGGAGCAGTTCAAATATACAGTATCTTAATTCCAGTGGAAAGAGTAGGGAGAAAAGTAGTAACAGATAAGCAATACCACAGCTGGAAGGAAACAAATATTTGACAAACAGATGATCAAAACAGAGATAAATAATTTAAAAATTGGGCTGGTAAAGAGCTGACTAGAGAAGGGGATGAATATAGTTCACGATGAGTTTGTTCTACAACACAAAAGAACTAAAGGGGAAGAGTTAAAACTCTTCTTGACAATATTGCCTTTCCTGACATCTTTCCCTATCCTCTAAGAAAATGAACACTAGTAACACTTTGGAACGTCACACACTTGCATTTCTAAACAGAAAAAAAAAAAATTCAAATATTCAGTTTCCTTTAAGTTTATTGTGCACTCTGCATACTCTCCAGCCCCCCTTGATGCTATGGCTTCTTCTGTTGAGAAACACCAGGTTACTGTGTTACAAATATTACCCAAGTTCTACTGGAGAATCAGTACAAATTCATTAAATTAGCTGATATAAATTTTGACTGTTTATGGGTCTGAATTTAATGCAGGAAAAGCTCAGAGAAGACAAGATTTTACAAGTATCCATGCGAGCACTAGAATTAGTAAACTTTTATCCTATGGATTTTTGGGGTTTGGCTAACTGACATTACAGTTTAGGAAAGTGTGAACTTCTGTGTAAGCTTTTCCTGTGCCTGAAGCATTGCTAAGGTCTTTTTCTTTATACCTGAAAAACCATTTTATAAAAGTTTCAGAAATGTATCTACCTGGCAATTAGAAGGACCACAGCCCTGGATTTCAGGAGAGCAGACTTTAATAACTTTAGGTGTCTCCTTGGAAGAATCCTGTGGGATATGGCTCTGAAGAGAAAAAGGGGTCAAGAAGAGATGGATAGTATCTCTTCACCCAAGATAAAGAAAGGTCCAACAGAAGTTATGAAATTCATGCTTAGTAGGAGTACAGAACACACATGGCTCTCAGATCAGCTTATGAAGGAAGGTATCACAGACTGTGCATCACCACAATCACATCTTCTGACAAATTCAAAACAGATCAAGCTTCACTTAGAAATATTATTGACTACATTTCATAACTCATTTGCAGATTACAGGTTTTCCATGGTAATACCTTATCCCCATTGCACAGGGTAGTAGTAGCATATCAAAGTAGTAATCATGCATGCAGATCACTTCTGATACTCATCTAGGATCCTTGAAAGAGGCATAACAAGGTATAAGCCAACAATCCTTTTCATCATATACAACAACTTTATACATGATCATATTGATTTAAACCAGACTTAAAGATGTTTACTTAAGTAAGGCAACTTTAAAAGGACGCAAGAATTTCTGTACTCAATTCAATGTCACACTTCAGTCAAACATGGACATACTGAATGGAACCAAGGCCTCAAAACAAAGTGCAAGGTAGGGACTTCCTGAAAGGGTTTAAGTTTCTAGGATCGAATTATCTTGCCTAACAAGAAAGGGCTTACTGAAAGAGTTCAGTAATATAGTTACAGAAACAGAAATTCAGCCAGTCTTTTTAAGAACACAGGGAAAAATCAGTTCCTCAAAAGAAATAAATGGCCCTCCCAACCTTATTTTACCAAAATAACTGAATGTAAAATTTTTGAGTATAACTAATAGATTAAGTGGAAGAAAGGGGGCTAGAAATTGTAGTTGTGCAAATTCCCAACGAATAAACAGAAAAAACTTGTAGATATAGGTCAGGTGTTTTCAATCAAATGAGGGACACATATTGTAGAGTCAGGAGCACACTATATAAATCTGTCTGGTTAATTTAGGAAACCTAGTAAGTGAGTGTGTAGTGATGGAAACTAGAAATAACAAGATCATGAGAGAGAAAAGCTGAAGAAGAACCTGGGATGATAAGGACACAAAAATTATTTGTTCAGAGATTCTTTTGTGCAGCTGGACAGAAAGGTAGTTATCTCTTCACTTAAAATGAGAAATCCTAGTACCAAGGCTACAGCAAAGACTTAATTGCATGTGTAAAGGAGAGTCATTCCTCTTCTGTTCATGCTGAACACACATTCTTTCTTCACAGTCTTCTTCCTCAGATAACATCTACACTGCTCACCGCAGCTCAACACAGAGATGCCAGAGTTTATTCCACAGAAACAAGTGCAGATACACCATAACAACACTCCCTGTATGTCGGCTGGTGTGCTGAGATGGATCAGCTAGGCTCAGGCTGCAATATAGCTCTGAAACTTGCAGGTCCCAAGCCAGTATCTTGAGATCGTGCTGAATTGTACTACATGGAAACACAAGCCCTGAGCTTAGTTGTCTATGTAAACATTGCATTACGCAGCACAGACACACACTTGAAGCCAACAGCATGGGCAGAAGTATGCTTTAGCGTTCACAGAGAAGGGATGAAGACAATGCTTTCCTCAGTTCAGGCACTTACACCTTTCAGGGCACACTAAGAGCCAATGCTGGGCTGAAAGCAGACACGGGCTTCACAGAGACTCTTCTCTTAAGACTTCTGCATTAAGTCACAGGATAAGGAATTGAGATAAACCAAGTTTTTCATCTACTTTCTCTACCTCTCTCCCTTTCAGCATCTCTGCTGCTGAAGAACAGGTCAGCATTATCATAAAACATACTAATTAATGAAACTAAGGCTTCATAGACATTCTACTAGATGATCGCCTACACATAGGAAGCGTGAAGATCATCTTTCAAGACATGTCACAAGTGAGAGAAGAGACAGACCAAGTTTATTTAATATAAGAAACATGGAGCATTCAGAATCCCAGACCAGGTCAAATAATCTAGAACTAGTTTTGTTCCAGGGAACTTCCCCACAATTTGCAATACTAACTCTTCAAGACTATATTGGAACCTAAAAAAGTCTTAATTAAAAAAATGGATTCAGTTGGTTTGAATAGGAATGCTGTCATAGGGATGGGAGCCTTGCCAGAAGACTGCAAAGCAAATAGTAATAATAATTACCAGTTGAATTTTGGATAATTGCTTAGCAGAATGTAACAATGATTGCTGCTTATTTAAATGTTTCGCTCAACTGGGACAAAAAGTACAAAACACATTCATTTAATTTGCCAATAACACAGCCAGTGAAGAAGTGTCAAAAGACACAAAATAGCCAGAAAACATTAGAACACAAATAGAAAAGTTTATTGGTTTTCAAAAACCAAGAAATCTAGAGATATACATCTAGAATATAAAACTGAAAAAAACCCATTTGAATATTAAGAGCTGGTGTACACTCAGACAGTTGAAAAGGAAATATAATACTGGGTCAAAAAATAAACCCCAAACCAGATTAGACAAGGAGGATTTTCAGCATACTACATTTAATTTCACAAACTTGCCTGACAGACTGGCATGAAGTAAATTCAGGGAGAGACTAACTCAAGACTCCATCACTGACCCACTTCCACAAATGATCACTGCAATGCATGCATTTGAGATCTATGTGACGCAGATGTTTTAATTTACAATGGCTTGTAGATATATCTCACCATCTCTACAATGTAATCCTCCACTTTTTTCTCCCCAGCTTCAGAAATCCTTTGTCCTGATCCTCCAGAGTCATGAGTGCTTCCAGGCAGAGCTACATCGATAAATCATAAATAGCAACAGCTGTAACTGCAGCACGAAGGAACTATGACATGAGTAAGGTTGGAGATCAATCACTTCAAGCCAAGGCTATTTCACTGCAGAATGGATTTCCAGAAAACACTGCATTAAGATTCACAGCTTACTTAGCCTTAGGACATGATGTGAGACCTCACTGATTACTAAAGGATTTCCTACAATAACATGGTATAAATATATGATTTGGTTTTAATAACAAAAAGGAAAGGAAAAAAGATAAAAGATTCTGATATTTACTGTGATCATCACTGTATTGTTCTAAACATCTCACTTAGCAGAGATTGGCTAAGCTAAAAATGGAGATATTCTAAAAGCTTACAAGTGAGAGTAAAAAAAAAAAAAAAGCAGAGTAATTTTATAAAAAGAATAACATGTGGAAGCATTAGAATGACACTAGCAAAGGAATGGATTTTGTAAACTCAGGAAAGCAATCTTGTCAGCAAAAATGGATTAAAATAGCATCTCTCAAAAGTGAGCTGGGAGAACAGTGGTCCACTTAGCTCTTCTCCATCTGCAAGTTACATGAATTTCATAGATAAGAAATGTATTTTAATTTTTGTAGGGAATCTAGCCTTCCTGGCAAACTCAAGGAGAGCTAGTCATAAAGGCTTACCACTCTTCTCATTTCATGACATAGCTTGTGTGCTTGGTTGTGGTAAACCTCCCTTTCCATAAGCTCCAGAGACAGCTAGGCTTCCAATTTCCTAATTCAAGTCTGCAGAGGCAAAGAGATAGCCATCAGACCATGTGATGAATGTGAAAGAAACATGGTCATTTTATAAGATTTTATTTCAATATGAACAGTAACAGTATGTTTTATCTGAAGGGGAGGCAAGTGTCTGCAAAAAGGATTCTCAGGCAATATAGTCCCACATACTTTCTGCAGCAGTTTTACATTTCAGTGCTATATCTAAGGTATCAAACAACAGCTATTTTTGCTGGAAGCAGTTCTAAATTGGGAGAGGGGGGGAAGTGCAAAGAAAGAAAAAAGAGAAAAGCTGTTGAAAAGCACCAAAGAAAGCTGGGGCTCTAGAAAAGAAGTGCCAATGGTTCTGACTGAGCTTTCTGTTCACTTCTCAGTACATCAGGCCTGGAACAAGTTTCTCAGCACAAAATTTCTCTAATTGGCTGGAAAGCATTTAAGGAAAAATCTTTTTAATTAAAAACAGAGAACCAAGAAGACATGAAAGCCATGGGGGTTGGGAGAGGCATGTGTTGACCTTATGAGGCTTCACAGCAGAACTCTGCAGGGGCCGTTTAAACTGAGAAAGCACAGTTTTAATTAAAGAGTCCTGAGGAACAGACAATTCAAAAGAGCAGGTCAGATAGATTCCAAGAGGTCAATTTAAGCACAAGCAGAGGGAAAACAAGACTTCTGGCCATTCTGCCTCCCTCTGGGAGAAATCTGTTGCTAACTGATCATTATGCTTCAACAAACACTAGCTGTCCTCTAACCATCTCTGTGAGTATTGTGTATCCTTGGTACAAGTTAAAAGGAGGGCACAAAGGGTTATAGTGAATGGGGTAACAGACTGGTGGCCTCTCACTACTGGGGTTCCACAGGGCTCCATCCTAAGACAGTTCTCAACATCTTCATAAATGACCTGGATGTGGGACTCAAGGGAATACTAAGTTTGTTAATGACACTAAATTGGGCAGAGGTATCAACTTTCTCAAGGGCAGAAAGGCCCTGCAAAGAGTCCCCAACAAATTAGAGGTCTGGTTATTCGCCAACCATATGAAAATTAACAAGGGCAGGTGCAGGACTCTGCACCTGGGATGGGGCAACACTGGATGCATGGACGGACTGGGGAACAAGAGGCTGGAGAGCAGTGCCACAGGAAAGGGACATGGGGGGCCTGGTTGACAAAGTGGATTATTGTCAGCAGTGCTCTGGCAGCCAGGAAAGCCAAGCATGTCCAGGGGTGCATCAGGGACAGCACCACCAGCCAGGCAAGGGAGGGGATTGTCCTGCTCTGCTCTGCACTGGGGCAGCCTCACCTCGAGCCCTGGGGGCAGTTTAGGGTGCCACAATATAAAAAAAGGCATAAAACTATTAAAGAGTGTCCAAAGGAGGACAATGAGGGTGGTAAAGGGCCTGGAGAGAAAGCCATATGAGGAGTGGCTGAGGTCACTTCTTCTGTTCAGCCTGGAGGAGACTGAGGGGAAACCTCATTGTGGACTTCACCATCCTCCCAAGGGGAAGTAGAGGGGAAGGCACTGATCTCTTCTCTCTTGTGATCAGGGACAAGACTCGAGGAAGACATGAAGGTCAGTCAGGGGAAGTTCAGGCCAGATTTTAGGGGAAGGGTATTTCACCCAGCAGGTGGCTGGGCATTGGAACAGCTCCCCAGGGAAGCAGTAACAGCACTAGCCTGACTGAGTTCAAGAAGCACCTGAAGAACACTCTCAGCACATGGTGCGATTCTTGGGGTTGTCCAGAACTGGATTCAGTGATCATGATGGGTCCATTCCAACTCAGCATATCCTATCATAACAAACTCTGTGAAGTTTTTTTTCACCAAGAAACACCAGTTTCTTGACACTGGATCACATTCATCTGTTTCCTTCTAGTCCTGGTATCACATTCCCAATGCATGGAATCCCAGATATGCTTATGCATACTTGAAAATAGAACTCTGCATCTTACTAAGCTTCTAAAACCACTGGAAAATCCTGTAAAATGGATCCAGCATATCACCAAAAAGAAACCCTCTTAAAAAATTAAACAAATAACCCCCAAACAACAAGTTTTCTTCATTTTTTGAAGTGTTACCATCACATTTATTGAAGCTACTAATTTTGCCTTGCTTTTCAGAGACAAAAGAAAACATAAATCTAGTCTCCAAACAAAAGGACTTAAAAAGGTCAATGTAACCAGAACTCATCAAGTAACAGTGCTAACATTATCGAAAAATAACAAAAATCTGCTACATTTCTCCATGAAGAGCTATTGCCCAGTAATTCAAAAGGATAAGGAATTTAGTAGAAAAGTAACATCTACAGCAATTTCTCAAGAGAAATAGTAATGTTAGTGCATTTCGATTGCTGTATACATGGTTCTGCACACACACAGATTGTTACACTCAAGCACTGCTCGTGTTCAGACAGATTTCTGTCATTGGCCATTTGAGAACTTACAGCTAAATGCACCTGCTTGGGTGAATGACAGGCATATTCCAAGTCAAGGCATGGTCAAGACTGACAGACAAAGCAGTAAATTTCCCTGCATCAAGGAGGAACAGCTAGCAGCCAGATGAAGCAATCACTTAATTTATTTTTGATATTTTGTCTACTTTTCTAAAATCCCAATTACACACTCAGAAGTAAAAAGATGTGGCTTTTCTTTGTTTGAGGTTTTTTCAGTTTGTATAAGCTTGGAAATTGCATCAACTTACCTCTCTAATATTCTCCCTTGCTTCCCTCAGCCAGGGTACAAGCTTTGGTATAAGTTATTTATTAGGTGGACTTATATCCTCATAGGGTTGGCATTTATGTTGTTTATCAGGGATACCCTTCACAGATGGAGAAAATTAGGAAAAAGCCAACACTCACTCCTAAAACATGAGATTCAAGTCTGGAATGAAATTTAAAGTAAATGAGAGAGGAGGAAACAGGAGTAAACACTTTCATGACAAAGGAATAAATAAAACCAAGAACATCCTAGAGACATGGAAGATAGTGAATTTAATACTTCTGACAAAGGAAGACAAAAGATGCTTTCATAGAGCTTCACAGACATAAATCAGTGACAAAGAACGGAGCAATCCCTGCCCAGAAACAAACCCAGAGAGAAAACTGGGGCAGATCAGAATCTTGCTGCAGAAAACAAAGGGTATATTTTCATCCTTTTCTGCACACAGAAATTCCATTGACATAAAGCAGCCATTTGATGAATAACACTCCATACACCTGACACAGAGCATCAAATGCAGAAATTCTAGCTCGGGTCTCAAAAGCAATATTCCTGTGTTAGCTAAGCTATATTGCTACTAATTTCAGAACTAGCAGGTTATTTGTCCCATGCTCTGTTGCATAGTAAATAACAATAAGCAGAATTTCTTACCAGGACTCCATAACTTATGTATCTCCTTGTGGTGGTTTGACCCTGGCTGGACACCAGGTGCCCATCAAAGCTGCTCTGTCACACTCCCCCAACTGGACAAGCAAGAGAAAATATAATTAAATTCTCAAATGCTCACGGGCAAGAGTAGGACAGGGAGAGATCACTCGGCAGTTACTATCACGGGCAAAACAGACTCGACTTGGGGAAATTAAACTGAATTTATTACCAATGAAATCAGACTAAGAGAGTAAGAAATACAACAAAATCTTAAACTTTCCACTCAGCCCTCCCTTCTTTTTGGGCTCAGAGACAAATTTCACTCCTGATTTCTTTACCACCTTCCCACCCCCGAGTGACACAGGAAGACCAGGAAGTTTGCCACACATTGTCTCTGCAATTTCTACCTCTTGGCTCTCTTCCGCAGCTCCAATATGGCATTCCACCAATGGGAGACACTCCTCCACAAACTTCTGTAGCATAATACCCTCCCAAGGGCTGCAGCTCATCTGCTCAAACTGCGCAGAGTAGATCCCTTCCATGGGGTACATTCCTTCAGGAATGCACTGCTCCAGCTTGAGTCCCCCATGGGGTCACAAGTCCTGCAAGCAAAGCTGCTCTAGCATGGGATCCTCTCTCCACAGGTCCACAGGTCCTTGCAGGAGTCTGTTCCAGCAGAGGTTTCCCATGCAAACACAGCCAAGGAAAAAAATCTAGGTCTAGTCTATGTCTGAGTGTGGTAATAACCATATTTCACCCACCACAACGCACAGATGCAGCTTCTCAGTAAATGAGCTTAATTCTTAAGTGGCCATGAATGTTATGAGTTCCCCTACACACAGGTATGGCAAAAAAAATTCCATAGCAATTAAAACTGAAATGAAAAATGTCAAGGTCCTAGTCCATAATTATGGCTAGAGAACCAGAGAAATTGGACTAAGTGGATGAAATTCTTGACAGTAATTTATCTGAAGTGATGCATTTCTGTCCCTAGATAGTGTAAAAAGAAAATGTATTTAGATGCATAAACATCCAGTTAAACATGTAATATTTACTCAGACTAAAAAGTGAAGCTACTGGACTGCAAAGTTAGAAAAATATACACTGAACTCCTTTTAGGCCACAACCAGAGCAACATCCACCTGAGCTTTTGTTCCTGTGCTTATTACCCTTTCTCTTCAAAGTACCTTGGTGATTACACTTTGACCCACAGCCTTTTCCATACTCACATAAAACTACTGCAAGTTAAAGAGAAAGGAGATATTATGAAGCTAAAACTTTTCCATTCTTTTCAACAAATCCAGGTGCCTTTCATCTGGCTGAGGTCGGTGCTGGATAAAATGAAGCCTGATGAAAACTTGCACTGAAAGTACTGCAGTGGATACTTTGCATCAGAGAGCTTCTTCTCAGTTTTTCAATATGGTTTACCACTAACAGCTTCAGTTCTGGTGGATGACTTCACTATTATCTCTAACTCCCCCCCAGCAATATGTTCTAGGAGTCTACATTTTATTTTTCCTGACTATGACCTTATCTCAAATCAGATATGTCCTTATCACATACTGTGAGGTTAGTATCATATAATTTACCTGAAATCTTGAAAATATTATCCCTGAACTAAAGTAAATTATTTGTAACATAACAAAGTACCTCTCACTGGGAAGAAAGTGTTACAGATAGCATAGTCAGTTACTTTAGTAGCATACTACAGATTTTGTCATCTTTAACTATGATTGCTTAATTGCCAAAGATCTAGATGGCATACGTCAAAGACGTCTTTATTCACGGTCTGGCAAACTCTGTTCATCAAAAGCAGAAGTGTTGCAAAGCTTAGCCAGAAGGCAAGGCTTTATCCATATTTAAGAGATGGTTCTAGACCTTCCTGAAAGAAGAAATGAGGCTGAACAGCCTGAAAAAAATGAGGCTTATAGTAAAAAAACCCCACCAACACTCATATTTGTACAGAAACTTTCAGTGTATTTGCTTAAAATACTAAATTAAAAAGTAAAACAAAAGATAATTTTAGTTGCATGTAGTTACAGGAGTTTATTTTGAATTCTGGCCAGTTCTGTAATACCTAATATACCAAGTGCAATATAAGAATAGCTAGACATGATAGCACAGGGCCAGGTATTTATTTTGGCACTGGAGCTTTTCCCTTGTGGGTAGGGTTGGGGAAGAGGTCACACAGTTGTCAGTGGTCCTTGTTCCACAGCCAGCAGGATCCTGCAGCATCCCCTAGAAGCTATGTCAGGGCTACTCAGGCACAGCTCAGGTGGCAGCATTAACCACCCCACACTGCTATGAACCCAACCTCCTGCAGGCTCCTGATGAAAGCACCCGAAAGCCCAACTGGCTGAGAACCTCAGCACCCCCTTCCCTCATGCTCCACACCCGATATTCTAACCTTCTTCTCTGGGTCCCAGCCACCAACCTGCAGCACTTTTTCCTACCCATCTCAATGCACACGCCCACAACATCCTCCCTAGGTTCTGTAACAGAAGCAGCATTGACAATAAGGTGCTTCTAGACTGCTATATTCTGGGAGCCATTTTTAACCATTCCACTGGGAAATGTGATGTTGTCTCCCCACTAATAATGTTCGAATATTTGAAAACAGTGTGAAGAGTCAGTATTTGCAGTGCATTAATAACCTGGCTAACAATTTTCATGTCAAGGTAACAGGAGAGCAGCAGATGCTGAAATACTTGCCTCCATTTTTCCCCACAGTTCGGAAACACCTCCAGAATGTCCGAAGAAAAGACGCCCTGTTGTGAGGGGTGGCTTGAACAAAGCTGAACTCCCGGAACAAAATGTGTGTTCCTTGCCGCACGCTGTTGAAACTGTGGACATAAAATCAAAACAAGAATGTTAGAAAGCTGAACCAACATGAATGTTCTGGGAACAACTAGAACAGCAGCAAGAAAACCACTGGCCATGACATTTTGTGAAACCAAATCTCCAAAGTTTATATCCATCTGTTCTCTAGAGAGAAGACTATTTGCAAAAACCACACATTGAAATTGAATTATAGGAATTAGAGGTTTGTGGAAGTAAAATTCATCCTAAAGAATCCCAGCAAGGAGTATCCAAGACCCACTTATTTGAAAACAATCCATTGGAAAATGGCTCGCCAAGAGTAACTGTTGTTTATTTGACCAGAAGATGCCCTTTCTTTTAGTACCATTTGAACTTCACTGCTATTTTCATTACAGTTTTCTTTAAAGCCACAAAAAAGTCTTCTTTAAGAGAAGCCTCAAGATACCATTTCTAGATTGCTGAAAATTCATTATTGGATGTATAAAATGTACTGCAGGTGTGATGAAAAGCTGATCAACACATCACTAAACAACAATTTGCACTAATGCATTTTGAAAAGAGTAGCTGGTCATTATGATGGATCTTCAATTGGATGCTCATTTTTGGTTTTGTATTGTAGTATAAAATTCTAAAATATGAGTTGTAAGCACTTTAGGCTAACTTATTACAGCAAACATTTGTCTTACAAAGGTTTCTCTGAAGTGCAAGAAGTTTTCCTTTGGGCATGGTAAAGCTCAACATACAAGAACAAAAGAAATGCAAATACAAACATTATATACCAAAAGGTATAATGACAGGGTTGCCTCAAAGATAGATTTTGTACATTTCACTTGGCATCATGCAAGTGGGACAAAGCTTTGAAACACTCCAGAGAGATCATTAAAACATTCACTTGGGACAGCAGCTTAACTCTCCCTCATAGGAGAGAATTAATGAAAAGATACAAGTTTACTTTCATCACAGCAGCTCCTCTCCATAGGTAGCGTCTTCACAACAGACAAAATCCAGTGGTCAGTGTGAACCCTCTCAGTTTGCAATTTTAAACCCCCTCTTTAAATATAATGACTTTAAATCACTTTATCCTTCATAGTGCAGAAAGGGGTCTCACATTTGAAAAAGAATTATACTAGGCAGAGTTGAGCAAAATTTAAAAAGTCATGTAACAACTGGGTGCGGGTGGGTGTGGGATGTGTGTGTGTATGTGTGGAGAGAAGCCATTCAATTTTTACAAAGGGAATCACAATTTCTCATTTTTGATATGCTGGTTCTCAAACATATGCAAGCAAACAGAAACTGTTGTCACGTGTTTAAAGGGAGTACAGAAGACTGTTTCTAGTCCACCTACCCAGAAAGAAATACAACTCAAAGTAAGTACGATCACCTCGTGGTTAAAAACACGCATGACACTTGAACCCTGGAATAGGGAATATTCTTTCTGTAAATATTATGGACAAATACAGTATTTCATATTTATGAAACCTTATTCATGCAAAGTAAAGCACAACCATTGTCCCAAGAGATTAAAGTAAATAAATAAATCATGTGGATCTGGATCAAAATATGCCAAAATTACATGACTATCACTGCAAGTAAAGAGTATTCATTATGAAGTGCTGTCACTCACTGCCTTAGAGTGAACAAGTTCAGAGTAAGGTAAAGTAACTTGCAAAAGTCCCCCAAGATGCCTGTGACAAAGCTGGAAATTGAATTTCAGATCTTCTCATCCCAAACCACAGCCTGTACAACTTCTTTCATTTCTGATCTGCATTGTTTCGCTGATGATTTGACAGACTGATGGAGAAAAGAAGGATACAGATGAAAAAAAGGAACTTGGTATAATAGAAGAAGGCAGCTTTCAGAAAGATAACACACATAAGGGAGACATTTTGGAAGAGAAAGAAAATGAAGGCATGATAATACAAATTAAATGCATCAAATTATGCTGCTCAGAACATCTACAGAACATGCAAATTTTGGAAGCAGATCCTGGCACAATTGTAACAGAAAGGTCCAGACATGAAGCTAACATACCATTAATTCACAGCAGACAGCCCTACTATATTACTTCTTATTTCTAATAAGCAAAAACTCTAGTCACTTGCATTTTCAGCATGGGATGGCTTTAAACCTACAAGGCAGAAGGGTATGATATCATTTGTTGCTTACTCAGTTAAAAGAGTGGGTGGATATGCTGGAACATCAGCACACCTGGACGTGCTGACAGCCAAGTGCCGCCAGCTAGTTGAGTAAAGGAGGATTTTGTTTTAACTATACAATGGAAGGATTTTCCCCCAAAAGCTCAAGATTGCAAGCCTGGGAGTCAGAATTTCACCCCAGTTAAGATGCTATACTTCAGACACCCTACTTAATAAATTCCTTTTTATAAGTAGTAAAAGTTCCACTCAATGGAGCCAACCCATGCTGGAGCTATCCAGCAAACAGCCCAGTAACAAATCTATTCTCAGACAGGGTCAAGATCACTACAAGGGACAGGAACACTACGTATTTTGAATTAGCTATATAAGTTGAAATTCCTACATCATGGGTAGATGGGCAGTATCAAAATAACTTGGCCACTTTTTTTTAACAGCTGCCCAGAGATGAAGTTACCATTAATGCGGTGATCTTACAGATAAACACTCCTGGAAGAAAGAAAAATTATGACAACCCAACGTTGTTAAAGGTATTCCAACAGTAGGTAGGGCATATAATCAATACCTTACCTTGATTTTTATATACATGCAAACAGATGTTTTCTCCAATTCCTTTTGAATACAAAAATGAAACAAGCTGCACTCAGAGGAATGGCTTAAGCAACATTCAACAATAAAGGAACAAAATTAACCATTAAGCTCAATCATTCTCAGCAAATTGAACAGCTGCTGAGATTCTTCCCTTAGGATTGTTCAGTCTTCCCTCTATCTGTCCTCCCACTGGAGGGCTCATACTGTTAGCAGAGTTAAGTGGCCAGAGCTTTTCAGCACAATTGAAGAAGAAAGACTTAGGAAAAAAACCAGGGTACCTCAACAAGTTATTACTTTGTCCTCAAGCATTTAGAAATGGGTTTGGGAACCCAGAAGCAGGGAAAATATTTTTTCACTTCTCTGGTTAACTTCTCTTTTTCTCCTTTTAAGCATCTAAAGTGCAGCCATCTGCAAGAGATTCTTTCCAGAAGAAAGCTTTCAACAACTGTGCTAGTTTCCAAGCCTCCTATTGCAAACCCAATGATTGCTTCAGTTCTCTACATTAACAGTAAATAGAGTAGGCAAATTAGAAGAGTAACAACAGTTACTAATGATGTGATTTTATTTGTCTTGCTGAAACCAAGACTACAAATTGAATTGAATGTTCATTAGTTAACACCAGTTTACTGTGAGCACTCATATTTCACATGGCAACTGGATACTCTGTTAACAAAACAGCTTTTTCCATTCACTTGTGAGAAAATGCTGAAGAAAGACGAGAGAAGAATAAAGCAAGGTTTTCACTTGATGGGGATATCTAAAGAAATTATTACAGTAGGGGCTCTGGGATGCTTTCTCTCTCCTTCCCTTCTCATGCCCCAGAGCAGCCAAACCTCAGAAGAGTTTCCTCCAACACCACTGCTGAGAGGGTTGCATATTGCAGCCCACCCAGGCTATGCTTGTGGGATGGTACATACACGTGAGAGGAAGAAAAAAGGTTTAGGAGGACATGGTGATAAAACAGCCCCAGCTCTCAAAAATGGCAGTGCTGGGAATTCTAGTACTCAGGTGCTTCTTCTCTGAACAGAGCAGCTTTCATAAGGCTTTGTCTTTTGTGTATTTACATTTCGGCAACCTGCCAGAGTTCAGAAACTTTCAAGCACTCTTTTCAAACCTTTGGACTTCTAAATAGATTGTAAAAGTCCCAGGATGCTATGGTAACATCTCAATTGAAACCCATTATAGCAGTTAGCCTCTGCCTGCTGAACTCCGGCAAAGCCAAATAAGCACAATGCAGAGTCCCAAGTCCTGGAGAAGGATGGAAGAGATTGCCAGGACCCTGCTGTCCCCCTAGCAGGTGCCACCTTTGGTTACCATGCAAAGAGCTGAACAAGCTCATAGAACCTCTACTCTACCAAATGGCAAACATGGAACAGTGACCATTTTTCTTTAATCGATGGCATTACTGCTTGCATTTTCTATCAACGGCATGTTGAAGAAAAAATTTTTAAGGCTTCTTGAGCATGAACCATTTACAAACACACTCACACAGCCCCACACCCTTTTTTTTGCCAGCTTCACAAGTATCTAAGTCATGAAAAACGAGTTGAGTGTCTCAAGCAAAAATAAGGTAGTCTCAAATGCAAATTGCTATTGGAGGCTATGTTTAGACTGACTGAAACACCTGTAGAGAAAAACAGTGTGGAGGATTTGACATCAACATCATGGGCATCCCAGGATTCTTTTCCTTGACACACACTCTGGACTAGTTCTCATCTAGTCCCATTGACTGAATGCTCATTTGCAGAAGGAACACATCTTCCAGTTTAGGTCCATCTGAAAGGAACCCAGAGCTCCAAGAATGCTTCATTGTGTGAACTAAAGCACAGTAAGTAGGGATAACCAGGAGTATTTGGATTAGGGATTGTGCTACAATGAGTAACAAAGAACTAGCTCTAGCAATAGAAAATACTGAAATACAAAAGGCTCTACAAATCAGGCCATTTCTGTTGCTAAATAACATCCACAAAAAAGCAGCCCTAAATGACAATTGCACTTAACCCAAGGCTATTCTCTGAGACAGCAAAGTGAGGTTCACCTTGCCTAGAAGGAACCCTGAGAGCGAACACTTAAAACTGGAGGCATAAGTGGGTAAAAAAAAAAACCCAGTCATACTGATTAAATTACTGCTGTATGAATGTAGCTTAAGATCATTTTATTCTTCACCTCTTGGTTTAAGAGTACTGCAGTATTTGCAATATTCAGATGCATCATTGGACTGGGTTTTTTTAGCTATCCCCTTGGAAGGTAGTGTAGGACCACGAAAATTCCTCAATTCAAAGCCATTGTTTCAAGTGCTTTTTTAAATTCCACAGATCCTAGAAGCTGGGACACTGAGGTCAGCCTCAAGGAAACCACCTCCTTGGTCTAATGAAATTAGCAGTGCTTTTTAGGCATTTCCTCGGAAATGTGTTAAGACAAAACAGATGCTAAAAGTTATTCCTGATGACTGGCTTTAAGGGAAAATAGTTGGGTTTTTTAACAACCAGGCAGATAGGAAATCATTAACACTACAAAATCTTGGCAAGACTGGGTGATATAACACTGCAAACAGAGAGACCAGATTTTTTGAGATCTCTTCTGTCTCACCCACTCAAGTTTACTTCAGCTGAAGGGTATGGAAAGGGGAAAAGGATTGACACAAATTTTAACTTGGTGTTTCAGACTCCTTGATATAGGCTAAGAATCGCTGTATTCATAGCAGACTTAATACAGGTGGTACAGAGATAATCCCATGTACTGGGATGAAGGAAATGAACCACACCACCTGTGACACAGCTCAGAGTAGGCAGTGAACAAGCTTTATGTTGCTTTGTAGCAAATCAAACCCTCTGAGACCAGTTTACAGATTCTGGAGAAGGAAAGGATTAAAGGAGTTGCTGTGTCTGCTTGTTATTACCCAGAAAGCCTTGAGCTTTTTTAGAGTCCCTCTCCCTTAATTTTTCATATGATAGTTCAGTAATTTAACACCTCAAGGCTTACAGATCACAAATTAAAATGACCATAACTATGTTGAATTATTAGTCCAGGATTTCGTTTGGGTTCTTTTTTTTTTTTTTTTTAAAAAAAAAAAGCAAATGGGAAGGGGTGGGGATGTGGGCATCTTTAAAAACAGAGACCTTTTGATCAGAGCAGCATCCTGCAGTTTGCTGTAACTCAAGCGGACCATTCTTACATAGCAGGAATTAAGTACTCCCCCTGCCAGGCAGGGTCCTATTAAAACACAATAGCTGTTTGAAAAGGGTAAGCAAGCTGATATGGATATAATAGGCCACATATTGGGGCCCCTTTCTGCTGTGAAATAAAGCTTCTTCTTAGAATTATGAGCTGGGAAGCCTAGTATTCAGGAAGATGGGAAAGGGCATACAATGAAAGGCCATAAATAGCCCTGCAGAAGCCCTCCAAGGTGCTTAAGGGAAAAGTAAAGAAGCCTTCACAGATAAGCATCAATCACCCATGACCAGCTCTTTCAGCCTGCTCAGGTGCAATTTCAGACTACACGGTGTTCCAGTGAGTCTGCAGAGGTCTGGCTGGTATAAACAGAGATTTAGTTTTCACAGGAGGAAACTGTGTAAGTTGCACACCACAGGAACAGCTGCATGGACACCATTATAACTAGCTTTTATGGAGATCACTGCAAGTTGCTACCCAGCTTCCTGCAAAAAAACATGCTTTTTTTCTGCCCAAACCTAAACTAAATACATAAATAATAAACCAATCCAGAATTATAACTACACAAGGAAAACTGATAACTCTCCAACTAATCTATTTAGTATTTGTTCAAATTGGTGCAACTTGACATTTTGGGGCGAGAAGAAAATTCCTTCTGAGCTGCTCTATAATCCTCTATATTCTGAGGGTATGGGAGATGCAAGCCTTCTGTTAGCTTCATTATCATACATCTATTCTTTGGCTTCTTTTATTAACCAACAAGTATTTCTGTCCTCCCTGTCGTGCGTGGAATTTGTTCATAAGCTTCAAGATGCCACTGAAACCATACTGTGAACAAGCATGAGAAGATGGCACAAAGAGGAAAACACTATTAAAAAACACAAGCCACACAAGGCAACATTCTGATTTCCTCTTGTGTAACAGTTCAGAAAGTAGATATGGAATTGACATGGGCAGGAAATGGATTTTGATACCAAAGCATATATGCCTCCCAAAGGAGGAGTATAGATTTGAAAATTATTGAGGAACTGCACCCATCTTGAACTCCTGGGGTCAAAGTAAAATGCCAAGTAAAGGCAAATTGACTTCTGAGAAAGTTGAGGCCAAAGTATAAGTACAAGTAAGGGCTTGCTTGCTCAATTCTGCATGAATTCTCCTGTTGTAAGACAGTTCCATGTTTTATAAATTGGACTTTAAGTAATTTTAAAAGGTTGCAGCCCAATCAGGTTATGACTGTGATGATGCATGAAATACTGAAATATAACTGAATGCCTGTTCCAAAGAGATTCAATACTGGTGCCATGCAAACACATTCTGCATTTGCTCATTTCAATCTTGGTTTGACTAGAGAATTTCAGAAGTAAAAATTTACAACTGCTACTCTCTCACCTATTCAGTTGCCTTGGCAAGAACTATAGCACATCAAAGACTGAGCAGCTTCCAAAATTTTCATCATGGCAACAAATTAACCTTGCCAAAATTCCTTAATATAGATGAAGTTGCATCATTTGACATTAATGCTAACTCTGCATTTGGAGATTGCTTAGCTAAACCACTTTGTGCTCACTACAAACTGCTTGGCTACAGTGTTGACCAGCTACAGTTTGTTTAATTCACTTGAAGATACACAACAAGATTAAATTTGCAGGACACCTGGTTATTGCAAGTCACTAAAGCTAATGTATTCTGGGATCTGTATGGTTTCAACACAGCACTGCACACAAAATCTCAGGCTCTCTGAAGACATGCAGATTTCTAGAAACTAGACTTTTTGCTTTTTTTCCTATTGTTTAGTTTTATTTTTAAAGAAAAGGAAGATAAACCATGTTTTTAAAATGTGTTTTCAGGCTTGCAAGACTTACAGTGTTTGATCTTTGTGGAGATGCAGACATAGTTAAGGGATTTTACCCTGTAAAGGATAAGGAATCCTATTATGGGATCTTATCAGATCCCACTGCTGCAAACAATTGCTGATTTTTACAGTCTGGCATATCTAATTTAGGAAAAATATTCCATTTGTTGGCCTTGTCCACAGGGGAACATATATATTCTTAGCAAAGAAATTAGAAATGTTCCTCAAGATTTTCTGTGACTCCTCAACATTTTGCAGCCTAAGATTAAACACAAAAATCCTTCAACAACACAAAAATGGGAAAAATCCCCAAACAAACAACAAAAAACCCCAAACCCCAACTTCAGTTCTGATCCATCTTTCCTTAAAGATATTTCTGGGAAAAAATAAAATGTTCCCCAAACTTACACTACTTGATTCCAACTTAATAGAAAGGCTTATAGGTTTGGACAGATGGAAGCCAAGAACTCTAAAACTGATCTCCTCTATACATAAAGTAGCCTAGATCCATGCCAAAGTGCTTCAGTAAAACAAGCGCTAAACCATGTTCGTAATACAGAGAGGTACTGCTATTCCTGAAGTTACCATGTATCCAACAGTGGTACTCTTACTGCTTGAGACATCAAAAGCTTGATGGGAGGAAATTGTATGATAAAAAGAAAATATTACTAACAGAAAACTATAAACCTATGCCTTTCATTCTTAAGAATAATTTTAAACCCCCCCACATATAATATGGAAAAAAACACCGTGTACCAAACTTTCTATGCTGCTATGTTTTTCCAAAGCTGCTATTCTCATGTGTAATTTCTACTGAACTCCAGTTCCCAATTTCACATTACTAGAACAGTTTTCTTCAAAACACTTAGAGAAACTGCAGGAAATCCAATCTGTGACCAAGCATCAAGTGAGATTACTGCTTTATACACACACTGCAGATGGTATGCAAAAGACTGTAAGCAGTCCCACTACATCTGTGGTGGATGTATCACTATTTATCTTTCATCTTTTCCTATATATTCCAGTGACTCAGCAAGCACAACTGAGCAATTTTCCAGAATGATGGAGAAAGATGCTTGTCAAACACTTACATCAGCATTGAATATCTAATTTGCATCATGGCAAACTCTACTACGGACCTTAGTGGAATATGGACAACATAAAATTTCCAGATTTCCCCAATTCTGACTTAAGGGCCCTTTCACTTCTGCAAGGATACAAACAAAACCACAGCAGAGATACAAGTTAAGAAATACAAGAACAGGGTAGGAACTAGTCAATATCACATTTATCAAAAAAAAAAAAAAAAAAAAAAAAAAAAAAAAAAAAAAAAAAAAAAAAAGCAGACTGGAGATGGAGAAAGCAAAAGTAAACAGAAGACTGTGTGACATCCCAGAAAGGGTGTGAGGCACATTGCCAGCTCGTGTCCAGCCTCTTATCTACCAGAATCCACAAGGCCTTCTTGGCAGGGCTGCTCTCAATCTGTTCATCCCCCAGCCTAAGTTCATACATTTGAAGTCACGAAAGTCTGATTTTAACTCCCAGCTGGGATCATATACTTCTCCAAATGTGTACTAGTAATATCAGCAACTACGATGAAAAGCAATAAAAAATTGGAAGCATAAACAAGAGTTTTACTAGAGTTCAAAACGAAAGCTAGAGAGAGGATAGTACATCCAACTCTAGCACAGAGAAAAAGCCCAAACACAGTTAACTCAGATATTGTCTTGACACTTGTACCATTTGCTACATTCCTGGACTCTGGTTTTGGGAAATTTCTTTCCAGTTTTATTAGCTATTCCTAGCACCTGTATGTAGTTGGCTTTAACCGGAAGAAAGCCCAATTTCATGGCAAATGTGTTGCATTTCAACCCTTGGTATATAATAAAATATACATATAAGTATATATATATGGTATATAATAAAATATACCAAATTACATAAGGTCTCCATAGTCAGCCAACTCCTGCTGCAATTTTTCTGAAAGAGCCCACAAGAAAATATATAATTTCCATGATGCAAAGGAATAGGAAAGAAGTGGGCAAGGACTGCACTGCTACTCCACTGAGTCTATACTAGGAGCATCATAATCTGACCACACTGCACATGGCAGTTGTGATTACCTCTCTTCAAAAAGCAAGAGCACAGGGCAGGTCAAGTCAGCATACAAGTGCATTGTTATCATGAATAAGCACCCTGTGCTGACAAGATGCTGATATCAAGTGCTAATATTCATATGTTTGTGCAAATCCTACAGATTCTTCTGTCACCCAAACAGTATGAGAAGTTTCTTACATGGAGTATATTACCACATAGAGCATCACTGGTAAATGCTTTCTTTTGAGTTCAGTTCTGTTACTGCTTGGATACAACTCTTCCCAGATAATCTTGTTAATCAAAAAGATCCTTTATCTTTTTATCCCCCCCTGTATTTCTTTGCAAGGGACACATCTGAGTAAGATGGTCAAGAATAAGGTATGAAAATACTACATTTTCTAATATATTGGCAACATGTACAAACTACAGTGGGAATTGTGTTATTGAAATTAATATATGCATTTTTCCAGCTGTTTACTCAACAGCAGTTATCCCAATCAGCATATTTGTCAGGTTAGGACTTGTTGCTATGTTTGTTACAGAGAAACAACTCTGGGAAAATCAGGAGTTCACAGATCCTGGCTGTCATACCAAAATCCCAATGCTGTTTCTGCCATAAAGCAATTTTATAATAAAAACATTGGGTGACAGATCTCCAGGTTCCAGACAAAAGTCACATAATTTAAAGAGAGTTATCCACAACCCCCAGATCTTCCATAGCTCTCATACAAAACACATAACCCATGAACAGTCGTAGGAGGTATTAAAATCCCATTTCCAAGGTGGGCTGGAGAAATTAAATTACAAGAAAGAGTTTGCCCTTCTGACAATGCTTCTCTGTAGAGGTGAGACTGGAAGGCAACAAAAGGACTAACAGAAAGGCTTTGTGTCCATTAGCAACACTCTTAGTGGAGAAATATGCAATTACTGTAGGTTCCCCAGAAAGACTTATCAACAAATTCAGTCCTGCAAATCCATGTACTCTGTGGAGAGACACTTGCAAATGTTTCTTTCACAGCAACTTATTCACATTAGCTGCAAAATCTCCTCAGAGCTTCTGGCACAAATGCTGTGTCGGAGTTCATATATTCACTCTCTTTCCACTGATAACTGAAGAGCAAAGGAGAGGCAGACAGCAGTCTTACACAGTGCCCTAGGGATCAAGGAATCCCAAGTAAAAGCCTGTCAAGAACCATCAAGCACATTATCCCAGCTGAGATTTTCAGCCCAAAGGGCTGCTGCACAGCTAGGTCATTGACAGCAGCAGCTTGATACTCATCACATAGCTCAGTGCAGTCTTGCACCGAGTGAGATAATTTTATCTTTTTCTCTCCAGAGCAGAAGACATGTAGGAATCAGGACAGCATTTGAAGAATACATGAAATGTTGTGTGGGTTTTTGCAATTGCTCAGAAGATTATATCAGAGAGAACATCCATATTTTAGGTAATATCCTTAAAGTATTAATACCTCACAAATACTTCTGATTTGCCCAAAACAAAGAACCTAACACTAAAAAAACACAACAACCAATGCCCCTCCCCCAAACAGTTGTACTGAGAAATTCTAATGAATGGCTTCATCTCTCAGAAAGGGAATCTGGCACAACTTGTCAAAGCCCTAAGGACCTTCTCACTATGTTTTTGCTGTTTGTACTGTAATTCTACAAAGCACAGAGTCGACACTCTACAATGCTAGGTGCTGTAATGTACATGCAGTACAATATCATTTCTGTCTTGAAGAGCTTACACTATCCTTGCAAACAAGACAAAACAAGTTACTCTGAAAAGGGGAAAGATGCAGAGCAGATGACAGCAAGATGACGATGGTGATAAGACCTACATACACAGATGCAAAGAAAAGAAAATTGATGGCTCTAAGCTAGCTCTAAGAATCTCTCCTATTCATAACCAGATAATTCAGCTTATTTCCAGTTGCCAATTAAGATTGCCTTCAGTGAGTGGCTTAGTTCTCATGGGCATCCCATCTGTCTTGTTCCTGGCCCTTCCCCCCTACCCTCCTCCCCCAAGGGTATTGAGACTTTTTTAAAGACAAGGACATTGTTTACTCTACAGATTTATTCCTGTAATGTTTTACAGAAATAAAAGACTGAACAAGCCAACAGTTTGTCTGATACCAAAACCTGTGTCTACTGCCAGAGAAAGCCAAAGGAGCAGTATCATATTTGTCCCTAAGGAAAGAGTTGAACAAATTGTTCCAGCCAATCCAGACAGCAAGAGAAAATGAGGTACTTTCATTGCTAGAAGTTGATACTTCTCACCATGATAACATCTTCCTTCCCAAGAATCCCCAACTATATAGCACTGGCAGTCTTGTTACTAGGAACAAAGCTAATGTCCCCTCCTGTAAAACAGGGCTCCACACAGTGCCGAGCTGGTATTTTGAATTGCCAGGCACACCAGATCTAAAAGCACTATCTGACCCTCAACCCTGTCACACACACATCACAGATGCCTTCTCAGATAAATACTGTTGAACTGTCACACAAGATCCAGCAGGGGTGTTCAAGTTAGAGCCAGCAGAAACATCCTTTACAGAAAAAGGGGATCTCAGACACCAGTTAGCAGAGCCCAGTGGAAGCAGTGCTACATCTGCAAGCTAAAAGCAAGACATTTTTCTCAGTCATGCTCAGGCTGGCAGGTCATCAGGAGACATTTCACCAGAAACAAAAGAAAAGAAGTATTTTGTGACAAGAACATAGAATGTAGACTCAAAAACCAAAAAATGTCTATTCCCATGTCTCCAGTTCACTTGTGTTAGATTTATCAAACAAACTATTAAATTTACAGAAAAAAAGTTTCCTAACAAAGGTAAGTTACAACTGGTTATTATTTCTGAGCTTTCCAAAGAGTCCTGAACAGAGGAGCACGTCTACCTGCATGCTGGAAGAGAAAGTTTCAGGCAAAGGGTTAGCCTACAAGAAAAGGAAAACATACTAGTAAGAAGATCTCTTCATCAATTTTTTTCTGCGGGTTCTTTAAGCTGAAATGAAAAAAAAAAGGCACACAGACTCCTTTTAAGAGCCCAGAAAATATAAAGTGGGATGCTATGCACATTCCCTCTGCGTGATCAAATGCATTACTGTGGGGGCCCTGTTTTTCTTCAGTATAGGAAAGATCAAGAAAACAGGATGATAAATAATGTATATGGGGAACATGTTCCTTTAAGATATGTTGGCACAGACATGAGGCTGGAAGAAGCAAAGCAGCATTAGTGTGTAATTACACAGAGGGTTTTCAAGAGTCTACATTTCATGGAGATTCAAGAGCAGAGCTGAAATTCCTCAGGCTTGTAATGAACAAATACCAGTAGCATATCAGCATATCTAAAAAGTCAAGATTAGTCCTAAGAGAGGCATAATTTTACTTGTTTAACTAAAAGACGTGGATTAATTGGCAGAGGGGTGATTGATCCCTATTCCTGTAAGGGTCAGGAGTGAGCCAGATGAGGGAAGCCTCAAGGTACTCTCAAGATTGAAAGCAGATGTCCTCATGGTTGGGACAAAGGAACACTGGAAAAAAGTGCAAGAGAAAACTATCCTTGAGGACTAAAACTATTCTGGAAGGAAAACTGTAGAGATTAAGGTCAGCCCTCTGCAATCAGCAATCACAGTGCTAGATAGTGGATAGCACTGAAATACATACCCAACTCCATTTCTTAGAAACAACTGAAATACTCATTGCCAACAAAACACTTACAGCTTGATCCATGCAGAGCTAAATGACTGCATAATTTTCAATTCTGAAATTTCACTTGGGTATGCTAAGTCCCAACAAAATTTTCTTAATTACAAAAAAAAAAAAAAAAAAAAAAAAAAAAAATAGTTGTTGTAACTGGCTCAAAGACTTGAATTGACTTATAGTAAAGTGGGGCATTGCAATGCATTATGGAAATGCCATCAGACTGCTCTTCAGCAGTGAACCCAGCAGAGAGGTCCATGAAACACCACTGTATTGAAAAGTAGGCCCTCTGAGAGGAGTTTGGAAAATATCTAACACCTGTCCTTGACAGACCAATTTCAATTTCTGAAAAGTTACAGAAGTCATTCTTTTACCCCATAAACACTTGAAAAAAATTTTACTTCTTTGGGCCTGTCTGCTTGCTTTCTAAACCCTGGACTTGGTCTCTAATTTTAAGTCAGCATAAATAGGGAAAGGACAGTTTTAAAAACTGGACATCCTAATACCAAGTCCCTTCATCTCAAATCACAGCAGCATACTTCAAAACATGCACATTCCAATCCTGTCCTTCAGAAAAACATGGATTAAGGAAAATACCGGGAGAGTACCCACAAACCTTTTGGAATCTCAGAAGTCATCTCCGAGTTTGAAGATGCTGAGACTAAAGATCAAGTTCATTTGCTTGGGAGAGCACCGTAGCCTTCAAAGCACAGCCACAACAAATGTTGATAGTTCAGTGGATGAACAGAAATCTTTTGGGCAGTGAGGGCCCACCACTAAGCCCTGGGAGCCAGAACATATGACATTTTCATAATATGAAACTTTGCATTCTACACCCATATTTGCTATCATTTATTCTCCACTTTAAATGAAGAATCCCACATCTCAAATCTTCACAGCTCTCAAAATTACTAAGCTTCTTTGTGCTTTGGTATGAGGACACATCATACCAAAGCACATCTTTTTCATCTGCTAAACTGCAGATATTTTATAAAAGAAAAAAGAGAAAAAGAGAACTACTAGTTCTATATTATAGAATGAATGAACATGCAGCCTTTTAAGAAAGGCTACAACTCCACAAAACACTTATTATGAACAAAAAAAATTGTAAAAAATCCTATCTCTGAAAATATATGGGAAAAACAAGATCTCCAGCACCTAAGTCAATCTGAGGGTTTTGCTTTATGGTGATGTTTTTTTTGTTATAATGGTTTTGAATCACTACTTATTCCTTTAAAGGTAAAAGAGGAACAGGAAGTGAAAAGAAAATGGTTATCATGTCAAGAATAAGAAATACTACAGAGAAGGATTTTGAACAGTTTCACTATGTGAACAACCTCTTGCTCACCATTTAATTTTTGAAGTATATATGATGAGAAGTTTTGAAAAGGCAGAGAAATGTCAGTTTGAAATTTGAGGCAAACTAAATCTAATCTGCAGAGATGCCTGAATGACAATTTCAGCTGGGTATTTCAAAGCCACCTTGCCTTCAACTCTGGTAAAGAAATCCTGTCATTGGGTGGAGGTCATTGTAATCCTGCTCTTTTTTTTCTTAGACTCTTGTTTACCAACTATCTGCTCAGCTGACTAATGTCAGTATTACTTTCTGTGGACAGAAAGAACATAGCTTTTCTCTCAAGAATTTTTTTGCAAATTAGTAAGAAAAGACAGTGCTCATAACCAGTATTTAAGGACTTACATAGATTTTGAGGGAAGAAGAAGCATTCTATTAAAGCATTCAGCAGGTCAACAATCATATAAGGAGACAAACAGTTCAAATTCATACTCCGAAAAAGAAAGAATGAGTGCTGCTGAAACCAGAGCAGTCTATGAAACGGTTTGCTTCAGTATTTCTCAAGCAGTTTGATATTAACAGTCCAGACCAAGACAAGCAGAATTTGTTTTTCCATGTTTTTAAAACTGCTGATCCCTAGAGTGACTGCTTCACATGAATGTTTGCAATAGAAGAGGTACTGAACTGTACAAAACCATGTACATTTCCAAAACATGCTCAGGCAGCCCTTGGCTAACCCAGTAAAATCCAGCATCCAGCACGTGTCCAGCTCCATTTTCCATGTACTCCCTCTGTTTCCAAAAGCCCCCCTCAGGCTGGCCCTACTGGCAGCATCCTGCTGTACTTACTATTCAGTGAAGAACCTGGCAATGCCATACTGACTAATATCTTCTCTGTTCTCCAGCAGCTGGCTCACTGCATCCTCCATGTATGTGAGGACATGTCGCTGAGCTGCAAAGAAAAGAGAATAAGAACAGAGTTAGAATATAAGGGGCCTGCAAAGCCCAGAGCCAGACAAGCCCAGCTGTGTGCCTTACACAAGACATCAAGCATTTGCTTCCTCAGTTAGAGAGTGGAGGTTTCTTTCTCCCAGAAATGAATAGCAAAATTCATCACCTAAATCCTGATTTCCTTCCTGGCTACACAGAGTTCATCATTAACAGTGCTGACTCTTTTTAGAATTCCCTAAATTTTGGTATTGAATGAAGATAAAGAGTTGTGAGGCAATTTCACTGGAAAATGCTTGCTCCAGAGGAGTTCCTGATCTCTGTTCTGAGCCATCTTTCCTACACAGATTGTAAATGCTGTTTTGATGGGGCTGTTGCAGAGCTTTAGGTGTTCCTTGCCCTTCCCTCTATACCAAAACCAAGTAGCTTTAAGGTTGTTCTGTAAAGGCTTCTTCCTGAAGGTGCAAATAAAAGTACATCTGTTTCCAAACAACCATCAGTGAATGCGGCAGGTGGGGAAGAGGTCTGAGTGCCAAGAGAGATTTATATTGCTCAACAGCCAGTTTCAAATACTGCCTAGGCCAACATGGGAGAATTTCAGAAACTGTGCATCTGCCAGTACCCCACCACAGAATGACACTCATTTATAAGACTCCTGAGTAAAGACAGTTGGGTACAACACAAACTGTTTTGCTGCTTCTACAGGGGGAAGACTGTAAAAAACAAGCATTTGCCAGGGAGGAAACAGCAGATTTACCACTGAGCCCCTTTGATGTTTTTGGCTAGAAACCAAGTTGGAGCAACAAAGAGCCGAGTCTGAGGTGATGTGCCAGCTAGCAAGCAGTAGACTTTCCAAATCTACAAGTTCAACAATCAGAAGACAAGTTGCAACGAACCCAGGAAAATCATTCCTAACCTGGAAAGCACACAAACCCTGTTCCCAAACCACACACCTCCATCCTAAACACGTATCCTACTGCACCTTTGCAAGTACTGTCGTGTCCTAAAAAGAGAAGGAGAAAACCCTTAGGGAATATAGGAAAGGCAAGAGCTGCTCTTGCTTCTTGCCAATCTGCTCCAGACTTGGCAGAATCACCCCCCTCACCAGCAACTGGCCAACCTCAGGCCCACATCAAGATTCTCCAAACCATTTTAATTTGTGTTTAATATCCTGTTAAGCATCAAGCCTGTGCCACTTGATACACAGCATGGAAGGCCCTTTCACCTTAGTGTGGGGCAGGTGGACTTCAAGAGAGGCCCGGAAATTATTATTCACAGTGGATACAGTGATTAAAAGTATGCATGAATATTGATTGCTATCAGGGGATTTCTCTGCCTAGAACACTTTTCAGGACAATGGTAAAATTGGTTAAGCACACCCTGGAAAATACCTTGCAGCTGATAGCAAAATGGTGAGCCAAAGGTTTAAAGATATTATCTGGCACTAAAAGATATAGGGCGTAGCTTTATTTAATTATTTTAATGCAAAGGAATAAATTTAATTTATGTGAGTGATTAAAGAAAAATAGCTCTGCGCACCTGTGTCCCCTGAGGGAAGAATGAGGCTGTGCAGCTCAGTCATAGGCTCAAGATAGCAACAACTGGGTAACTTGACTTCAGCCCATCCTTTCTCCCTCCTCCTGAAGCAGTCCATCTCACATTCAGCCATGGTCTCCCCAGGCCCCTCTTGAGGTGTCAGCAGTAGCAGATTATGTCAGGAAATGGTACTAGCAGACAGATTTCCACCCATCTCAGCCTGCAATAAACTTCTGCTCAACTGCAAAACCATTCTCAACACTTTGTGGGGAAGTATACACTCCTTTCACAGAACAGTCCCTATCAATGAAGCATATTTCTGTTATTTTGCTTCTTTCGAGTCCTAAACCTCCCCTAAAAGCCTTTGGTAATAGACAGGAATGGTCCCACGGTGGTACACAGTACAATGTGGCTGACTTCTATAATGAATACCTTTGAATCTGCTCCTGGAGAACAAATTAACTTTCAACATAGAATTTTAGCCATTTCAAAATGTACACAAAAATATATGGGGCACTATTGAATACAATTGCTTGTAAAAGGGTATTTCTCTTGAGCTTTTTTGTTGCATAACCTATGGATCCTGGCAAAGAGCCTCTCTCCCTGTTTCCCAGAACAGTGGGTAGAGGTGTGGGGAAGGGAAGAAAACTGTGAGACAAAGAAGTCTCTCTCTTTGTCCCTTTGGCTGCTGTGCTCTTTTCCAGGTAGCACAGTTCACACTGCCAAACCAAATTCCAGCCCTGGCTTCCTGTTCACTGACTGCCTAGTTCCATGGAACGATGCAAGTAATACATTTTATAACCCAACTAATGCTACACTACACAGGAAAGTCATAGAATAAAATGTAATTTACAGGCAGGCTTTAGCAGGCCAAAGAGGCAAAATAAAGTGCCAGGAGTCGGGTTATAGCAAAAGAGTAGTTCCTTAATTTATACAAATGGTACTTTCCATAACAAACACTGGAACCATACTGGAACATTAACAGTTTATATAAGCATAGTCCAAAATCTGTGGAGTTCTAGGCAAAATAAATGAGATGATTCATATATTTTTAGCAGTTTTTGAAAATTCAGGGATAATAATTTACTGGTTGCTCATATTTTTGAGGCCCACTTTGCAATAATAAGGCAGCAAGTCCAAATCATAATGTAAAGCCCTCTTATGCCACTTATGCCACTGTGCTACTACAGCTTTCTGTCTCTACTAATTTTCTTCCTGACAGAACTCCAGCATACAGCAGTTTCCACACAGAGGTGTTACATCAGGACATTATCCTCAGCATTTGTTTCTTTCAGTCTTATTGTAACAGAAGTTCCCAACTCATATAGAACTTTCTGATGCAACCCATATTCTGTAAACTTGACTCTGAAATCCCAAACAGGGGGCCGGCATGCCTGCATCACTCATTTGGGAGGTGCCACACTCTTTGCTGTCAGATTTAAAAACTAACAGTCAGCTTTCACAGAGGAATCTGACAGAGTACATTCACAGAGGATTTTTCAGGCAGCTCATAACCTGATGTCAGGTTAACTTTATCTTAAATATAAATTATTAATTAAATATCTTAATTCTTAGCACTAAACCACCAGCAGTGATGTTATACTTGGAGCCTCAGTCCAATCAGTAGCAACAGCTCCCCCAAATCAATCAGAACAGCTCCTCCAAAGCTGCCTCCTGCAGCATTTAAGAGAACAGCCTCTGATCCTCATGTGCTCACATCCCACTGCCACTCACATGCCCAATGTTTAAAATTTATTCTGGAATGCATGCACTTCAGAACCAAATTCAGGGCTGAGCAGGGGCTGATCAATGCAAGCACAGCCAGACCAAGTCACAAAAATCTTCAGCTTACAAGTACAAGGCATAATGAGGATTACACCCACAGTCAATCCACAATCTCTGTGGATTTCTCTACAACAGATTAGACAATCACAACTAATTCCGTTTAGCCATAACCACACCATATAATTTTGCATACATATTTAACATAGCAGAAATAGTCTTTTTATAAGCCACCAAGTTACCTGTTTCAATCTTCTGATGAGAACAAACAATCCACTGCTTTGTAGGTTTGATTACAAATGTTGTAAGAACAAGCACTGATACTTGAAAAGACTTGAAGGAAAATTTAATGCAAATAATATCACTGCACAAAACTGAATATATGCACTGAAATTCTCAGAGCCAGAAATTTAGGAGGAAGGAAGGAAATAGGTATCACCTTTAAGTAATAATACTGTGTATATGTAATGGTTTTACTATCCAAGTACTATTGCATAACTCTTCAGGAGACATGACTTCTTATGACTTTTTCCTGAAACGAGAGCAGTCTGTCAATGCAATTTTTTTCTGTATGTGCACAAGAGGGTTTTTTTGTTTTTTTTTTTTTTTTTTAATTGGGGTCATTCCTGGCATAACTGAATATGCTGAAAAATCAGGAGTAGGAATTCCTGGATAATAAAACCAGCTTTTCTTACTTATTTGCCTCCTCCTCAGCTGAAGTGTTGAAAATACACACTACTTGTTGCAATTTACATTATTATTCTTTTCAGTTATCAGAAGCTCAAGAGCATAACAAGCTTTAATGTATCTGAAGTATTTCTGGCATTTTTTAATCTCTGAGAACATAAGGTAATAACTAAATACCCTTTCAGTATTTGTTTTAAACTGGAGCTTAACTAAGGACACTACCTTATTACATAGACTGGAAAGATACATCTATGGTAACATAAAATCAATTTCATGCAAACATTATCAAAACAATAATGAAGCAAGAGAGAAGTAGTAAGGATATAAACTGCAACAACAGAATCACATCAACTCTGGAAATTTTTCCAGCATTAATGATTTCTCAGGATGCTTTCTATAATCTTTTCAAATATCATTAAGGACTTAATCTCTTCAAATGTTGCTAAGAAATGACCTGGGAAAAAGAAGTGAACAAAACTATTAACTCAATGCTGCATCTCTGTATTGTCATAGTTCCTTCCAGCTTTGCATAGCTTCACAGTGTAACTTCCTATTAACCCTCAAAAGCAAAATATTTTGTGAAGGACAGAACACATAAGTACAAGAAGACCTTGTCATACCAGAGGTATCACACAATGTGAGACATGCTGTTACTCAGGAGCACATGCCAAGAGGTCACACTGCATAACTACAGCATATTTCATATGGTTGATGTTTTAAAATCACTTTCAACAAAAAACTTAAGAAATATTTCCATTCATAATTTAATCTTGACCATAGCTGAGAATTTCTTTCAAACAATGAGCATAATACTGCACACAGTATTATGCTTAATTGTGTAAGACTGCTTCCTGCAAGGTGTTACACAGCTGCTAGAAACCAACCAAACCAAATTGTTGAGCTATCTTTTCTTTTTTTTTGTTTTGGAGGGTTTTGATTGAATCTAAAATTAGTATTCATGGAAGAAATTGTCATTCCAGTTAGCTATAAGGCATTAAATAGTCTAATGTTTCTCTACCTATTCATGCTCAGAGGGACATATGCAAAGGACTGCACTCCCCAGTTCTGGAACCCTACCTAATTCAGGATCAGATTTCACCTGTACCTTTCAAGTTAAGGTGGAAATACTGCGGTGCAACAGCAGTATGGTGGTGAAACCTCCATCTTTTGGACAAAGTACCGGACTGAGTCTAAGAACACTCAAATTTAACTAACATTTCTATAAGCAAACTCTTATACACGATACTCAGTTTCTACATTACAGTTCTCCTATCTGTACAACAGAGAAAGAAATAAAAATTTTAAAAGGTATTCTCTTCTTTTTCTAGACCATGAGATCTTTCCGCCACAGTGCCTCACAGAAGTTCACCAAATATCTACTACACTAAGAATCGGTGTGAGCTGAAATGTGAGGATAACAATGTAGCCTATGTGTTGATTACACTGTTAAAGGAAATGATTATACTTGCACTTTCCAAAACAGTATTTCTTAAGGCTGTTGAGAACAGTAAGTCTTGGGCTTCAGTAAATTCTCTACACAAATTCTCTGTTGGAAACTACTCAGTTTTGTAAAAGAATGTATACTCTTTCTAATGATGAAACCCAAGACATTTTATGTGATAGATGAGGAAACAGAACCATGTTTCTGGCACTTGCTAGGCCTATGCTTCACTGATAAGGCACATGCCCAGCAGGGCATTTGCATTCTTACATGCCTTACATTGGCAAAGAAGGACAAGAAACAACAGCCTGGAGCTGGGCAGGAGAAGGCAGGAGAATACATAGAAAATAAAAGTTTGGAAATTTGCAGTACTCTACTGCTTTTTCTCCATAGCAGGAAAGGGGAGCAGGGAAGTAATACAATATGAAGCTTCAGACACAGCTGCATGAGCAGAACAATACACTTAGTGCTCCACTGCCTGCTATAAATAACAGAGCAATCACCAGTTATTAAACCACAATGAGGAAGGCATGAAGAAGTGTCTCAAGTGTGCCTCATTTTGCCTACTGTTGTTCTAGTCTCATCCATCAAATGGGAAGCACATTATCATCACTATACCCAAACAATAAATATTGTTTATTCAGTGAAAATACTGTTTATAATGTCCTGCTTGTAACAACATCACATTCACTGTAGCCTTTCTGCCAATTCTGCAGACCTCATCTCCATTCCTATTCACTAAATAATGGTCATCTCTCCTGCTTACTGTCTCATTGTGGCATGAGACATGTTGCCCTGATTTGCATATTCCAGGAACTTCGGCATAACAAAGCTTTGCAATTATTTTTGAAATAATAATAAGGGGGGTGTGGAATAACACAGCAAGTAGCACATTATGTTATTCTGGCTGCTCAATTTATGTGCTGACCTGGTTTTGATAATGAGAAAGGGAAGAGGGGGAGAAGGGTTTTGGGTGAGTTAGCCATTCCAGCTCAGAAACGGCAGGCCTGGGAGAGTCAGAGAATACTGTAAGTGACAAGCTAAGGCAACACAACTTCAGAATGAAATAACAGAAAGTGAAATTTATCACAGTTCCTTACAACCCCACTTCAGACAACTGTATTAACAAGACTTTGAGGCACACAAGAGAACAATCTAAAAATTGTTGATTTCAGAACGCCAGTGTAAGAAATGGAAAAGAAACTTGGAAAAATATGTGGGGTGGGGTGCTTATTTGGGATGGGAGGAGGAGGAGCTGGGGGTTGTTTTGTGTTGGTTTTTAACCATTTTCCTACTGCTAAAACACTGCTTAGGATCTGTGAGCAGCTCAGCAAGTTACAAAGGCAGAAACACTGGTTTTGGTAACATTTATAGCTAATAAGAATATGCTTCCCCTCTTAATAGACAACAAAAACTGCAATCTAAAGCCAAGGTATACAAAGTAATGAACAGAACACTCTTATACAAGTTATTCCTCAACCTAACATGGTCACATGTGTCTTTTTCTGACCCCAATGTCAGAATAATTTAGAAAGCTGTACAAAATGAAGAGGGAATTCCAAATCAGCATGTGGAACAGAGATAAAAGGAGGATCACTTAAGCAGCTAGTAAAGCTGCTTGCACCTAACAGTCTTGTACATCTAAGAAATCTCATGTCTTACCTTCAGATGTGCAACAGAAAACTGGTTTATTTTCCCAATTCAAGTATTTTTAGTCTGCTTCCTAGATTGTTTTGAGTGATTCAATCTCTACTGACAAGTTTCACACAATTAAAAGTGTGTATTTCATTAAAAAAACAACTACAAGAACCTAAAACCAAGTTGGCTAATTAAGAGAAATAAATTTTGCAGGTTTCAACCTAGAGCCGCTCTGGAAAAGTTATAAACTTCTCTATCAGCATGTAGGTTGAAAATGCTGAGGTAGTGTGACAGAATAGCACAAACTCAGAGGGTGTGTCTAGCGTGTCTACATGGCACTGTGATGCTGTTGTCAAACACTCAAAGCTCCACAACTGAAATTACCAATAAAAACCTGAGCAAGGTGAGTCTCATGAGAGTCTGAATAGAGCAGTAAAAAAACCTGCTTGAGTTTCCTTGACACAGAACAGCATTGCAGTTATGCAGGTATGCACAAGGCACCCTAACAGCAGCCTAGCAGCAACAGCACAATGAGATTCTACTTTAAGACAACTTAGATCACTCCTTTGCTTAAATGGTTAAACAAAACGCTTTTAGTCTAGTGCCCCCTACAAGACAGGTTTTCCATTCACAGCAGTGTTTCCATACTCTTGTTCCATTTTGACTTTCAGAAATGGCAAATCATGATGGAACAAGTAGCACAAAACAAGCCATTCCATTTCTGACCTTCCCTTGTACAAGAAAAAGCCAGAAAATTATGTATACCTTTATAAGATTTATTACTGAACAGTCTCTTGGGCCTAGGAAGTAATGGCTGGAGAGTTTCACTTCACAAACACTCTCTTGAACACAATCCAAACACTTACTATTCGTAATTCATCTCCTCTTCAGCAATTAAATGAAGTCATATTGACCTTATTCCATCCTAATTATTTTTATTTGACACATTAACATCAAATCACTTTGCTCCTTAGTTTTCTGGAACATCAAGCCTTACAGCCAGCTTAAACAGGATGTAGTCTTCAAAGGACTAGCTGCTTCACAGATTAAAGGACTTTCATTTTATGTAAGAAACATTACCGATGCTACCTTATTTCCGAACACAAGCTAACATTCGAACCATCTCGCAACACAAGAGCGGCACTCCTTCCCATTGTTGGGAAACGAGCATAACATAAGGATGCTCGCATACCCGTTGTTGGGAAACGAGCATAAAATAAAGATGCTCGCATACCCGTTGTTGGGAAACGAGCATAAAATAAAGATGCTCACAGAGATCGGCGAGCAAAACAGGTTGGTAATGGGTGAAGCCCACCGCAGAAAGGCCGGACGCGCTCGCTACAACTCACACCGCCCAAGCGGACAGCGGGCGAGACGGCAGCTCAGCTCCGAGCCGCTGGCACAGACCACACCCCTGGGCACCGGAGGGATGCTCCCTGCGCCCGAGAGGGCTCTGCAGCCCTCCCGCCTCACCGACAACGCCGCTCTGTCACGGCGCGCTGCTACCCGCGCCCCAGCCAGGGGAACACGGAGCCACTGTGAGCCCCCTCAGCCCGGCCCGGCCCGGGGCCGCCCGCCGCAGTGCCCGCGGAGGACGGGCCGGGCCACAGCCACCCCGGCGCCGCAGAGCCCTCCACAGCAGGGGGAGAGAACCCTCAGGAAGCCTCCCCGCCCCGCCGCGCCGCTCCTCACCCAGGTACTCGGGCCCGGGCAGCGAGAGCCGCTCGGGGCTGAGCATCCTCCTCCTGCCGCTCCTTCCCGGCTTCCGCCCGTTTCCAAGGCGCCCGACGCTCCCGGCGCTGCTCTGCCGCTCGCCCCGGCTGGGAACACGCCCCTCGCCGCCACAGTTCCGCGCCCACAGCCGGCAGCCCCGCCGGCCGTGCCCTCAGGGGCTGGGGCAAGGCTGGGAGGGAGCCCGGGGAAGGTGCTGTGACCGCAGGCCCTGAGGAGGGGCTGAGGACAGGGCCCTGAGGAGGGGACAGGGCTCTGAGCAGGGGCCCGCGGCGGGCGATGCCCGGGCAGCCGTCCGGGACCCCTCAGAGAGGGCAGGAGGAGTCAGCAGGTTCCCGCGAAGAGCTGAAATAGCAGGAGAAGAGGCACTTGTAAGGTCATTCTGATTAACTTCACGTTGACTAATTTAAGGTGTCAACTGCTAGGGGTTATTTAGGGCTGTAGCTGTGCGGGAAAAAGCTTGATTTGAAGTGAATGGTAATAAGTTAAAATCAGAGTATGCTGAGTTGGAAGGGACCCATCAGAATTCATCGGTTCCAGCTCCTGGCCCTGCACAGGACACCCTAAAAATCACACCATGAGCCTGAGAGCATTGTTAGATGCTTCTTGAACTCTGCCAGGCCCTGGTGTTCTGACCCCTTCCCTGGGTTAATGAAGGTAACGTGTAGCAGCTTTGTCCCACAGAGCAAGGACTCAAAGTGTGACCAAGGAGATCCTTTAACATTGTGTCCTCTGTCTGTGTTTTCCCAGAGGTGGAATTTTTGCATCTCTTGTGCTTAGGAGAGGTAGGTATGGGGAGCCTCAGTAATTGCCCCTTCTGTAGATTTAAGTAGAAATGAGCAGAAAAGTCCTGAGTCACAGGGTTCTTTCTGTTCTTGCCGGGGAACTTGTCTGGAAATGGCCATTGTACCAGGGATGCAGGAGAGGCAGAGCTCTTCATGTGGCTGGAAGCAAGCCTGCTGATATGGCTGTAATTCCCAAATCGCTTTGCAGTTTCTTTCATCATCATCAGAAAAAATACCAGCCCAGGATGTAATCCTGTGAGTAAAAAAAAAAAAAAACAAAAACAAAAAAAACAAAAAAAAAAAAAAAAAAAAAAAAAAAAAAACAAAAAAACAAAGGACTGCAGGTGTTTTCTATGTTCTTAAGGACAAATGCAAAAGAACAGAAATTAAATTAACCATTTGTACATGCATATGGTCTGCCTTTATCCACTAGGGGAAAATGATGAGGCATTGGCAACTCGACTTTAATCTATATTTAAAGGGCAGACACATTTCAAAAGGGCAAACAAGATGTTATAAGTTAACTGTTAATCTCCCACGTAAGATTGCCTGGACCACTCCTCTGTCTTTTGTTCTCACTTTAAAAGCATATGGCTTAGATATAAATATTTCAAAGATGAGCAGAGAGAATAGTTTAGGGAGTAGACAATGAGATACTCCAGCATGAAGAATAATTGAAAAAATGTAAGACTGTCTTAAAGAGGATAAGCATAACATATGAAATGATGTCATCTAAAATTATTTGTGCTACAAAGAAACTCATTCAAAACTCCAGTTTGTTCAGTTTCACACTTTGTGCATTTTGTTACAGGCTATAATTTAAATATGGGATTTTAAAAATAACAGATACAATTAGATTACAGAATATATTGACAGAAGATATTTTTGAGCCCAGAAATTCAGCAGAATTTAGAAAGGAAGTGAATTCAAGCAGAATGAGAAACACAGGATTATGTTGTTTATGCACATAAGCAGTGTCGCTGGTGTTTAAAAACCTCTTCTGTAAGGCTGATCAGCTGAGCTGGAAGGAGAACTCCACAGGTTGTGCACTGTTTCCGTTTTGTTGTTTAAACCGATTCTGGGAACCAGAATTTACCCTTGATCAGTGTCTGGAGCACTGACTTACAAGAGGCCTTTAAAGTCCAGTTTTGAATACTGCATATTCTGACATCTCTCTGGTTTTTCCTTTGGGGGTTGGTTGGGGTTCTTTTTTTAGCTTTCTTTTTTTTTTTTTTCTTTCCTTTTTTTTTTTTTTCCTTTCCTTTTTTTTTCCTTTCCTTTTTTTCTTTTTTCACTTTCTACTCTTTGGGTATTGGGTTTGACTTTGTTATTTCCTTCAGACTGGCTAAAGGAAACCTTTTGGACAGTGGTCCCATTTGCAGTTTTAATAACTGTAAGTTTCAGTAGTAATGGTGCTTGACTGTTAACAACTTAAGGAAAATTATATAAAAACAAGATGTTATTTCTGGAGCCACTTATAGTCTTCCCTGTTTACTATTATTTCTCCCTTGGCTTGCCAGAGCCTGGATTAGGTGATATAACAGATCAGCAGCACTCACCTGTTCCCTCACTCTCATGACCTGAAAAAGGAGAAATGCTGCCAGCCTGGCCATAGGTGTTATGTTTGTTTTACTAACTTGATTTTAGAAATCTAGACTAGTGCATTTTAATAAATTGAGAAGGCTTTTCTGGGCCACTGGAAACCATCTGGAGGTTTAACAGCTGCCCCCAGAGGGGTACATCTAACAAGGGCTTAATGTTCTTTTGGACCCAGCTGGAAGAATGATGGGGAAAAATATTATTTTTCTCTGTCACAGCCCTATGGTAGATTATCAGAGGTACAGATCTCACTTCAGGGCAAGCCTATGGAGAACACTTTTACCATTCACCCTGGGAATCATGGTGGTGCTTTCATCTCTTAACTAAAATTGCTGCATTTTGTTTACCAGGGACATTTGGATATCCAAATCAGCCTTTCAAAGAAGAACAGTTGGATTACATTGGTACATTTTGTGCACACCCTCTGTCAGAGTTAACGTGACCTTGATTTGATTTCACTTAATTCACTTTGAAGTGTGCTTAAGTAGAATTTCAGAAATCATACGTGTAGTAAACTGGGCTGACTCAGTTACATAAGAATCCATGTGACCACAAGTTTGACAATAGTTAGTGGTGTAATTTAAATTATGTCATGAAATAAAATGTCTATATTATGTTAAGATGCATGGGCTGAAAACCTCTTTCCTCTGTATGTTTTGTGTTTCTCAGCAACTTGGCTAAAATCAGATTTCTGTTTTTCTCCAGAAACACATACTTTTCCCCCACAATGTGAATTGCTTAGCTTACTCTGTGCTGATTTTATGTTCATCTTCCTGAATTATACTATCAGTGTTGAACTGAAATATTTTCTTTTTATTAGACAAAGTTCTCCTGAGAAACAGCTGCTCTTTCAGAGAGAGTATTATATAAAATAATAAACAGGACTAGATATCAAGAAAAAAATTCCAGAGGAAATGCTTTGTTTTAAATAGACTTTGCCTAGCTTCTATTACTTTTCTTGGAATGAAATGTTTCATTTGATTAGAATTTTAACAATTATTACTAAGGCAATTACAATACAGCCTGTTAGGTGTATTAGAGGAAACAAACTTTTTTTTTCCTCAGGTAAGGGATGGAAATGATGTTGCTACAATACACAAAGAACTAAGCTGTGGGCAGTCTTCAGTACTGTTCCATCTGACTGTGAAATTAATGTTAGAGTTTCACAGAAACGCTAAGAAAATCTCTAGCCTTTCTTGTTTATCCTTTGGGCATCCAAAGCTTTATCCTATTTTAAAGCATAGTTAGCTAAGAGCTTGTCTTGTGCAAAACTCATCTTTTTTGACTTTGGTAGTGCTTTGTGTCTTTCGAGGCTTCCCACGTATTTTCCAGATCAGCTTTTCCTTGTACATAATAATTAATAAAATTGCAGGTGCGATAACAAAAAGACACATGAAAACCAAATTAGATTGGAGGAGAAAACATTGACTTAAAAAATTGTCAGTCTTTATTGATAATCTTTTATTTTTGGCACAGTAGCAGAGGTAGGTTTTGAGGAGAGATCTGAAGAAATGGGGAATAAGAGTTCCTTCCACATGCTATTATTTATGAAATTATTGGAAATCTTGTCAGTGAAATTAGAATTCTATTTTGTAAGTCATTTAAAAAATCAATGCCACTGAAGCTGGATGATTCATTTATGAGTCAGTTGCAAACCCATGAAAACTCCTCATTAAATTTTTGATTTAATAATTATTTACATGAATTCTGACCAAACTCTCTAGACACATGCACTAAAAATAAGATTATCTCAAATAAAACGATCAGCCAAAACCACAAGGAAATTATGTGATGAAATCCATCTTTTTACATTGTTGGTTCCTCAGGAGTAATTTACAGAAAAAGATCCAGTACTTCTAGTGCTTCTCCTAATCTGAGCCTTCTCAAACCGAATGAACTGTTTATCTGGTTCACCTATAGCACAGTGGTTTTGCCCATGTAAATGAATTATTTTTCCCAAATAATGCAGTATTAACACTGGTTTACCTCTTCAGGTAAAGCCTAGACAAGCAAATAGGAATTATGCTGTTCTTTAGAGAAATAAGATTCTCCAAGTTTCTCTCTCCTAACATCTGCCACAAGATGAATTCTGGAAACAACTGCGTGTTTTTCAGCTAGTGGTACATAACATGATAGCAGCAGCATCTCTCTTAAGTAGCCAGAATTTGTACCATTACAGAGCTTAACTGTGACACCAGTAATTGTACCTGGAAGTCTTAAGTCAGGAATATACTTAACTAGTAAGTGTCATAAGCGTACAGAAAACTGTGCTGTGAACATGATGCAATCGTAATTTCTATTTTATTTACTAGTTTAACTGCATTTTAATCTGGGTTGCGAAGATTTTATTTTCCCTCTTGAATGTGTGGACAGAAAGAAAGTAAAGAGAGATCTGATCTGATTTTGAGATCTGTCTGTATTGTTGATGATTTAGGTCTAAACAAACTCCAAGATCCTTGTATTTTAAATACAAGTTGGCGGGGGAAAATAACCCTTGAAATATTCTTCTACTCCTCATCCATAGGAGTACTTTTGAACTCTGCATGATGTGCTTGTGAGAAAAGGGAACAGTAGTATGGCAGATTGTGTGGCTCATGGAGGCCACATGTTAATTTTCAGATCAATGGTAGCTGTAAGCTGTATAATAGATTCCTGGCATGTATTAAATGCACTGTCCAAATTCTGATTTTGATTTTAGTGTTTAGTAAGCAAAGTTGGCTTTTTTTGTAAGAGCAAACTGTTGAAAGACTCTCCTCCAGTTTTTGTTCCCATTATCTCATCAGGAAGGAAAGGACAACATCTTTAAAAGTACTTAAGTACCAAGTGAGTGACCCTTCTCTGTTGGAATGCCGCCCCACTAATGATGCAGAGAAGAAAAACAGCCATTTCTGGCAGAGTTTGCAGGATCTCTCATGCCAAACAAAAAAAAAAAAATCTAAAATGCCTGGTAAAAATAAATATCACTATGAAATTCTGGCATGGGAAGCATTTCTGACAGCCAAAACTTAGCTCATCCTAGGGGGTAACCCAAAAAGGCCAGCAATTTTCATTCTTTGTTTCGACTTATCGAATGTTCCTTGTAAACATAAGCTGCCAGACTCTGTTATCCATTAGACAAGGTGTCTGTGTGAGAAAATTATAATAAGTAAATGGCTCTGTGTGTGTGCAAGAGAGCAGGCAGATCTAAGTGGGAGTGAGCTGTTGTGTCTGGGTGTGAAGTGAATCCATAACTCTGACGGATGCAGTGACCAGATTTTATGGGAAAGGTGTGTAACTTCTTCCTGTGTGCAGAACAGACATGCAAAGTACTCTGAAAATATTTTGTCTTTGAACATCTGCATGGAAAAGCAAATGATGGACACAAGGGGAAAAACCAACAAAATGGAAGAAAAAGATCACAGATTCATTAAAATAGTGGAATTCTTGCAAAACAATTCTTAATTCTGTCTGTTAGCTGCACAAAAGGCATTTGGAAGCCAGCACTGCAGAATCCTGCCACTGTACGGGAGTTGAAGTCAAAATATTTTTCCAGCAAAAGCACACGTCCCTAGCCTGGTGATTCACTCCATAATACAAGAGGACCTAGTGATGAATGCTTTTTCCTTTTTGCTACTTAATGAATAAGGTGTTTTCAGGAGTAACACCTTTATGGAGTCACTAGAGGAGAAGATAGAGATCGGACAATGATATAATGGTTGGAGTGTAGAGGAAAAGAAACAAATCACTTACTGAGAGAGAATATAAACCAACTGAGACTGAAACAGTGAATGAAGATTATGGCAATTAATTCTAAACAGATTAGAGGAAGCATGAAACATTTTTCAGAACACAGTAGAAAATTAAGACCTAATTAAGTTTTATCTGAGGAATGTTTTTTAATTTTTCTTTTGATTTGTTAACTTTATCATTCTAGTTTCTATACCACAACAAAATAGATTGACCATTCTGCATTTGGATCTGATAATAACATTAGATATTAAGAAAATATCCTTAAGATTCTAACTTTAAGTGTTAAATTTTACACTGTGTTAGTGAAGGAAGAGGTGTTCCTTGAATATGTAAAGTTTAGATTTGGATCAAAGTTTCTCTCAAATTCTAGACTAGAATTTGGACTAGAGTCCATTTCTAATACTTACTAAACATACTCAGTGTGCTCTAAGTTACGTGAAACAGAAACAAGAGAAACCTGTAGTCTTTATGATATGGTCTTCCCTGTGCATTAAAAGTGTTGGGTTTTGCTCACTTAAGTCTCTGATAGGGCTTCCAACAACTCTGCTGACCTAAAATAGAGCACAAATGGAAATGGAATACACACACCCAGATTAAACTCCTACAATGCAAATATCATGTTATTGTGTTAAGTTTCTAAAATCCTAAACTTGCGATGATATGGACACAAGTCTATGTGACTGGGAGGGATGTTGGGTGTGTGTGCATATGTGTGGGTGACTCATGTGAAGGGGGTGTGCAAGTCTGGATCTTGCTCCCACCTGTGCCTTTATTCAGGTCTCACTCAGTGCTCCTAAGGAATAATTAATTTGTTCCCTCACTCACATTTATCAAGAGCTAGTATGACAGAGGGAGAGGTGTTAAGAGGTATCCCTGATTGTGACACCCAGTAAGAAAGGAGACGGTTGACATCTTATCAGAAACACTCAAGGGTTATATCTTGTTTGTGTTGGCAGTACTTGCCAGACCCATCATGCCAATAAAGTATTAGAAGTGAATCATCTTCAAAGAAGAAAACTCTTTATCATTCTGTCTACATTTTTATATCTCCATAGTGGCTTCTGCGAACAAGAAAAGTGTTGAGCTGAGAGAAGGATGTTTGTGTCTTTCACATCTATTCCCATGACTACTTGTTTCTTTACAGCCCAATTTATGTATTGTAGTTTTTTTAAGAAAGGAAAAGTCAGCCTATCGAAGATATTTCACATACTGAGGTATAAGGTCACCTTTCTGATTGTGTGATTGATTTTTACCACAAACTTCTATCTGAATACAGAGACTATTGAGGACAGACTACATTAATAGCTGGAAGTCAAAGAAAGACACAGGTCTTCAGTTCTTTAGAAAAGGCTTCTCTGTGGAGTCAAAAATTAATTTAGGAGACGCAACTTGCAACTTACCCATTTGAATGTGTTTGGGGAATAAAGGTGGCTAGGCTTCTGTCTTCAAACTGAATTCTTCTTTTGCTGGCTTTTAAGAGAATATTTCCCTTTTCAGCTCTTCCTCTTTTCCTTTTTTTCTGTGCTAGAGTCAAGGTATTAAGCTGTGCAGTTCCTAAGGGTAGGCCATAGGCTACCTTTGCAATGCAGACATTGTGCAAGGCCTGGATAATTGCCATTTCACTGCACAGAGGAGTCTCATCAGGAATAGAGGAGGGTGTTTATTCGCATTACTTTTGCATAGAGGATGTTAGGGAACCAGCAAAAGAAGCAGCAAAACCAGCTTTCAAAAACACAGGAAGAGCTACCATCTCAAAGAAAACATGAAGAAAGATTTGGTTTGGTCTGTTGTTTGGTTTTTGGGTTATTTTCCCCTATTTTGAGAGTCAATTTACTTATGTTTCTGGGTTTGTTTTTTTTTTCCTACAATGGAAAATTAAAGGACTTGGAGGTTGGTTTCTGCCCCACCTTCAAGACACATACATAAAAGGGGTGGGGTTAGATGAATCTGTACTTTGGACATTACATTACAAAGGACCTTTTGCAAGATTCTTTATTTCTCAGCTTTTGAATGTAGCCATTTAATGTAATCTTTACTTTTGCTGGTCTGCACTGCAAAGTAGAATTAATAGTGGTCCATGAGATGATCATGAACATTCCCAAAACAAATATGCAATTGGAATGCTTAAAAAGCAGCAGTTAAACAAAAGGTGAAGAAAATGAAATAACACATAAATTCCAACCTGCTAACCTGAATTTTATATTTTCATAAATGAAAACAATTATGGTAACACTGCAGAAGATGGCATATGCCTTTATTAAGAGTATGTGAACAGTAACTTGAGAAACTGTAGGGGACAGTGGTGACAGTATTTGAATGTTTATGACACCTACGAGCATCTCTGGGTACACAGTAGTAGTGCCAGTACTTAGAACACTTAAGGGAAGGCAACAAAGGAAAACGTGATAACATAAAATATAAATCAACGTTAAAATTTTATTTAATGTATTTAACACAGAGACCATAACTTATAAACTAGGTAACCAGATGCAAAAGCTGTCAATCCCTCTGCTCTTTGGAAAATTAAACTATTTCTTTACATCAGTGAAGTTGGACACCCAACTGTCCTATGTATGGGTAAAATCTGACTTTTAACTTACCTGGTAATCCAAGCTACCACCCCTTTAGTTCACTGGTGGTTTGCATGAGAGAACTGATGTGGGTAATATACAAGTGAAATAACTAAACAAATTAAAAGGGCCACTGGAAAATCTCATGGTCTAATACCTGTGATTTATCTTGAACTTAGAACCCAGTTGGAATGTTTTGGTGTTTTCCTGGCTTTTCTTTTTATTTAGTGGAGCCCACTAGTAAAACAGAATTTGATCAATCAGAGTGCAGAGTTTGTAATTATCTTTCCAGTTAGAATTTCCTGAACTATATCCATTGCAGAACCTAAGTTCTGTAGGAACTGAAAGATCACATAGTCCAGTCTGTACAGCATCAAGACTAAACATATCAAGGCTAGTACCAGCATGCTTATCAAATTGTGTTGTTATAAAAATCCAGTGGAAGAAATTTCACAGTCCCCCTAGATAATCTGCTCCATTGTTGAAAAATTCTCAGTCAGAATGCTGATCAGAAAAGTCTTTTAAGCATTTCTTGTTGCAAATGAAGTTGACTTTTTCATGTCTTTCTACTGGAGCCATAGAGGATGGCTGATCAACATCTCTGTAATTATCTCTTATAAATATCAGAAAGCTGCATCTGGCTTGAAGCTTTTATTTCTTGACTAGGCATAGCTAATTCTTTCAGCTTTTCCTCAAATGGTTTGATTTATACTTTTCTCATTCTTATTATTTTCTTGTTTCTCTTTGGTTGTTTTTATGTTTCTGTGGTGCTTAGGCAGGACCAGACACAGTATCCAACTGGGGCTTCAGTATTGTGTGAATTTAAGAATCAAATTGTCTCATATATGACATACCTCTTAAGGTGTTCCAGAATTCATCACATTCCTGGCAGGGCTGCTGTACTGTTGGTTTATATTGTTTGTTATCCTAAGATGCAGTATGTCTGTCTAGTCCAAAATTCAGTGTAGTTTAGTCATTTATCATTCTGTTTCCCAAGAATAATATGTTTCTAAGTACTGTATTTTTCCTTGTTGGTTTTTGACAACCTGACCTTTGTCAATGGGATTTGGGGTGTTTGATCTCATCCTTCCTAGTGTTTTCAGCCCTTTGCCTTTGTTTTGAGGTTACCAGTTGTTGTAGCCCAGATTTAACAAGCATAAATATTGCATCGTTTAAGTTGTCAGTGTACATAGTAGACAAAACAGAACTCAGGATGTATCTTGAAACAGATCTGAGGTGCCTTTGCCTTTTGATGAATAATGACTAATGACCACTGTGGTTTTCTTCTATCAGATACTTGCACACCTTCCTGTATCTGTATTTAAAATGTCATTCTAGGAAAGTATCTTGTGAGATGATGCCAAAAGCCATACAAGGTGTATCGTGTCTGTTGCCTTCTGTTCACACAGTGAGCTTTACATTACTTTAAAAAGGGAACTTGCTTTAGCACTAAGGCATTTTGCCCATTTTTCATGTGTGCTTTTCATTCTAGGAAATTAATTCACTCTGTCTCAAGTATTGATTGCTCCATGATTGCTCCAAACCTTTCTGAACACAACAATTAAGCTACCCAGTGTGTCCTTCTCTTCTAGGAAACTTGAGGTGTGGAGAAGCATCTTTGCAAGGAAAGGCTCATTTGAATCCTTTCAAAATACTTTGATAGGTAAGACTTAGACCATTTTTTTCTCTTTTTCTCCCCCCCCCCTTCTTTCTTTAAACCTCTTATTAAGATCTTTGCTGTTTCAAAATACATAGTGTTTTTTCTCTAATAATCCTACCTTTCTTTCTTCTTTTTCTAATGCCACCATGTTATTAGTTGTCTTTTTCCTGATACAGGTTTGCTGCTTAAAATCACCCTGAAAATGATGCAAACTATTAGTATTATTTTATAGCACTTATTTTCTATCATTGCATTGGTTTATTTCTCTAATGTTTCTTTTTGGAGGGGATGTATCTAAATTATATCTGAAAATGGTTATTAGGCTAATAATCTTCCTGTTCCATTTATAATGACTGGTGGACATTTTTTTGCATGGACATGTTGTCTTATAAATTAATTGTTAATTATATTTTAATTACTTCTTTCTCATCTGTCTCACAATACTTGCATTATATATCACTTATCAGTGGTCTATAAATTATTGCAGGTTACTTTTTATGTTCCTCCCTCATAGGTGTGGGTAGAAGCAAGTGCCTAGATTGTGCAGGGGTTGAAGCATATTCTGATGTTTACATAATCTTAAAGTTATTTGGTCTAAAAGAGGCAAGACCAAAGCATAAATTTTACCAACATTATTTAGCAACTATTCTGCTTTTACCATAAATATCCATTTTATACTGCATAAATCTACTTTACAATTGTTCCTCAAAGATCCCACATGTAATCAGGGCTATATTCAATCAAAGTATTTATCAACAGGTAGGTAATTGAGAAGTTTATAATATAAATTTTCATTTCTTTAACTGCAACCTATTTAGGAGATTTTTGTGAAAGAGAATACTATGTGCCTCTCTAACATTTCACTAGGAGATTTCAAAATTACTAATGAGACAGATATAGTTTAAGGAAGTTGAGCTTAGAGAGGAAAGTGATTCGCTAGAATATAGTGCAGGATGCAGAGGACTGGTAAATACACTTTAACAGAGTGTTTAAAACATTTGTTCCCTGGGGAGAGAAGAACTGAAGCGCTAACAAGTGAATTTATTTGCATTTAGGACAATATTTTTCAAGAGGCTTTTCTTTCAAACACAGGAAAATACTCATCTCAACAGCTGACTGTTCCATGACATGAGTGTATCATTATCAGGAAGTTCTGGGCCCCGTGTCAGTGCTTTATCACACTCAGTACTTCAGCACCTAAACTTCTAAAAGCCTCTGTGAGCCTGAAGTCAGAAGGACTCCTATGAGTTATACTACCTGATGATCTAGCCTTAGTAGAGAATATACACTTAAATTAATTTTGGTTATGTTGCTGTGTATTTTAGGGAGATACAGTGAGGGTTTTGCATTCTAGTCAGTCAGCGTGAGGTTATTGTTTTCTCTCTCTTAATTTTAACCCACTATTCAGAATTCTTTCCTTTCAACCATCTTAAACGCTGATATCTCAGAGTTTGTTGCTTTACAATAATTGCATATACATTCTGTCTCAGTCTGTCACTGATTCCAATATTAGAATAGAGAAGTTTTTTAATCTCTTCACCTCGACCACTCTTTCTTGACTACCTGTGTTTGTTACTCTTCTGCAACTTTGCACACTTTGCCTATCTTGTACTAACATGGATCTGTTCCTATCTTGAAGCAGTGGTTCTGCATATAAAGCAAAAAGTCTGCTTTTAAAAAATGTTGGTGGCCACCTACAGTAGATTTAAACACAGTTTGCTGCTTATTGTTTTCTTGTCGTGTTCCTGCTCTTGGGAGTTCTCCTCAGTGAAGCTGTGTTGGATTATTTTCTCTTTTCACTGAGCACAATTTGTCAAGACTCAGTCCCTGTTTTAATTTTACATTGACATTTTTAATAATTCCCCTTGTCTTCACTACTTTACACTTAATTAATAGGAGTGGCATAATTCTCTCAATCACATGCTGTGCCATTTTCTTACTCTCGTGATTGTTTAAAGGATGGGATTAATTGCAGCTTCCTCTGGATTCATCTATGGGAAGGCTTTAAATAAGACCATTTCTATTACTGGCCCCTTGGTGTCAATTTGACAAAATTCTCATTTTCCCCTGTGGTCCAGGGTTTGGACTATCCGAGTCAGCTTTCTGTTCAAGTTAATACTTTGAAATCAACTGAGATTAATTATTTAACAACAGTTCCTTGCATTGTCAACCCTGTGTATTAAAATGTCAAATCATGCCAAAGGAATCATAAAACTGGCTCTAAGGGTAATCTCCAGTGAAAGCCCGTCTACTTTTTAATGTAGCACAGAAGAGAAAGCACATAAGCCAATTGTCCAAGTGTTAATTTGTACTCCTGCAGGAAACGACCCTAAATCTTTTTTAAGGTGCCTGAGATTCATTCGTAGTTAGCTATCTTCGGACACCGCGGCTATAAGGAAAATACCAAATAGCAGAACATTGTCACGAACGGTGGGAAAAATCAGACGTTTCTCATAGGTGAGAAAAATGAGACGTTTCTCAACATGCATGCTGGGCAAAGGGCTCGTGAATGTTCCCCTTTCGAAGGGAGTTTGGCAAACGAGGACGGGACGGGGAGAAGGGCTCTGCGCTTTGTCCTGGGTACAGCTAGCTGGCACAAGTCGGGAAGTGGTGGCAGCCCGCTGGGACTGGAGGATACCAGGCAGCCCTGCGGCGGGCAGCCGAGAGCCCGGAGCAACGTTCCTTGGCGATGCCGCGGGAGCTTGTACAGGGAGAGCCGACACCGACGGCCCCGAGCACCGGAGCGGCTTTAGGAAGGGCTTCCCCGCCTGCGGTGAGGGAGCCGTACCCGGGGCAAGGGCTGAGGGGGTCCGGGGGCCCTGGGCGAGCCCGGGGGTCTCGCCGCGGTGACGGACGACGGCCCCACGGGGTGGGGAAGGGAGGTGCGTGTCTCGCCGCGGGACCGCCTCTGCCGCGCCGAAAGTTTGCGAAGTGCCTCGGCGCTGGGGGGAGCGGGGCGGGGGCTGCCCCGGCGGGGCTCCTCCTTCGGGGCCGGGCCTGGGCGGGCAGAGCGGGGAGGGAGCCCCCGGCCCCGGAGTTGCCGCGGCTGCGGAGGGAGCGAGCGCCGGTCGTGCCGGGGTGCTCCGCGCAGGAGGAGCCCGCGACGTCGCTGCCGGCGGCCCGGGCGCGGAGCCGGGGCGCTGCCACCATGAGGCGGCGCGGCGGAGGTTGTCTCCTGCCCGCGCCTCCGCAGCTCCTGCTGGTGCTGCTGGGAGCGCTTCTCCGCTCCAGAGGTAAGCGGCTGCCGCGGCACGCTCTGCCCCGCAGCAGCGCGGGGGGCCCAGCTGCCGTTCCGGGCTCGGCGGCGGCGATCCATAGCCGGGCGGAGAGTCCTGCCCGGCCGCGCCGCTCACCTGCCCGCGCCCGCCGGGCGGGGAGCTCTGCCCTGCGCCGCCGCGCTTTGTCCGCGCCCCGTCCCGCGCCCGGACGCGGGGCTCTCGCATTCGCCGCGTTCCGGCGCGGCGGGCTGGAGCCGGCGGAGTGCCCCGGCAGGCCGGAGCACGGGGCGCAGAGAGGCGCTGCCCGGGCCAGCGGGCTCTCCCCAGCGGAGAGCCCGGAGCGCCCACGCGGCCGCTGCCCCCGCGGAAGTTTGGCGGCGGGCGCGGGCTTTGTTCCCGCGGTGCGAGCGGCGGGCCGGGCCGGGGCGGGCGCGCAGGTTGCCTCGCAGGCTGCCGTGCCCGGCGTGTCGGGACAGCCGCCGCTCCGGAGCAGGAATGCAGCCGCTCTCCCGCCGCGACGGGCCCCTTAAAGGTACAGCCCGGCTCCGCGGTGGCGCCCCGGGCTACCTGCCTCGCTTCGGCGGGGACTGGGAGTCCTCCCGCAGCGCCCTGGCACAGCGGGGCCAGAGCAGGGATGCCAAAAATAGTGACCGGGGTGGGGGGGGTTTCGCTGCGCTCTTAGCGAGCCGGGAGGTAGTCCCGTGAAGTCTCGCCATGAAAACTTTAGCTTTGTGGTTGCTCTATCAACTGGCATCTGCTGTTTCTTCGTCTTGTGCGGTGGTTCTTGATTTTACAAGTGCGCCCGGTGGAGAAGAAAACATCTAAACGGTTCGCAAAATTGTTTATAAAGAGTTAGAGGGCTTTGGGGGGAGGGGTGTGGAGAGGAGATACGTACCTCATTTCTTTCCCTTCACTGCTTTGGCAGCTGCTGTATAATTTCACCCATCCGTTTTCTCCTGTGCTACTCTGAAATTACAGGAAGCATTTGCAGTAGTGCTGCTGACCTCCATCATTCTACAAGTATTGCCCCTGGGGCACAATCATAGAGAGTTTGGGTTTCAAGTAATATTATTTCTCTTCTAACAAGAAACCTAATTGCAGGCAGCTTTGAAGAATATGCTAAGCCAGCTTGGATAGACTGACTAGAGAGGGCTGTAGTTCCGTATATCAGAAAGTCTGCATTTTAGGAGGCTGAAGTACTCTTGACTTTCCAAATGCCACACAGATACTTAGCTGCCCTCTAGGAGTGAGAATTATCTAAAAGATAGATCTTAGTGTAGGTACAGATCTGGATGTGTTTTATTTTGGCTGTTACCCAGATGCTCCTAGTTAATGTGTCTGGGCTGTTAACAGCCATGTGGGGGATGTCTGATTGTAAAATGCAAGTTTGCTAGTAGGTGGTTGTTCCTTCATGTCTCTAGGATGCTTTTTTTTATGGCAGCTTGTTTCTCTTTCAAGTAGTTTTCCCATCAGTGCACTTCTGTGTATCCTCTTGTCAGATAACTGTAAATTTATGATTGGATGTGCCAGCTTCTTCCAGGTTTGAATGTCCTCTTTCCTTCATCAAAATAGAGGGAAATAAGGACTCAATTTTGCAATAAGGACACACTAGCTGGGCCATCTTTTTTCCTATTTGAAGCAAGCAAAAAGATGAGGAGATATCAGGATGGAGGTGGCAGAGAAAATGCCAAAATTGGTGATGAGTCCGTGTTCCTCCACTTAGCTAGAAAATTTTCAAAATTGTCCCTTCGAAGTACCTGCAGGGGTGGCGTGCAGCTTAACTGTCATAAAGCATCCACAGAAGTTGGCATGCCAAACAGGTAAATTGTTAGAAACACTTGGTCATTTACTACTAAACACTTGGTCATTTACTACTCTGCCTCAGTACAGGAGAGCGTAAAGTAAACGAGCCTGCGAGACTGACCTTTGACTCTTCTGTAGTGGATAGTTGCAGATCAAACTGGAAAAGTCTGTGCCAAAAAAACCCCAAACCAGACCAACAAAAGAGGTCTGCAAGCATCTTGAGCTCTTGGAAAAGTGCATTGCAGGTAAAAAGAGGTATAGAGAGGGAATTAATGCTAATGTCATGCACTGCTGGTGACTGAAGTGAAGAAGGACCTGGTATTAAGATGACCGTCTTGGTTAGTATAAATACAGAAAGTCACAGAACCTGTCTGGCTGATATGTTTGCTGTTCTGGCTTCTGGAGCTCTGCCAGAAAAATACATAGCTAATATCAGAGCTTCGCTTTTGAAACATCTTGACTACATTTTATAGTTGGAATCCTGAATGTGTTATTTCTGTAGAAGTATATTTTGCAGTGGGAATCACAGTTTCCACTGTCTGTGCATGGCATTGCTGTTGGTTCTACAGCTGTTGGCCAAGTGCAAAGCACTCATTTTCTTATTGTCACCTTGGAGCTGATAATGTTCTGCTTCCTGGGTGTGCTGAGAGTACCAGGGTTTGCTGATCTTCAATTCAGATGATATTCACAGATCTCTTGATCACCCTGAATTATCTTGACTTTGTTTTTTTCAAAGTGGTGATGGCACTGAGTAACATTGCCTGTATTTCTCAAATGAAGAGCAACATGCTGTAGGCAGTAACAAGTGGTGGGTTTTTTTGTTTTGCTTTTGACAGTTGTGTCTACGAAAACATAGTGGAAAAGCATATAGCATAAAACTTTCAGTATGAAGTTAGCATTATTGCTTTATTTAGTGTATATAAGCAATTTTCTTTTATATTCTCTTTCTAGAAGCTTTCAGTTGTATGCTATAGCATTGTGTTCTGCAGTAGAGAAACTCTTCGTGTGTCTTGGGTGTGTGGGTGTATGCAGCAAGAAAATTAATAGGTGCATAGTTACGTAAAGTGCTTGCATTTCCAGCATGTCTTGTGAACCTTGAAGAGGAATATTCTCTTCCTGTGGGCCACAAAATGTGATTTGAGAAAACTGGTAGCTGTTTTTCTACATTGTAATCCTTGAAGTTACAGAAGAAAAAATGGTTAGACATAAACATTATCCAGTTGTTTGTAGTTCAAACCAGAAAGCAGTGCCTGCTGCATGTTAACTAGAAAAAGAAATCAAAGTGATTTTGGTTTTACTTGTAAATGCTCTCCAGACTAGTGAAATTTACATTAAAAAATAGTTAAAACATTAATTCTATGAGAACGATCTATAGTCTGATAGTGCTCTTGAATCTTTGTGCACTCCTGTGAAATATGCAAATATTATCCTTGTTTTGTAAATGTGGGAAGTGAAGTAGAAATTGTCTTGCCCAAGGTCAACTCCATTTGCCCTAGAATGCAACTTACCGTTAAACACAATAGAATGTATGCTTCATAACACTTATAAAAGCTGATAAAGAGATATTATCTTAAAAAACCAGTCAGGGTTTTAAAAATAGGTTTATATAGTAAGTGCATGTTCTGCACCTTCATTGAATTCCTTTGCTGCTTGTGCTATTTATCTTTTTAATAATACTTATATTTCTCATGCTGATGGTCACAAGATCATAAAACCACGGAGATTTCACTGACTCTGTTGGAGAGGTTGAATTGGTAAATAAAGTGTTACTAAAAGAAATGTAAAAGAAAGGTGGATACTTAATTTCTCTAGTCCTCCCTTATTTTTAGCTTAGCTATTTGTGATGTTTTCTTATATGCCTTTACATAGTCAGATAATAGATATGTAGACTTAAACTGACCATCTTTTAAGCTTTACCTGATAAAATATCCAGAGCTGGAGCTCTGGCATACAACAAACCCACTCCCTTAAATGGCATACTGTATTTAGTAGCTGCCTGTGTTTCACACAGATCATGGCAGAAAACACTGAACGTAATTGTCATCCACAAATCTCATGTCCTGGACGGTTAGGCTCTTACTTTTGTGACTGTGGTGCCAATGGTTCTTTGCCATTGCTGTTAGGTTAGGTATTACACTTTTATGGGGTTTGGTTGTGTCTAATTAGGTGAAAACTGCGCACTGTAGTGCTCCTTGAATCTCTTCTTTCTTCTGTCTGTAGATTTCCATTTCCCTGTACTAAAGATAGTAATCGTATGGATCCAGTGGCTCGTTATTCTGTAGACTTGTGGTTTATTCATGCTGTATATCTGGTTACTCCGAGACTGTTACTTGGGAGTATTTGACTGCCCTCCTGTTGGGAGTGAATTCATGTTCAGGTTTTTCAGCTTTCCAGGCATGTTTTTTTGCCTCTCTTATACAGAACTGTCTGTTAGATGCTGAAGCATTCCAGCCTGTGCATTTAGGCTGGGGGACTCTTGGGCTGCAGTCTTTCTGTGAGCAGCAGATCTCGGCTGTCGTGAGCCTAGATGAAAGGAGACTCACTGTGTAAGGCCAGGAAAAAAAGTTTTCATAAAGACTTTGTTAAAATCAAATGTAGCTGATGTTTATTTACTTTTGTGGCGCTGAATTGTAGATGTCTGAAATTCCTCATATTGGGGAATTATGTAATTTAATATAGAAGACAAAAAAGGAAATTGAAGTGTCATGAGCCCGATTCTGATGGTATGAGATATATTAAGCATGTTAGCACACCTGTGGGTTGAAAAGTAGCAACAGAAGCTTTGTCATGAGGTTCTTAGGTGATTAGGTTCTTCTGGTATTAGCCACCAGCCAGCAAGTCACAAACCATTAAGATTAACAGACAGTAATGTAGCTGCATGTTCAATGCTTGTATTGCCAGTTGCAGTTTTGTCAAAGAGTGCATGACCAAAGACAGCGCAGATCTTGTTTCTCAAGCTGTTGTATGTTGATAGCAACTTTCTGGTTTTGCAATACTCAGAAGTAAAAAGCACCAGATTTTTTCCCTGAATGGATTAGAAGAGAATTCACCTTCCTGTACTATAGCAATGAAGTTGTGTAAAGAACTGTTGTCCAGCAAAGCTTCCAGTAGGTAACATATTTACCTGAAAACAGACCTCATGTTCTGTGTTGTCAAGGTGGAATTTTACTCTTGAAGATAAATCTACCAGCAGTGAGATCTTATCATGAGTCCGGGCAGGGGAGTCCCCTCTCCTGGCTACCAGCATGGTGACTTCCTCCATATGCCCTAGCAGGGCATAGTCTTCTGTATCTCTTTGTTACTGCCTGACAGCCCCTCCCAGCTGCTGGAGCTTTCTGTTTCTATTGCATAGCAGCAGTTCTTTAATCAGAAATCTTGTTAGTATTCAAGGATAATTGATCCGACTCTCTGGTAGGGGGTGGGGACCCAGCCTTGCGTCCTTCTCCTACTTGCCACCCCCAGTTTGACCCCTGTTGTCTCTTTGTTTTCTCCTGTTAAGTTTGTGCCAGTGATATGTGTGTGTGCTGTTTTTCCAAGCAGCCTGAAGTTGGCTGTAACCAAGAGCAGCAGTTAAATAGAGCCCGATTTCCCCGCTTCCTGGCGTTCAGTTGTTCGGCTCCATTTTCTGGTCTTCTGTGTTTTTGATTTGCAGAGAAGGAACTTACTTGGTGCCCCCGGGCATCTCTTAAACCCATTAGAACAAACTCCATTATTTCACTGTACTTAGAAATCCTCCTCCTTTAGTCCCAGCATCCATCAAAATAATGTATCCTCTGTAAGGCCCTCTGGAAAATGTTTAATAGGATCTTTTCAAACTCAAGGAGAGTTCCAATTGGAAAGGGGGAGGGGAGAAGGGTAATGGAAGATCTGACTGTGACTTGCAGTAAGCCTGAACTTGGCCTGTGTCAGCTCTCCCTTCACCTCCATGCTGAGGGAAAGCTGAACAGAGCGGATCCAACACTGGGATCAAAGCTGGAAACAAAAGGCTTTGGGAGAAAAATTTCCCATCTGGCCAAGAGGCAGCCACACAAAAGTGGTGCATAATTTATCACTTGAGGTTTATTTCTGCTGTGCTTCTTCTGGAGAGAGGAGGAAAAAAGAAGTGACTCTCCTGCTGTTTCGAAGTGGATAAGTGATGGCTTTGGAGTTTTGAGGCAGGAAGGAGCTACAGATACTATGGGAAAACCTTTTCAGTGCATTCTGTACCCAGCTCCACTCTTCGCAGACATGGTCAGACATTATTTCTGTTGAGGGGAACCCTATTCTTTTGAAGTTTCAAAGAGTGAGGACTTTTAACTTCTCTGGTAATTTCCAAATCACAGTGGAGTGGTGTTGCCCTTGGCGAAATCAAGTTCTTTGGCTTTCCGAGGTGTTTTTCTTAAGGATTGGTCTAGGTGCTGTGGCTCTGTGTAACATGAAGGAAGAGGTTGCTTTTGCCCCAAAGGCTTTATAGTCTTAATTGGACATCTGGCATATGAGAAGATTCAGGGGTGTGATAATTCTATTGGGATAGATAAGGTCAGTATTCAAGTGGTATCGCTTTCTAATTAAATTTCCTTTAGCTTTGGTTTAATGGGAAAAGCTTCCAAAGTTTTTCATTCCAATCAGTTCTTAGAACGAGGATAGAGAGAGTTTTTGGGTAGGAGTTGGCATCAAAGAGTACTGCAAGCTGGTAGCTGTGTAAATAAGGATGAGGAAGCAGATGCAGGAGTAGTGTAAACCATGAGAAGATGGTAAAGGGATATAGGAGTATAGATATTAGCAGAAGCAAAGATAGGCATTTTGGAAATGAGAGCCGAGGACCTGGCAAAGGAACAGAAGAGTCATGTAAGGAAATCCAAGTGGAGTAATTATGTGGGATCTGATGGCAGAAAGAGTGGTTAATTAGGTAGTATAAGAGATGGAAATTTTGAAAGTGAAGATGAGCATTGAGAATAATTTAGCTGCTGAGACAGGGAAATCTTATTTTACTAATGCTTTAAAAGGAGGATGTGACAAAATCTTAGGAATCTGTGACAGTAGAGTCCCTTACCTAATAGAGTGATTTAATGAACTATTAGGAGTCTAGCAATGAGGTAAGAGGTGGAAAGGGAGATTATTAGCAGAACATTGAGATGATGAGCCCATGAAATAGGTCTACCACCTCTGTCTGCAGTGGTGGAATGTAGAATCTGTCAGCTTTGGGAGCACATAAGCCAGAAGGAGTTTTGAGTGGGATATCCAGGAAGGTATTTTGGAGGACAGTGTTGTCTGGAAAAGTGTATGAAATGGGAGGGCAGAACTGAAGTGAAAAGTTAGAATTTTGGAGATAATTGCTTGGACAAAAGCACTAAGTGAGAAGAGGATATTACTATGGGTTTGGTAAGAAGTCTGGATATAGAAACAAGTGTAAGTCTGGTGGCAGAAAATTGTTCCTTTCCTGGAAAAGCAGCCTACCTCTCTTCCCCTTCCCCATTAAGAATCGCTGAGTGAGTCACTATTGTGAGCTGTTAAAACGTAGACACCTGATGTTCTCAGCCTTCTTCTCTGAAAGACTTGTAAGAAGCATTCTGGGACTATGCAAGGTTAGAGGGAAATACATACTCTGCTCCTTTAGCCTGAATCTCCAGCTCTGTCAGTTCATTTGACTTGGTGACAGCTGGTAGTGCTGGGAGAGGTTCTTGCTTAAGGTGCAGCCGTTCAGTGTATCAGAACTGTCTCATGGGATCTAGGATTAGAATAAAATAAAGACACACCTTTTTTTTTTTTTTTTTCTCGGCCTTTTTTTTTTTCCTTCGTTCTCCCACCCAATTTTAGTTCTGAATTTCCATAACTGCTGAATAGTCAAATCCTTTCTTTGCAACTCTGAGGGCAAGGGAAAAAAAGCATAGAAGGCTTGGGGTTGTAATTTCCTGCTTCTGTTCCAAGCTTCTGAGGATGAACCAGGAGGTGGGATAATTCTCTAAATTAAAACAGCATTTGTTAAGAGGAAGCTAGCTTTACGGCTGTCCTTTCTTTGTTATTCAGACTTTGCCACTTCTTCAGGCTTGACCAATTTAAGAAATAGGTTTTTGAGGCCTCAGAGACTGTATTCTCCTCACACTGATTTTTGAAGCTTGCTACTCCTGAAAAGCTGGAGTTGAGTTTCTTGTGACTGGAGGACATGCCACTAATTTGTGCTGCCTTTATAAAAGGGCCTTGATCAGCACAGTACCTATTAGCATGATGAAAAACATAATTAATCTGTCTGTGAGAGAAAACTTGTGGTATGGAAAAGGGGAGATAGATTGGAGGCTGCCATACTGGAGGCTTTAATAGCCAAGAGACAGGAGAGAATATAATTGGTAAATAAGAATGCTAGAGGACTAGCTGCATTTTTGTCATGGATCTCAAATACAGGTATTCAGTGTCTAAATCTTAGAAAGCATGATGCAGGAGTAAGTGAGAGACTGGGTCAGGAGTCCTTCAAGAGCAATAGTCATTGCCCTGCCAACAGACCTAAGTTAAATACAAGGAAAAAGCAGGTTGAGCTCAGGGCTGTACGCTCAGGTGAAGGGTATTTTCTTGGGCAGTCTTGGAAACAGTGAAGGACTGATTTGTCTGGTTGGTGTGGTTATGGCCCTTTGCTGTCTTAGGGAAGGCTGCCTCTGCATCTGACTTCTTCCCTGATCCAGTGAACAGCAGCTGCAAGAGGGTGTTGACTCATGAAGAGCTGATTGCCCAGCGGTTGTCTCCACCACAAGGGTGGTAACCTCATGTGTTCAGTTTGACCTGTCACCACTCATGAGTCAATACTGTCTGTAGGCTTTTGTTCACTGCATCTTTGAGTGTTTGGAAAAATCCAGACCTGCAGTCAGCATTACCTTAAACAACAGAAGACCCTTAGGCCTTTTGGGTGTTAGTTGTTGAGTTTTGGTTTTGTTGTTTGTTTTGTTGTTGTTACTTTCTGTTTCCCAGACACAAGGTTCTTTTATCTGGGAAGCAGGATGTCACAGTTGGGATGGTCCTACACACACAAAGAGCAACCCAAGACAGATGCCACGAAGGCCTTTTTTTTTATTGTGCTCATGTATCCCATTTTATACATCCTTCCCCCAGACATGCTCTACCCTCATTGCTTACAACAAATCAGTCCCATGTGTTCATTGGTTCAATCACTGCTCTGGGAAAGCATTCACAGTACTTCTCAATCACAGGTTAATGTCCTGTCTTCTCACAGGTGTTCCTTTTTTCTCTGCTTCCTCAGTTTCCATGCCAAGACCCTTGTCTTCTCTTCCTTCTGTCAGCTCCTTCATCTGGCTCACAGACCCTGTCAGCCCACTCCAACAGGTGGATGGATCCCTTGCCTGTGCCTCAACTCCTCTAGAAGGGCAGATTTGTCATCTTTGCATCTTTGGCAGTTATGCCGAGTAATTTCTATGCTACCAGTACTCAAGCAAGAACAGCCTTGGTGTTCCCTGATTTCTGCAACCTTTGACTACAAACTTTGGTTTGAAGCAGCTTGCTCACTAGCAGAAGCCTGTTATTTCTCTGAGGTTTCTCTTGTTTGTGACCTGCCTGCTGTGAACTGGAAGATGAGGAGCTGTAATCTTCTGTTGCTCTTAGTACAAGTTCCAGACTAGGACAAAATAAGCAAATTGCTTAGGTTTAAGTTTTCCAGTCAACTTAAACTGTCCCTAGGAAATCTAGTGCTTTTTTTGGTGCTTCTTTTCTTGCCTTGCTATGGTTAGTTCTTCACCCATAAGTCTTTAGAAGTCTGGGAGCAAACTTTTACACTTGAAAGGAATGTAAAAAAAAATAAAAAGGGCAATTCCTGTGATACTCTATAGTAACTTTTTCTTGGTTGGTCATGCTGAAGAAATAGACTTGATGATAGTAATATGTCTGCTAGAAGAATAAGAGAAACTCAGATGATTATTTTTTGAGAAAATGAGCAGTTTTTGTGATGAGTTGCTTTAGAACAAACTGGTAAGAAAGAGGGGGTGGCAGACACTTGTCTCCTTTAAATGCTTGGAAAAACTCCACTTATCTTACTTTGGTAGATAACCTAACACAGTTACAATATAAAACTAATGGGAAATACAGGGTAAACTAGACTTATGTACAATTCATCAGTTGTAGGATAGAAATAAACAGTACTCAGACAGAAGCCTTCAAGCAAGGAAGGGAGTGAGGCAGAGATGCCATCTTTGGTATGTACATCTTGATTTACCCACTCAGGCAAAAGAGCCTCTGAGCTCAGGCTTCCATTAAGTGACTGGGACAGCTGCCAAAACACCTACGTTTGCTGGCTAATATACTGCAGTGCCTTGGTCCTGCAGGTTAATCTGGGATAGGCATGGAGTGTTATTGGGGTTTATCTTGGGTTTTTTCTTGAACAACATCATAACATGCTTTGCATCCTGTGTCAAGATCTTAAACTAAATGTGTGGCAGTGCTAAAATGCTTCTCGAAGTGTTGTGAGGACAGACGGCCATTGGAGTTACACCCCAGAAGACCAGGTAGCCTAAGGAGCCAGCTTTTCTGACTGCACAGACTGCATACCAGAGTCTCTAAGGTATGTGCTTTATGGCTCCCATGCCCTTTAGAGACAAGCAAAAGGGGAGTGGCTCACAGGAGCAAATTGACAGTAACTCCATAAGGAAAATATTTTCTGTTGTGGGATGGAGCTGAACTAAGGTGGGTAGACAGCACAGACCCTCTCAGCCCCACAGTAATGAGCCTCAGGAACCTTTTCATGCTCTGTGTGACCGTGCTGGCTGTGTAAGTGGCCCTAGCAAGTAAGACATGTTTGAACTGTTCAGACCATTAGAACTGAATACATTGCTGAGATTTTCCTTCTGTACTACTCAAGAGTAAATTAAGTATTTGACTCCCACAAGAACAAATTCCAGAGCTCTATGTGTTCTTCCATTGTAACCAAAGGGAAGTAAACTTTTATTTTCAGATGTGCAAAGACATGAAAGTACTAGATCTATGAAATCTGTGTAGTGATTGCTACAGAGTAGGACTGGGAGGATTTCCATTGCTGATCCTAGCAGCACCAAAACCAATTCTTTTTATGCAGTCTCATCCAAAGCAACAAAAATTGTCTTCACCTAAAAGCACAAGAGAACATAGACAAAACAAATGAAAATGCTATCCATGCCTATGAAAACATTGTTTCTGGGCTCTTTTGAGGCTTGGGAAGCAAATAATTTAATCCAAAATTCATATGAGAAACTAGTCAGAATCTAAACTAGAACACAAATTTCTATAGCAGAAAAAAGAAGTCCGAACCTGCTAGCCAACTAGACTGCCACAAGTTATTGTGCAGTTATTCTGCTGGCACCTAGTACCAAGTGAAATGTGCAAAATCAAGTCAGACTTCCACCGAATACTGAGCTGGCAGGTGCAGTTTGGATTGCAAGTTGGATACAGGGAGACTACCATAAACAATAAACGTTGGAACGAGAAGTAAAAGGAGAAGCTGAGAAGAAAATTTCATAATCTTATGAGTAAAAGATAAAATATATTAGAGCAAGGAACACTTATCTTACTAGAAATAAACTGTTATTCTTTGGAACATTTTCATTTCTATCCTTGGACTCCATGCTGTGTATCCCTTTCTCTTAAAACCTGTGGGGACAGGCCCTTCATATGTTGAATCCACTTCTGGAAGAAACTCAGGCATGCTGCTTTTTACATGTAGGTAACACTTGCAGAGCTTGATTTGCCAATAGCAGTGTCTTTGAATTGATTGTGATGGGATGTGGTGTAAGTTCTGACATAACATCTTTGCAAGTGCAGATTTTGATGAGAAGGCGTCTCTAAAATCTCTAGTTATTTTGTTTTCTTGTTGCTGTTGTGAATTGTTTCCTTTCTTTCTGTGGTCCATTGTTGTATGGATGATGTTTGGAAATTAAATGTCTTCCATCTGGTTAAGAAATTTGATTTATCCTTGGAGGCCTGAATTGCTGTCTTTGCTAGCAGGAAATAAACAATATTCCAACTGTGCCAAATTAACACCCACTTGCCTTTCTGCAGATCCATTCCTTTTGCAAGGATCCTAGAAGAGATGACTTATGGATCATGATTTGCATTTTCTAGTCCTCTATTCCTTCATATCTATCAATTTAGTCCTCTCCTCCTGTTTAAACTTGGCAAATTAAAGACAGTGCTTAGAACAATTAAACAGTGGGCTGGATGGGCTGGACCCTGGAGGTCTGCTTTGCCTGGACACAGTTGGTGGCTTGTTTCAGGTGGCAGTAGTAATGCAACTCCAAATGACTTACAAGGGCATGTTACTGATTCAGAGTAGAATTTAGTATAATCTTGCTTTATGGGAAATATAGTCATCAAGATATAGTTTTATGGTAATAAAAAGCCCATGTTTTGGAATAGCAGAATTGGAGGAGATTTTGTTCCTGCTGCCTTTTCTTTTAGTAAACTTGATATCTCTCTGAGATAAATTTTTTTGGTCGTGATGCTAGGATGTCACTGCTGAGGATTGTTCTTCTCTGCCTGCAGTGTATGTGGCTTGGCCTCCACCTGCCAGGCTTCCTTGGCCCAGGGGTGTGGTTTCTTGTTGCTCTAGTCTGGTGTACCTGTGGATTGCCCCAGAAAGCAGTGTCACTTCCTTGTCCCTTTGATAGCTCCGTGCAGATGTCTGCTGGATCAATCAGTCTAGCTTGTTGGTCTGTCACAGAACTGGCCTGCAGAATGGTGAAACCACAGGTTGTGTGATATTGGCAAACTTAAGTGAATTGCTTTTCATTGAGCTCATCAGTATCGACCTGATGGAAGGACAGAGGGAGGCAAGACCAACCATTTTTTTGGCACTGACTTGCTGCTGCTTTTCTTTGCCTTGGTAGTAATTTAGAAAGGCTTTCCCTAGAAACAAGGAAAGGTGAGAATTCAAGCCCAAGATTTAATTTCTGTGGCTCATGTAAGCATAGGCCTCTTTATTGTATTGGTACTTGTATGAGACTTAGTGCTGTATTATCATCCAAGTGTGGTGAAAGATCAACGCATAGATGTTGCAACTGGTGTAGTATATTAATTGGTGATGCCCTTTGTGGCTGAAACTTCTATTCATTAGGGCTGGAAGAAAAGACCTACTATCTTAATTCTAGTTGGGCTACCACAGACTAATCTTGTGAGTTGTTGCCAGAGAGATGGTCAATCTGAATTTGAAAAGCTTTATCGCCTTGCTAGTGCCTTGATTCTTCTTCCATAATCTTGCCTTTTAAATGACTGATGTCTAGCAGAGAGTTGTTTTTTGACCCTTATTCGTGGGCTGGATCAGAGTTTTGCTTGCTCTCCTCACCATTCTCCACTGATGTAGTGTGGTGGTGTGGTTTGACGAGCCTGGCCTGGGCATGCACACAAAAGAAGGCACAGTCCCCTCTCCTCCCAAGCAGCCATGGAAATGGCAGTGCTGATGCTGAAGTGTCTGGTTAGTCACAGGAAGACAGAGCTAGCTGTGGGAAAACATAAGCTGTCTAAATGGCCGTTCCTGTTCTCCCTGAATGAATATGTGGCAGGCTGAAGGGGAAGATGTACATAGGATGAATCTTACACATGAATTGTCAATTGGATCATGTAAAGATTCACTCTAATGGAAATCAGAGCTTCACAGTGTTACATGCAGCGTATGTGTACAATAGGGACAGTCCCTACTCTGAAGATTTAATAATTTCTACATGTAGTAAATTGACAGATGTATGAAATAATGAGGAACCCCCCCCTCCAATGAAACACTGAATAACGTAGTAAATAGAGGCTCCACTTAAGCTTTGCCTTTTAGTCTATATGATGATGCTTCTTCCTCCATTCTGTTGAAGGTACCTTTCTCTAATTCTTTTTCCCCCTCTGATACACTGCATGTAAGATTATCACAATTAGACGTGTTTGTTGCGTCTGGGGTCTGATACTGGGAGAGTGAAAATTATTCTCAGATGTAATGTCCTTCTGAGAGGATTTAGTTGCTGTTTTTGCCCTGGATAGTGCACGTTCCTGTTATCTGCCAGCATATTCAATAAACAGTTGCCACTGGTCTAATGAGGAGCATCATATCTAAACCCAGCTCACAAAGATCTGTTCTGTGTCCACGACTCTTCCACCCTTTCCCCTGTCCTGACTGTAGCATCTCTTAGGATGGGTCACAAAATGGTACTTAACCACGTAATCACAAAGGTCAAGAAATTTGAGAACAGAAGCTTACCTTGGACTTGGTTAGAAATCCAGGCTAGATTGCTGGGCAGAATTCTGTAAATACATAATTGGCTCCAGTGGCTGTATATACCCAATAGCTCAAGTATTTTTCCCTGCACACTCCCCGGAGATCAGCTGTACAGGACTTGGGTTGGGAGTGCTATCTTTGCAAGCTGTTACATAAAGATTCTGTATTGTTGTTGGGCCAGGTGTGCTAATGGCTAAGTCTGGGATTTTTTTATTTTTCTCTCAGAATAGCTGACAGCTTTATTTTGGAGTCTACAGACTTTTTTCTTTTGAGGGTAAGGAAGTTAACCATGGTGACTGGTTGCTTAATGGCTGTTTTTTCCCCTGCAGACTCAAGTCAGTGGTTTTTTCCCAGATTAGAACATTACATTTTTAAACATTTACTTACTCAAGTGTAGAATGATCTAATTCAGTGTGTTTATTCCTTTTCATAAGAATTTTCAGCACAGTAGTATGCCTATCCTACTTCCAAATGTACAAACACTTGGTAAGCAGACTGTAAGAAGAAAAGCACTCGTGACCCACTGTAGTAAATACATTTGTAAAGCCTTAAACAGGAAATGACTCTGACTGCTTCTGTCAGTTTGCCTCTAAGGCCATGGTTCTGCAAGCACTGAAGCAACAGAAGGAATCAAAGTGGGCTGGGTGAGGAGGAGTTGTGTAAGATTCTTCAGGTTTACATCTTTTTGAAGCTCATTGCCCACTGCTTTTGCTCGTGTTTATTTATCAGGCTGCACAAAGCTATGCCAGTTTATGGGGGTTGTAGGACTTGGCAGTAAGAGAAGGAGAGCTAAGAGTTCTTTAGGGTAGCACAGCTGATGAATATAAAATCACCATCCTGAAGCTTCTTTCTCATTTTGAGCAAACATCTTTGTGTTGCTGGAGAGACATTTTGTTTGAGAGTTGTGTTATCACTTAAATATAGTTAAATCAAGACTGCTTTCGGTCCTTTGCTTATTGTGCACAGAAGAAGGTTTGTTTCAGAGGGATACCTAGAAAGAAGTCAATAGACTAGATTACAGCATGAAGGGCAGAAAATTTTATCTTCCCCACTGAAAACAGGCATATTCTTCTGAGGCCTTGATACCTAAATCATCATCTATGTATCCAGTTTGCCAAGTGTTTGTGCAGTGTTAAGGAGGGGTACGGAAATGAATTCCCAAATGCTGTTGCTATTTGTAATTCCACATTGTTTGGTAATGTACAGTAAAAAAATTAAGGGAGGCTAATGAGACTCTAAGCTTCTCAGAATCTGGACTTAGTGGACCACATTCAGCCTCAGAATAAAGGACCAGGAAATGGGAAAGCTAACCGAGCTCAGCCTCTGAAGCTGAGATGGATGCTGTCATGACTGTAATGCTGGGTAGCTTAGTTGGGTACTGTGACTTAAGCTGATCTGATCTTGAATTATCAAGGCTTGTTGTCTGAAGGTCCAAATGTACCAGATGTTCTTATTTAGAGAATGATCCATAGGAATAAACGTTATGTTCTTACTGTGTCTGCAAATGGTAGCATAAGGGACCAAAACATTCAGCAAATTTTTTCAAGATACAAACTGCACACTAAGGCCTTCTCCCCTCCCCCCCGTTAGAAATACTTCTTTTTTTCTTTTTTCCTCCTGACTGGAAAAAAGTAATTTTACTGCACAACTATTGAGAATAACTCCTCCACTTAGAAGTGGAAAGAGAAGAAAAAAGTCTGTTAAAAAACTCCCAGGAACTTCTCAAGGTAGACTGTAATTACTGGAGATAAAATTCTGCTACAAGTAGACAAGTAGCCCTGTGTTCTGTCACTTCTCTACTGTTATCCAGTCATTTTAGGTAGCATTTATAGCACTGATGGGCTTGGGTTGCTCTTTGATCAGAGGAAGTACTCTATATTTGGCTGAATAATATTATGTCTTGCAATACCCACAAATTGGCTCAAAAGCCTGATTCAACTTAATTTGTCTCTTGTACCCTACTCCTTGAAGTATGGTGGAATAACAGAAGGAAAATTGTGCTTGAGTCATTGTGGTAAATGCATCTGTCAGACAGGAGACGTCACATTGTCTATTCATGGCTTTTGGCCCTGAGATCATCGATCTAGCAAAAGGAAGTGTGCTTGCATGGGGGATACAGAAGAGTTGAAAATCTTTTCAAGTATGAAAAATTCTTCTTCCAGGGCTGAATGACGCATCTGCTTAAATGGTTTCTGAGCTTTATGAGGAATCTTTTATTTAGATAGGCACTTCAAATCCTGGAACTTGGTCCAGGAAGTAGTATCAGAAGCACTTCTTAATAATATTGTTAATACAGACTATTCTCATGAGAAAAATCCACAGGCATCTTTAGTCTGCTTTTGTATGGAAGCAGTGGTTATTTCAATATGTGTGCATATCTTCTCACCCAAAAAAACTGGTCCCAGAGAATAGAAGTTTCATGAAAACAGGCAGCACAATAAAGGGAAGGGACCACAGAAGCAACTTGGCTGTGGGTGAAGATTGCTCACGAGTAGTTTGCATTTTGTTAGACATGAAAGAATCCCCTCCCTCCATTTGGCAACAGATGCATCAGAATTGACTGTTAAGAGATGAATCCCTCTGAAACTGGCTTTGTGAGTCCTGTTTCTCATGTAGCCATTGAGATTATTCAGGTGTGCAAGGTGGGGTCTTACTGGATATAAGCCTTTTTCCAGGACCCCAAGCAGTGGCAATGGTCTGAGTGGTTAGTTCATCAGGCCCAGGAAATGTTTAATCCTCTTTCATTCGGAGGCAGAGGTCTTTAATGGGCTTTAATTGGGTTGCACTTTAGGACTGCTCAAAAGCTTTGTTCGGTTTAGGATGTGGCTGCTTGGTTAGTAATATTTCTGGAAAGAGGCATGTCAAACCTGTGTTTTGAGCTAACTGGTTGTTGGCTATTTCCCAAATATGAATGAGGTTTTGGGTAGGGTTTTTTGGTTGCTTCTTTTTTGTTTTTTTTTTAATGTTTAAACTCATGAAGTTTTTGGACTGGATTTTATCTGTTAGGGTTCTGATATTGTGCTCATCCCCAGCTTAAGGGTCCCTGGAGACTGTGCTCTCTTGTATACCAAGAAATTTTAACTAGAATATCTGAAATAATTACTAGTCGCAGTGATCTGTCCTGTGCCTCCGAGTGGCTGAATACGAGGTAGAATATTGCTGAATATCACAGTTTACAGCCTGGCAACTTCCATTTATTTTAGTGTGCTGTGTTATAAACTGGAGCTTTAGGAACTGTGCACGAGTGTCCTGAGGTAATGGATTGCCAGATGAGATCCTCTGGATTGCTGGGTCTAGTCTGATTGAACTGGAAGGAAGCTGCAGGCGTGACTCCCTTTGCCCCTGGAGCTGTGCCTCTTGCTCCTCAGGCTGTGCTACAAAGCCAGGGCAGAAGATAGCTGAGGGCTTTTGCTGAGGGTCGGCAAAGGAAGGAAAGGTGTCCTGTTTATTCCTAAACATCCTCAGTGTCTTCAGGCACAGGAGAGACATTTTATAATGCAACCAGTTCTGATGGTTTTTCCTAACTAGTTACATCAGAAAGGCCAAGGATCATTACTACTTTTGCTGCTTTTTTATCTTTTTTTTTTTTCTTTCAGCCTTCCTCCCCCTCCACCTTTTGTCTTGCTTTCAGTTCACCCATCTGCATCTGGTCTTGCCCAGGCAGCTGCTGCTCTATTTGTATGTTCCCTGGGGGAGCTCTGGTGCTCCTTTAAGATCTCCTATTGCTTTGGGAATTCACCTTTTAGACATGGTGCTTCATTAGCCTCTCTCATTTATTTTGTACTGTGAGAAAAGATTTCCCCTCCCAAAAAGCAGAAGAACGAGTTTCCAGCAGCATGTGCTTGAGAGAAGAGTGTCTCTGTGTAAATAGAACAGGTTTAAAAGCTATTGGCAAGGGAGCAGCTGGAGAGGTTTTGAAGGAATATTGTTTGACCGAGTTGGCTCTGAGAGGCCCTTAGGAGGCTAAGGCTGAAGAAATCCCCCCCTGCTCTTTCTCCCTGGGGAAGGTTTGTCCACTGATGAGTGACCACACTGCCCCTGTGCACTGTCGCCTCGGTCTCAGCACGGTTGCTCCTTTTTGTTGCAGCTCGTTAGAGGGAAAATAGCCATTTGGGGTTTTTTCAACCATTGGGTTCTGCATTTCCTCCTTTGCCGCCCTCTCCCCTGCCGGGCGTTGCGGGAGTCGTCCCCTCTGCAGGCGATGGTGGGAACGACTCCGGCCTCACTTATCATCAGTGACAAATCAATGGCAGCCTTCAGAAAGCTGGCCCCCAGGATCCCCGCTCAGCCCAGCTCTGGAGCAGTGGGAGGCTTCCCTGGTGGATAAAGGACTCCTTGCAGCCCTGACTTGTTGCCTTAAATCTAACTGAGGAAACCTTTTCAGTCTCTTCATCAGTGGCCCCCTCCCCTCTCGATTTGTCTTGGGGAAGGTGGCGGCTGGTGGAAGGGGGGCACATGGGGAGAGTGGGAGAGAGCATTGGGGTTTGTAACACTTTTTCTGTTTCCCTTTCACAATAGCCTGGCTAGTGCATGCAGAGCTGGGCTCACAAAGCCTCCCTGAAGCGCCTGGAGTCCCGCAGGGCTCCTCACAGTGAAAGTTTGCTGTGTGTATTCCTACCAACAATACAGCTGGGCCCAGCAACAGGCTCCAGCTTTGGGCAAATATTTCTACAGCTTTTCCTTAATCGCTTTTGAGGGGAGGAGGGTGAGATGGGCTAGAGAGGTAGGAGAGTGAAAGAAATTTTGTATATGCAAAGGAGACAAAAATAGATATGGGTGGACGGATTTCCCTTTGACTTCTGTGGCCCATGCTTCTAAAAGGAGCCTTTGTCAGCATCCATGCTAAAGCTAGAGAGGGTTTGGGGAGCATCAGTTTTGGAGCTGAGGAGAAGGGAGATTAAGGCAGACAATGTGTAGTGGTTTCAGCTCCGCCAGTCTAGTTTTTTTGTTTTTCTTTAAGAAGGAAGCATAGCTGACAAGCCCTTTCTGTGTAGTTTAATCCATAGTGTTGGTGTAGACTGAAAGTACAGCCTTTTTTTGTGCTAAGTTGTGTCCAGCTTATTTCTGCTTAGTTGTTCTGTAGGGTTTATGCTTGATTTCCTATTCTTTCTATTACCTGTAAATTATCTCTCAATTTCTAGTTTATTTGATCTGGGTCACAGCTCCAGACTGGAAAAAATCAGAGAAGTGATGTCCCTGTAAAGCAAATTATTTCACCTTCACTATCTGATAGGTCTCGGATGTTGCTTGAACCCACTGCTATAGCCCTGAGATAGACAGGTTGGCTCATAATTGATATGCTGCTTTTGTCTTCTGTTTCTAAAGCTGCAGTGGAGATACCTAAACGGCATGAAACTGCTTGACTGGGTCAAGAAGAGATCATGTGAGCCCACTTCTCTTTCACATTAAGAGGAAAAATTAGCCAGGTCACCTCCTTTAAACATTGCTTTCCACCTCTGCAGGGCTGGCAGCAAGCTTGGCCTTCCTACAGTTTGGAGTTAAATTCTCACATTGGTTAAGCTGTGTTGCATGTGTATGAAAGGTTCAAATGTCATCTCAGACCTGATGTTTGTGTTATACTAGGAATGATACCAGAAGCATAATCCTTGTTCCAGGTGTGTTATGTCAGGAGTTAAATTTGGGCAGGAGGTGCTTACCTGTGTCAGTGGTCTCCCAGAACAGGGAATACTTTTGTTCTAAGCTCATGATTCCACAGATACTTCACACTGAGCATAACCAGGGGCTGCACAGATGGAGACTGAGCTTCCTGGACTCTCTGTCCAAGGCCATATGCAGGATGAGTGAGGCTACTGTGTAGTGGTAAAGCTGAGAGTGATGTTTTTAGCTTGAATATAACCAGTGCTTTTAAATAGGGGATATCCTTGCCATTCATCTGAAGATGAGCATAGAATATGAATCCGTATTTGTTGGAGGAAATTACTAATAGGCCAAATACAGATCTGAGTAGAAAGAATATAGAACATAGAATATCTGTCCTTATGAAGATGTTCAAGCACCCTTATCCTCGCTCACATCTGGTGACTGCTGCTTTGTTTTGTATTACTGATGATATAGTATTTGTTACAAGTGTTCTATCCATAGAACATCACAATTACTAGTGAGGCAAGGTTTGTAGGAAAAGAGAACAACTTTAGTTAGACAACTAATGTGGCTGGAAAAACAAACAAGATTTTGAGAGCAGTTTGTCCTGAGAACTAAAATAGGAGCCTAAGTCATTAAATTAAGCACAAGTTGAGAACAGTGGCTTTGAGTTCAGCTGACTGTGTTAGTGAATTGGGTATCATAAAGAAAGTTCCTGATACTTCTGGAGCAGAAGGGGGATCATGTGTAGGAAAGGAGTTGGTGCATTAGAGTCCAAGCCTACTCCAATGCTTGCCCGATTTTCTCTTGCAGCTGTTTTAAAGTGTCAGCAGTTTCTAACTTTCCAGGTTGAAACTTAAGGGAGAGAGAGAAGAGTTTCTGCTTAAAACTGTCTGTGTGTGACTGAAGTTAGAAATGATTTGGTGAGTTTGGAGAATAAGGATGGAGAGTGCTTCCTCCCTCCATGTTTAAAACCTTGCCATAGTACAGAAAAGTGAGAATGTTACAGAGCCTCTCATGCTCTAGAAATTAAAAAAAAAAAACAAAACAAAACCAACAAAAAAACCAAAAACCTAGTCCAAAACCAGAAGAAACTTAAGTATTTGGTTTCTGAATAATAATGGAGTTGTAAATACTTTGCGAATATTCAAATATTTCTAGTATTTTAAAAACTTTCAATCAGTATTTGTATATGTTGAGTAGGAGCTAAAAGCCCTGCCTGCAGAAGCCTCTTTGATGCTTACTGTGGTGGACATTGACTATCCAGTCGCAAGCTTGAGTTACACAGCAGCCCTTATTGTCCCCAGTGAAGGGCTCCAGAGGAACTCTGGTCCAGAGAATGCCTTCTGAGAGGCTGCCCTAAGGACTGAGGGCTTCTACAGGCGATGAGGAGGAGGAGAAGGCAGCTGCAGGAGGCTGTTTCTGTGTGCCACGAAGCAGTGTTGAAGATTGTGTCACAGTGCAAGAAATAGAATGGAGTGCCGAATCTGTCATTCTGCAGGGATACACTGCAAAACCAGTGCAGCTGTGTGATGTCAAATGCCAGATAACACAACCTGTCTGCCTGGTCAAATTTTTCCAGGTAATTTTAAAGGGTTAACTTTTTGGCAGCTAAGTGATCCAGGTGAAAAAGAGCTATTCTTTTGCCATCAGCTTGCACCTAGCTTAAACTTGTATATTTACAAGTTAATAAATATATGTTATATTTTTATATAATAAATATAATTTATATATATCCCACTCAGTGGTAATAGAGAGAAAAGTGACCATGCTGGCATCTAATTTGGACTAAGTTTGAATTTACGGGCATTTTTCAGGGGAGGGAAAAAAAAAAATGGGTTATGTTTAGGAGGAAGGAGTAGCAGAAAAGAATCAAAGATTATAGAAGTGGGGAAGCTTGTTAAAGGACAGGAAGGAATGTGGGCAGGTGGCAGGAGAGTTCTGGGTAGTGGGTGTGAGATGGGACACTCTGCCTTGTGCTCTCTTTTCCTTGGTCTAGCTCATACATCTAGCCTGTACCTTTTGCTCCCAAGTCCCACTTTCTTCCAGTGGCTCACCCACAAAGCAACTTCTGTCTTTCACATTCTTTTCTGTAGCCCATCCCTTTTCTTAGAAAAAGGGAACTTGCTAGTTTAGAGGCTGGAAGCTGACCTGTTTGGTGCCATGTTTTAACCTCCCTATCACCTCTGTTACTCCCCTTTCCTTCTCTAGTGCTTTACGAGCCTCCAACCTTTGTGCAAACCATTCTTTGGCTTTTCAAGTTGGACATGGGATTTTTGTCATGGGATTCTTGTCTGTCACAGATCTAGAAAACAGAGCTGATGATGCCATTTAAAGAAGTAAGATGTGAAGGTGAATCCTGTTTATGGATTGATGGACTGTTCTGGTGACGAATGCCATGTAATTGTGCATTGAGTTCAGGAGTTTGTGCTGCGAATAATATGGAGATTGTGTGGTGCCATAAAAGTGCAGAAGGTGTGCAGGTGAATTTAATTCTGGGATTTCATTAAAGCTTTTTCTGACTTGTTTATAATGGATTTTAAATGTTCTGTGTAATCAGTAGCAGCTGGATTTTTCTGCTGAAGCATGCTGCATAAGATACTGTCTTTGCCAGACTGTTGCTCAATTCTGCCTACCAGAAACCAACCCTTTTAAATTCACACCTGTGAAACTAAATTTACTAAAATCTTCCAGGCCTTGGCTCCTAGTTTCCTTTCAGTAGAGGGAGAGCTGGTATTGGGAATGTGTCTCCTAGCAGAGTGTTTGCTGGTACCTCTGTGGTTAACCTGGTCCTCATGGACCATTCAATGCATTCAGTTACACTACATATTTCCTCTTCTGTTAAAGAGTGTATTTGTATATAATACAATATTTTTACTTGGAGTTGTCCCACAGCAGTTCCTTTCTCTTTCTGCTCCTGCAGGAAGAGAAGGTCCAGGTCTCTAGTAACACTGTGCTTGCAGCCTCTTTCAGCCTCTTTTGATCCATTCCCTGTTGAATGGGAAAGTTGAGTAAAGGCCACAGGTCTGCAGATGAAAAACAGGGAACATGAGTTGAGATCCATGTTAATTTCCCTCCGGAAACTGCTTCTCTGTAATTACAGTTCCAACATCCTCCAGAAGAAAAGGGCCCTGTCTCCCCTACAGCCCCCCTGGCAAATGTGATGTTCCTTGCAGCAGGGAAACCAGGCGTGGAGTGGAGCAGGTCAGCTGGGGCTTGAGAACGCTCCTTTTTGGTGTCTTCGATGCTGAAGGGGGGTGGGGGCTCTTGCTGTTCTCAACCCCTTCTTGCCCCTTCCCTCAAATCTCCCAAATAAATACAATTTTATTTTATTATATTGCTGCTGATCTGCTGTTGTTTTTGATACAAAAAAGGTGGAAGGGGCAAGAAGGAACGAAAGAGTCTGGCGACAGGAAGAGATGAATTGCTGAAGAATGACACTGGCAGGGACTATTGTTCATTTTAACGCTGGAGCAGGAGCAGAGAGAAACGTTCACACGCCATTCTTGGGCATCCTGCTGGGCAGGCTAGGGAAGGGGCATTCCAGCTGGTCGTGAGATTTGGCTGGACAGATTGAATTGGGCTGAATAGAATGCTCGCCGTTTTTTATTATTATTATTTTTTTCTTATAAAGAAACCCACTGATTAATTGCAATGGAACCCGATTAAAGGGAGAGTCTGAAACCCACACAGACATTACAGACATAAAGCTGTCAGCCTACCAGCGTGTGAAGACTGGGCCTTAACCCTTTACAAGGCTAATGGGGGAGGGGGATCCTCACTGGAGTCAACATTGCTCAGTCTGTGTGTACGTGTTTGTGAGAGAGAGGACTTCTGTCGTTTGGGGAAGAAGTGGTGTGCTCAGCAGGAGACCTGTAAACAGACCGTATCTCCTGAAAGAGACTGGAGAATGAAAATAGGGTTTAGGGTCATTTTGTTTGTGGAGAGGTTGTATGAGGGTTTGCTCAAATCTTGCTTGCTGTATTTTAATAGCTTTGCGGAATTCAGTAGCTCTTGTCCACCCATATCTGTCTTTACTTCCGTGCAATGCCGAATGTGGCAGTAGGAAAAATTCTGTGAAGAGACCTGTAAAGTTCCACAGACTGCTTGGGAATGTTGCAAAAGAACTTGGTAGAAACATGAAGAATGTGAAAACCAGGTAAGTGTACAAAGGAATGCTATAATATGTGTGAGAAAAAGCTATAGTTGAGCTCAGTTTGGGGACTGGTGTGGAAAGTGGATAGCAGCTTGGACATATGTTGTCTCAGCAGGGATGGGATGGAATTTTAGAATGCTTAGAAACGCCTTTCTAGGACTAAAAGCTCATGTTTATTATAAATTGTTTTAATTTTACAAATGTTGAAGAATCTCCATATTGTGATACTTTGTGGCTTTCTTTAACCTATTTTTTTGCTCATCTGATTTAGTGTCTGGACATGGTTCAATGCTCTCTGCTCATTCTCTTCTTTAATGCCCTGTTTGTAGCTTGCTTCTGTTGAGAAGCACAGATGATTTATTCAAATAGACTCTTCAAGCTTTGAAAGGGTTTCTGTGCTGCAGTGCGAGGAGATTGGTGGGGGGGCAGATCCTCTTGCCCCCCAGCAATGCTCAGCTTCGAGTGTGGCACAGTAAAGGATGGCACATAAGTCCTCTAATGAGTGTGCTCTCCAGTCGTTTTATCTTTTTCTACAGCACCCTGTGTACATGTGTGCCCACTGGCTTGGAAATGTTTCTGTAGAGAAGTGGAAAGAGTGGAGATAGGGTTGGAGCGAACAAAGGTCCTTTGTGGTCTCTGGGAAAATGACAGAGGGGTTGCTTTTTGCTCTCTAAAGCTCCTCATTCCTTCCAATTCATCAAATAGTTAAGGTTGGAAAAGGCTCTTAAGGTCAATGAGTCCAACTGTTAACCAAGTACTGCCAAGTCCACCCCTAAACTATGTCATTAAGTACAATGTCTACATGCCTTTTGAATGGTGACTCACCACTTCCCTGGGCAGCCTCTTCCTATGCTTGACAACCCTTTTGGTGAAGAAATTTTTTCTAATAAATCTAAACTAAGCCTTCCCATGTGTAACTTGAGACAACTTCCTCTTGTTCTATTGCTTGTTACTTGGAAGAAGAGACTGGCCCCCATTTCACTACACCCTTCCTTCAGGGAGTTGTAATGGTCTCCCCAGCATCCTTTTTTCCAGGCTAAACACCTTCAGCTGCTCCTGATTAGACTGGTGCTCCAAAACCTTCTCTAAAATCATTGCCCATCTCTGGATGTGCTCCAGCACTTCAGTGTTCTTATAGTGAGGGGCTCAAAACTGGACACAGCCCTTGAGGTGTGGCCTCACCAGTGCTGAGTACAAGGAGACTATCTCTGCCCTAGTTCACTGGCCACACTACTGCTGATCCAGGCCGGGATGCCACTGGCCTTCCTGGTCACCTGCACACACACTGGATCATGTTGAGCAGCACCCCCAGGTCCTTTTCTGCTGGGCAGCTTTTCAGCCCCCATTCCTCCAGCCTGCAGCACTGCATGGGGTGGTTGTGACCCAAGGCCAGGACATTCACTTTTTTGAGCCTCATACAATTGGCCATACATGATCCAGCCTGTCCAGACCCCTCTGCAGAACCTTCCTGCCCTCCAGCAGATCAACACTCCCACCCAACTTGTCTGCAACTGACTGAGGTGTGCTTGATCTCCTCATCCAGATGGATAAAGATAATAAACAGGACCAAAAGCTAATAAACAGGACCAGGCCCGATACTGAGCCCTGGGGATCACCACTGGTGACCGACCAACAGCTGGATGTAACTCCAGGCACCACCACTCTCTGGGCCCAGCCATCCAGCTGGTTTTCTATCAGTGTACAGTGCACTCATGTGAGCCACAAGCAACTGGTTTCCCCAGGAGAACACTGTGGGAAACAGTGTCAGATGTTTTACTGAGGAAGAGGTAGGTAACACTCGGAGCCTTTCACTCATCCATTAAACAGGTCACATTGTCATAGAAGCTATCTGAGGTAGAAGTTGCTTATCGTCCTTGTGTTGTCCTGTGTCTCTGGTCACTTCATTCAGAATGCAGGTTGTGCCTTCACTGGCTTGGCTTCACAGGAAGCAGTTGTCAAATGGGGGATTCTTCATGCTCAGTTCCTGTTGGAAAAAAAAAAAAAATCAAAATGTCATCTTTAAATTCGCTCTATGTAGACATTTGTATTAGATCAAGGGTTTGAGTATTCAAGGAAGAAGGGCATTATGCTCAGCCCTACAATTCATCAATAAAATGAACAACATGAACAAACAGGATCTTGCATTATTTTCACTGCATCCTATTCATGAAAAAGAGACTCCTGCAGAAGTTGTTTCCTGCAGACGTCTGTGTACTACTCCCTTTGAGAACATGGGATCTCTTGAGATCCTATCAAGGGATACTGGAAATATTAGCTCACTTTCAACTGACCAAGGATGACAGTCAAATTTCATGGTAACTCAGCATCAGTGTAGCCCAGGGAATCAGGAATGACAGTTTCCTGAGATTCTTATTCTGTATTTTGAACTTAGAGATAGGAAGGTAGATGTTAACCACTGTAGTGCAAAAAACCCTGTGAGCAAATGGGACTTAAAAAGACTGCTGGTGATGAAGCTAAGTGTGGAGGGGAGGGATGGGGGGAGTCACTTCTGTACAAAAATCTCCTTACTCTTTAGTCTCTTCCCATGTCTTCTTGTTTCTCTTTCTGCTGCTCATTTGTGGCTTCCCTTCCTCTTCCCCACCACCTACTAGTCCTGCTGTAGTCCTTTCCTGCAGCTCTGTTAACGTTTAACAAATTTCCCTCCAGTTCCTATGTTTCTTTTGGCTGTAGCTCAAGGCAAACTCCCCAGATCCAAAACTAATTTAGGGCTCTGAGCAACAGTAGCATTTAAATGTTGGCTTTGTGCCATCAGGCGGGCAGCCTCTTCACTGAGAAGAAATCTAATTCCAGTGTTTATTAGATTAACAGTGGCCTCAGGACTGGACTTCCTTTTAATGTTGTCCTTTTAAGAATTGTAAGGCGAATACAGGAACTTGGGAACCCCCAGGAGGGTCTCAGGAGCCTGACTCTGACCATTTTTTTTTTTTTTTTTTTGGAAGCAGGACTTGGCTCAGACTTAATTTGGGTCATAGGGGAGCAAACTGGTGAGGTGGAGCAGGAGGTGTTGACTTCCCAAGCATGGTGTCTAAATCCTTCCATGTTTGTGCAATAGTGGCTTTGATTTCCTGCAAGTTTGTTTCAATAAGCTCTCTGGGGTAAGAACCTAGGTATGAAAGGGCAAATTGTGCCCTGGTTAAGAAGTGGGTTGGGACTGGGTAGGATCTGTTTTAATTTCTCAGTTTGGCCACAAGCTCTTTGGAAGTCACTTAAGGCTCAGGTTTCCAAGCATGAAGACTGCCTGTGGTGGGAGGTATGAGTATTTTGTAATATTCCGAGTCAGGTCTAAGTCTCTTAGCCAGCTATGTAAGGATAGTTAAATGTCTAATTTTTTACTGATTTAAATATACTTAGGCACCCAAACACTCATAGTTTGTGCTGTTTGGCTTCCAATTTTTACTCCTGTGTTGAAGATAATACTTCTCAGTTTTTTAAGAGGTGTTAAAATTGTTTATTAGTAGAGAAAGGCAACTTGACACTGTTAATAGTAGAGGCCACACACATACCTCTAGAAAGATGTGGTTCCATGACTGGGCCATTTTGCTTTTTTGTGTGTCTTCCTCTGTCTGCCTCAGTGATGTTGGATTATTTAATTGCAAGTGAAGCCAAATGTCAACAGTATGAAACTGGCTGTAATGGATTTTCTGGTGCTTTTCACTATTGTGGTCAATTCTTCTGGGGTGTGAGTACAAATGAACTGTGGAACTTGCAGGTTTGTGGAGGCAGCACCTGAGACTTCCAGTTTAAGCAGAGGAAGAGTTTTATGACCATGTTCTAAGTGTTGCAAAGGAGTCTGAAGTCCAGGTGCTGTGGGAGGTGTAGGTCGGTGCTTCATGGGGCTGCCCTGAAAGCAAACAAATGTGGGTGGGAGAAATAGGGGCTGAGGTACAGTATAGCTGCCCTGCAGTAACCCAAACACTGACATTCTTGTTCTTCCTGTTGGCAATTCTGTTAGAAAGAACTTATCCCACCCAGGCCCATAAAATATACTTGCATTAAACTTGTGTTTTTGAGTGCATGTGTATATATGTGTGCATATAAATATTTAAAAAATATTGCTGGTAAAAGTTTTCTTTTTACTTTTAAGTTAATCCAGTTTTCTGGTAGGCAGCACAGTTGCTGTGATGTCTCTGTGGTTGTGTGGTACCACTCTCTTTGCCAGACCTAGCTCAGTTCTTATAGCTCAATATGGCCAGTTAATAATTGCCCCTTTGCCCCTCATCCTCTGAGGTCAACATAATACCATGTGTGGAGTTATTTTTTAGAGAACAACATACAGAACAACTCTCTTTGTCCCAAGATAGCTCCATTTATCTTGTGGTTTGTGCTTTTGAAGTCCTCCTGCCTGTGGGATTGCAAAAATGAGCTCCTACCTCCTTATTGCCACAAAACCACATTGTGTATCCTATCCCTTCCCTGGAGGACTCCTCTGCTAAGCTGAGCTCTTGTGGTTGGCTTCCCAGTCTCTTGTGTGGCAGAACTGGAAAGCTAAAAAGCTCAGATGCTCTGCTGCTAACAGGAGGGCCTCTTTACAGAAGACCAAAATAAACTCCTTAAAACCATCTCTCTATAAGAAAACAGTCTCTATCTTGTCCAGGAACCTCGTCTTTTTTGTATTGTGCCATAATGATGGGAAGAATCTGACTGCAGCCTGCAAAAGCCAAAATGGGCATTTTTGGAGCCAGAATTGATCCCTTTGTGCTATGTGCCTAGATAACTGCAGTCCTACTAGAACCTAAAGTTCCTTGAAAAGGAAGACTTTTCAATACTTTCACTTTTACTTTCTGAAAATAAGTGTATGGCTATCAGTATTGGTGTGTTCTGGGACTGGTCAAGACAGAAGATTAAACAAACAAAAGAGTTTTCTGGGTTTTGGAGAAAAGGTCTGGAGGGTAGAATGTCCTTATAGCTTGTCCAGTGCCTGGAGCATCTGAAAGATGAAAGAAGCTGATTGATAATTTCCTGTGGGACTAACTTAGAATAGTTCAGAGAGCCAATGCCAGATGAAACCTTGAAGAGAGAATAAAAATAGCTTTGAAATTGTGTTGAGCAAGGTTATGGGTGATTTGTAAATCCAGAGAGCATTGGACAAGTACTGATGCAGTAATTAAAAAAGACCATGAGTGATGTGACAGAAGAAGCTAAAAGCTCAAGGAGCTTCTGAATCAAAAGCAGAAGGATTTTCCTGTAGACTTTGTGGTAAGGAAGTGGCTGGAATCTGAATTTTCTGAAGCACTTTTATCCTTGCAACCCAGATCCCAAAATGCCACTTGTAGTTTTTCTTGGATTCCTGAAGCCTCTGAGCACAATTTCTCAAGCAAAGATGGCAGTGGTGTTTCCTCCTCTTAGCTGCTATCTATTGACCACTCTATTTTCCTTTTGCCCACCTCGAGACACATTAGCTGCTCATGACACTGCTGGTAAATCAGTGCGGTTTACAGCCAGTAGATTGAAACAAACTTGCATTAATTCCAGATTTTGTTAATTCTGTGACCTGTAACCGGCTCCTTGATAGCCTTTGTCATGGTTGGAAGCTGTTACTGTTCAATACTATGTGCAGACAGGAAGATGTATAGCTTTCCTGTGTGAAAATGAAAATTGAGTGAGTTGTTCTCTGCTTGTTTTTGGCTCAATTCATATTTAGTTAGCGGTGAGATGACAGCTGTGTCTTTCTCAGCTGTGAAGCAAGGAATTCAGTGAAATCTCAAGGATGCTTGAGGCTTGGAAAAGGACATGACAGGAATGGGAGTAGAAGCAGAATAGATGCTGGAAAAGCACTGATTGTTTGCCTTAAAAGTTAATACTTGAGTTACTTAAAAGAAGTGAAGTAGAAGAGAGAGGAATTCATGTATTCAAATTAAATCTTTATTTTCTCATATTGCAGTTATGAGTGACAGATGCCAAGCTGGTTTTCATTAGGCCTTGTAGGTTGCTTGCATTCTTCTCTATTCAGTGAAGGGGAAGGATTGCAAAGCTTCAGAATTTCTGCAACAGCTCTGAGATTCTGATTATTTCAGTTTGGTTCCTAGAAGTGACACAACATATCCTTAATGTGACTGTAATAAACCTTCGGTGCTCCTGTAGCTGAGATTATATAAGGATCACTTCAGAATGATGACTTCAAGGATGAGAGAAATCTGTCTATATAGTAATGAAAAAATTCAATGAAAGCTCACAGAACTTAAAATGCCAATGTTTTCTGCCCCGTATTTGGGGAAACAAAGTCTGTTTCACCTCCGTGAACTTTGATATAGCTGAATGTTTTCTGTCTGTTCATTGACCTTCATTTGTAAGTGCTGTCATGCTAGTGAAACTCATAGGTGACTGTACTAGGTGAAATACATCAGAAGTATATTTTTCCTGTGGGTTATCTGCTTAAAACAGCAGGTTGCTTCTCTAGCTGGCACAGTAATTTTGAAAGTCACCTGGTAATGTTTCTGCTGTTGTGCTATTATTTTCTACGTTTTAGTATACTGCATGGTTCATGATCAATTAACAGTAAATTGTTTGCAACCTTTATGGAACAGGAAAGGGTAGAGGTTTTTAGTGTGTGGGTTTAAAAAAAAACACACCACAGTGAAAGAAATGGAAAGTTGTGTCTCATGTTGCTGAAGTGACTAATTCTTGCAAAGCATGATGTAGGCTTAAGGTTGTATTTTCAAGTGTTTGTCTGGCATGTGTGTGTGTTCTGAAAGGGTCTGAGTCCTGTAGCTCTGCCTTGTGGTCCAGCTAAACATTCCTGCAATGTTTTAGGTTGGATGATGATGTCCTTGAGTGATGTTATGCAGTAACAACCTTTTATTATTCTGTTAACTTCTGAGTGGACAGTATTTCATTTCTGTTTTAATGTGCTTGAATGGAGTGATCCTCCATGACAAGTCATTGAGTGCTGGGGGAAGTCCCTTGGATTCTCTTTCTTGACACACAGTTGCACAGGAGCTTGCAGCTATGTAAAGAAATGCTGCTTCATGTTAAAATCAGCAAAGCATGTTTCTTGATGGCATCCTTCAGGTATCACTCTGCACTTCATAATATAGTATGGATGGCATGCTCTTTGCTTAAGAGAGAAAATATACAGGTAATGAAATGCCAAGACTGAAGGGATACTTTTAACACTAACATGAAAAAAAAATCACATGGTGAGAAAAAATGTTCCCACTCCTTGGAATCCAGGTTTACAGGTAGGAAAAATTATTTAGTCAACAGAGAAAATATAAGTATGTGGGTTAAAGGTATATATCAATCTCTTCCAGTTAGGGCCTTGGAGGTAAGAAGCAGAATGTCAGTGGTGGCATACTGCAGCTAATGGCCTTCTGAGGTCTTTGCACCTTCATAGATTCTTGGTAAAACAAACATGCTCTTACTATCTAATGTTTTTGTACACACTTGTAGAGAGAATGAAAGAACCATTGTACCAAATTCTGCTTTTGAGAGGCTCAAAGACTTTTAAAAGGGCTGTTTCTGTTAATACAGGACATTATGTTTGAAACAGGCTGAAATGGTACTTGATTTCTTGGATGTCAGCAATGTTTGACAAGCATGTTGAGCTACAGAACAAAACCAGCACTTTCTAATCTCCTGGCAGTTCCAAATGTTTGAGGGAACCTTGTAGTTACAGAAAGGACACTTTCCATTTAGTGGCTATTAAATATGCAAAATGTATCACTGTATGAACACATTTCAGCCAAAATATCTGGCAATTAAGAGTTGAGGTCTTGTACAAAATAGTTCCGGTGTTCCCAGGAAAGAGTGCATAGGATTCTGAAGTGAAGGCTGGGGAAAGTCATAGAATGGTTCAGGTTGGAAGGGAGTGCAGTAGGTATTCTGGTCCAATCCCCTGCTCAAGTAAGGCTATCCTAGGTCACATGTCACTGGATTGCACCTTGATAGTTTTTGAATATCTCCTTCATATTGTGAGGGAGACTCCACAACCTCTCTGGGCAACCTGTCCCAGTGGTCAGTCATCTGCACAGCACAGTTCTTATGCTTGAGTGGAACTTCTGTGGATCAGTTTCTGCCCATTGCCTCTTGTCCTATTGCTTGCCCCACCAAGCAGAGCCTGGCTTCATCCTCTGACACTGTCTCTTCAGATACTGACAGACATTGATGAGGTCCCCTCTCAGTTGTCTCTTTTGGAAGCGGAACAGGCCAAACTCCCTCAGCCTTTGCTTAAGAAAGATTCTTCATCCCCTCAATCACCTTCATAACCCTCCCGTGGACCAGCTCCAGGAGCTCCATGTGTCTTGTGCTGAGAGCTGGAGACAACACTGCAGATGTGCTCTCTCAGATACAGCTTTCTCCCATCTAGCCTCGCCTGTTAAAATTCCTGGGTCCATTTGAAACAGTTGTCATTTACCTGATACTTCATGCCTACTTTTAGAAAAGAACTTAAGGCTGAGATTTTGATGTACTTAAAAAGGTTGAAAGGTTCCTGCTTTAGTGGTTGAAAGGTTCCTGCTTCTCTACTGAGACTTCATGTGTTGTCCACTGTGAGCTCGTTCTATAGGCAACTAAGAAGTTACTCAGGAGAGTATTATATTTCCTATTCAGAAAAAACTCAGAATTGGTAGTTTTTGCTTTTTGTCTGATTTCAAGAACTAAATAGGCAACAGGAAATAAAAATATCCCTTGTTGGTTCCAGCTTCAAACAGGATCTTTTTGGAGTCTTGAGGGAACGGTGTGCCATAATGCACTTTTGATAAACATTTTGTTACTGTGGTTAGATTATATTCCTTAATTTACCTGTACAATCCTCAGTATGGACCTTAATCTTGTATTCCACTTCTGCAAATGGGGAGAATGTTTCTTCCTTCATGATGTACCATTTATGCATAATTAGTTTAAAGTTTTTCTCTTGGGCTGCCATAATCTGTCACAGCAGAAACCAATGGCTAGTCTTTTGTTATTGCTCCTTCATTTTTCCAGGCATTGCTGCATCCCAGCCTTTTCTATTAATTTGTTCAATCTGTTTCAAATTAATTTCCACCACATGCACCAGTTTAAAAAAATATTTTTTTTTAAAGGTTGAATCTTAATTTCCTGCCCATAATTCTAATCTTCTAAGGTCCCTTCTATATTATTTCTTTTTCCTCTGTTGCATTTGGAGCAGAATATTTCCTATTTTGGTATCGTTTGCAGGCTCCTTTAACTTGATACTTATTCTTTCTTCCAGATCATTAATGACGTTATTTAATGGGACTGGATCTAATGCTGATCCCCATAATATCTACTAGCTATCTCTACCCCCTGCAGCTTGACTTGCTGCCATTTCTCATTATCTTTTGTTTATGTCCTTCAGCTAACTATTTTGATCTGTGTTTGCTGGTAACCCAGCCAATTTGAATAAGATTTTCATGGCAATAATAATGCATTTTCTGTTCAAAGACTCTGGATATGTAGAAACAGATTAGACATTAAGCCTCAGTACATTGTGGTGGCATAAGAGTAGTATACCCACTTGTAGAAGGGAAGAAGTAATTTTGTCAAGTTCTGTAGAAGATAGAGTTAGGACAATTATCTAGAGACCTCAGTTATAGCCACATTGATAATTGCAAGGTGTTGATTTATGGCTTTAAAATTTTGTGAGAAGGAACTGTAACAATTGCTTCTTAATCCTTGAGTCTTTTTATATTCAAGTCAAATGCTTCTGCAGTATTTTTTTTTTCAGTAGTTGTTTCTGTAAATGCTTTTCTATGTCAAATGCTTTTCTGCAGGTAGAGGTTTTCAGTGGGATTGATGGTGTTTTAATTCTGTGGGGTCAGAATTGGGACCCAGAGACTCAAGCATGTTTTTAAAGGCCTCCTATTTCTCTCCCCATGCAGTGTTTCTGACAACATAGCTTCTGTTCCAGTCTCACTCAGTCACACACCCATTGCACCAACACTCACTTGGCTCTTTGTTGCATCCCTTATTTTCTTCAAGTCCTAATTAGCAGATGCCCTGTGGAATTTCTCTTCCTTATGCTTTCTATTCTTTGTGCTCACATTAAGTGTAACATTTTTGAGGTTTAAGGTGTGTAGTTGTGCAGTTTAATATGGTAACTGGACGTGATGGTGCTTGATAACGTGCCTCTCTGTAGCACTTTGTTCAGTCACATGCTTAATTAAGAACAAGCTGGTTCAGGATTGAGGTATCCCTGAAGTAGGCACCATATTCCATTACCAAAAAGTGGTAATCTCTTCTCTGGTTCATGTGGTTTTGTTGAGGGTTATGTCTTTTTATTTCCCTTAACCTTACCGCTATCACATATTTCCTCAAACAAAACTGTAACTATTCTGTTTAAAGCTTTGAAAACTTTTGGATTGCTCTTCCTAGGGATGTTAACTTTAGTCTAGGCAGGCTTCAACAACTTGAAGACCATGTGGGTACCCAATCCGAACTGCTTCAGATGCTTCTGTAATGGAAGTAGAGAAGAAGAGAAAACTGTTGGCTTTTTTCTGTGCATGGTGCCCCTTCTGACATCAGGCTGTTGTGCTGTAATGTTGCCTTTACTGTGTCTGCCAGCAGAGCTCTGAGTTTAAACAATGGTCAGCAAATCCCTCTTCTAAAACTGGATTAACTGTACTTTTTCCTTCAGTGGAAACTGCTATTTGGGTAAGAGAGGAATCCAAAATTTTCATTTTCCCTCAAGACAGGCAAGCAAATAAAGCCGAGCTTCTTTGCTGTAGGAATTCAGGGAAGTGCTGGATTAAAAAAGGAAAGTGTATCATCTGAAATGTGCTCAAGACCATCTGACATATCCAGCATCTGCCCTCATGAAGGTGTGTATGTGATGGGAATGCAAAAGTGAGCGTGGCCTAGAAGTGGAGAAAGAGGGATGACTGTTATCTGACACAGACCTAGCAGCAGGTGGGCAAGGCGTTAAGAAGGTTGTTAAAGGCCATGCTAGAGTTCACTAATTTTAACCCCAAGTAAACAATCAGATTCTCATGAGTTCTTAAAATACAGAAGAAAGAAATTCAGTGCATCTGTTGAAGCTAGGGGAAAATATTCTGAGGCTTATTCCAGATTTGTTCAAAAATGCATCTGGGGGATACCCTTCCATGCTTTCTCTGTGGAAAAAACCCAACAGCCTTATGGCCATCACTATTAGGACTTCAGTTCTCTCCCTTTGCCTTTAATTCCATTAATCATATTTCATTTAATTTACCCAGTCCTGGATTTCTTTTTCCATCTTTGTCACTCTAAGTGTCTAATGTGTCCTGTATTTTCATACCTAGTCAATATCCACTTACACCTTCTGTCCTCCCATCATTTTTCTGTGGTAGAGCTAAAATTATAAAAGATGGTATTTTCATATTTTTGGTTCTGTCTCTTGTGATAATGTTTGCAGAAAGATTCTGTGGGCCAGAATTAGATGCCTGTCCATGGAGGGGGAGAAACCCAGATCCATGTTACTCAGTGCCAGGCCAAGAGAATGACTGTTCTTTTCAGAGGCTTCTGATTCTGAGCTGAAAAGTCTGCAACTGTAAATAAGGCCAAATCTGTTTATAGTTCTGGCTTTTCTAAAGCTTTTGGTGCTGCTTTCCTTGCAGCATAGAAGCACTTAAGGGATACTTAGCCATGGTTTTAGCTGTGCTATCCTGTGTTACAGGTATATGAAGAACTGGAGGGTGGTGCAAACAACCTAACTGATGGCTGTGAACTTCCTACTGCTGATTTTAAAAATAACAGTAAAAGGTTCCGTGTTTGAATTAAAGGGAAAAGATGCAATCAACAGGGTGGTGTAGAGCAGGAGTCTCTTTTATGTAGCTGGTTCTTGATACCTGGATAAAAGAAAATATGGAAAGGGAGCATGGCATTGACCATTGAAACTAGGATCTTCTGCAGTTATTCATTGAGGAAACTTCATCCATATGTGAATGTGATAAAATTCTGATAGTGCTAGAATGCTACCAGAGACTGACAGGAATGTGTTCATCTCAACAAAAAATTGTTTTTACAATGAGAACAATTATGCTACCTCCCAGAGATTGCCATGTGTCATTATTTTAATGAAGAGGGAGTGGGTTAGAATCTTTCTTTTTGGAATAAAGCATGCCACGAGGACTTAAAACTCTTTTCACTCTCCACCAGAAATCTGGTGCTTCTGTCAAAGCAACAGCTACAGAGCCCAGTTTGGTAATTATCCTGTCTACTTAAGTTTTCTTTGTAATGTCAATATTTTTATGAATCTGTGGCAAATACAGGGCTTCTCTCTAATAGCTCTGAGGGTTGCAAGTAACCTTATCAGCAAAATGAAGCTTTCTATATTAGGTTTTGCTTAATGGGGCTATATTGTTTGGCCTGATGAATAGTTGCTGGGAGATGATGGAAGCAGAGTAACAACCTACTGCTTAAGCAGTCCTGCTCTCACCACCACCCCACTGCCCAAAAATTAAAATATATATATATATTTAGAAATAACAGAATGATAATTGACCTCTGCTCTTCATCCAGAAGTAACGTAACTGCTTTACCAACTTCAGACATAAAACTATATAGATCCTAACTGTTGTTTCAAGAGGGATGGGGGCAACTTCCTCAGGAGACATTTCATTTATCAGATAAATATGAAAATGTGGAGGATATTTGGAAGGAATCTGAAGCAACTGAGCATACCATGCTAAATTTAAGGTGATGGCAGATGTTAAGTATGAGGCCTGTGTTTAGACTGACTTCCTGTTTTAAAATCTGGAGCTTGTTTGTATACTTTGCTAGAAAACTGTTTGGTTACTGGATCCTGCTGCTATGCATCTGGAGGCAACCAAACTACAGACAGTGAAGATTAATTTTTTGGTTGTTTATACCCATGGGCATGTGAGAATAGGAAATTTTTGTTGTGGTCACATGAGGGATCAGGAGAGGCCATGAAAATTGAGTGATATCAGCTCGGCATGTGGCAATCTCTCTGTTTAGCTTTTTTGTATTGTTTTGTATATATTGCATTGCTAAAATATATCAGGGTTTTGCCTCCTGCCTAAGTGGAAAGATTTTTTTAATACAGAGTTATGAAAATTTTCAAGTCTGCAATGTGATGTAAAGTTTCAGGAAAAATATTTGTCATTACTAAGCCCAGAGGTGCCTCTCCTTGTTCCTGTTCCATCCAGAATAATGCGTAGAAGTGCAGTCACACATGTCCCCTTTGATTGTTGGTCCAGTGCCTGAACAGCAAGCACTGATTTCCATCCTGGTCCCAGCCCACTGACTGACTGAGATTGAAACGTGACACTGGAGCTTTATATGTGTGTTTGGGAATGTGAGACTGAAGGCTGACCAGTGTTTAATCAGAGTTTGAGGTAAGAGAGTAGATCTTCTGCTAAGGCTTCTCACACCAAATGCACCACTTCCGCTTGGGCTGGAAAAAAACATGCTTCTCATCTTTTATCCTTCCTGACCCTCTACTGTTACAGATAGGTTTACAGGGTAGTGTCACTGGAGCTCTGAGCACTGGGAAATAATCATGAGACACCAAAGGTGAAATACTATCCACACTGAAATCATTGAGAAAGTTCCTGCTGCCTTCAGGTGTGCCAGATTTCATTCACCTTGTTCTTTTTGCTGGGAAAGCCCAGCCATCCAGGCTTTGCTTCTGAACCTGTTCATAGGTTGAAATCAGTGTGCTTTCCCAACCATCATGTGCATTACTTGAGTGTGGGTAGATTATGATTTATAATGACTAGAAGGCTAGTTCCCTTAAAGGTCACAAATCACAAGCCATTAGATCTGCTAAGGTGGTAATTGGAAATATATAAGCAGAGTATGGTTACTTAATATCACTACAGACACCAGCTAGTGCATATGAGAGAGTGTTGGGTCATAAAGTGTCCCTCAGCTTCCAACAGTTTCAGTAGCATGGTAAAATCACAAAGCAGAGAGGATGGAACATAGCAACTTTAATGAGGTGAGAAGAACAGATTTATATGTGTGTGCTTATATATAGCCTAATATTAGTAGCAACTTTGAAGAGAACTGTGTGTTTGACAATACAGCAGATTAAATTACAGTTTGCAGACTGGGACAGCTGCACTAATTCTGTCTTTGCTGTTGCAGGGCTGTTCTCTGCCATGCTGCTTGCTCATGGGGAAGGGCCAGAAAAGCTGGTGAAAGGATTAAAGAACAAGTCTTCAGAGGAGGGGCTGAAGGAGCTAGGGTTATTTAGCCTGGAGAAAAGGAGGCTCAGGGAGGTCCTATCACACTCCCCAACTCCACAAAAAGGAGGGAGGTAGGTTGTAGGGAGGTAGGTGTCTTTTCTCCCAGGAGCAAAATGACAAGAGCAGAAATGGCCTCAAGTTGTGTCAGAGCAGGTTTAGATTGAGTATTAGGGAAAATTTCTTCACCAAAAGGGTTGTCAACACTGGAGGAGATGTTACCCAGGGAACGGTAGAGTCTCAGTTCCTAGAGGTATTTAAAATGGATGTGGATGTGGCACTTAGAGACTAGGTTTAATGGTGGACCTGGCAGTGTTGGTTTAATGGCTGGACTTGGTGACCTTAGAGATCTTTTCCAATCTAAATGCTAGTGCTGTTGTGTACTCCAACAGTAAGGGGTATTGGAGCTTAAAGTAGCTATGCTGAGTGTTTTGGGGTGCTTTTGAGGATAACTGTAGAAAATTGCTTTGGAAAAGGAGTTTATACAGCACCTACTTTGGCTACAATATACAACTAGTTCTGTCTTTAAAAGGTTGTTGGTGACAGCAGAAGATAGTCTGTCCTGAATTTTCTGTGTTGTGGGTTTGAAGAAACCTGTTTGATTTTTGTGGGTGGTTGTGGTTCTTCTGAATTTCCCTTCGTTTATTTCTACTAGTCTGAAATGTTTCATAGATGATGAATTAGTTTTCCTTAGGAATGTTTGTTGCATATTTTGCCTTCTGGCTATATCACCCACTTGCTGTCCTTTTGAGCCAGCTGTTGTCCTGGCCATACCTGGTGAGTCCTCTGACCACTCTGTCCTCTTTAATTCCTTATTCACCTCCCGATCTTTTAGCCTTTATCCCTCATTATGCCAGATGATGACTACTTTTCTGTTGTATGCAGTAAAACCTAGAGATGCATGTTGTGTACTAAACCTTTCAAAGGTAACTTGTGGTGGACATGAGCAAAAGAATAAAAGGTTTTTATGCCCATGACAGACTGAATAGAAATCCCACAACCAACTTGTTGGGTGCAGTTCAGCTTGGAAAATAATTTCTAGTTAAGGCCTTGCAACTTGAAGTGTACCATTTGCAAGCAGGCAGCTGAGGCTGGCAGAACCCTCTTCAGACAGTTTTGTGCAGAAGAAACATAATGTAATCCTTTTTCAAGGAAGTTCATCTCCTCTGAAGTTAAATCTTTGCTTTACTTGCACAAGTGGATCTCTTTGCTGGAGGAAATTCTGCTGTTGAAGGAGTTGCAGAAGTATTACATCAATTTTTCAGATATTGCTTTTCTCAATTAGAATGGTAAATAAGAAAATTATGGGGCTTGTTTTTCCTTTCTGCTTAGATTGATGCAGTTTATGGTTAATCACAGGTACACTAGATGTATGAGTGAGCTCCATGAAATCAAAACACCTAATAATAGTTCAGTATGTATGTGATTACCACTTGGGGCAGGTATTTCTCTGTCATTCTTTCCTTATGATCTATTGTTTAAATTAGGAGCTTTAGGTTTGTTTGAATTGCAGAAAGAAAGAATCATGCAAAAAAGTCCAATCAGACTAGCCCGAGGGAGTTGATGATTGATAATAATTTGCTAACAGTGGTATTGATTATACAGATTGTCTAGATAATGTCAGAAGTTCAGGCATGACCTTTTCCTTTTGGGGGGGAGTGGTGTTATAGCCTGTTCTTTCTCAAGGTAGAGATTTTTTTTAAGGGGAAATGTGGCGTGTTATCATAAATAGTTGTATTTGCACAGGGGTGAAAGTCAAGAGTTGCATTAGAGTGTTGTTTTGAAGGTGGGAAAGGAGGGCTGGGAGGTCCTTAGGCTAACTTTAAGGCTGGAAAAAATATTCTTATCAGGTTATATGTTATCATTTGGACTGCATTTTCTTTTGGTCAGTTTGTAAAGCTGAAAATCCTTTTGCTCTTATAAATGGCAGTTATGTGCAGCCTAATATAACAGGTTAATATTTACAGGTAAATAATAAAATCTTTTTTTTTTTCCACTCTCACTGGAGTCTGAAATGTCTAAAATAGTGGCAAGCAAAAGGTTTGCATCTAAAAAGTTTAGAGTTTGGAGAAGACCCTTCAAATAGCAAGGATTCTACTTCAGAGAATTTTCCCTGGTATTGTGGTGTCAGAACAGCACAATACAAAGAGCAGCAGCACTGTGGTCTAGGGGAAGACTGAGTTTGTAAAATAAAAGGGGTGTTCTGATACCTAGCATTCCTTGAATGTTTGTGATTAATGCCCAGTTATTTTTCAGCTGACTCCCAAGTCTCTTTTTGGGAGGTTGCACTTTGCTGTTGCCTTCAAAGAGCCCCTTTCCATGAAACTGTGCATAGTAATTGATCTCCAATTTCAGCATGTAAGGAGGGTGAATGTTTTTCTCTGCAGTCAAGGATGTGTTCATACACAGTAGCATGTACGTAGAGAAAAATTGATGTCACTTTGTTTTTAATGTTTACTCTAAAATAGATGGGATCTCTTCAAAACATCTTTCTTTTTTTCTTTCTTTGCAGGTGTTACAAGTAGCACTGAGTGCTCCTGTGGACGTAATCATTTTACCTGTGCTGTCAGTGCTTTTGGTGAATGCACATGCATCCCTGCTCAGTGGCAATGTGATGGTGACAATGACTGTGGGGACCACAGTGATGAAGATGGCTGCAGTAAGAATACATCCTTGACTTTTGAATTTGGGAAAATTGAGTATCTTTTTCTCTGCAGGTGCTTCCCTGTTTTACAGGCACATCCTACCATTTGTGTGACAATTATTTTTTTTATTGTAGATGACATACTTTTGACTGACTTGGGGTCTAAATAAGCCATTGTCCACTGATACAAAACACAGTGAAAGCCCAACTTTGGATTTTTTTGCAGCTGGTTTTAGATGGTGGTTGGACATGAGTATATTAGAGGGAGAGGAGGGACAGAAAAAAGTACCTCTCATTTTCCCACCCTTGCAAAAGCACTATCTCTGAATTAAATGGTATGATTTTGCTGTAAATATTAATGGAAAATAAACAGCGTGAAGAGGCATATTGAGGGTGTCTGCCCTCTTTTGTAATGTTGTAGTTTCTGTCCTGGCTGCCCTGTGAAGGGAGGGAAAGGCAAACATTGAAATAACATTCATTGGTCTTGGGATCTTACCTTGAAAGTACTGTGTATCTGCATAGTGTTGCCATCTGTGTAACTGAGCTCAGCTAGGTGAGAACTGATGTGAAATGTCACTCTGAGTGGGTGTAGCATGATAGAGATGGATAGAGAAAGCCTCTTTCCATGGAAACACAAGTAAGTTCCTTTTTTATCTCATCTCTTTGAATTGCACAGGGCATGGTAGAATTGAAGAGTGTTAAAAAAGGCCTGGTCTTGTGAAACTCCTTTCCTAAAAGTTGTCCTAGAGTGGAAAATTTAAGACTCCTGTCAATGGACATGAGAGAGAAATTTAGATTCCTCTGCTGGATCTTTCTCTAACCTTCCCTGGTTTCTGATGTTGATTACTGTATGAAAAGGAGCTTTCCTCATCTTTTAAGTATTGGAAGATATTTAAAGACTCTCTTCTTCCTTAAATGTGGGAGATGTTAACCCAGCTTTGTGAAAATTTCCTTCCTTTTTAATTATTGTTTTTTTAAATTTCACAAATGTTGAGCAGTGTGGAAGACCTTGAGTCTTGGGGAGGTAAGGCATATCCAATAGGTAAGCTGGTTTTACTGGCTTTTTTGGAAAGCACAAAGAAAATTCCTTTTTTTGCTTTTTTTTTTTTTGTGGTGTTTTTTTGCAGGTAGGCGAGGAGATTGCAGGGTAGTGATGGGATTGTTTTAACTTTTTTTTTTTTTTATTGTCACAGTAACAATTTAGAGAAGATGATACTTCTTGATATGATTTTCTTTATAATTCAAGAACTTCCAGCACCAAAAATTTCAAGCTAAGCAGTCATGGATTGGTCTTGGGGGCAGGAAAGATAAGATCTTCCATAGGAAACTAGCAAGAGGTGCTAACAAGAGTTGCTTCATGCAATGTATGCTATAACTGTGAATCTCCTTGCCACAAAATATTGATTCTGAAACTTCAAACCTTCTCCAACAGCCATCTGTTGTAAACAGTTTATGGATGTATAATCCACTAAGGGCTGTTAAAGATGAATATGCCACCTCTTGTTTGGGAAGTCTTTGTATTACAAGTAGAGGCAGATTTTGTGTTTTGAGGAAGAACATTTATTGTCATGCTATTTTCTTCCTCTCTTCTCTTGGCATCTACCAATGCATCATGTCTCTCTCTCTGTGGCCTGAGAGAGGAACCTTTTGGTCTTGCACAGTAAGATATAATATATTAAGGAGAACTGGGTTGTATCTATTTAAATGGAAGCTCTTAAAACTAGGAAGCAGTACTGAAGTGTGAGCAATCTCCAGATATTCTTAGGCATTGGAGGTTGTGAAGAATATAAAATAGGTAGACATACAAGAGGCAGAATATCAAGGGATGCAGAGAATGTGGGAACTGGTTTTGACTTCTGCCTTTTTAATTTATCATTTCTAAGTAGGTTGGCCACTGCAGTTAAGACAACAACAAAAAAAATAAAGTATAAATACATTGGCAGCAAAAGGAGGGCTGAGGAGAGTCTTTACCCTTAGGTGAATGTAGAGGGTAACAGCGTCAGGGAAATAAGAAGGCTGAGTTACTTACTGTCTTCTTTGCCTTAGTCTTTAATGCCAAAACCAGTTGTCCTTGGGATACCCAGCTCCTTGAACTGGAACTTAGTGGCAGAGAGCTGAGTGAAGCCCCCATAATCCAGAAGGAAATAGTAAGTGACCTGCTATACTAATTAGACACCCACAAGTTTATGAGCCCAGCTAGGATGCACCTAAAAGTAATGAGTGTGAAAGAACTTGCCAAACCACTTTCAATCATTTAGCAGCAGTCATGGTTAACTGGAGAGGTTCCAGTTGGATGGAGATTGGCAAATAAAATACCCATCTACAAGAAGGGTTGGAAGGATCTTCCAGGGAACTAAAGGCCTGTTAGCCTGACCTTGGTACCAGGGACGGTCATGGAGCAGATCATCCTAGTGCCATCATATATGTGCAGAATAACCAGGGATCAGGCCCAGACGATATGGTTTTACAAAAGGCAGGTCCTGCTTAACCAGACTGATCTCTTTCTATGACAAAATGACCCACTTGGTGGATGAGGAGAAGGCTGGATCAATGGGCTGAGACCAGTTGTGCAAGGTTCAACAAGGTGAAGTGTACAACCACCCCAGGCAGCATTACAGGCTGGAAAGCTGCTCAGCAGAAATGAACCTGGGGGTGCTGGTCAACAGCAGCTGAATATGAGCCAGAGTGTGTGTCCAGGTGGCCAAGAAGGCCAATGAATAGTGTGGCCAGCAGGACCAGGGCAGTGATTGTCCCCTGTACTTGGCCACGCCTCAAGGGCTGTGTCTGGTTTCGGGCCCCTCACTACAAGAAGGACACTATGGTGCTGGAGCAGGTCCAGAGAAGCCCAGTGGAGCTGGTGAAGGGTCTAGAAAACATGTCTTTGGAGAAGCAGCTGAGGGAACTGAGTTTTAGCCTGGAGGAGGCTAGGGAGACCTCATTGCCCTTTACAACTAGTTGTTTTCTAGACCCTTCACCAGCTCCACTGTCACACATGTAAGGTTGCCATGGAAGAGCATGAGGAACACTTACTCCTTTAAGCCTGTTACATCTTGCTCTGAGTGGCTGCTGATTATAACAGTATGATACTGTTCTTATCTTGTAAGAGCTAGATCAGCTCTACAGTGTATGTTTGTGGTAGTTGCCTCTGTGCTGTTTTCTATCTTGCTTAGTTATTACAGCACCAAACCTTTTTGCCAGAGCAGGTTGCTTGTTAAATCCCTCCCTTTTGCTTGGCATACAAGAGCATTTTGAAGGTGTACTCTTCTGTAGAGTTAACATTCCATTTTCTCTGCTTGCTTGAGCCCCTTGGAACAGCAACTTGAACTTTAAATCAATTAAAGCTTCTCACAAATCAGCAGTGGTGCACAGAGTACATGAGAACAGTTGGTTCACTAATTTTTTTTTTCCTTCTCTGCTGTGGTGGTTTCAGTTTGAAACCAGGCAGAAACACCAATTCTTGTAGTGGTTTTGGTTTGCCAGTTTGAAATTTCCCATCCAAATGCACAGCAGGCTTAAACTTTGAAAGGTATAAAGAACGTTTATTAACAGAACTTAAAGAAGAAGAATAAAAATCAGAATAAAACCTTCAGAACACTCCTCCCTCCCCCCACACCTTCTTTCCTTCCCTGACAAGGTTACAGAAACATCACCTGGAATTCTCAGTCAATTTTCCACCTCTAGAATAGTCTTTCTTCACTTAGGGAGAGGAGCATCTCTTGCCGCTATGGAAAATTCTCCCACAAGAAAACAATTCTCTTGTGGTTTCAGTTTCCATGAACAGCAGCCGCCTGGAAATCTGCATTCGTGAAGTCCCTTCCATTTTCACAGCCTTCACCACAGCTGTGCTTCTGGGCCATATAAACTTATGGGATTTATTTTAAGAATAAACTGTTCAAAAGCAAAGATTCTCTTCATCTGTTCTCGGGGAGCAGAGATTCTCTTCTCTCAGGGCAAAAGAGGTCTTCACTCATTTCTCTGTTCAAATTTCTTATGGGATCTTCAACATTTAGCTCGTAATGCCTTCACTCAGGTCTACAATTTGAACTTTCCATCTTTCCCATACTTCTCTGTGGTTTAAAGGGAATATTTCAGTATGTTATAGTCATCACCATAGCTTACGAGAGAATTTCAGCCTAAAGCTAAGGCAGCTCCTCCTACTCCTCTCATCTGGGGCCTTACTTCTTCTTGACTGGCCTTGCTCTTCGTGTTGTTTCTTCACGCTGTCTTGGCTCTGTGCTTTTCTCTCACTCGAGAGCGGATTGCGCCCTGCGGGTCTCCTCTGTGCACTGTTCGTGTCTCACCCGGGGCCTGCCCTGCAGGGCCATGTGCTCTCTGCCGGAGCAGTGGCGGGGCCGCATTTCAGCCCTCGCTGGGGGCTGTGCCAGGCTCTCGGGGGTTCCGGCTCCGCTGGGCAGCAGAGGGGGCGGCTCGTATCTCATCAGCCAGGGGCCGATGGCCTCCCCTTCCCGGCCAGGGCCTCCGTGCGGCCCGGCCTGGAGCCGCTCTCGGGCCGTGCCCGGGCCCCGCCGCCTCCCCTCGGCCCGGCCTCCGGGAGCCGAGGAGCCCAGCCGGCCTCTTGCCTCTCCCGGCCCGAAACCAGACACCTTCCCGCGATTCTCCTCCCAGAAAACGTGTCCACCCCTTTCCTTGGTTTAATCGTGTGCGGGTATTTAAAAGCTGGCCAATCAAGGCCAAACCAGGAAACCTGGCTGCTTGTCTGTGACATGCATAAAGTTTCCTAGTTGAGGTGAAATTTTGAGCTTCTCTGTTTTGAACTTAATTTATGGGTTTATTTATTGACTGGAATGATTAAATTTCTTTTAATGCAAATACTGAGCTAAAGATTTGGTTTGCTCTGATGAAGTCATCCAGCAAGCCCCAGATATACTAAAGGCTTACTTAAAAAATTCATCAAAAAACATGGGGCTAGTCTTCATGTTGGAGTGGTCCTGGTTGTTTTTTCTGACTTATGAACCTCAGTCTGCAACCACTTTATATGGAGTCTTCTGAGATGCTAAAGCTATTGAGATTATTTTCCAGCAATTGTATGGATTTGCAGCTCTGAGTTTTATAGGCAGGAATTATAATGTCAAGTAGATGTCTCTGACTGAAGAGTGAACAGATGTGTTTGCAAGGAATACCACCTTTCCACGGGTCTGCTGCAAGCTAATTTTAGAGTTACAGGATTTTCTTTTTTCTCCTGGGAATGTCCAAACTTTCCAGAGAAATAAAGCTGCAAAATATACTCTTTAAATTATATTTTCTTTGCTGTGTCATATGCTCATATATATACTGTAAACCAATATAACAAGAAGAATGAGTTCTGTCTACTTCTTTAGGAAGAGGAGAGGAAAATGGGAAGACACTGGACTCTTAATAAAGCAAGAAACTGAAACAGGCTGGAGGTTAAGGTGAAAATTACTTTAGCAAGTCGAGATTCAATCTTGCACCTGTGTCTATACAGTACTGCATATATGTTTCAGTAGTTGATTGGAGTTTGTTAAATGTTGTATTAATGCAATTTTCTACCCTTGAATTGGTAATCTGACATTTTGGTTAAAGAATAACAGCTTCAAATTCATGTGTGTGGTGTAAAACAAACAAACAAACAAACAAAACAAAAAAAACCGCAAGATACTTGGTAGTGAGTAGAGTTACAGCTACGCAAAACAGGAGCAGACATGGGAAACATTCCGTTTGAGAGATATTATCAGTTTTGTGATAAATTCTTAAAATATGGTTTGGTTTACTTTGTTTGGTTTTTTAGTATTGTGTTGCACACTATAAGACAAACTACTTCTTGAATTTGCACTAAATTTTTCCTCAACTGTCATTGTTTCTGCACACCCCAGACATTTTACACTTGTGTTGGTGTCATTGGAACATCTGCCTTTCTATATGTATTTTCCATTGGTTTTGGGAGAGCCCTGCCTCTGCTTACCTGTAACAGAAATTGTTCTTGCACCTTTGAAGCCCTGCTGTGATGGAAGCTGATTATTCCGTGACATGTTTGTATCCTACTCTGGATCATGTTTACAAGCCAGAGTCCTGTAGTAATAATAGCAATAAGCAACCTGCCAGCTGTCATGCCAGCTCCCTAGACTTTGTCTGGTGTCAGCTCTCTGGCTTGCTGACAGTGGTGTGGCTTGGAAGCCCTGGCTGCACATGCACAGAGTAGTTCAGCTGCCTTCCTGCCTTGTGCCAGCAGAGACTGCTTTGGCCTGGCCCTAACGAAAGCCGCATGCAAGCAGAGGAATGGTTTTCATTCTGCCCTCCTGCACGCCCTTTGAAGTCCTGTGTGGTGTGAATGAGTCTTACTTCCTGTGGCAAGGGTGAAAGGACAACTGAGTAAACTTGGCCTGAGGACTGATAAATAGTTCTGTTTCTTGTAAGACATACCAAATCTCCCAGCAACCATCCCCCCCAGAAGAGCCCTCTTGCTCTGAATTTTGGATCTCTATCCTACATAATTAACTTGTAAACATGTTACATTTTGGGACACAAACTTGCTTGCTTAGCTCCATGCACTGCTGTACAATGGTTCTTCATTTGAATGGGCTGAAGAAAAATTTACTTCTTTTACCTTAAAAATTACTGAAAGTGATAGGTTATTCCTATCTCACGGAGAAATCTACACAGTTCTTATTGAGCTACAGGTCTTTCAAGCCCAGTGGAGGGTCTCTTCCTTGCCAGGCAGGACTATCAGTATAACCTGATATCATCAGCCCCACAACAAAAATTTTTAGGGTGAGGTTAGGATAAAAATCTCACAGATCTTTTATTAAAATTCATGGAAACTTTGAAAGAATAATTTTCTGTCTTCTATTCACTTAATCATGAGTCTTGAGCTCAGATGCAATGGCTCAGGTGAAGCTTCATTTCTAAACTTCAAGTTTTAAAAACTAGGAAGTCTTGTCAAGAGTTCAATATTCTGTTGAAAACACAACAGTTCCATATCTGCAACTTTGTCATGTCATTTGGCCTGGAGTACGTGTGTTTCCTTTAAAGGCTTCAGAATTAATGCAATGCCCCCTCAGGCAGAGTGCTTGTGATCAAAGGGCTGTGAAAGATTGCATGCTGATAGTATTTTTTTTTCTCTTTTGACCAGCAACATCCTTAAATACAGTTCAGCGGTGCAATAACATTTTATGTTATTCTGGAACTAGATTTTCCAAAATGTTTGTTAGTAAAATGTTATGTCTCCTTTTTCTTCCTGAGAGTGGACTAATCTTTATTTTTATCCTTGGACTTTTTGCCTGCTGTGTTGCAGATCTCAGCAAACAGATCTGTTTGCTGCGGGTATCTGTGTTTATACACATGCATGAGTATGAGCATAGCTGGGGTTCAGGCTACACTTTTCTGATATAGGTAGCATGATTTTTAAGGGTTTTTTTTGTGTTTATTTTTAAAATTAACTTCTCATTCTTCACGTGAATGAGAGTTTGTCTAATTAAGCAGCCAGTATTGTTCAAGCCTCTCTGCGTTCCAGAGCTCTGAACACCAGTTGCTTGCTGTCCTTAGGTACAAAGCAACCTGCTCACCACAGGCAACAGGGATAAAGTGTTCAAAGGACAGTGGGACGTGACTCAGTCTGTGTTTCACCTTATAAACTTCCCTTTTCCCCTGCCCTCCCCTTCTCCTTTTGCTCGGCAATAAAAGAGTGTCCTGTGTAATAGGAGTTGGGAGAGGGGGAGGAATAGCAGGCTTATGATAGACCTAGCTTTGCTGAAACATTGGATGATGTCCAGTGTGACCATGCAGAGGGATGAGCTCAGGGAAATGGTTGGAAGTTCAAAGGCCTTTTTGTATTGCTCACTGTCAGTTGACAGATGTGCTCTCTTTAGCTGTTGCTGCCCAGCCTAGTTCTTCCCACTGGCTCCCCTTCCTTGGGTTTGTTCCCTATCCTGCCTCTGGCTCTGCCTGGGGAGACAAGTTAGTCCTGTCTGTCTGGGCATTTGCCTGCCTTCATCTCCATCCTGGGGCTTGCCTTTGCTCATCTCTTTTAGGAAAATATTGTTTCTTCATTGATATGGAGAGATCAAGCTGGAATTGAGCAAAGAAGAGGGGTTGAGGCTTAACTGTGTTTACTGTTGGCATAGCCTAATCCTGCTGTGAGTACTGGTGAAAGCATGTTACTACAATCTGTGATTGCTTTCTTATCAGTGGAAGCAATGCCTATGAAGGACTTGCAGCTGTTTAAGAAAGTAATAAATATCCTTCATTTTACAGGTTGGAGAAGGGGGCAAAAGAGGCAGAACTGTCCCAGGATCATGCATCGATATCAAGCTGGGATGAGAATATGGGGATTCGGTTTCTAGTCTTCTTGATGCTAATTCAGCTTGTCCTCCAGCAAGATGAAGAGGTCTTGTTCCACCTCTGTCAGTGAAAAAAGTTCTCACTACTTCATTTGTATTGTGTGTACCTATCTTCCAACGATGGTTCTTAAAGTTAGCTATAGGAGTAAAAGCAATACACTTACCAGGCTGTGTAGCTGCTCCATTGTGTCAGAACAAGACACAGTGGTGGTTGTTTGAGTGTCCTAAGTGTGACCTCCTAATTTTTGAATTTCTTCTTAACTACAAGTTTCCAAACACTTTGGATATATTTACAACAGTCCTAAACATTCTTTGTGGGCTAGTGATGGCCTCGGCTTTAAATCTCTAGAAATAAAACTCATCAAAATATCAAGTAACAAATGGCCAGCAGAAAAGCTAATTAATGGCAATCCTAGAACAAAGGGATTTGCAGTGGAACTGGAGCCTGATGTGCTTAGAACAAATAGAAGGAAATAGGAATGTTTCTCTTTAAGCAATGTGCTTTTTACTGGGAAGAAGGGATTGGAAGGGCAGAGCTAGGAAGAGGGGGATTAGGAAGAGATTGCCCCATTTGAAAGCTGCTCCCAGAATTTCTTGCATTTTCTTTTGAAGCATTTGGTTCTGACCATTATTAGATTCAGGTTACAACTTTATGTGGATCCCTGCCCTGATCCCATTGGCAGTTCCTCTGCTCTGAGACATCAGCCCTCATTCATTAGTTTGTTTTTTTTGGTCTCAGTTGGGTTTGTGGTTTTTCTTCCTCTTTTAAAGGAGAGCCGCTGTAGAAGGAGATTTGATCTCACCCTGCCCCCACCCCAGTGTTGTCTGGGCTAGCACACACTTGCTCTCTGGTGGGATGGGGAATTTGGTCCTTCTTTGTATATGGCAGTTCGTGTTTTGCTCTTTTCCCCTGTGCATGAAACTTGATTTTTATATCTAGGGGGAGTATGAAATTGGCTGTAGTGCTCCCTGTAGGGGTGGAATTTCATTTTATGTCACTTCCTCATGAAGGGATGCAGCAGTTTAGTGGGATAATGGTATCTGCTCTGAACCAGCGCTAATGGCTTAACCCTCTGGGAGCCTGAAGAATTCTCCCCTGGAGAGTGAGCATGCAAATTCCCTTCCAGGTGGCTCCTGTGCAGTCCTTTGGTGATTAGTCATGCTAAAGCATATGCTGGGAGGATGGTCTTAGTCCTGAAATTGCAGCTGAGGCCAGGGAAGGTTTTCTCAGCGTGCAGTGTTCAGAAGTTGTGCTTGGGGGAGAGAGGTCTGACCTGTGGGGCTGATTGAGTTCAAAAATGTCCTGGTTTTATTTGGAAGGAGAGTTTGGAAAGTGGAGAGTTTTCTACTTCTACCTGCCCTGAGGAAGAAGAGGAAACTCCTTCTTTGTTTTGCTTCAGCAACCCAGAGAAAGTGCAGTGTAAGGAAAGGGGTCAGCTGTTGTAAGATCAAGGTGCCATCAAACCTGTAGAGGGAAAATAGAGATTTTTTTGCTTCCCTCTCCATCATACCCCTCTGAGGCCTAGAAGCAGCTGGATGTGAGATGGATAGATATCTTCATGGGGTAGCCTGGACATGATGGGAAGGACCTTTTCCCAAGGGCCAATGCTAAATTCTTTGAATGTTGAGAGCAATTACATTTTTAGCAATGTCCTCAGATACAGAAGTGCCTGCCGCACTACAGGAACAGCTGAGATGATGAATGGAATTTGTGGTTAGAAAAATGGATGATAGAGAAAGTCTGAATTTATCTGCCCTAATATATTCTTACAGAGGGGAGCTTTTAGGACAGGCCCTTGGTGAGAAATGTTGGAGGACTTGCTATGGAGAGCAGTGAATGATTTAGTATGTATAATCCATGCTTCTTTAACAGGATGCTGGCAGGAGCCCTGAGCCAAGGGGAAACAGAGGGTTGAGAAAGCTGGAAAAACTGAAAATGTGACTATTTGTTCTCCTTATTAAATCATCCTCCTTTTGTGTGTGGCTGCTGTCTTCACCTTCCTTTTTTACCCACCTCCCTCTGCTCTCCCTCCCACCTCCAGGATAGTGTTGGCAGGAAAGGGAGTAGCAGCATAGCAGAAAAGGGCTGGCCTGCCTGGTGACAGATGGGAGTTGCTGTCGGCAAGCTGGGCTGGGATGAAAGGGTTTCAGGCAGTAGCCTTTCTAGCCCTTGTCCCGTCACATCACCAAGCAAATGCTGCTCTTTGGAGAGCACACCTGTCAGGAACAGTCTTGTGCAGCCCCTTGCCTACCACAGCTGGCAGCACTTAAAAGCATGAACCTCTTGGAGTTGAGTGTTCCTCTCATCTGTGGGGGGAAAGAACGGGGCTGATGCTCCCCCTTGAATTCCAGCTTTGTGGCTCCAGGCCTCTTCAGACACTGTGGATTTGTGGTTCTGTTCCATTGCAAACAGACTCCTGTGTAGGCAAGTACCATCCAATGTCTATCCACTTCTTCCATCCTTTCTGGATGGAAACCTCAATCAAGATTTGGACTCTGTTGTCCACACCTGAGGTACAGCAAATTACCCCCAGCAGTGGATTCCTGCCTCAGCTTCTTGCAGATTTTAGACAAAAAACCTGAGAGTCCCCATGCTGAAACACACTGTAGCATGTTGCATTTTAAAGTCAGAACATTGCTTCTGATAGTTCTCGCTTAAGGAACTTGCTGTGTAATAGAAACAGGATGGACTGCCCTGGAGAAGCATGCAGGAATGATGTTGATAGTTTAATTTTGCTTGCTATAAAACAAGTGCAGTTATGGGAGGACAGTGGGCTCAAGGATGAAGGAGGAAAAAGGAACTCAGTGAGGGATTTGCAGCAGCTACTTTATTGTGGAAAGGTCAGTGTTTCTCTGGGGAACAGAGACTGCCAAGCTGTAGACCTACCCTGACGCCCCTCTAAGGAACAGCTCTTCCTGACGACTTGAAATTTTGTCTTTTGTTTCTAAGAGGCTTAGCTCTGCTCCCTCAGGAGGGAAGGAATTGGTTTTCCGGAAGGAAGCTGGCTGCAGTTCCATGAGGTGTTTCTTTGCTCTTTCAGTGCTGCCCACTTGCTCCCCCTTGGACTTCCACTGTGACAATGGAAAATGTATCCGCCGGTCATGGGTTTGCGATGGAGACAATGACTGTGAGGATGACTCCGATGAGCAGGACTGCCGTAAGTCACCTCTCTGGGGGAAGAGGGTGTGTGCAGTGCCTGCCTGCTGTGACTGGGCACTTGACCCTTTTTATTCCAGGAATGTAAGAATCTGTCCACTGAATTGGCCCTCTGGTTTGTAATAAGCTATATTCTGCCGGTGACAGAGGTGTGTACCTGTAAGCCCTGCTGCCTTGGCACCTGGCTTGCTGTTCGGCTGCCTGTCCTGGGGGAGGGAATGCTTCTCCATCCAGCTGTAGAACCGTTTATGCCCTGCAGCCTTGCTAGTTAATGTCCCATGAAGCACTTCCTTGAGCTGGGCTCTTCATGCCCTCCCCCTGTTAGTGGAAACACCTAACCCCTGCCAAATCCTACTGAACTGCCTGTCTGGTTGACTTCCTGTGGCCTCAGGTTCCACTGTCTGACTTTTCTGCAGTGCTGGCCTGTCACCAGCATCCTTTCCTTCAAACAGGGCTCCTTGAGGAGAGGGAGGTGCTGTAGGGATACCATCTCTGCAGAGTTGTGTGCATGGTGCTCCAGAGTGACTCTGATGGAGGAACCCTGACTGAAGAAATGTGAAAATAAAGCTCTTGACTGTAAATATTCTATGTCCACTGCATGCGTGAAAATGAGTTCTCTTTATGATCAGTATATTCCTGATCTTTGCCTGCCTTTTTGAGCAAAGAACTGGGAAACAAAGTTCAGGGGTTTAGATCCTGTGTGATGCTCTGGAGTGCATCTGAGGACTAAGCTTAGTTTTCCAGTCTGTTCAAATATATCCATGAAGGAAAAGATATGTATGTCTGGGTCTCTTTGGCTTTCTGTTTCTCATAAAGGGTTGAAATGCCCTCGTATCTAAGACAACAGTGGAGAAGGGTGTGATCAAAAGATTTTGGAGACTAATGAAAGGAGGAAGACAAGGTTGTGTGCATGAGAGGTTCCTGGGGGTGTTATTCAGACTGGCAGTAACCATAGGAGGGTTTCTGTTGGACAGAAGACTTCAGGTGCTAAATTTTCAGTTGCTTTCCTTTCCTTACTGGTCTGCAGACAAGGTTCCTTAGGAGACTGGCAAGGAGAGTGGAATGGGGCTGCAAATTCTGAGGTGTTCAGAAGAGGAAGTTCAGATTTTCTCTCTACCTCCTCAGTGAACATGTCCTTTGCTTTGAAGACAGATTTGACATTGTTGTGAAAAGCAGGTGGAAATACAACACTGCTGGCAGTTATTTGTTACATAATGATAGGGACTATTAGCTTATTTAAAAAGAGGTGTGGATTACCTTTGTTCTGGTATCTTGAGTTTGGCTTGGGAATTTGCTAGAATACATTCCTGCATAGAATGGGTCACTTCATGTCTCTGTTCCAGTTACTTCCTTCAACCTATGTTCTCAAGTTTTAGAGCCTGCTGTACTGTTGGTGTGTGAAAGGAGTGGAAAAGAGCCACACAAGAAATCTCCCAGTGGCTCTCCTGGTATTAGGAGAATGAGCTCCCCAGCATCACCATGCCCTTGGAGGATGATGTTGCTTGACTTGTAACATGTCACACATTTAGGGTTCTACAAGCTAAATCTTCTTGCCTTGCCTTCACCTTATCCCTGTTGTGTCCTTGCAGCTCCAAGGGAGTGTGAAGAAGATGAATTCTCATGTCAGAATGGATACTGCATTCGCAGCCTGTGGCACTGCGATGGTGACAATGACTGTGGGGACAACAGTGATGAGCAGTGTGGTGAGTAATGGAAATACTGCCTTCACAGTACTTTAAAAGGAGTTGTGCAGAGTCCAGCCTATGCAGTTCTAGGATTCCCTGCACATGGCTCCCAGCTGGCTTTTCTGGGCTGAACTTGGGATATTCTGTTCCAAGGGCTGGCTGCTTAGGATCTTGGGCTATGTGGCTTACCTGCCAGGCAAAAAAAAAATCTCTTGAGACCTTTCATTCCTTGACATGGCATTGTGAAGTTCCCTTGGATTCCTGTAGTATCAAGCACTCTGTGTCAGTTCAGTGAACAATGATGGTTTTGCTCAGGCCCTGCCTGACATGGGTATGTATGGCTTAATGAGCAGTCTTGTTTGTGGGTGCCCTAGGAGCTTCAGTAGGATGGTGTGGCATTCTCCTGGGTACTCTGAAAAACGCCAAGGCTTTGTTTGCATTGCTGTCTCTGCAGATATGAGAAAGTGCTCCGAGAAGGAGTTCCGTTGCAGTGACGGTAGCTGCATAGCTGAGCACTGGTTCTGTGATGGGGACACAGACTGCAAGGATGGCTCAGATGAAGAGAATTGCCGTGAGTGCTTTCTTTTGTAATCACAGGAGGTAGCCCATTGGACCTGCTCTTGCCTTGGATTTTGGCATGTTTTCTGCAGCAGAGATCAAAAACAAGTTAGTTCTGCCTGTACTGGCAGCTGTGCTGCCTACCCCAGAGGGCACAAAAGAATGGTGTCTCTCTTGTGTTACTTCATAGGCACTTCATCTGTGCCTTGCTGCTTCTCTTCCTTCCCATAGCTGTGACCTTGAGTCAGAGCAGGAGGTTTATACTTTACTGAATATAGCTCTCTGTAAAACTGGAGGAGTTGAAAGGCAGCTGGAAGGCTGGATACTAGCTGGATACTATTCCCTTCTTTTTTTTCTTATCTGATTCTGGACTGAAGTTTTGAAAGTGGAGGGTTACTCTCATTATTGAAAGCAGACTGAAGACACTTCCTATCTGCCCAGTCTCTTTTCACTTAAATGCTTTCTGCAGAATGTTGCCCAACAAGTGACTGATGCTGAAGGAGGGTGGGGTGGTGTTGGGGCATGAGAACCCACAACAGTTGTTTCCTTCTTCACCTTCACAGGCTTGCAGCAAAGGGGACAGGAGTTTGTTTCCCTTTCTAACCCACACTGCCTCTGTCCTGAGTCTGTGAGCACTGTCCATGTTTCTGGAACTTACAGTGGTCCCTTCCCCCTCCCTTCTCTCAAAGGCATTTTGCAGAATTTGTTCTAGATAGCAGGAAACTTCAAAAGGCTCTGGGAGGGGGATGAGGGCCGCCAGCTCCTGAAGGGCAGGGGGAGTGGATGCATGGGGGAGTTGTCTTTTATCTTTCCAGATAATGAGAGTTGGCAGAAAGCCAGGAGCTGCAAACGTTTCTAAGCCAGGAAAGGACTAAGAGGAAGCCAGCCTTTCTCCCTCTCCTTTTGCTCTCTGCCTTTCTCGTTCTCTTGCCTGTCACTTCACCAGAGGCCATGAGTAGACCCTCAGGAACATAGAGGGATGTTCCAGCATTGCCTCCTGTGGGAGTGGAGGGGCACCCAGAAGTGGTGTCCATGTTTCTCCGAGCCGAAATGCTATTTCAGTCCTGGCTGGCAGCTGTCTCTATAAGACATTTTAAGTAACTTGCTGAGAAGTTCTGTTTGGCTACCTTCTGTTCTTTTATCATCATCTGTGTGGTTGTCATCTTTTCCTTATCTATAGTTGTGTTTGTCCTTCTCTGGGACGGAATGGGATTACACTCTTCTTTTTTGTCTGAGTTTTTTTCTTTTTTTTTTCTTTTTTTTTTTTTTTTTTGTTTCATTTGGGGACGTGTGTGTTATAATTGAATCATACAACATGGTAATTTAAGTCACACTTAATTTTCTCAAGGAAACTGAAACATTTAGGCTCCTTTGGTGAGGGACATATTAACACACATTTTCATATCCAGCCACTGACACTCACTGAATTAAAACTCTTAGTTCATGCCTTTAGGCTGTGCCCATTTCTTCGGGTTGGAGAGGCAGGTACGGTTCACTTCCTGGACTACTCTTTCTTTTCAGTCTTTCTTTTCCTTTTCATTTAATAGATTTATGTTCAGAACTCCTCTGTTGGGAGACTTGTATATCTGAAACATACAGTGCATTCTCCAGATAGTTTGAGAAGAGGTGTCAGATTCTATTGTGTGCGACTCAAAATATTTTTCATGCCTTCCTGATTAGTGTACTGTTGAACAGAGAGCAGTAGGCAAATCCTTGACCATTATTTTGTTTGGCTTTGTCCAGGGTCATCTCTCTGGCAGTGCTCCTTACTGAATAGGCATGGTTGTTTTGGCCAGAGCTTGAGAGGAAAGGGAGGGGGAAATCCTCAAAGGTCAGGTGCTGGTCTGGATACCCTGCTGCTTGCTTGCTTGCTTTGGTCTTCAAGTGCTTATTTTTGTCAAAATTATAAAGGAATCATTGCTTTCTGACATGCCTAAGTCCTTAATATGGAGCTATTCCTAAGTTTTCTTTATTTTTCTGTTTTTCTATCTACCTTTTTTCAGATTTATTAAACAATTTAAACACTTTCTTGGCACTAAGATGTAGTGTTTCAAGCATAAGATGGAAGGTGACATTCTTGGATCCTTTTTGAGGCTTTGCCATTAATTCTTCCTTCATATCTTTTTGCTTCTCTAGAATTTAGCAGTTCTCATCTTTATAGTCTAATATCCTATGTAACTTTTTTATTTAATTGTGTTTACTGGATTGTCTGCATGAGTGTCTTTTTATATGTTTAACCTGCTTTTCAGTGAAGCGAAACCAGCATTCCTCTCTGTAGTACAAATCATGCAGAGACAAGCAGCATTGAATACTTGCCAATCCCTTATGGGTCTGAGAAGGTTGCCTCTAAACTGGCCTGTGCCTTGTCACCTCACGTATTTTTTCTTTGATTCCCTTGTTAGCATCAGATGTTCCAGCTGCCACCTGCAGCTTGGAGGAGTTCCAGTGTGCATATGGACGCTGCATCTTGGACATCTACCACTGTGATGGTGATGATGACTGTGGGGACTGGTCTGATGAATCTGACTGCTGTAAGTTAGCACAGGGTGATGTCCTTGTCCAAGAATCAGAGTTGCAAACCTAAATGCATTTTGCATTGGCTGAAGAAGGGGTTACAGTGTAGATGGCAGTCTTATTATTCACACATAAACTGGCTCCTTCATTATTAGGGGTTTTGTTTAACTCTGGAAAGTGAGAATAGTGATGAGAACTGTATAGTCAGTGCACTTGTCCTTACAAGAGTTACTCAGGACCGAGTTCCTTAATAATGGAGGGTAAGGCTGGTGCTGAGGAGCTTTGGCAATTGTTACGTGGGTTTGAGTTTGCTCTTTTTGTGTTTTATCATCTACAGCATCTCACCAGCCCTGTCGCTCTGGAGAGTTCATGTGCAACAGTGGCTTGTGCATTAATGCTGGCTGGAGGTGCGATGGCGACTTCGACTGTGATGACCAGTCAGATGAGAGGAACTGCAGTAAGTGCTGGGAACTGGGAGAAGCATTCTGTTTCTGTGGATGCAAAGGAGTGTTTGGGACAGTCAGCTTTGGAATTGTCTCTTCTGATTCTTCTTGCTCGACTAACATTCCTTTTTTGGACCCTCAGCTTCCTCTATGTGCACAGCTGATCAGTTCCGCTGCAAGTCAGGACGCTGTGTCCGACTGTCCTGGCGTTGTGATGGGGAAGATGACTGCTCTGACAATAGTGATGAGGAGAACTGTGAGAACACAGGTTTGACCTTCTACCTTGCTGCTTAATAGTTAATTAAGTTTCCATCCTGATGGCAGTAGGTAATAAAGTCTCTTTTGTATTGCTTCAGGGAATTCACCTAGAGTTTCTGTCCTTTCCAGACAATGGGATCTATAGGCTGTCCTATATGCTTGCCAACTTGTGCAGGTCTGTGTGCTTAAATTAACTTAGTTGAAGGTGTTTTCTGGTCAAGTATCCCCCTGTGTTGCCCCTACACTGTGAATTACCACAGAGCTCTGGGACAATTCCATTCAGACTTGGAAATATCAATAATGTGCCAAGTTATTACCTTTGTCACATGGGCTATACTAACTTGTACCTTCTAGATAGTTCTGGATAGCTTTCCTGTTGCATTGTGAAGTTGCTGAACAATTCTAGTAGGTAGTGGAATCAGAAAGGACATTTAGTGGAAGAGAAAAATAAAGCCTTTGTTGTAGAGGATTAGGGGTGTCAGCTTTCCCCTTAGATATTTGCTCAGGAGTTACTCTTTCTAGTATTCATTTCATATATGCTATTTTTTTTTGTATGATAGTGGTTATGGGGAGGAGGAGGGTTTCAAGTGTTATGGTTTCTAGTGTTATGGTAGGATTCAAGGAATGTCTAGAACCTTCTCTTTTCCTTAAAGCCTTCAGGATGCCTGTAGGCTTTCTTGAGGAATAGAGTGTACTGGTCCATGAATCATCCTAGTGAGTGGAGCCCAGCTATGTGTACTGATCCTTCTGGATCACTGTATTCTGATCAGTGGTTTTAGGGGTGACAAAATGGATTTGTGAAACTGTACCTCTTGTTTTGGGGCTGTTGAGGAGTGGAGAGTGGCTGTTCAGTGAGGACAGCTGAGCTCAGAGAACCTGGAGAAGCATACTTTGTAGTCATTTGAGAGCAGCTGCTCTCAATTGATCAGCTGTTATGAGCATCAGTGTGGTGATCCTGGAAAAAGCAATTGTACTTAAAGACAAGCTGGTAACCCTGTTTACTCATCCTGATAACGAAGGTATTTAGAGGTACTGAAAGAAGCCAAGTAAAACTTCCAGAGCCACTGAAATTCACTATCTCCATATCAAACCAAAACATAAGGTATATTACTGTAAGGTTAGTGGTGCAGTTCTACATGAGGTCTATGGTGAGAGTGAAAGGTCTGTGGTGAAAATTAAACTAATTTTTCCAGGATGTGTATGGCTCATCTAAGCGACATAGTGTGATGTTCCAATGTCTGTAGCAAGAATTAAAATCCTCTTGGTTTTAGAGCAGAGTTATATTTTTATTTGCCACAGAGAAGATTCATAAAATACTAGGTGATCAGCTGGTGTAAGGAACTTTGTGTTCGATATGACAAATGAAGTCCAAGTTTCAGAATCCTTCATATATAGTATTCCTGTGCTCTGAAAAGTGAATCTGCATGTGGTCTGGTTTTATGTTCCCACTTGGTGTGTCTGTACTTCTTAACTGTACTTGTTAATCTCACAACTACCCTTTTCTACACAGTTTACAGGCAGTCTGCCAATCTGATTGTTTCTCTGCTGGTAACTCTTGTCCTATTATCTTTGTAAGATTATCAGAGGGTGATGATTTAGGGACTGCTAATCAAGTCAGCTCAAGAGGTACAAGAATCAAGAGGCAACAGGACAGTGCAGTTATTGCTGAAGAAACAATCAGATTTACAAAGTCCCTACAAACAGTGTTACTTTGCTTACAAGAATTCTGTACAGTCTCCTTGCCAACAGCAGAAGTTGAAGTGTGTAGGTCATGTGAAATCCTGTTGCCTGAGCTCAGATTTCAGGGATGCATGTTAATCTCATTCCAAGTCCACCAAAGTGCAGTTAGGGCTAGACAAGATGTTCCTTCCTAGGCAGGCTTAAGACCCGTAGCCATGCTGGTGTGACAGATCAGATTATTAAAGTGAGGATCTGACTCCTCCTTTGCACATGCTTGTCGGGCTGTAGATTCTGGAACCAAAGGGAGCTAAGCCAGGACCTTCCAGTCATTCTAAGAGAAACTAGTCAGATGAGCTTCACAGGAAAGCCACAATGGACTCAGACTGGTGGGGAGTTTGCAGACGTCCAAATCAGCATAAAAATATGCAGAACGGTAAGGAGTGCTTAGATGAGCTGAATTCAAGGGACGAGGAAGTAATGGATTTGTGCTCATATGAAAAGTTTGTAATAAATCTTAGAAAATGTTTTGTATTCTTTTCTTCACCATTACTATTGTTCCATCAGTAAGCTGTCATGTGCTACTTTTCCCTTCTTCTATTGCAGGTACCCCTCAGTGTGCCCCAGACCAGTTCCTGTGTGGGAATGGGCGTTGTATTGGCCAGAGGAAGCTGTGCAATGGAGCAAATGATTGTGGAGATGGTAGTGATGAGAGCCCACAGCAGAACTGCCGTAAGTCCTCACAGGTTCAGTCCTAGACATAAACAGAGGCCCATTAATGTGTGGGTGTCTATCTGGTGTTACTGAAAGATATGTGTAGGAAAGAAAGTCTGAGCTGTGATAATGGGAGTGAGTTAAAGATTGAAGAAAAAGACCTTGTTGGTTTTGCCAATTAAAGACTGCACATGAGAAGTGAAGGGGAAAAGATGATGCTCTCAGGTGTCACCATTAGTCTGCAGAGACACTGAATCCTAAAAACATGTTAATCTGAGTTCTGTTGTCCCGTTCAGTTGTGGCCTGCAGAGGAGAGCTCTGGCTGCAAAGAGGAAGCTTCCAGCACAGCTTGTGTCCTCCCCCTCTTGTTCAGCCTGCTTTGAAGGGTGACTGCTGCCTAACAGCTGTAGGCAAGAGCAGCTGCTTTGTGGTTTTAGCTCAGTTATCTTCACATGTTTCTTCCGCAGGTCCACGAACAGGGGAGGAGAATTGCAATGTCAACAATGGTGGCTGTGCTCAGAAATGCCAGATGGTACGAGGGATGGTGCAGTGCACTTGCCACACAGGTTACAGGCTCCTGGAAGATGGCCGATCATGCCAAGGTGGGTTTCTGGAGCAGTAGCCTCCTCCCTGCTGCTTTGGTTTGTTTGAAATTGGTGGCTATGATAGAGGAAAAATCGGAGTATGAAAGCAGATGCAGTCTGTCGGTGAGATTGTCGGGTTTGTTAATGATCTATCTAATGGTAACTTTCTCTGTAACATGCAGATGTAAATGAATGTGCTGAGGAAGGCTACTGCAGCCAAGGCTGTACCAACAGTGAAGGAGGCTTCCAGTGCTGGTGTGAGCAAGGCTACGAGCTGCGACCTGACAAACGTAGCTGCAAAGCTCTAGGTAAAGGGGGCTCCTACCTAACAACACAACTGCTGTGCATCTGTTCTGGGCCAGTTCTCATAATTATGTCTCTAGTGCTTCACTGGCAGCATCATGCTGTTCACCAAACAAACATGTGAAGGAAAAGAAGTGTCTGGATTTGTGTGAGATATGCCCATGCTGTTGATAAATGCTTGTGAAAACTTCATGTGATTTTGACCATGGAGGGAGGTACTACAGTTTCATTTCCCTGACAGAGAGACAGCACTTGTTTTCTCTTCTTAGTCCTTTGTCATTCCTTGTGACTCAGAACCTGGGACAATATGAGCGTTCTGTCTCTGTTCAGGAAGTGTCTTAGCCTTTCCAATGAGTGAGGTTGTATCACGCCTCGTGGTTTGACCCTTGATGCTGGTCACCCATCCTGAATGATGTGAATAGCTACTGTATGGAGATCTGCTGGGTTTTCTTAAAGATACCTATAAACTTATTTAACTTTATTCCTCCTCTAATGTAGGAGCTGAGGAATTAGAAATTCTGCTTAAAGAATTTAGATTATCATTAGGAATTCCCCTACTGAAATCCATAAAGTATGTTGGTATTTTGGGGAGGGTTTTTTGCAGTAGAAGTACCTGCTGAGTTTATATCTGTCTGAGGCAGATTTCAGCTGTATCCTTTCTGTGGTAGAAGGTGTAGCAGAATGTTACTGTGATGCAGAGAGGAACACACAGCAACGCACACAACAGGTGTTCAGGCAGAGAAGAAGAAAGGAAGTCTCTAGTTTATTGTTGACCTCGTATGTATAAGTTTCTGGACAGTGACCAGAGACTGGAAAAGAAAAGTTACTACTTCTCCATCTCCACTGGTCACTTGAGAAGTCCATCAGGTGATATCTTTTCACAACGGAATGCAAACATGATTCTTGTTTATCTTACAATTCATGCGAACTGACTCCATTATACTAAAACAAATCAGAAGGCTGATTTTCAGGGACAACAGTAAACATGTGTGTTTGAATGGCTAGGAAATGAATATAGGAAAAGGAAACTAGTCCAGTGCCTAGTGGCTGTCTAGTGATATGGTTGCAGAAGCTGAGGTGAGGCAGGCTTAGAGGCAGGACCTGGAACCATCACTTCTTGCTGAGTTAATGTTTGCCAGAAGGTTTAAAACTGCTCATCTTTGAGTTAGGACTGTGTATAGAGGAGGTATGAACAGCTCTCTGAAGTGTTTTACGCTTGGGGGTTGGTTTCTGCTGCCAGTATTGCAAAACTCTGTTCTGGGACTTGGTGCAGAGGGAATGTTACGCAGGATCCAGTCAAATGCTGTCAAATACTCCAATGCTGTCTTCCTGTATGTTTTTAGGGCCAGAGCCTGTGCTGCTCTTTGCCAATCGAATTGATATCCGACAAGTATTGCCTCATCGCTCTGAGTATACGCTGCTCCTGAACAACCTGGAAAATGCCATTGCCCTGGACTTCCACCACAGCAAGGAGCTGGTGTTCTGGTCTGATGTCACACTTGATCGCATCATGAGGGCCAATCTGAATGGTAGCAATGTGGAAGAGGTGGTTTCCACAGGGCTGGAAAGCCCAGGTGAGTCATCACAAAAAAAGCAACAGTATAGGGTGGGTGGATGAGTGGAGAAAAGTGGGGACCCAGCGTTCAGAACAAAATGCATCTCCCTGAGGAAGAGTGTGGGTTGGATGGAATGGATGTGAGGTGAGTCTTCCCCTGGAATTAGTCTTAGCTGTCAGGAGAAGAAACTGGGCATCTTCTGAGGTGGACAGACAAAGGAAACTATTTTTCTGTGCAGATTTATGGTTTCATTCTGTGCTTAATATTGTGTTGTACATAGGTGGACTTGCTATTGATTGGATCCATGACAAATTATACTGGACTGACTCTGGGACATCTCGAATTGAAGTAGCAAACTTGGATGGCACTCACCGGAAAGTGCTTTTGTGGCAGAACCTGGAGAAGCCCCGAGCAATTGCCCTGCATCCTATGGAGGGGTGAGTGAAAACTTGGGAAACCAGGGGGAAACCCAGTGTGCCCTCCATGCACATGCTCGTTGAACATTGAAAACCCCATTCTTGGTTGCAAAGGCTACCTTGGAGTTCAGGACTTGAATTGGCACTGACAGTTTGGGGAACCTGGCAATGCTGGAACTTTTCAGAGCTATAATCCTCCTCTGGGCCCTTCAACTTTCAGCAGGCTGGGTCTTACTTTTCATTTCTCCCATGGCTGAGACCCAGTCTCATGCTTGAGGTCACAGGACTGATACTATTTTGCTCTGATAGGGAATGATGTTGGATGCAGTATGTGGGCCACAGTTTTCTATCTGTCTCTCCCTGCCTCCTCCAGTACCATCTACTGGACTGACTGGGGCAACACTCCACGCATTGAGTATTCCAACATGGATGGCTCTAACCGGCGCATCATTGCGGACACGCACCTCTTCTGGCCCAATGGGCTGACCATTGACTATGCAGGACATCGAATGTACTGGGTGGATGCCAAACATCATGTCATTGAGAGGGCTGACCTGGATGGACGCAACAGGAAGGCTGTTATTAGCCAAGGTAAGTAACAGGCTTTCTCCAGGGAGTGCTTTCTGCAGTAAAGAACAGAGTAGCACAGTGCTGATCTGAGTTTGAGACAGTGGCTCATGCATCTGTGTTCATCTCCCATTCTTTCACTGTGGAATAAATTTTGTCACCACTGAAGGATGGAGTTTGCTACCCAGTCTTCAGTGGCTACATCAAAAGCAGGTTGAGGGAAGTGATTCTGTTTTTGGGAGATTCCACCTGGAATGCTTCATCCATCTCTGAGGCTCCCAACATAAGAAGAACATGGAACTGTTGAAGGGAGTCTAGAAGAGGGCCACAAGTTGATAAGAGGACTGGTGCACTCTCCTACAAAGGCTGAAAAGAAAGTTCGGAATGTTCAACTTGGAGAGGAGAAGGTTGTGCAGAGACCTCATTGTAACCTCCCTGTATCTGAAGGGAGCCTACCAGGAAGCAGGAGAAGTTCTCTTCATTAAGAACTGTTGTGTTAGGACAAGGAGTACTGTATACAAATTACAAGAGGGGAAATTCAGCTTAGGCATTAGGAGGAAATTTTTTACTGTGAGGGTGGTGAAGTGGTGGACCAGGTTGCCCAGGGAGGTTGTGAATGCCCCAACCCTGGCACTGTTCAAAACCAGGCTGGATAAGGCCTTGAGAAACTTGGTCTAGTGAGAGGTGTCCTTGCCTATGGTGGGGGGACTGGGACTAGATGATCTTTAAGGTCCATTACAGCCCCGTAATGTTCTATCTGTGATTATAGGACAGCGGAGAGGAATTGTCTGTTAAATTAGTGTAAAGCGTATTTGAGCAGGTTGAGTGTGGTGAAGCCTAAGGAGCAAGTGGAAAGAGCATTCCCTTGTCTCCCTGCTAGCCTGAGTCTTGTTAGATGTGACTATATTCCTGTATTGGATGTTATTGCAGGGCTCCCACACCCATTTGCTATCACCGTATTTGAGGACAGTCTGTACTGGACAGACTGGCACACCAAGAGCATCAACAGTGCCAACAAATTCACAGGCAAGAACCAGGAGATCATCCGTAACAAACTCCACTTCCCTATGGACATCCACACACTGCATCCTCAGCGTCAGCCAGCAGGTAACTGCAGAGCGGTTAGAGACTCATTTGAGCCAGTAGAAGAGCTGGAGCCACCCACTCCCGGTAAAGCTGGGAGATGACAGCCTGAACCCAGCATGTGGACACACCCCCACCTGTGCCCGGGGCTGTGGCAGAACTTGCTCCACCGCCCTCGTGTTGAGGTCGCTGGCCCGGTACCTCGGAGTTGGGTGTTACCGCAGCTCCCCCTGCTGACACCGGGGGTGGTGGCCTTTCAGTAGGAAATACTTGGGGCTTGTTCACGCAAGAGATGTTTTGGGACAAATTCTAAATGGGAATTGTATTGACTGATGCCTCCCTCACTCCTCTTCAATTGCCATTACCTGCTCTCGAAGTGAATTTAGTTAAACGTTCATTTTGAAATTGAGCCCTGAAAATGGAGTTAGTGCCTTAGATTACATTTCCTTATTTTCAACTAACTTCTGGGTTGGGAAGTTATATCCATGTGATTTTGACACCTCAACTGGTATTTTTCCTCCTGTCTTTACTCTTTGCTTTATGTGTGGTTGCTTTTGTCTTTGGCTACTTGAGCAGGGAGAAACCGTTGCGGGGACAACAACGGAGGCTGCACTCACCTCTGCCTGCCGAGCAGCAAGGACTACACCTGCGCCTGCCCCACGGGCTTCCGCAAGACCAGCAGCCATGCCTGTGCCCAGAGTAAGTGAGGTGGGACCACTGCTCAGATGTTCAGTGGGTGGCAGAGGGCTGGCAGTGGGACTAAGCATCAGCAGCACTTGATTCCTAGGAGATGAAGCTGGATAGACTGAGTTAGAAGTATTAAAGGTCCTGCCGGAGAATGCTTCACCTTTTGGATGCGTTCCCGTGTTGTGTGTGCTCGCCGCTCTCACTAGGCTTCATGGGTGGGGATGCAGACAAATTCCACCCTTGGCCCTTATTTTAGGGCTGCTATTGGCTCCATGCTACGTGGCACAGCTGATTGTCTCCCTGAAATTCCCATAATGGCTGTGTCAGTGATGAACAAAAAATTCAGTCCTCATCATTGCCACGTTTCTCTTAGTTTGCAACGATGTGAAAGAATTAGACCAACTATCTCCCAGATAATCTTTTCAGATTCTCAAGAGCTATTTTTAAACAGCTATTTGATTTGGAGGGACATCTATGCCATCCTTTAAAGGGCATCCCTGATTGCCGTTGTTCCCTCAGCGTAGATTGCAACCCAGGAGAGAGCTCACAACCACTCTGACCCCCCTTGCCCATCCTCTCCCAGTGATATTTTGCTTCAAGTAAAAAAAAAGACCCAAGTCCTGCCAGTGACAGATGATGTAGGTGGTTAAGGTTGTGGATATAGCAGGGAATTGTCTGTCTATTACTGTATTGTTGAACTTAGAGAAATTAAAAGAAGACCTTTCGACCTTTGATCAGGTCTTGACAAGTTCCTGCTTTTTGCCCGAAGGATGGACATCCGTCGAATCAGCTTTGACACAGATGACCTGTCAGATGATGTCATTCCCCTTGCTGATGTTCGCAGTGCTGTGGCTCTAGATTGGGACTCAAAGGATGACTATGTCTACTGGACAGATGTTAGCACTGACTCCATCAGCCGAGCAAAGTGGGATGGATCAAACCAGGAGGTACAGTGTTCACTGTGTGTGGAGGTCATCTGGCCAGGAGACTCCCTGAGCATCACATTTGAAGCCACTGGGATACACTGGCTTTTTAAGGCACATGCAGTTCATGGTGGATCTTTTGTTCATTAGTTTGCTTGGTTCTGGCAAACTAATGAGATCACTGGACACTTCATAAGCAATTGGGTGTATGGGGAACTTTGAGATGTGTAGCATGGTGATTTGTGGGCTGTGGTAAATTCCTTTGTTGTAGCCCTAGAATCTGAAAGGAAGAAGTAGTAAATCCTCTGTTGCACTCTACATTTGGAACGAGTGTCATGCCCTTTGGGAATGCTTTTTGCACACACTCCTAGGCTGATGGTACTATAAATGAGGCAGAGTTCAAAGTTTGGATTTGCAGTTTGAACAGGCACCAAAAACTAGATGTTTCTCCAAATAAAAGCCTTCTTTCGACTTCTAATTCCTTAATGCTCTCTCTTGTGACATTGCTCTGCTCAGGCTTTTGCCTTTTGAAAATGAACATTTTTTTATGAATGGGTAGTTCTTTGGACAAGTACTTTCTCCCTAAGTTCTAATTTCACTAAGGATTTTTTCTTTTTCTTTTTATTTAGGTTGTGGTGGACACCAGCCTAGAAAGTCCAGCTGGACTTGCAATTGACTGGGTCACCAACAAACTGTACTGGACTGATGCAGGTACTGGGATCCTCTGCTTTACACAGACTTCTGTCTTCCTTATTAGTCATGAAACCTAGTGACTAAAATCTGCTGGTAGTTCTGTCTGTTTTATTCCAAACTTATCTTATTTCTGTGTAGCAAAAAGATGGAGTTCATGTCATGTGCTTTTAACTGAGTTTGAATTGAGGGACAACCCTTAGTTTAATTCTCTTTGCAGTATCCCCAGTACTGATTATCTAAAAATATTCGTCACTGTTGTCTTGCTGCAGAGCTTGTGATTTTTTGTGTTCATGTACCTTCCAAGAGCGTATCTTGGGGTGCAGGAGGTAATTCTTGGAGCATGTTCCCTGCTGGAGTCATAGTTGAGAGAGATGTAAGGAAGATCATTCTCTAGCTGTTCTCTCATGGCATTGGGGCTTAGGTAAGAGGTTGATAATATTGTATCACTCTACATCAGTGACAGCCACAGAAGTGATTTGAGAGGATGGAAAGGGACACTTTAAGACAGATTTCTTACCTATCTTCCAGCTAAGAACACAGATGGATATAGGGGAAGAATGCATTGTTGTATGGAGGTTTTGTTGCCTTAGCTTTTGCAGTTCAAATTGATCTTTGTCATTTTCTCTCTCGACTTTTGTAGGAACAGATCGGATCGAGGTCTCCAACACAGATGGGACCATGAGAACTGTTCTAATCTGGGAGAACCTAGACAGACCCAGAGATATTGTGGTGGACCCTGTTGGAGGGTAAGAAATTCTTTCTTCTAGGATGACATAACGATTTTTGCATTCCTAAAGACTTCTGGTTCTTTGGTTTTGTACAATTTCCTTTCTCACTGGTGCCATTGTTCTACAACCTGCTAATGACCAAAATTAGAGGTGTGATTTTAGTGTTAATGGAACAAGATAAGCAGAGGTAATTGCCTGTTGGGCTGTAGAGCTTGCAGGAGCTGGCTGGTGTTTCCATTTGTTTATCTTGAGGATGTGATAACTAAAGATGTGGTACAAAAATATTGAGAAAGGGGCCATCCAGATGTTTTTTTATTTCTCTATTTCACATGTGTGTTGAATCTGTGTTCAAGCTCCCTGCTTATCAACTAGAGTTTCAGTCAGAAGGATGTCCTCAGACCTTGCAGAGGTAGCGGTAGGGTGGATAGGAAAAAGCTTGCCAGCCATTGCTTTAGAAGCATTGAATATCTTGAATGAAAGAGTGCTATTCTTTCCTTGAGTGGATTACTGGAAGACAAATGCAACAAGAGTGTAAAGGGCTAGTGGTGTACATAGGTAAATAATCAGTTACTTTTTAGACCTTGACCTATTTTCTTGAACTTTTTCCTACACATTGTAATTAGGCCAGTCTATGGGCAGTGTAAAGTATATAAATTTGAGTATGATCTTAGCTACATTACAAGAACCCTAGGCTGGATATGAGTACAGTAATACTTAAATGCTTCTTCCTGCTAGGGCCTGAAAGCGCCCAACTCCCTTGCTTCTCTGGCAGTGAAAAAGTGTGGGCATTCACATAGTTCAAGTGTGGGCTTCTTCTTAGGTTCATGTACTGGACTGACTGGGGAGCTAACCCAAAAATCGAACGTGCTGGGATGGACGCCTCAAACCGCTTGGTGATCATTTCCTCCAACCTGACATGGCCCAATGGCTTGGCCATTGACTACGAGTCACAGCGCTTGTACTGGGCAGATGCAGGCATGAAGACCATTGAGTATGCCAGTCTGGATGGGAGCCACAGGAAGGTAAGGAAGCCATCTTTGAGGAGCAGGTCTGGGAGCTGAACACAAAGTAATGATAGCTACTGCCTCTTTTTCCAACAGAAAGGCAAATTTACAAATCAAAGTACACAGCAACTTTCACTGGGAGAAAAGAATTCCCTTTCGCTTTGAAACTGTGTGTGAGGGAAGTTTGAGGGCTAAGTTTGCCTCATCGTTCTCCTTTTGCTGTAATTGTATGTTATGATGTTGTGAGCAGGGGAAGCCTCCTTAGTGACTTCATCATCACTGAGATATATTTTATATATATTTATATATTATATATTCTTAAAATATTTTAATATGTATAATATTTTTCTTGGGATGATGGGTGTAATCTGAGCAGGTGCTGATTGGGAACAATCTGCCTCACCCCTTTGGACTTACTCTTTATGGTGAGAGAATCTACTGGACAGACTGGCAGGCCAAAAGCATCCAGAGTGCAGATAGGAGGACTGGGCAGTCTCGGGAAACACTGCAGGACAATATGGAGAATCTTATGGATATTCATGTTTTCCACCGGCACAGGCCACCAGGTACAGAGCTCACGCCCCAGGCCCACTGAGCTGTGAGCTTGCTCAGGCTCTGCCGTGTGTCTTTTCTTCAAGGAGCTGACCTGTCTACCCTCACTGTCTTAAGTGTCTGTGTGGAGTATGAAAGCATGAGAATTAACTCTTGACTTGATATTTGATGGCATTCTAGAATACATTTCTATAGCTGCTGCAATCCTTTTTGGTGCCAGCGCTACTGGCTCATGGATTTCTCATCCTCTTTTCCATAGTACATACAGCATGCAAAGTTAACAATGGAGGCTGCAGTCATCTGTGCCTTCTGGCACCTCTTCCAAAAGGTTACAGCTGTACTTGCCCTACAGGGATCAACCTGCAATCTGATGGCAAGACCTGCTCCCCTGGTGAGTGTTCTCTGTAGAATCCTCAGTGCAGTTTTGTATGGGAGCTACATTTTGCCTCTGCCTTGTTGGAGAACAAATTTCACTTTTGAGTGCTTACCTGGTTTTATGCTTTGAAAAATCCATTTGGTGCCTGTACCTTCAATTTGAGGGGGAATTAATATGAAGAACCTTACTCATAAATGGATTTATGAAGGAGACCTTTTTCTTGAAATTATGTTGGACAAGTAAACCAAATGTCACATTTTTCCCATACTTTTGCCCTAATATTGAAGTGAATTCTTACACTACAAGGTGATGCATTCTTTAATTGGTCTGTATGCATTTCTCCTGTGGAGGAACTCCTCCACAGGAGAAATGTATACATTCATCCTGTATGCATCCCTTCTTTTGAGGGCGGTAGAAGGCACTTGGCTTCAGGCCACGGTACATCCACTTTTCCTCCCTAGCAGGAAAAAGTCACTCCTAATTTCCATTTCCCACACATATTAGCAGAAGTATCTCTTCTATGAATGTAATACTTTTCAACTAGGACATAAAGAAGCATTAAGTGATGCTCAATAAAGTGATGCTTTTGTACACAGACTGTCCATAAGCCAAGATCTGTCTGAGACACTTTCCCTTTTCCACTGAAGTAGATATAACCTCTAGAATATTTGATAAATGTTGCTTACAGTTGACTGAACTGGTTCCTCACTAATATCTGTCCATTGTCCACTCTGCAGGAATGACCAGCTTTCTGATCTTTGCCAGAAGGACTGACATCCGGATGGTCTCTCTGGATATCCCCTACTTTGCAGATGTTGTTGTCTCAGTCAATGTCACCATGAAGAATGCCATTGCAATTGGAGTGGATCCTCATGAAGGTCTGAACTTCTTACTGTATCTGACTGTGTTTGAAAGGCAACAAGTAACTTCCTATCTAAATGTCTGAGTAAAGACCCAGGCACAGATCTTCCTGTAGGCTGTGGATTTGGGTAGGTTTTTATTTTCCCTGGAAGTGCTGCAAATAGTTTGTTTCCAGTGAGGAAAGGAATATCCTTTCAGGACAGCAGAGAACCCCGACTATATGGAAAAATACTGCCTTCAATATTGAGTGATGTTCCTGTGCATTTTGGATTTAAGAAAGTTCCTCTTGCTGAGGCCTTTTACAACAGTAGAGCTGAGACTCTCTCTGGTTGTTCATGTATAGTAAACATCCGATGCTGTGCTGGATATAAAAAGTGTTGCACTGTAAGGCAGATGATGTCTTTTTGAGAAGTCAAATGGGGAACTCTACTACTAGCTGATTTTATTAGGTATTCTCTGTCCCTGTGTGAAGGTCAGACTTTATGTAAAGGTCCTACATATTTTGGGGAGAATGGGAACAAGAAAATTTGCACTGTTTTATCACTCTAGCTTAATAATCTTGTGCTGTTATTATTCCTGTACAATCAGATCCATTTTGAATGGTGTAGCAGGTAGTCAGAGTCCTGGATCTCTTTTTTAAGGATTTTGCTGTTTGGTTGTTGTGGTTTGGTTTGGTTTGGTTTTGTTCTGGGATTTTTCAAGTTTCTCTTTCTTCTTCAACCCAGGAAAGGTTTACTGGTCAGACAGCACATTGAGGAAAATCAGTCGCGCTGCCCTTGATGGCTCACAATTTGAGGACATCATCACTACAGGTAAGGGAGATTTTGAGCTGAGAGCCTCTTGCTTCTATGCAGTATGAAAAGAGATTCTCTGATACCCTGCTAGAATACATTTTTGGTGGAAAGGCAAGCAAAGCCTAAAGCAGTTGCTTATGAGAGGATCAAGAGAAATACAAGAAGTTCCTGACTAAATTGGGAGAATAAGCAGTGACCAAAATGTTTTTCTATTTTCTCAGGTCTGTTGACTACAGATGGGCTGGCCGTGGATGCTATTGGCAGGAAGATATATTGGACAGATACAGGAACAAACCGAATTGAAGTGGGCAACCTCGATGGCTCCATGAGGAAAGTCTTGGTCTGGCAGAACCTGGACAGCCCTCGGGCAATAGCTTTATACCATGAAATGGGGTTAGTGTTGTCAGGAGATTGTCTAGGAGTTACACAGGATTTCTGATCTCCTTTTCCATAATACTTGCTGACTTTTCCCCAGGTATATGTACTGGACAGATTGGGGTGAGAATGCCAAGCTGGAGCGCTCTGGGATGGATGGCTCTGGACGTGTGGTGTTGATCAGCAACAACTTGGGGTGGCCTAATGGACTGGCAGTGGATAAGGCTGGGTCCCAACTGCTGTGGGCTGATGCACACACTGAGGTCTGATTCTATTCTTTGGTGTTGTTTGTCATTGGGTACTTGGTAGCCTGGAGGCTGCTTTGAAGCTCTTGAGCAAGTTGTCAAAGAGCAAGGGGAACGTAAGCTTTTCTGAGTATGGGCTCTGGGAGGGTGAACATGAATAACATCACTGGCCAAGACTGTTTCCCACTTGCTACAGTAAATGCTAGCAATAGGAGAAGTGTTTTGAGTGTGGGGTGATGTTCTCCTTCTTCCTGCAGCGGATCGAGGCTGCGGATCTCAATGGTGTGAATCGCCGCACGCTGCTGTCTCCAGTGCAACATCCCTATGGCCTCACTCTGCTGGACTCTCACATCTACTGGACTGACTGGCAAACTCGCAGCATTCACAGGGCTGACAAGGACACTGGTGCTAATGTCATCTTGGTGAGGGCAAACCTGCCTGGCCTCATGGATATTCAAGCTGTTGACAGGGCACGGCCCCTGGGTGAGTTGCTCTGCAGCTGGTGGGTGTTAGTGGTGGCAATGGGAGTCCTTCAGAGCTGTCATTGGAAAGAGTCCTTTGGTGTAAAGCAGGAGTGACAGAGTGACTTCAAAAATCAGCTTTTCTTCTGATGCCTTCTTTTAAGGCATCACTTCTTACCTCTTTAACTATTTTTACACTCCTCCCTGTTTACCCAGCTCTGTAGGTCTAGTTTTGATTGCTGCATACTTTTTGACCCCTTTGTCCCATTTCCTTCATTGGATTGGACTGACAACCTCACACTTGCACACAGCAGAGCCACTTGCTTAGGAAAATTGAACAAGCCATGCCTTATGAGGCTTCACCAGACTGCACTGACATTGGACAATTTCCTTTTTTAAATTCCAAAGGACTCTATTTCTTCTTAAACCAGTTACTGAAATATTATTTCAAGTTCTAGTATTATTTCCCAATTATTGCAGGCTGTATCTTCCTGTCTGCCTCTTTGCTCTGCAAAATCTCTGCTGCTTTACTTGCTCTTAAAATATCATGTTGTCCAACTGTTCTGTGCCAGAGTAAATTCTTTGTTACTCTTTGGGGATCCCTATAGCACCCCATCCTGCCTCCTTGCTTTTCAGTGAAAGTTGTTGCTATCAAAAACAGCTGTGAATTTGGTAGAATTTCCCCAATACATACTTCTGCAGGAAACTCTGCTGCTTTTCCTATGGTTACTAACAGGAGAACATCACTCTTGACTGCATAACTTGGCAGTACAACTTAAAATTGACCAAAAGTCTAGCCATCATATCCACATTGTCTTCTTCCTACTCCCTGTCCCCTGGGCTTATTCCCTCCTAGTAAAAGTATGCTGGGTTCTTTACAATTAAAAAAAATTGTATGACCCTGATACATCAGACACTTCCAGCAGGCTTCTCTGATGCCTTTGTTTACTTGCCACTGTGCGCAGCTAAGTTGAAACAGAAGCTTCTTTGTCAGCCTGGTCTCTGGTGCATTGTCACACTATTTCCTCACAGGGTTGGATCTTTCTGTCAGCATTATTATTTGCAGCAGTAATGAAGTTAAACTGCAGTTGCATAAATCTGTGAGCTTTTGGCTGTTTCTTTTTACGTGGGAAAACTTGATTATATGATTAGCAAGTTATGCTGGTTAAGATTTTTCTTCTTATGATCCCTCTTCTTCTGGACCCTCCTGTTCTCCTTGCCAGTCATGCCCGTACCTACCATGAATTTTGAAGAGGTGGGAGAGTGTCTCTGTACAAAGGGCTGTATATTCTCAGCAAGGCTGGGATGGTAAGGAGGAACTCAGCTGCTAGCAAGTTGTGCATGTGTGTAGCCTTTAAAATAAAGCTTTGGTCTCTGAGATCCTAAAACTATGCTTTCCCTATTTCTAAAGGCTTCAATAAATGTGGAGTTCGAAATGGTGGCTGCTCCCACCTTTGCTTACCTCACCCCACTGGTTTCTCCTGTGCCTGCCCCACTGGCATCCAGCTGAAGAGAGATGAGCAGACATGTGACTCTTCTCCAGAGACCTACCTACTTTTCTCTAGCCGTGCTTCCATCCGTCGAATCTCGCTGGACACCAGTGACCACACAGATGTGCACATACCTGTCCCTGAGCTGAACAATGTCATTTCTCTGGACTATGATAGCGTGGATGGCAAGATTTACTACACAGATGTATTTCTTGATGTTATCAGGTAGGGGCCAGTCAACTGCTTGGCTGGTGCCCAGGTAACCCAGTGACTTGTGCTGAGTGCCAGTAAATTGGGGAGACTGAGCACTACACCACTACTTACACATTACCTTGTCTTTGGTACACAGCATCATGTGTACAAGTGAACTCATGCTGAAGGTGTGTTTAACCTGCTGGAGCCTGGGGGGAAAAGTATTAGGGTGGTAGTAGTATGCAGTGGCTCTGTGGCTGATGGAGATCCAGATTTCCAGGAGCTACCTGTTCCTCACTGCCATTTGTCATTGATTTCTATCCAGGCGGGCTGATCTGAATGGCAGCAACATGGAAACTGTTATTGGTCAGGGTTTGAAGACTACAGATGGCCTGGCAGTGGATTGGGTTGCCAGAAATCTCTACTGGACAGACACAGGACGCAATACCATCGAAGTGGCTAGACTGGATGGAAGCTCCAGGAAAGTGCTGATCAATAACAGCCTGGATGAACCTCGAGCCATTGCTGTCTTTCCCAAGAAGGGGTAAGTATGGGATTATTGGTGGGGCAGGGGGAGGGGCTGCACAGAGGCAGGCTGCAAGAGGAGGTTGTGGGAGGAAGAAGAGATGTGCCATGTGAATCTGCACGTACAAGCAAGGGGTTGACTCTGAGTGACTTGTAGTAGTCAGGAAGACAGTGAATTTGAAGGTTGGGCAGATAGCTGTGAGAAGCAGACTACAGGCTATATTATCTTTTTTGAACCTGAACAATCTGGCAGTTTCATTCATAACTAAAACTTGCCTTAGGCCGAAGGAAATGGTCTTTTCTTCTTACACTTGCCTTTTATCTCTTCAGGTATCTCTTCTGGACAGATTGGGGTCACATTGCTAAAATTGAACGGGCAAACTTGGATGGCTCTGAACGTAAAATCCTGATTAACACTGACTTAGGATGGCCCAATGGATTGACTTTGGATTATGACACCAGGAGGTCAGTGAAAAATTTCCCTATACTTGCATAGGGTTAAGGGATGTAATGAATTTTTTAGCCCTTTTAGCTTTGTTTATTGTAGTAGCACTGTGGGTTCAGTTTTGGTCCTGGGGCTTTCTTCTTTAGTTTTTAATTCCTGATCCATCTTATCATTCTACAATGTTGGCCAGTAAATGACTAGAAGGTCAAGTGAGTTTGTATAGATGGAAGCTCACCTCTTTCTCTGTGCCTTCAGGATATACTGGGTGGATGCGCACCTTGATCGCATAGAGAGTTGTGACCTCAATGGGAAGCTACGGCAAGTGTTGGTCAGCCAGGTGTCACATCCCTTTGCTCTGACACAGGTGAGAAGGTTTTCCTGCTGCCACCATTCTCCCTGATGTGTTGATGAGTTTGGGAACAGGGAAGTGTCGCAGTCTGAGGAAACCAAGATTGCTGAGGGGATAGTATTTAAATCTTCTCTGGAGCTAACAAAGGAAGTTTGTCTGAATTGTGGGTGTAGACAATTATCTTCTTTACAACAAGAGGGTAAGGGTTCGAAAAGTCCTTTGTTTTGGGCCTTCTGCCACTGGGATATGTTTTTTAAGGGTATGCTGTGACTAAACATGCTAATGATGGCTGTGATTTTCCTTTGCTGTCTCCTTGAGCAGCAGGACAGATGGATATACTGGACTGACTGGCAAACAAAATCTATCCAGAGAGTGGACAAATACTCTGGGCGGAACAAAGAGACAGTCCTAGCCAATGTTGAGGGATTGATGGATATCATTGTGGTTTCTCCTCAGAGACAGACAGGTAAATAGAATTGTTAGTATGGGGTTAAAATGTTTCTAAAAATCATGGGAAAGGAATGTTGTGCTTTGTTTTTAGTGGACTATGCAAAACTGCACTTACGTAGGTTATAATTAAGCATATTAATAAGAAACACAAACGATACAATTATTTGGGGGTAAAATATTTGTTGTATTTGGGAATCACAAGAATCAATGTTTCAGAGTTTCCAGGGTACCTGTGGATGAGATCGTGTTTGTACAATGGGACAATATAAGTACAGTTATTGTAGTAATTGCTTTGCTTAAACAAATATGTCGTTATATAATCATAACTAAGATGGTATATGTGCATTCTGAACAACTGGATGGAGCTAGATTTGAGTAGCTATACCCTTAGTTCCCGAGTGCTCTTAATAAAGCACCTGCATATAATCCACCTGTGATTGTTTTTGAAAGGTAACAGAAGGACCTTGATTCAGGCAAATGCTAATTGTAGACCAAAAGAGCTCTGTAGCCACTGCACTATTGTGGATGTCAAGTAAGGATGACATCCTTTATTATGCTCAAACTATTCACACATCTTCCCTTAGCATATTCCTTGTCTGCCTGTGACTGTTCAGTCAGGTACATCTTAATGGTGTTCCGCTAAAGCTTTGATTAGGAATGTCACTTTCTTGTTGTCACCCAGCAGAAGAATGTGAGCTTTTTAATTTTTTTATCTCTGCAACTGTGTTGTCTGGGCTTCTGTCTAAAGATTTCCAGTTCCTTCCTTTCAAGACTGCCCTAATCCAGTTCAGTGTCTGGCTATTGTCATCACTTTCTTAGCAGAGGATGGGCATGTGCCAAAAACATAACAACTTGCTGGATTTCTAAGAAGTACTTCTGGCTGAGCAGGAAAGAAAGTTTTTGCTCTGAGCCCCTTTTTGTTCAGATGTAACATAGTTAGAAAACTGTTTGTTCCTTCCAGGTAGTAATGCTTGTGGAGTGAACAATGGAGGCTGCACTCACCTCTGCTTTGCCAGGGCTTCTGACTTTGTCTGCGCATGTCCGGATGAACCAGATGGGCGGCCCTGTTCTACCAGTGAGTTTACTGAGTGTCACTTGGGGAGTAGCTTCCATAAGTGAGCCGCTGCTACTGCTTAGGCAGTGGCAACCAGAGCAGCTGAGGCTCTCCAGTGTATACCTCTTACGCAGAGTCATATATTGGAACTAAGGCCTGTGGTTGTGAGCAGTAAAGCCTTCTTCTGTCCTTTCTGCTGACAGACCGGGTTTAAGATGGGAAGGCTGCTCATACAAGCTGTAGAGAATTTTGGAAATGGCCTATCAGACTTGTTCATCTGTCCCACAAACTTGGAGTCCTGCTTATTTTTCTCTGTTGTTCTAGTTCCTGGTGTGGAGCCCCCTGGTCCGGAACCAACCCGTGTGAGTGAGAGAAGTCAAACACCGCCTGGCAGACTAGGTACTTCAACAACCAAACCTCTCACTTCTCTGGAAACAGTGAAAGGAAAGTAAGTGTTCTTGTTCTCTTGGAATTGGGGTGTGCAAGTCCCAGCTTTTGCAAGGTGCCACATGTGAGCCCCCTCTGGTTGCCATCATCCAAATATGCCTATCCCTAGCCAAAAAAGGATATTCCAGCTCCAGATCTCCCATTCTTAATGGATGAAACTATTATGACAAAGATGCAGAACACTGTTGAAATGGCAAGAAACAGATGCAGATTATTTGTCTGTTTTGTTGAAATGTATGTGTTGGCTGACTGTACTGAAGTGTTAAAATCCATCTTTAGCCCATGTGTCATTCATTTGATTGATTTTTGAATTGCCTGATTTTGAGAACCTCTTTCTGAGAGGATAGAGGAGTCTGCTGCTTCAATTCACTGAAACATCTCAGATTAGACCCACACAGCTGAGGAAATGGTTCTGCCCCGGGAAAGGTAAAGCATGCTTGGGACAGAGCACAATCTTTGCAGGTCTAACATTTAAGTTACAATGCAGGTAGTTAAGAGACTCTTTTCTACTAATTCCCTACAGCCTGCTATTTATACAGCTCAGCAAAAGAGTGGCTCTATAGTATATGAGTTATTTACAGAGCAAAACTTGCACTTTGTTGAGTATGATTTATTGGACAGAAATGTCTTCACACTGACTCTGACGTTTTGATTTTTGCTTCAGCACTGATGCTGAAATTTTATTTCCTGAAAGATATGAATACACCTGTGTGCCTGAGAGGTGAATCTTGAATCAGATACAAAAATACTGCAGACCAATAATTGAGATATCCATGCATATGCCCTATATATATGAATGTATATGGTTGTCTCTTCTCTGGGTGCAGAACACTGAAGAAGAGAAATGAAGACCTGTGTTTTTTATCTGGAAAGGGAAGGGGTATCAGTGCTAGCCCATCTCATCCCGTTTTTTGATACCTTTGATACTGTTGATTCTACTTTCACTAAATAACTGTCCTTCTGCCATCCAGCTGCTCTGAGAAAGATGCTAGACAAGGCTTGTGTACTCGTGCCAACGAGGCAGTGCTGGCCACTATGGGTGAGTTGCTTTTCTTTAACTCTTTTCCACCAGGGTTGTTCCTCCAGATATGCTCTGGGCATTCCAGTCCATAGTGTCTGAAACTGAAATTTCTGATATTCAGACTTGAATTACTCAAATGCCCTCTGAGGAGAGCAAAATGTGTCTATAGACATTCATTAACCTAGATAGGGACTTTTCCAAATGACTCTTCAGTCTGAAAAATAGTTCTGTTTTCTTTCATCCTATACCTCATCCACTGGGCTCTTCCCATTAAGAGTACTCTTTTTCACTGTCCCCTTTGTGTTTAGTAGAAGATGGTTGAATGTGGTAATTGCTTTCCACTGCAGGAGTAACCTGTCAGCAAGGGGGTCTGACTTCTCCATTACAACCCCATTACAAAGATCTTGATACTCCTTGGTCTGCTGGGGCCTGGGTGGGAGGAAAGTTTACTGTATTTTTTATATGGAGCCAGACAAAACCCTCTGCTAAACCTTAATGTACTGACATTTTAGTTTACATATTTCTGTATGGGTAAAGCCCCAGCATTAGGCATTACACCAAGGTCAGTATTATCCTGTGAAATATAAAATGAGTGCATAAATTACCCTTGGTATTCACTTGCAGGAGAAGGACTGCATGTCAGCTACATTATTGGAGGTCTTCTCAGCATCTTATTTATTTTGCTGCTTATTGCTGCTTTAATTATATATAGGTAAGTGATCTTTTTTCCTTCTCCTGGCCAATTGTAAACTCTTGGGTTGTAGGAAAAAGAAAGTCCCTGAAAGCACTAAATCTTTATTGTCATTTACAGTCCTTTTTTCCTCCATTCAAAGGAGTGCTTGATGATTTTATTTGCAAGGTTTGAGTCCAGTTCCTCTAAAGTGCTCATGGAGCTCTACTATTTGAAACCTTATTGGCAAAAATTTTCTGCAGAGAGCTTATGAGTTATGGAGAGGGATGTGAGATAATTCCTATTTCAGTAAAAGTGTGAGCTCGTGTGCTTTCTGATAGATAACTTCACTAGTTACTGCCATGAGTGCTTTTGTGGTTACATGGCAGTGCCTTGCTGTACTGGTAGCTAGTAAATGGACTCGTAGCTGAAGAGCCAGCTGAAGCCAGGATTCTCTCTTTGAGGGACAGTGGAGATGGCTGGAACCATCCACTTGCTGAGCACTTAGGAATTTTGGATTCTGGAAGTAGGTTCCTGTGACTTTTCTGACAGCTTTCTCCCTCTAGGCATAATAAGTCCAAGTTTACGGACCCTGGCCTGGGGAACCTCACCTACAGCAATCCTTCCTATCGGACATCTACCCAGGAGGTGAAGATCGAATCGATTCCCAAACCAACCATGTACAACCAGCTGTGCTACAAGAAAGAGGTAAGAGCTGCTACTAAGGACATGGGAGCCCAGCTCAAGCTGCTGAGTATTACAGGCCTCACTATGTGGAAGGATTGCAACTTGTGAGCGATTACTTCTAGGACTTAAGAGGACAGCTTCAGTGAATTGTTCACACTACTATGGAGATCAACCAGAAGCACTTTTTCCCCAGTGAACTGTAGTGAATTTGACCTGTCTTTAATTCTCTGCTTCTTACCCACTCCCGCAGTGTCTTGTATATCATTTGCATTGGGTGCTGGCCCTTGAAAGTACATGAGGCAATTGGAATTGTCTTCCTTCAGTACAGGTCCTGGTTAGTGACTGTTGCACCAAGGTTGCTTTGGACAGTCACCAGGAGAACCGGGCAGCCAGAAGGGGTTTGGTAACAAGAATGTGGCTTCTGGCTGTGCACGGCCTTGAAGGGGTGGGATAGGGGAAAAAAACAGAGCCCTTATTAAATACAACATTTAGAAGGCCCTTTAGAGGTCCATACTTTGTGCCACATGATGGAGAATGTTTAATATGATATCTTGCAGCACTTAGTTTCTGCTCTTTTCTCCTCAGAAGCTTTCTTACCACTCAGATAGCTTCTCATCTTCCCTCTTCTGATTTCCATCCACATCCTCACGTCAGGTATCACTACTGTGTGTTTGATCCTGCCTCCCTCACTCAAGCTCTGTTGTGTGGCTCAAGCACTGTCTGTACTAATTGCTCTTTCTTGGTTTTCCTGTCCTTGCTTTTATGTCCTTAAACTAGCTCTACTGTCTGTCAGGAACGTATATGTAATTTTCTGTGGCAGATTCTTTGGTCTGGGCTTTGGATACTCATACTCAGTGATATTTTAAAAGTTCTGTTAGACTATTTATGATTATCTGTTAGATCACATAGTTCCTCTGGCAGGAATCACAGACTAATGCAGGGGAAAGTTTTCCCTTACTGTTTTTCAAAGGAACTATCCAATAGATTCCCAAACTCTTCAAGCCGTTTTAGCCTTATCTATTAAGGATAAGCCAGGATTATTTATCTGGGAATCTAAACCCTTTTCCACTTTTCTCTTAATTCCAATGCTCCTCTAGATACACAGATGTATATTTCCCCACCCCCTCCACTTTCTCCTCAGGGATAGATCAGATGCTCCTCATTTGTCAGTGAGCCAAGTTAGATTTCGCTACTTCAATCTCAGTGTGGTCCCTTTATCCTCTGATCATTTTCATTGTTTCTCTATAATCTCCTTCCCCTGTGTTGCTGTGAGACTTGGACTCAGTAGTGCTGCTCTAGCCGTGCTTTGCTGAGAGGTGGATCTAGAATGACTCAGATGTAAAGATATGTAAACCTAGAATTGATCTGCCTACTTTTACCATGAGGTTTTTTGTCTGTTTCTGCTTCCCATTTTGTTTGGTGGAGTTTTTTTCCATCATTTTTAGGCTCAGTGTTCTTACTTTCTTCTGTCAGGGAATATGTATAATTGAATGAGAAGAGCAGCCTCATCCTCATTCCCCTTCCAGGATTGAAGAGTCATGGAGTTTGGGATGAGAGCCCTTGCAGGCGGGACTCATCTGGGGGTGGTAAAGAGCTAAAGGAAGCTTAAAATGGGTTCTGTCATTATGGCAATTAAAACCAGTGGCTGTTTACATGGAGATCCAGCATTTTTGTCTGCTTCACTGTCTTCATTCCAGCCCTGCATTGCTCTTTGCCGTATTTTTCCATAGACATATTTTTTTCATTCATTCGTCTTCTCCCTAGACTGGTCCTGACCACAGCTACACCAAGGAGAAGATCAAGATTGTGGAGGGAATATGCCTTTTATCCAGTGACGACTCTGAATGGGATGACCTTAAGCAGATCCGGAGCTCCCGGGGCGGGCTCCTCCGGGACCATGTCTGCATGAAGACAGATACGGTCTCTATCCAGGCCAGTTCTGGGTCACTGGATGACACCGAAACTGAGCAGCTGCTGCAGGAGGAACAGTCTGAATGCAGCAGTGTGAACACAGCAGCAGCCACTCCTGAGCGGCGGGGCTCACTCCCAGACACAGGCTGGAAACACCAACGCAAGCCCTCCACAGAGAGCGAGGTCTAAAGTACACGTGACTTTGGAAACAGTCGTACCCTCCCTCCCTTCTGCTCTGCACAAAAAAGACAGGACTCTGCCTGCCTGGCAAGGAAGGGCACAGACACCAGCCTCTCTTGCAAGGGGCCTGAGACTGGGACTGCCTTCCAGCATGGAGCTTGGGCAGCTGTTTTGTTTGGTTGGAGAAGGAGGATGGGTGGGTTGGTTGGAACCCAGAGACCCTTTTGATTCATTCTCACTGTCTGTGGTTTATTTATATGTTCCCTTTTCCTGGAAGCTGCCATGTTAACTTTTGCAGTGGCTTGTCTGGCCTGAATCTGGTTCAAGTCTCTGTTCCCTGGCAACCTGCAAGTCCTGTGCCAACCAGCTCACGGTCAATGCCCATGAAGAGAGCAGAGCTGCCTCATTGCTGGCTCCTGGTCACAGAAGTACCCCATGTCATTCCAGCACTAGCAGCACTCTTTGAGGCTTTGTGTTGAGGGGTCTCTGACATGAGAGAGGTCTTGGTATAGATGGGATATAGTTTGGGGCTCAAGAGGACACTGACAAGCATCAGGTCACCTTGTAAAGGCATAAAGAGGGTAACCACAGTTGCCAAGACTCACTTCATGAGAGCATCACTGCTTACTTTCGTATCTGCTACTAAAAACTTTAAGGAATGCTCAGATTGGAGCACTGTGTCTGTTGCTGGCAGTGGACACTGCTCCTGTTCTCCCCTTTCCTGTTAAAATATGTTTCTACTCTGGAAAAACAAAAGTCAGCAAAATGGCCCCTTTAGAACTCTTCCCTGTGGGTACTGGAGTCCAAGCGCTGAACTTGAGTCTCAAGAAGAGACTGGTATTTTACTTAGCTCTGCAGAGCTAATGGGAGGAAATGGATCTCAGCAAGACCTAAATTTTACTGATCTTTGCATAACTAATATATAAAAAAAAGAAAAAAAATTTGATAGGTCCCCACTAGTCCCAATTCTGCAAGGTGCCAATTATTTTGGCCTTTAGGACCTTTGATTACCATTATAAGGGAAAAGAGAGAATTCCTAGGTCGAGTCTTTCCCAGGGGGAATGCTCAGTGCTGACAGTTAGGAACTGCTTTATTACTAGGCTGAGCCCATTTGACCTAGAATGGGAGACAATTATCAGGGAGCTGCAAGGGCCATTTTAAGTAGTTATCAGATAGAATTGCACTTTAAGTTCTTCTGTTACCACTAAATAGCTATCCTTGCCAAATAATTTTTACCATCAGCTGCATGAGCTTCAGTTGTTCTCTGGCCTCCAAGACTCTTAACCTTTAGGGAATGTCATCCTACCCTTGCAGCCAAAACCCAGCAGCATTTGGAGCTGGATCTTGGATGCTCCCAAGGACTATTGCCACCTCTTCATATTCTCTTGTCATCTGTTTGTTCAAAAAGAAAAAAGAGAAAATATTGCTTGGCACTTCTCCAAAAACAAAATATGTATTAACCCCTCAAATCACATGGTAAAATATTAAGCATTAAGCCAGATCCTTAGAAGCAGAACTTCCCAGTGAAGAATTTCTCACTGCAAACTTTATAACCTCTTTTATCACCTGAAAAGAGGTCAAGTGTGTTCCTACCCATGGCATAAAGAGAGTAAAACATACACTTGGGGTATGGTTCAGAGGTAGGGGGAGGGTACATCTCCCATGCAATATTTTTTTTCAGCTGATTAAAAAGAAGACTCATCCTACTCTGATTGAACCTTGTTTATATACTAACAGGCCTGCTACCCCTGAAAAATACAACAGTTGCCAGTGGTTTGCCTGTACTTTTTACAGCAGAGGTGGCTTTGTAGATAGGGAAAGGTTGCAGCTTCGACCTGGCTAAGTAGCTTGAGACTCTGTCCCTAACTGCACCATTGGGCTGACTGGTGTATATTCCTGTGGAAAATGAACTGGAGCTAAAGCTTGGATTTCCCTGTGTTAATGTGGGACACTTCCCTACTCCCAGAGGGATTTAATTTTATTTTTTTTAATTAGATTTTTATTTAATTATTTATTTGTTTGACTCCAGCCTTGGAAGCATTGATTTTATTGGTCAGAGGCACTTTTGGATTGAGGTGTGGACTCGATTAGGAACTGAGAAAGGAGTGCATATCACTGACACAGACCCTGCCCATCTAAACCACTTCACGCAGGGACAACAACCAGAGGGCTCAAGCATAGGCAGAAAAATCAATTTGAGCAGAAACCATGTGTAGGGGCAAGGGCCTCAGGGCTGAGAGTGGCGAGATTGGGGAGGAAGGCTCTGACTTGTAGGAGAGCAGGGTTTCTTTGGGTTTTGGAATGGGTTGGGTTTTTTTTTTTCCCTCCAATATCTTACCACGCACCAAATCCTGAGGTGGGACAGGGGTGAAGGGAAAAATCTGCCCAGACCTGTCACTTAAGAGTAAGTCAGCCTGTCAGAGTAATTGCTGTCCAAGTTGCAAGTGTGGAATGGGAAGGAAAAACACAGTCAGTCTTTTGAACAACTCATGGTGTTTGCGATCTCCGCCTTGATCAATATTCTTTGCTGCTTCTTAGGAGACACCCTGCGCACTCCAGCCTAACAACCACTCATAACTGCTCTCTGCTCCCTTCTGCAAATGATTATGGAGAAAAGGAGCAATAAAATGTCACACAGCCTCCTCTGCCAGTGAGGTGGGCAGAAATTCGTTTCTTTTTCCTAGAGACAGCCCCGGTGAGATGCTGCCTTGGGGATGCATCATGGTTCCCCATTCCTGGGAAGAGAAGATTCTTGTTGCACTTAGGATGTTAAGAATGTAGAAAGGCTACTGGAGGATGATCTCTTGAGCACTGATTTACTGTGTAAAAAGCAAACCTCTCTCCTGTCTGTCCCAAGCTAACGTCAGTGATTTCCGTGTGTTCCTGTGTAATGGTTTTAACGTTACTCACTGGAGACATTGGATTTTCTGGAGTTATTTAACCACTGTGTTCAATATTTTTAGGGGTTGATGATAATTTAATATAAATTTAGCTTTTCTTAACCACTCTGCCTGGCTTTTGGTTGTGAATCATGCATGTTATTTGGACTCTCCTTTGAATGAAGAACTCCCAAGCCTGTTCAGACAGGACCTCATTTTTGCTTCATTTGAGAGGAGCAAGAAGGTAGGAACAGATTTAGGTTCTTGGAAACCTGATTGTAGTCCACACTGTACCCCTGTGATTTTGAATCAAGGGCCCAATATCTGCACTCACTTTTGCAGATTCCTTCACACATGTAATACCTCTCACTCTGCCCCACCTTTCCTTTTTTTCCCCTCTTTAACATGGTGTCCTGGTTTAGGGCAAATCCGGGAGAAAACCTCCAAAGGGGTTCCTCTAGAAAATAAATTTAAGTGACCTCTCCTTTAACTGGTTTGGGAAGAATATTTCCTGTTTATTTAACAGGCAAAGCGCTCTCCAGCACAACAAATGAACAATACTGAACAACAAACCCTCTTGCCACTCTGAAGAGATGACAAATTCAGGCAGTCTCTGCCGTGGGTGCAGCTCAGCTCTCAGTCTGTGTCAGTCCCTCAGCACTGAGAAATGCCAGGCCCAAGCCAGGCCAGGCCTGGTGGGACACAGGTGTGAGCTCCTGGTGCTCTGCTGGGTGTTAGTCCAGAGCAGGTTCAAACAGTTCCAAGAGAAAGGGAAAAAACCCACAGTCTGGAGAACTCTGCTTCAGCTAGCCAAAAACTAACAAAAAGCAAAGGAGAGCTCTCTCCCACCCTCCACACTGCAGACAACACAGGCTCTGTGTGAAGGAAAGCTGAAAACTGTTTGTTTTGAAAACAACTGCCTCAGACATTCCACCACTTCTCCTTCTCTCCCCTTCACTCTAGAACCAGTTTTAAAGGTTCAAAACTTATTTCTGAGCCAAACAGACAAATGGGGATACAATTCAGCATCAGCCCAGAACACGTGGTAACAGCAGAAGGGGCTGTTCATTTTGGTGTGTTTTAGGACTGTAGAGATCTCAAGCCTCTGCCGAGTGGAAAATAAAGCTCTGAAGAAGAGCTGCTTTTTCTTTCTGTATGGGGTTTTGTTTAAGCTTACGTTGCCTTTTTTATAACCAAGAGTTTAAATAGTGTAAAAGGCTAAGTAATGAATGAAACATCCACTACTAACTGACACGGCAGTACTGGTACCAGTCTTGTAACACGTTCTGTCCCTTTCTGATGAAAGAACTACCCAAAACATTTAAAACAACTGTATTTCTGCTCATCTCACAATTGAAGCATAGTGAAGAAGCTATTTCAGTCAGATCACGAAAAAAATTGTCTCACTTTGAAAAAACCTGATGGTACTGATAGGGCATGGAGAGTGGGCAGTGTAAGATTAATTGCAGTTGCATGCATTGCACTCTGCTGTCCCTTGTCTTCTACTGATTACCTATAAAAAAATTTTCCTTCAATCTTCTAAGCTGAAGTGAAGAAACAAAGGAGGAAAAACAAACACACTGTGCTCCAAAACCAGTTCACAGAATAGGTCAGGGTGGAGAGGTCACTGTGGATCACCTGAGCCAGCCTCCCTGATCAAGCAGGGTCACCCTAGAGCACATGGCACAGGACTGTGTCCAGACTGGTCCTGTGAATCTCCAGTGAGGGAGACCCACAACTTCTCTGGCCATCTTCCAGTGCACAGTCCCCCACATAGTAAAGAAGTTCCTCCTATTCACGTGGAATTTCCTGTGCATCACTTTCTACCCGTTGCCTCTTGTCCTGTTGCTTGGCACCACCGAGCAGAGCCTGGCTCCAGCCTCTGACACCCTCCCTTCAGATTATGACAGAAATTTATGAGGTCCCCTCTCAGTCATTTCTTGAGTTGCTGCTTTGCAAACTCACTGAGCACAGGAAAGAGAAGGCCCATTTCTCTGCCATACGGACTTCCCCAAAGCCGAATCCACCAGCTCCGAGATGCTTTAGCCCTTTGCCAAAGGCGCCTGACTCGGCTGTCTTAGCCCCGGCGCCTCTCGGAGGCGCTGCTCCGGCCGCGGAGGGCCCAGCAGCTCCGTCCTGCTCCCTCCCCGGGAGCACGGCGGCGGCCGAGAGGGCGCTCGGGCCCGGCCCGGTGGTGCCGGAGCGGAGCGGAGCGGACGAGCGGAGCGGAGGGGCCGCCGGCGGGGCGCGCGCTCCCCGGGGGCTCAGCCGCTGTGTCGGGAGCGCGCGGGAAGCACACGCTGCGGCTGCCGGATTCAAACGGGCCAATAAGAGGGGCGGGCGGGCGGGCGGGCGGGGCCGGCAGCGGCCAATGGGCGCGGCGGACACTGGGAGGTGCGGGCGGTGCTGGCGATTTCAAACCCCGCCGAGCAGCGGCCGGACCGTCCCCGGCCCGACCCGCCGGGCCCAGGTGAGACCCGCCGGCATTGCCCCTTCCCCCCGGAGCCCCCCCGCCCTTTCCCCTCCGCTGTCCGCGCCCGTGGGAGGATGCGAGGCCTTCCTCCGCCGCCAGGCCCGACCCTCCCCGTTTTTCCCGGGGCCGTGTGGAGTCGCAGTCCCAGCGGCGCGACATCTTCCCACGGGGATGGTCCAGCCCCGCGGGCTGCGCCGGTATCCGCCCGCAGGGTCCGGCGGTCTGAGGATCGCGGCTAGTAGCGGCGAGAGGCCGCGGCCTGTGCCGCGCTGTGAGGTGCAGCTCGCTCAGGCCGCCCGCCAGCCGGGGCTGGTGGGAGCCGCGGGCTCGGCAGCCTCCGTCCGCTGTAGGCCTGGGTCTGCTGATGGGGCTCCTGCGTGGGAGGTGGCCGGGAGAGAGGGGCTGGCGGCGCGGCTGGACACCCCCTTCAGGGAAATATGGACCGGGCGCCTTCTGTCCCCTGACGCTGTGTGCAGGATCGATTCCCCCTCCAGAATGCCGTAAGAAAAACGTTCTCTGGGGTGATTGTAGTCTTAAAATTAAAGGTTCGAGCTCATCTCTTATTTCTGTAGCTCTGTTGTTGGGTGCAAATTGTTAAGATTGCCAGAGCCCCTCACCAAGGAGATGCTTCCTCTTGAATTCTCTAGTGTATGCGAAGAAGGGCTGGGTAGAAGTGGGTATGCCCCGTGTTTCTGCACACACACGCCTTTCCCGCATTTCATTTGATTTTGTTTCTGAATCAGACAGTCTCGTGATTGTTCCAAAGACAGTAGTTTTCAGGTTGTCTTACAGAGGGTTTTCCTCCTGAATCTGGTCTTCTGTCAGCCGGAGACCCGAAGTTTTCGGGACGGAAGACAGAAATTGAGGAATGATACTTCTGTGCGCCTTAATCAGACCAGGATTGTTCTAAGAATAAATTTTTTAAAAAATAAAATCCTATGTGCTACGGTTTTCTAACTGATTTTTTTTGTTTGTTGTGTATCATGTATCTCATTATTCTGAAGTTTTTACTTTTTGCTTATTTTAGTATTTGATTTTCTGATATTTCTGCAATGCAGTTCAAATTGCCTTGCGCAGGTGAGAAGGAGATGAGTAGTTTTTGGGATGTTGAGCTACCAACAACGGGAGCCCTTCCTAATGTGTTACTTGTGTATCAAAGAAAGTGTTGCTATAGGCTTTCAGAGAATCTATTAGTTTGAAACTGTAAAGCTGTGTAGTTCAGAATGCATGGAGTCCCGAATATTGGAGTATTCTAAAAGTCTACTCACAAAAGCCTGTTACTAAAACTCTGAGTGAAGTTCGCCTTAGAAGGTGGAATGATTGAGTGCAAGTTGCCTGTATAGTTTTGACTCTTTGGTGTCCAACATGAGATCAGTTGATTGTGCAAAATTTAGAGTTTGCTTTGGCTTTTTTGCCTTAGGCTTGGACTTTCTTTAAAGTTTGGTGTTTTAGTAGCTTCCCCCGGTATTGAACTTACAGATTCACTGTTTGTTTGTTTTTCTACTTCAAGAATCGTGATAGGGCTAAGCCTTATAAGCAACATTGAGAGAGTGGTGTATCAGAGTAGAATCACTGGCAAATGGCCTTCAGGTACAACAGATTGTTTCTGAACAAATGGCTGCAGATGTTTTGAAAGTAATTCTCAAAAACACCAAGTCGTATACATGAACTAGGGGACCTGCCTTAGGAGAAATTATGTGACGATGAAAAGAAATTTTCATTTTACAGGTATGGAAGTTATTCAGTCTACTTTAGATCTTTATTGATGGGAGGTTTCTCCCTTGGTGTTCTGATATGAAAAAGGGAATGCATGGTGATGGAACATGATTTCTGGTTCTTGTACAAATAGGACCTGTATTTTGTCAGACTTAACTTCATGCTGGCTCTTCTCCTTCCCCTAGTATGGGCCAGTTATGTAAGCTGGGCCTCTGCCTCTAAAAGCCTGGTCAGCTACGGTGGGGCTGTGCTTTCATACCAGTGTCTGCTAAAATGGCAAGATCTTGTTTCTATTTGATAAGCAATGCAGAAAACATGAATTTCAGTGTAATGCTATAAATGGTTTCATTCTGTGTGTTTGGTGATAAATTTACAGCTGAAAAGCACTTAGCATGTTGTACACTCCTTCAGTCAATGCTTTTTTATATATATTTTTTTTTGCTACACAGTTGTCATCTGCAAATGCAGCACTTCTGTTTGCCCCTTCTTATACATCACTTAGGCACATCTTGAACAGTATATCCAATTAGAAAGTGCTCTGAATTTTTGTGGAGTAGAGATAACTATCTTAATTATCTAATTTGGAGGATTTTGTTGTGTAGGATGCATGGCTGGAAGGACACTTGAGAGATGTAAATGCTTGCAAACCTTTAATTAAGGATTTCAAATTCACGGTCAGTGTTTTTCCCTGTTCCTACTTGTCCTCTGTTCCACGATACCAGCAGATGTCCTTATATGGTTTATAAAAGTGCATAAACTTGTATTGCTAATTTGTTTGTAAACTGTTTAATGTAAATGGTTTGTCAAGTCTCTTCCAGAAAAAGATGACACTAATTTGCATCTGTAGCAGAGTGGTTGGTTCAAGACAACATAGTCCCAGACTAATATGGTATAGCTTTGATGATGCTTTGTTGTAGACTGTTCCCAGTGGTTCATTCTGTATGGGTGGAGTTCTGAAGTGACACTGAAAAGCCTTGTACCCTTTTGTTTAAACTAAATATTGCCTTGTACCGGGCAGTGTTGCACTGGCTTGTTTGAATAAAGAGTCTCTTGACCTGGGCACTTGTACATTGTCTGGGGTTGTTTATGACAGCTTGATTGCTGCCAGTGTCAGATGCATGTTCGCGCCTTCCTATTGCAGGGGGTAGAGTGAGGTGGTAGGAAAAGTAACTTGGACAGTTATTCAGTGGGAAGCATGCTGGTGTTGGCGGTGCCTGGAAGGGGCTCCTTTCTTCAGCTAGCTAAAAAGATGGCTGGAGAAATACAGCCTTACATCACATGGCTTGATGCTCTTCTGAGGAGGAAGCAAGTGACACCCAGTTTCCATCATACCAGCTTCTTCAGTTGCTATTGTCACTATAGGAAAGGCATCTAAAAATGTCAGACGATGGGCTAGAGAGATTGCTGATGAATCAGCTCCACCAGAGTGCTATCATTACACATCTCGCAGCAGCATGAAATGCGGGGATGGTATGGTGCCAGGCTCTTCGTTCGTATCTCCTTTGGAAGGCACTGTTTCTCCTTCCCCACGGCTGGCCTTGTTCCTCCTGTCGGCTTTCAGAACCGCTCCCTCCTTCAATTAGGGGTTGCTGGATGATTGTTGGCCTGGGATAATGTCTGCTGCACGCTCGGGTATGACCGCAGCTCCCTCTGGTAGAGCAGTAATTGTTCTGACGGGTGCGGGCGTTCGGGGTATGACTCACGAGGACAGCAGGCCTGGCGGGCCAAGCTGGTCACTGCTCGCCGGCCCGGCGGCCCCTTCCTTGCCGAGAGGCGGCACCGCAGCCGCCGGCAGGGCCGGGCAGCGCCTGCTGCCGCTCGTGCGGCCCCGCGGGGGCTGCTCGGCGGCGGCGGGCGGGGAGCGCGCTGTGCCCGGGGCTGCCGCGGGGTCAGCGCGGCGGGGCCGGTGCTGCCCTGCCCTGCCCGCCTTTGTCTGGCCCCGGCGCGGGCCGGCTCCCACCCAGGTGCGGCCGCGGCGCCCCGAGCCCCGCCCGCGGCGGGGAGGGGCTCGTCCCGGCCCGCCCGCGGTTCCCGCGCGCTGCCGCCGGGAGCCGGCCCGGAGCTGTCAGGGTGAGTGTCCGGCCAGGCCCGGCCCAGCCGCGGGCGGTGCGCGGCGGCGCTGGCGGGGCCCGGCCCGGCCGTGGGGCGGGGGCGGCGGGCACAGACAATGACGGGCGGGCGGCCTGCTCGCCGTGCCCGGCCGCGGCCTGCGGCCAGCCTCCCGCGGAACCGGCAGCGTCGCCGGGCTGCGGGGACGCATCTGGGGCTGCGGGCAGAAGTGGAGGGGGTGCTCCTCTGGAAGGTGCCGGGGGTGGCGGGGGCGCCGCTAGTTGCAGAGGGAAGCCGTGCTGGAGGGAGCTTCCCTTGGAGAGGGAGGGAGCTAGTGATGTCTCCGCGGGAGCCTTCCTTCATCAGCAGTTCAGGCCGTCCTTTTAAAGAACATCACATGAGCCTTTTTACGCCTTTTTAAATCTCTTGAGGGATGGGGGGCTTTGCAGCTTACGAGCACAGTCCCACTGACATCTTTCACTCCTCACTGTCCATCCTTAGAATTATGTCAGTGCATGCCTGTGCACTTGCCCGTGTGTTGCCCTTTTCCCTTTTGCCCTTCTCTGCTCCGTAAGACTGGCTTCACTCCAGGCTTACCCATGCAGTTACAAATTGCTTTTGGTCTTAGCTGTAGCAGAAGGTCAGTTTATTTTGCATTATCTCTCGCTTTCAGATGAATGGAAAAGAATGGCCCTGGTTACTTTCAGAGGCCGTGTATTAAAATGTATTTTTCCAGAGAAATTAAGTAATTCTATATCTTACCAATAACTTATCATTTGTGCTATTAAATTTTGTACTGAGGTGAGTTAGGACCTACAAGTTAGAGCAGGCAAGAGAGAATTTAATACTGTTTGTTCTTGAATGCAATTTCATTGCTGCTGAAGCAGTAGCTTCCCTTTAGCATGCATTTCTCCTTTTTGTTATTCTGAGGTCTTCCTATTTTTTATCAAGAGTCTGTGTATCTTGCAACTTATAATTCATCTACCAGTTGAAAATTCTGTAAAATTTTTATTGCTTACTGTGTTATGATTACTTGAATCTTCAACCTTTTTCTGAGCTACTTTGTGTTGTGTCTAATGGGAGGTTTGGCTGGCAAATACAAAAAAACCCCGTGTTGGTCTAAACTTCTAACAAAGTGAAACTTCATCATTTCAGAGCCAAAGAGCAAATGTGACCCAAAACTGCCATTAAACAAATAAACAAACAAGTCTTTCTGCTGGGAAAACTGTGGCTACACTAGCAGAGATCTGTCTGCCAAGAAGTATAGTTTTATCTGAGATGTAACATCCAACTATATACACTCCAAATTTGTACCCTACTGTATAGGAACATTTCAAACAGAATGTTCCTTTAAAAAGACTTGTCTTGATTTCTCAGAACTTAGTCCTGTGTAATGTTTTTGAGAATCTTTTGAATTATGAAAATATTTGATTATGTTCTTGTGCAATAGTAATATTCAATAGGTAAAAGTGAGTAAGGAGAAGCAGACAATCAGTATCAATAAACAGCAGGTTTTGTTTAGCATAAAATGGCTTCCCAGTTTGCCATTGTACATCTTTTGTAGAAAATGGTCTGGAAGCTGACACTTCACAATAAAATACAGTGATAGGTGAAGAATGTATGCTTCAAAAGAAATCACATTTTAGAATGTTAATGATGTAAGACTATACCTTAGCAGTACCCCGTATTATAAGCTATGATGTTAATAATTGCTCTCCAGATTTTAGCAGGAAAAGCATTTATTTAGAAGTTGAGTAGGAGCTGTTCAGAGCAGTGCATGGTAAATCCAAACTTTGATGTTTTGATACACAATCTTTTAATGTGTTGATACTTTTGTTTCTCAAACTTACGAATATTCATTTGGGAATTCTCACTTTTACATCTGAAGTTCTTCTATTTGTGCTGCCCTGGAAATGCTTTCCACTCTTGCATTTTGCATGATCTGCCTTCAAAAGATCCTGTTCTTCCCTTGATGGTCTTCATTTATCACTGTTCCGTAATATAAACTTGCCCTGCCAAGAACTGTCAGGAAAGATTTGTTATTCATCTTCACTACAGATTTCTCGGGTGACTTGCTTTTGGAAATGTTGCATTGACCACTTTTATGACAAATGTCTCTCACAAAACTTACTTTGGCTTTCAGTTGCTTCAGAGGTTTTGTTTTCTAATTTAATCTAAATTTTACCAAAGTGAATGTTGTTGCTAAAAGACTTAATTCTGTTTGTTCCAAGTTGTGGCAACAAAAAAAAAATCTATGTAGGTCAAACACTTCATTGCTGCAAATTCACTAGTAATAACAGAATTTAGCTGTGTTATCGTATAATGAGACCACTTGCTATTTGGATGTTGAGAAGTAATGACTTGAGGTTTACATGTCTTTGCAAAGAAGCTTTTAAGAAAAACCTTTTTGTCAAATGTTGGATACTCTGTGGTCACACAGAACAAACCCAGTTACTTAATTGAAAAGAGAAGCAACTGTCTTTTATTCTGGCAAATCCAAGATGTAGACAGTACAAAATGTTGGCATTAGGACAGACATGAGCAGTGATGAAGCTACAAAGACAGGATGTTTAAGAAGGAGCTTTCCCTCTGTGACCATGGAATACTTTCTGAGAAATTGTCTGTTCTAAAGGGATTTGTAAATTACTGGGGGGAGTTTAATTTTATCACTATTTTTAGATGCCAGATTCAGTGCAGAAGGCAACTTAACCCATTTTGTAATTGAAGTATTGATTGTAGATGTGAATGACTAAAAATAGTGGAGGAACAGAGTTGACCAGACTGAAAAAATAGGTAAAACACTGTTTCATGGTCATTCAGTTCCCTTCCCTGTGTCTTTCTTATGTGTGATCCCTCCAAGTTAAGTATGTTGTGATGTGGGAAGGGAAATTCTAGTTTCTGTAGTGTATTACTAGTGTACAAGCAAGAGGTTTGAGGCAGTGAACTGTTGTAAGGATACACAACATGATGTGTAAGGATAAAAATAATTGTAAATCAGTATCAGTCTGCTAATGGACAAGCCTTTTTAATAGAGCTGCTGTCGACTTTAGGGTTTGAACTGAATTCAGGTTTGTAGTACTTGATTCAAGACTGTCCTACAGTATGACTCCTTTCCTTGGCAGAACAGATCTCTGGAGAGAAGTAAATGTTTATTTTTATTGTTGAAGGAGGAAGTTCATGCTTTTGTCAGTTTTCTTTAAAAAGACTGTAGATGTACAGGTGCCAAAATTTTGTCCTGGTGTTTCTGTTGCTGGCAGGTGTGTTCATGCTTTCTTCCCCTCTTTGTTTTTGTTCAGAGTAACTATTGTCCTTGTATTGGTTCCTTATGTGTTCTTCAGCAAAAAAATATAAAGAGGCAATAGCTTGAATTAGTTCCAAGTTTCTGATTAAGAATCAGAACTACCTAATTTTCTATAAAGTTCACTCTCCTTGTTCTTCAGAAAGGTGTATGTGACTTTGGGAAGAGACCACTGCATCTGTTTATGTTGTCTGCCTCCACACTGAGGAAGTACTCCATTATTTCTGTATTGGTGCATTCAAATGAAGATATTCCTAATGCAAGCTCAGTTTATACTTGCAAAGCTGTCTTTGCTGATGGCACTTGGCTGCAGAGCTAACTTGAGGGATGGGGAATGTCACTGCTGGAAACTGTGTTCGCTGTAGGGCATGCCTGCATCCAGTGCTAGGTGGGCAATTTGGGAAGCTTTTCATGTGAATTCAGTCTCATTTCTTGCTTTTGGAGAAAAGTCATCACCTTCATAGAGTTAGATATGTTTTACCCTTATTTCTGTATTTGCCATGAGCATCTTGCTTTTGGGTGTGGGGTGGTACTTCTTGTGTTGTTTCACTGTGCGTGTTTGGGTTTTGGTTTTTGGCAGGTTTGGGTGATTTTTTGTTTGGTTGTATTTTTAAATAGGTAAAATGCATTGAGTTTGAATCAGGAATCTGTTGATTTCTGTTTCATTTTGAACTATCCCAGTAGGCTGAAGGAGGGATAAGAGAACAAATGGGAGGTTGGGGCAGAGAAAACATAAGCAGGAGTTTAAACAGATGAAAACGGATCCATTGCAAAAGGCTTATGGGGTTTGGATCCAGTAACTCACTTGCCCTTTTGACCTCACATGATTGGGATTGATATAGGCTTTGAATTATATTCTCGTAATAAATTTTTATTTGGAGTACCTTTTTTTTGTCAGTTCCTGACATGGAGAAATGCCATGACTGGGAAGAGAGGGGGTGTTTTGTTTTTTAATAAGTTGAACATTAAAAAAGATAGTGAAACAGAATTAACGGTTCAGTAGAATGGGTTTTAGGTAGCCTCACTTCTAAGTACTTTGCTTCTTACATAATGAGCACATCCCTTCATTCTCAGTGGTTTACAGTTCTTTGGCTCTCCTAAATTTTTTGTTTTTTCTTTAGAAGCACACTTGGTACCACTGCTGCTGTCAAGAAAAAGTGCCATATTGTTGTTTGTTTTGATAAGAAAGGAAATGAGAAGGACAAACCATAATAACACTTGGATACACTTGTTTGTGTGTGTAGTCGGCTTGTGTTCTGATATTGACTCTTGCTTTACTGCCATTGGGCAAATTAATAGTTTATGCAATTATAGTGAGAACAGTATTAACATCCATAGGAACCTGTAAATATTTAAGGCAAGTGGAGTGTAATTTGTGGTGGGGCTGTGTGTGTGTGTCAGTGACAGGTAGGGATTTTGGAGTTCTTTGTGTTTCTTACGGTTTTTCTCTTAATTATTGGGAGGTTGGGTTGTTACTTAAGTATCTTCTAACTAATCCAGAAAGGAATAAAAAAGATTGCTTTTACTGTATGCTGTTGCTAGCCTATTTTTGCTGTTGAGTTAAGCTATATGTGTTAGTGTTGTTCGCTGATAGAAGGCTTTGAAGAACTTGCTTTTATTAATTTATGTGAGGGAAAATACACCCCTAATTCAAGGTATTCATTTTCTACCGAGAACCTCTGAGTATTAAGTGAAATACTTTGTAGGCCAAAGTATACAGCTTTGCTGGTATAGGTGGAATTTCTGTTAGGAGCATTCTGCTAGTGTTGTGTACTTATGTGCCTGTAGTGATAAATTGTGTGTGGTTAGGTTATGGAGTTTTTGGCTTGGTCTGTGAATTCAGACTGGTGTGTTGAAATGTGTTACTCCCTCTCTGGTTTAATTTTGTGCTTATAAATAAAATAACCCTGGGAGCCCTTTCTACTGCTGCTGCTATTTTCATTTTGCTGACCTCTCTGCATCAGACATGTTCTCTCATTATTTTCTGAGCAGTCAGGTTAGTTGTACAGTAAGTCTGAGTGGGGCATTGAGCCTGAGATCTCATCTGTCATACCCTAATAGTCAGTGTTCTTATTTTAATCTAAAGGAAAGGGAGAAGGAGGAAACCACTAAAACTTGAATGACTAAGTATTTGAGCCCTACACGTGGGAAGAAACTGATCTCTTGTTGACAGTTGCTGACACTGGCTACATTAGAATTAGGGCAAAAACCGGGTTTTGTTCTTCTCAGAAACTGTTTGTTTCAGTTGTGCTGTTTATAAAGTTGTTAAAATTACTGTCCTTACACTTGCATCTGATTTTTTTTTGACACTGATTCATGGCACCTGTTGCTAAAAGCACGTGTCAGTAAGAGTCAGTTTTTAGTGTTGATGGGAACTCATTTTGATTTAGTGCCTTAACTGTAATACATTCTTTCTTGACCTTAGGTGAGGTTATATTCTGCACGGGCCTTTTCAGCTCACTAAAAGTTTCACCAGCTGAGAATTGTAGTGTCAGAAATACTACAAATTGCACAGCTCTCTAATCTTTAATGGCTTCTGGTAATTTTCTAGAGCTAACAAAATAGTGGTCTAGTCTTTAAAGTGTGCATCAAAACATAATTGCAACCTTGCATTGCATATTAGCAATGAGATTTCCTACAGAACTGGGGGTTTTGGGTAGGGGAGTTGAGGGTTGGGTGGGTGGGATTTTTTTTTTTATTGTGTGGCTTTTTTTGGGAGGGAGGGGCTATGTTTTGGTTTTATGTTTTTGTATTTTCAGCTATAAGTATATATATACTCAAAATGTATTTTTCTGTTTTCTGACTTGTCCTTATCTCCACAGAAATTACTGTAGTTGTAGAGAGAGCCTGATTTACAATGGGGGACGACAGTGAGTGGATGAAACTACCCATTGATCAGAAATGTGAACATAAGGTAGGCAATCTTGGATTTGGCTTGCTGTGTATCTCTGCTCATGGTGATTTTGTAATGCTTCTGTATCTAAATGCTCTGTAATTGGGTAATCTTGACAGCTGCACAGTGTGTGTATTAACACATCTGAAACTGCATCAGGTCTATCCATCCTAGAGGCTGAATAACCTCTATTAAGCAGATTTTAATAGCGTTATGTGGCGTAAGCTTGTGTGCTGAAGGATGGGCACACTCATTCACGTGGAGAAATTACTCATCTGTAGCTGAAACTGTTGCTGGGCTTTCATTTCCTCATTGGTGGTTGCTAGAACTTAGGAAGAGCAAGGGGAAGACTGGCATCTCTATCCAGATCATTCTTGGCGGGAGAAAAACAAGTATTTTGTCCTGTTGCAGGATATAGACATTGAAGAGAAATCTGCAGGTGCCAGCTTGCTGAGCATGCTTTCAAATGTGATTGAAGAGGTTTGTGAGATTGGTGAGTTAAGGTTGTAATAGCACAACATTTAAATGTCCAATTTCTGCTTCCAGCTATGGAAAGCCAGATTAAACGGTTATGAAGAAGCCCTTAAGCTCTTCCAGAAGATAGATGATGAAAAGAGTCCTGAATGGTCCAAGTATCTTGGATTGATAAAGAAATTTGTGACTGACTCCAATGCAGTGGCTCAGCTGAAAGGACTGGAAGCAGCTCTTGCTTATGTCGAAAATGCTCATGTTGCTGGGAAGTAAGTAGCCTTTTCTTGCTGCTTGTAGGCTGTTAGGACAGTTTAATGCACCTCTCTGAGAAAGGCTGCAGCTGCACCTAAACTGTGCATGGCCACTAACAATTCTGATCTCTGTTGTTAAGAGCAGAACTTGCTTTCTAATCCAGAGAACTTGCCAAATGGTAGGCTTTCCTTGTGGATGGCCTCCGTGTGCATATTAACTTATCATGAATTGATTGCAGTGTTCTAAAAAGCTATTGAAGGCACTAGTAAAAATTTCTGAAGTAGCAAAAAAGGTGAATCACTAATGTGGCAGTGGCATAAGTGCTGTGAACTGGAATCTCTGTTCTTGTTTGCTTGAAACAGTCTTATCTGTACAGGAGGGAGCCTTTTTACAGGGGATATTTGTGTAATTGATACATGAAATAAATATTTATGTGACATTGCATCCAGCATAACTAATACAGATCTTCATACCTGCCACCACTGGATGTGTTTTAGTAATTCCATGTTGTCTAGCCCATGAAATAGGCCATACTCCTGAGGGTGAAATAAAAGCACATAACAGGCCAGGTTAATGCTTTGGTCCACTGACTTTGTGACCTGATGAAATGAGAAAGGTGTATTACTTGAAAATAAATAAACAAACCCGAGTTTTGCTTGAAAATCTAACAACCTTGCATGCTCCTTGATTTAAAAGTGGTGTCAATGCTTTAGTTTATCTGAAGCTTGGGAGTGTATACTGTGAAATACTGTGTTGGGATTATGTACTGATTTAGTTAGCATATTGCAACATCTGTAATTCCAGGACATGGCATTTATTTGTAAACCTCACTCAACTAGAGAATGTTAATACACTCTTGAGAATGTCTACTGTTCACTGGTATCGTCTGATATTAGAATCATACTAACTGTGATCTGTGTTCTTCTATAAAGAACCAAGTCATCCCTTAAGAAAGGCCATTTCCTTCAAGGTTATCTTAGAATGTAGTCCCTTTTATGTAAAGACTTGTTGGGTTTTTATCTGGATTTGGTGCTCTGTGTTTTTTCCTGTGGATAATGATGTAGAACACTTAATTTACATAAATGTTCCAAAAGTAATATTCTCTCCTCTTTCAGGACAACAGGAGAAGTAGCATCTGGAGTTGTAAATAAAGTGTTCAATCAGCCAAAGGCCAGAGCAAAAGAGCTGGGTGAAGATATATGTCTAATGTATATAGAAATTGAGAAAGGAGAGGCAATACAAGAAGAATTATTAAAGGGTCTGGACAACAAAAACCCAAAAATCATAGTAGCATGTATAGAGACACTGAGGAAAGCACTAAGGTAAGCTCATGGTGTTTTTTGTGGTTTTCTTTTTTGCTTTTTCCGCACCCCAGCAATATGTGAAGTCTAGTTTTATTGCTTAAGTCTTTAGCAGGCCCTTGTTATTGTTGAGTAGAACACATCTTTCCTGAACTGGTATTTTTTGACAGCAGCAGTTGACAACATCATGGGATTTATTAGATTTGGGGGTGTGTATGTTGTACAAACCTCATCTGCATCTCTTTCTTACATGCTGTTTACCAAACTTGCATTTTCCCAGCCTCTGAGAGAAGGGCAAGATTAGTGTGTCTTGTTCCAGTCTGTGAAGCTTCTCTTCTGAATATCTGTAATAAACTCACTGATGTGAAGACTGAAACGTAGTTTGGGTTTTTGAGGGTTTTTTTAAACCACTGTTTTCCTCGTTGATGTGAGCGTGTTTAATTGGGTACACAGTGTGTGTTTTTAGAAGAAAGGAAAAAAAACCAAGCTCATTGCACAGTAAGCTTCTGTTGTTCATATAATCATTCCTTTATTGAAAAGGAGAGCTGCTAGTGCTCCCTAAAAATCAAATCCAATTTAAGATGATGTAGTGGGCTTCAGTATTAGATTATTTTTTGGTTCCACATCAAGTTTGTTTGCTGCTTTTGAGTGAAAAATAAGGGGGCTTTATGAAATTCTTATACTGGGTGTATATATAGTTTACTGACCATTAGGGTTTTTTTAAAAGAAAACAGAAAATTTTGGAATTAATCTTTCTGAATAAACCAGCTCATGTGAAAACTCTATAATGTATGTGGAGAGTGCCTTACATTATATATCTTTTAGAGAACTTGCTGAGGCATACATAGAGATGGTCCTTGTTATACTGATTGTTTCAGGCTTCAGTAATGTCGAAATAAAGCTTTGGGCTTAACACATTACCTAAGCTTCTGCTAAATGAAGCTACTGTCCTATATTTAAGAATATACTTTAGCTATTTTAAATTGCTTATCTGGTTAAATGCCCCTTTAACAGTGCAGTGTAATTAGAAACCTGCATAACCTTCCTCAGCATCTCTCAACTACTTCTGTAAAATGTGCCACATAGGTTTTTTCCTTACATGCAGTATTTTATTATCTTTGTGATGTTAAAATGAAATACTCTTCATGCAGCCCTCTTAGCTTAAACTCCATCTTCTGTCTTTGAGCAGTGTTGCTATTTAAATTTTTCTTATGCTTTGGTAGGCTTTCTGCATTGATAACAAAATTTGTCGGTGTTGTTCCTAGGTGGGTAGATTGAATGCATAACTACTTTAATTTCTGGTATTTTCTATCTTATGCTAAGGTTTCTATTCTTTCTTGTTACACAAATTAGATTATATGAATTCGATATGGATAAGTTTACATAGGCATTTCTCCCAATATGCTCTCTTTTTGAGTCATGATAGAAAAATTGAATTCTTGGGCAACTCATTTGTTCACATTTAAATTGTGTTACTTCCAAGACCTCTTTTGAAGGTTTTTGGACTTAGTATTTTTTTGAAGTTGTTGTGGAAATAAAATTATGTGCACTAGAATTTCTAGAAAGTGAGACCAGTAGATTTTAGTTCTTGCACAGTTTTTTTTGCTAGCTTTTTTTATGTGGAACTTGGAAGGAACCACAAGAAGAAGTATTATTGGTAGAAAGGCTAATTCAGAATTAAGAAGAAATGTTTCCGAATCAAAAAAATTATTGTTTTTGAGGTGGTTTATATAAGATGCTTTAGTAACTAGAGCAGTTAACTTTACTATGAGTTTGAGAAGAAAGTTCTCATGTTCTCATTCCTTAGTTATTGATACAGAAAGTTTCATGTATTAAGTGCAATAGCATGTAGAATCTTCTGTCAAGGAGGGGTGATTTGTGTTCCTTCAGTGGCACATACTTCAGCACGTATGTTTTCTGTGAAGATCACCCAAGCTCATTATAATTACCTGGTCCAACAAGTGGAGAAGTGTCTAATGCTTTTACTGCACTTTGCTTCCAAGGATAGACAAAGGAGATTCTATTCTGATTAAAAAAAAAAAAAAAAAAAAAAAGTAGGTCGTACAAATTTTGGTCTAAGGACAACTTCTTTCTTTCTTTTCTCTTGTTTTTTTTTTTTTTTTTTTTTCCCCCTGGCAAGGGAGCCGATTTAAAAGCACTGGATTGGATTAAGTGCTTTGAAGTAATTTGAGAGGCCTGATTTTGAAATTCCAAGCTGGGTGTAGAGGTTAATTTTGATAGGGTTTGTGTTCTTTAAATTTTACAGTAGCATCTCAAAATAATATCTAGCATAATATAATTGTGTAAATGACAAAATCGATAATTGTGCACTGGAAGACTTTTTTTTTTTAAATGAGTTATTTGTGGATATATGTTCTATATAATTATATCTATAGTTATATAATTAACATGTATGTTATATGTTATTTGTCCCTGTTCATGGATACTGATGCCATTATTCTGTGTTTAACTTGCAGTGAATTTGGTTCAAAGATAATCTCACTGAAGCCAATCATCAAAGTATTGCCAAAACTTTTTGAATCTCGGGAAAAGGCTGTTCGAGATGAAGCCAAGCTCCTTGCTGTGGAGATCTACCGTTGGATAAGGGATGCTTTGAGGCCTCCATTGCAGAACATCAATTCTGTCCAGGTAGGCAGAAAATATTTCTGTATCCAAACATTTGATGCTCATCCTCCATGATTCTGTGATGTTAGACATTCCTAAAGCCAGAACTGGAATGTATTAGCTCTATTAAACTTTACCCAAAATGTTGGTCACTTCTAGTCATTTGTAAGGAAATCATAACAATGATTGGTTGCTCTGAACATGCATGAAGTTGTGGGGTGAAGCCTCATATTGAAACTGAGGATGGCAATTGAGCAGTAGAATGTAGCAGAATGGTTGTCTTTATAAAAGACCCTTGCACTGAAAGTCTTCAAGTCATTAATTTTCTTTTTCCCTGAAGTTTTTTCATCTGTGAATCCCTTCATACGTACTCTGATGGTGCTCAGGGTGTGACTGCTGCCCTTCAGGAAGTGGCATTGCATTATGATAGATGGATAGAATATTTCATAATTTTTAAACTTTATAAATATGCATCCTTCTACCCACTTGAGTTAATTATGTTCAGGTGGAAAGCAGTAGCTTACTTTAAAAGTGCATGGTTAAAAAAAACCCCAAACTGTAGCTCAGTATGTTTGTTTCATCTTAGTTTTAGTGTTTAATGATAGCATGGCTGTAAAGGAAAGCTTCCTTCATGCTCAGCCATTTTTATTTCAAAGTGTCTACAGAGGGGCCACACCATTCTCACTGTTCTACGATTTGTTCTTACATAAATGCTTTGCAATAATATTCTCTTCTGTGGATATACTTAGCCAAAGACTTCTGAATAGTGGCTGTGAAGTCACTCCTTCAGCAGCAGAGCAAGTAATGAAAGGATAGTAGTGAAAGGTAGTGCTATCTTGGCTTTGAAATGAGAAAACTAATGGCTTGCTTGTCATGGAGTATTCCATAATGTCTCTGATACGATGATTCTTTTCCCTTTTGGCAGCTAAAAGAACTGGAAGAAGAATGGATCAAAGTGTCATCAACTGCTCCTAAGCAGACCAGATTCCTGCGTTCCCAGCAGGAGCTGAAAGCAAAATTTGAGCAGCAGCAGGGACTTGGAGGAGATGCAGATGGAGGTAAACTATTTAATCTCTATTGGCAAGTATATTGTATAGTTTGTGAAGGAATGCATTAAATTGTAAAGGAGCTTTTACTCAAGCTGGTGCAAAATGTGGAGTGCACTACACAAGAAGAAAGTGTGTCTGAGGCAGAAACTTCATATGATTGAAAATCTGTCTTTTGAAATAGCAAAATCACAACTGCTGGTAGCACTTGCTAAACAATGAGCCTTAGGTGGTGCTCTAGTCAAAATTTTGTGTCAATCTGCTTATGTATTTTTCTCTCCTGGTTGCAGGTGATGATGAGGAGGAAGAGGCAGTACCACAAGTAGATGCTTATGAGTTGCTTGAAGCTGTAGAAATTCTCTCCAAGCTTCCCAAAGACTTCTATGAGAAAATAGTAAGCATAAACATAAATACTACCTGTTAATTCTTTGTATAGCTGATGAGTCTTAAGGCTTACAGGCAATTAATTCTGCAATGTGTGTTTTAGTGCCTAATGGATAACAACAAACTAATGGTAATAACATATGGACTATCATAAATAAATTTTAAAGTTGGATTTAGCAGCAAGAAAGCTGTAATTTTAAGGGGCTGAGGTACATCCTGGGAAAGGACTGTTTAATACCTTATTGGAATTTCAGTTGTTGAAGTTTAGGGAGACCTTGGTTTTCTCAGGATGGAATAAAGTTTTTTAATCTAAGGTTTGTGGCAAGTATGCTTCTCCAGAATTGTTTATAGATTAATGAAAATTATTTACTCTGCAGGAAGCAAAAAAGTGGCAAGAAAGGAAGGAAGCTCTAGAGGCTGTTGAACTGCTGGTGAAAAATCCCAAGCTGGAATCAGGAGACTATGCAGACCTGGTGAAAGCTCTTAAAAAGGTAATTAATTAACACTCAGAGTGCACATGCGGTTTAATATTTTTTTGTGATTTATTTGTATATTAGCTTGAAAGTTACAGTAGATATAATACTCATGAGTAGAAAATGACTAGTTGGATGAAAAGAAGCAGGTTGTGGAAAGAACCCAATCTGTGGCCCGCTGATTATTGTAAGAAATTCTTCCATGTCTCTGAAACTTGGATTTTCTCTTCAGGTTGTTGGAAAGGATACAAATGTTATGTTAGTTGCTTTGGCTGCCAAATGCCTTGCTGGACTAGCTACAGGCCTCCGAAAGAAATTTGGACAGTATGCAGGGCATGTAAGTAAGAGTATGTACTTTTTTCCTGATTTTATTCGTGCTGGACACCTTTTTTCCCTTTCCCCTTTCTCTGTCAAGCCTTAGTATTTATCAAAGGTATTCTTTGTATAATTAGGAATGCTTACCAACCCCTTAACAGAGTAAGCATTGAAATACTTGCCTAGATCTTTGTAACTTAAATTTTTCTTCATTCATATTCATCAACATGAAACTTTCTGTTGTAATATAAGTCTTCTGTATTAAGAAAATTGAATTGTTCTGCCATTAAATGAACTTTATTTACATTACTTCATCCTAGAGAGATCCCACAGGAATGCATTTGTAGGCCACAGTGGAAAAAACAGCTTCTAAATGAGAGTTCTACTTAGCGCCTCTATGGTGTATGTTTTATGTTGGTTGGGTTTTTTGAATGTTGGGGGATGGTAGGTGGTGGGTGTTCTGTTTCCTTGTTTCCTGGGTTTTGTGGGGGTTTTTGTCTGCTTTAAATAGCAAAAAATTCTGAGATTTTTTTTACCAAAATGTTCTGGTGCTCCAGTTTAGTACTGTTTGTCCTCTCCTTTGCTGCTCTTCTCTTACCAATAGCTAATATCAGGGAAGCTTAACCAGTATGTGGGATCAAAGAGAGCTTTTAGTCAGCTGCAGTTCTCACTCGTTTCTCAAGCCTGTGTCACTGTGTTCTTTAAGGTAATCAGGTTTTTTTGTGTGATAAGCAAGAGTAATGGGGTTAGGGAACTGATGTACCTGGCTGCCAGTAGCGTTGCCTCTGAATGGGAAGTTGCTCAGTCTCACTGCTTCAGAAACATTCAAGTCTCCTGAACTCTAAACAACAGTTTGGACAGTCATTCTCGTTTTGAAAGCTGTCTGTAGTTATAAAAATCACTCTTGCGTCTGTTCTGTAGTTGATTTCTGAAGGTTAACCCTTACAGGTACAGAGTAGTGTTGAAAAGCTTCTAAATAAGGGTGTAGCTCTGTGGTTGCCAAGCAAATGGCATTGAGAAGATGATTTATTCAGTACTGTAATGGCAGCTCTGAACTGCATAATCTCAGCACTCATTTTAGCAGTTCACTTGATTTGTTTGCTGTATTTATTTACTTGTGAGGAAGATGGAGATTTCTCCTGAGAGTGGGCAAGGAAGTGTTATAAAACAAAATTGTTGTTAGAATTGTATCATTATAAGCTCTATTACTTAAATATAAGACTGCAATGTTAGTCTGCAATGTGTTCTAACAGGAGTAGTGAAATCATGCATAGAATCATATTCCTCACTATAATTGAGTACATGAGTGCCAGCTTCACCTCTGAATGCATTTGTACCCCAGGACTAATTTTTCTTTTTTCCCTCTCACTGGGCTATGGCTTCTAACTTGGATGTTAAAGAATGCTCATTTTGCCTGTCAGCATTTTCTAAAAAAGGAGGCTTAATGATTTTAAGTATCTCCTCCTTCTGACTTTGTTCTCTGTAGGTGTAGGGGTGTCTTAACACCCGCAATAGCATGTATGATGGTGTTTGTGGGACCATGTGTATTATCTGAAGGTTTGTTGAGTGTTGATGTCTGTGAACTTGGAATTTGGAGGTTGCAGCCCAAAAAGGATACACCTGAGCCTAGGTCACAGTGTGTCACAAGGGGTTGAGATCCCATAGTGTGCTGCTGAGTAGAAAGCAAATCTGTTCTTTGTTATGCCAGAGTGTATAACTTCTGTAAAGCATCTGACTGCTTCCGAAGTATGAACTGTTACATTTAAGAAAATCTTGAAAATAGCCTGCTTTCCACTGTTTAGAGAGAAACAATGTTTCTCCATGTTTCTGGCTCAGTGACAGAAGTTACTGTTATAGAGCCCATACTAAAATGGACCTGTTCATATTAGTGGCATATGAGAATGTCTGCAGTGTAGTAATGCTTATTTTTTCCCCCTTGAATATTTTATTTATTTGTTTTTTCAGCAGTGACTGTCTGAACACCTAGACTAAGTAGAAATTGCTGTCAGATGTGCTTTTTTGAGGTGATAGATCTGAAAAATATTGCTGCATAGAGGATTCTGGTTGCTTTAGAATCATGATCTTGTCAGCTGTGGATCAAATGAGGGTTTCTTAGTGAGTCATGCTTAGTGCTGTCAGAAAGTGGGAAAGAGGGGACAGGTTAAATGACTTCTTGGTGTCTTAGAATACAAGAGCATAGCACCCTTTATGTTGTTCATTTCTGTTCTATTGCTCTGTATTACAGCATAATGCCATAGTCTATAATTATGTGAACTTCTAGGTTTGCATTTTGTTATAAAATGATACAATTAATATAATATAATAATATATAATTAGAATGTATTTGTATTTTGTTATAAATATATAATAATATAATATAAACATATTAATAATGTAAAATATTCTTTTAATTGTATAATAAAATAATATATTAATAATATAAAACCTTTTATTTGCTAGTTTAGTGAGTGGAATGAGTATAATATTGGAGAACAGCAAGAATAAACTAGTTCAGACTGCTGTTGTGTGCTTCTGGAGGGGTACAGCAGAGATGTTTGAATTACTGGCTTCTCTGCCAAGTACCAGGGTGCAGACTATGAGGCTTTCCAGTTATATTAGTGAAGAGGGGTTGGCATTTTTGTTCCTTTTCCATAGGTTGTTCCAACAATCCTGGAGAAATTCAAAGAGAAGAAGCCTCAGGTAGTGCAGGCACTGCAGGAGGCCATCGATGCAATCTTTCTTACAGTAAGTAAGAGTGAAAATTTCCCCATTGTCTGAGAATTGATCTCTAATTTTGATTTGCTTTTCTATTTACTGAAATAATGACTTTTTTATTCAACACTGTAGACCACATTGCAGAACATAAGTGAAGATATTTTGGCAGTCATGGACAACAAAAACCCAACAATTAAGCAACAAACATCCCTTTTTATTGCAAGAAGCTTCCGACACTGCACCCCTTCTACTCTGCCAAAAAGCCTGTTAAAACCTTTCTGTGCTGCACTTCTCAAGGTAAAGCAGAGGGAGTTGGTACTTCTCTGGCATTAGCTTGAGCACTGCTCTTGTGAAACCTTGGATTGTCTGGGGAGGAAGACCTGAAGGCAGTACAGAGACCAGAGAGTTCTTGTGTGCTGTGTAACTCTGAGTCAGTTTTGGCTGATGTCAAACTTGCAGGTGACTGTCAGTCAGGGGAACAGTTTCATTTCCTTTATCTTAGCTTTTTTGAAGCTGTAGACTCTTTAAGTTTGTATTAGATTAAGCCAGTGATTTACACTGCAAATTAGTGTAATTTAGTGTATTAGATTTACAGTGATTTACAACTCTTATCCCAGACACTGCCATTTGCTTCTTGCACACATCTCTAACAAGTTTTTGTTGGAATGCTATTTTTTACTATGAATAATAGAACAGCCATCATTGATTCATACATGGCAGTGACACTAGAGCATTTATTAGTGTAAATGATAATGATGTATACTTTTTTCTTGTTGCAAATAGCCCTCTCCTTGGTATAGGCAATAACCCTGGCTTAAAAAATAGAGATTTGAACAAGATTGCAAAACTTTAAACTCTTTATGAACTTTCATGATGTTTAAAGCATGAATGTTCCACCTCTTCTTGTGGAAAAAATCCAAAGATGAGAAAATGGCTGTATCTGAGAAATAGCAGACTTGGTCAGTACATAGGAAAACAGAAGTGAAAAACAATCTCTTTTTCTGCAGCGGAATGTCAAGGTAGTAGATTTAGGATTTTAAATAAGGGGAGGGGGTTTATATAGAAGACGTTTGGATATGAGCCACATGACATAAATTGTCTTTCTCTGCAGCATATCAATGATTCTGCTCCTGAAGTAAGAGATGCTGGTTTTGAAGCATTAGGCACTGCCTTGAAAGTAGCTGGAGAGAAAGCCGTGAATCCATTTCTAGCAGATGTAGACAAACTAAAGCTTGATCGGGTGAGTATTGTTTTAAATGTTGTAAAAAAGGCTCAATTTATCCATTTAAGATACATCTTAGGCTAGAGAAAGTCAAAGACCATGCTGTAGCCTAGTTAATTTCAGCACAGATTTTTAAAGATGTATTTTTTACTTAAATGTTACTGATGTTGCAGGGAATGTGAAAATCTCTTCATTCTTACATAAAGTATCTGGCTGTATTATCTGAGGTGAGTTGTGAGATTTAGTTGTTGTTTGGGTTGGTGGTATATAGAATTTTTATATATTTGTTTTTTAACACTTGTTGTCTGAAACAAGTCACAACCATGTGGTCTGGTTCTGTATTACTAGATAGGATTTGGTATTAAAGAATTCCCAACCACAAAGTTGTTATGCTTTTGCATAAGCTGACAGGTATGTTGACTGAATGAAAATTTTGTAATTTAAGGTGCTCAGACTTAGTCTTAGAGCATGTATGAGTATCAGTAGGATGTCAATGTTTTCTTTGTAAGTAAATGCACTTCATTTTGAACTAGGAGAATTATTTTGGCAATACAGTGATGGCTGATGCCACTGACTGGTTAACCTTACTATTAAAGGAGCACTAGACAACAAAATTTTGTAAAGTAAATGACTTGAACTCTTCACATTTTTTCCACAATAGTCAAGTTTGAGCTACTGCTGATATAGGAACACTGTGCATCCAAGTGTGTTAGCTGAATAAATAGCTTATTTCCACCCCCACCTTTTTTTCTCCCCATTGCTTGGCAGATTAAAGAGTGTGCTGAAAAGGTAGAATTGGTCTATGGTAAAAAACCAGGAGGAGCAGCTGAGAAAAAAGAAGGCAGGCCTGTTACTGGAAAGACCGCTGCTGTTCCAGGGCCTGCAGGAGATAAAGAAACAAAAGATGCAGCAACTAAACCAGGACCACTGAAAAAAGCATCTGCAGTGAAGGTAAAAGATTGTCTGTGATTGCATCAAATAGTTACTTACTGCAGATCAAAGATAGCCTGTTGAACATCTGCCTCCACTGAGCTATCATTGTCCTTTTGCAGGAGTAGGCGAGCCTAACAGCAAAAGGAATCTGTGACTTTCTGGGAATGCAATGAAATCTCAGGTTTTAATGATGCCAACTGTATTATCACTTATGTCTTAATACCAGATTTTGATTTTGAAATAGAGCTAAAAGGCTGGAGGCATTCAGAGGAGCCTCAGATGTTATAGCATTGATTTGCTCTGTGATAGTGATACTTGGCTGAAGTCAACATTTTTTGTAACTAGGTTACAAGATTACTTGCAAGGTTACTAAAATTATTGGGTATTTTTTCAGTATCGGTTTTAGTTTGTTCCTTTGTATACTTTGAAGTAATGTGAACTATTGGCTTGTATTTCTTTAATATTATTCTTTGGATTCTAAAAATTGGCTGTGGTAGATGGTCTTTCTCATATGCTACTTAGTTCTTCAGGTGGGATACCTGGAAGTGAATAGAAGAAGAGATAAAATTCTTGAAATCTATTGGTACTCAGATGACCTGAGAAAGACACCAGTCACAAGTTTAGTATCTAGCCAGTATCCATAGGAAAACATACAGATTAAGTCATTATTTCCTGAACTTTCACAAATACGTCCTTCTTTCCGTTTCCATCTTCCATTGTCCTGTTATGTATTGTAGTCTAAAAGCAATATATTAATTAAATAAACTATTTTATCTCTGCCTGCAGTTGTTATGCTATCAGAGAGAAGTATTTTTTGACTTTAGAATATACAATTGTAGTATAGGAAAAAGAGCAGTTCTTTTGGTGTCTGAGCTAGAGACCTATTTGATCTTGTTTACCTTGTCCATTTACTTTCTAGGCTGGGGTCCCACCGAAGAAAGGCAAACCAGCTACAGCTGCAGGTACAGGAGGTGCTGGGGCTAAAGGCAAGAAGGGTCCTGAGACCAAAGAAATCTTTGAGTCAGAGCTTTCTGTGAGTATCCTACTGTTCTCTGAAAGACAAAGCCCTCTGTAACCAAAGATTACAGCTTTGCTTAGTCAGTTCTTCAGGTACTACAGAGTTTTTCATGGAGGTTGGTTGTTTGTGTTAGGAGAAGGAAAAGCAGTATGTATAAATTTATAACTGGTGAAATGGGTCTTTGGTAAATACACCTGTTCTTCAGGCTGTCGTTGGCACCAGGCCAGATGAGACAGTAAGCAATAAATCATGCTTATTCCTTTTTAACAGGGTGTCTCTCTTCCTGAAGTAGGAAGAGATGAAAAAAAGTGATACTTCATAGGTAATTTAGGATACATGATTTGCTGAAGGAGTCTGGTATTAAAAGCCTGAGAATACATTATTCTGGAAAATTGAAATTTTACATTGAAATCTGAAGCAAAATAAAGTAATAATTAAATGAACTAATAAAAACCTGTTCTGTGCTGTTCATATTAAGTTACATTTCAAAAAATATCTGAGTTCTTCATGCTGGCTGAGCATCTTCCTACTTTATTGGTAGGGAACTGGGTAAACTCAGGTGTCTGAATGAAACGGTAACAAAAAACCTATTAATTCTTTCCTAGATGTATCTGCAAGTTTTTTGGACTGTCAATCCAAACCATAGTTACATTTGGAGTGTTGCTTAAAATGAAGTAATTTCTATTGTGTGTCCAGTTTATATTGCTAGTTATACAGTAGAAAATGAAGATACAGTTCCGGTGATGCAGGCACCAGTGAAACAAGAGACGTTTTTATACACGGAATTACTTTCATCTTCCATTTTGCTAAAATGGAGACAAGATAATTCTTGTCCTGTCTGCCCTCATCAACATTGGATTTGTTGTTGTCAGGGTTTATTCAGACTTGATCCAAAATTACCTTGCAAATTTTAGGTTACCTCTGCTTGATTCTTTAAGCAAAATAGTTGGTATTCAAGATAATTTTTGACTGCACAGTTTCTCATACTTTCCAAATATTACTTTTCTGTTGCAATGCAATTTTAGCAGCTTTCTAAACCCATAAGACCCCTAAACTACAATCCACACTAACATCTTTCAATCTACAACAGAACCCTTTTTGTATTTTGTAAATGTACCACAGTATGAGGGTCGGTCCAATATATTGCCTGTCCTTAAGGTTGCTGCCTTCCTCTGAAGAGATACAGTGGAGTGCTAACCTTGTTCTGGTCTGTCTGCAGATAGAAGTATGTGAAGAGAAAGCTGCTGCTGTCCTTCCAGCTTCTTGTATCCAACAGTTGGACAGTGGTAACTGGAAAGAGAGGCTTGCCTGCATGGAGGAGTTTCAGAAGGTATGTTTGGAATAGTTGATAAGAGAGGCAATAGGGAAAGAGAAAACAAGTAGTAATTTCTTCAGCTCTTTAGGCCTGGTAAGTCTCCTGAAATACTTACTGGTAGTAGTTGTATATCAGCACTTCAGATGGATTAAACAATACTTGCAAAAGCCAAATGGCTTATATGGTTTAAATTCCATAACAACAGTGGAGGAAGTATTTTACCTTAATGTAGATAGTTGTGCTTTTGTCAAAAATACTTGTATTTTGATTGAGGATACTTAGAGGTCTTTTTAAAACTCCAAGTAATTGTAAAGCTTTATCTTAAAGACAGCTAGATTTAAACAAAAGGTTTTGCAACAGCTAGGCCTATCTGTTGCAAATAAGTTCCTGACGTTTGTGTGTTAGGCAGCAATTTATTATAACCAACTATTTGCCAGCCGAAATTTTTACATTCAGGTTCTTAAACAGTACACAAAAAAAGCATCAAGTGCCCCCCAATGGTATCTGTCAGAAGACCTATGAGAGTTCACATTCAAAAAAGCTTCAGCTGTAGATGTACAAGTAGTTCATACCATTACACCAGTACAGTCATGACTGAGCTTTTAATATTTTAGTGGGAAAACTGACTAACTTCAGCTAGGAAAGGGTGTCTGGCTGCACTGAAATGCTGCTGCAGAAACCTGCTTTATTATAATGTTGCCATTTCAGTTGAATGAATAATCCTAACAACAGCTAAACCCCAATAGTTTGGATCATATTCAGGCTTAATCTCTGCTGTGTAATCAACATTCCAACATGAAAGGTGCATAATATACTTCATCTTAAAAACAAAAACGACTTTTTGAGGGGCAGGTGGGTTGTTTGGGGATTTTGTTTGGTTCTAATGAAGTGTTAAGTTCCTAGTGTTGGAATGGCCAGTAGTGATTGTTAAGGACATTTGTTAAACATTAAAGGAGTAGTGATTTGAATGCTGTAGGTTAAATGTTGGTTCAGTACCTCAGACTCCTTGTAAAAGTGGCTCTTCAAGAAAATTATTATGCTCAGAATTTCTGTAATTGAATTCAGTATTAATAAAATATTTTGAGGACAGTTGAGAATTTCTGTTTGAGTTTTGTATAACTTGTGATCCACTGACTAACTTAATGTTTATTCTTTAGGCTGTTGAGCTTATGGAAAGAAATGAAATGCCTTGCCAAGCCCTAGTAAGAATGCTGGCCAAGAAACCTGGTTGGAAGGAAACAAATTTTCAGGTAATACCTTATCCTTCAGTAACTAAATAATCCATTTTTGTTAATGTAAAGTAGTTTCCAGCTAAAAGGCTGTTAAGTGCATATGTAACTGTGGCCCCAGTTCTGTCTGTAATCAATGAGAATATAAACTGTCAAGTTGGATTTTATTTCTCTTGAGAGTTGAAACTCTAGATGTCATCTAAGGTATCTAAAGATTCTCTTTAGATGTATATGTATGCATGTGCATATATATAAAAGCGTGTGTTTATATAAGTTCTAAAAGTATGGCAGCCCAGTATTATTGGATGTGTGTGTATATATGTAATAGTATGTACTTGTGTGTGTACACAGTTTTTGTGTATAATCACACAAAATACCTGTTGTGTGTATGTGTACAAAATATCTGTACATAAATACTTTTACATTTCAAATGTGTGTGTATATATACACAAATACAAATTTTGTACATACGTTAGTATTTACCCACAAATCCATATAATTCTTAGTTGTATCTGTAGATATATAGAATGAGAAGAATTAGTCTAAAATATACAAAGACATGAGTAACTTTCTTGCTGTTTTGGACATTGCAGGTGATGCAGATGAAACTGCATATAGTTGCATTGATTGCACAGAAAGGAAACTTCTCCAAAACTTCAGCACAAGTTGTGCTGGATGGTCTTGTAGACAAGGTTGGTGATGTGAAATGTGGAACTAATGCAAAAGAGGCCATGACAGCAATAGCAGAAGCATGTCAGTTGCCGTGGACTGCTGAGCAAGTGAGTGATCAGCAAAGTTATTCTTTCAGTAAATAAAATCAGAAATAATATGTAGGGTGTCCTTTCAGTCTGAGGAGTAAATCCCAAATCTTTGATTCTTCTCTGTTGCATGGAAGTGATTTGTTTGCTCTCAAGACGCTACCCAAGGCAAAGTTAAATATATATTCCTCTAAAATTGAAAATAGAGTCATTGGATTGTTTGAGTTGGAAGGGACCTTAAAGATCATCAAGGTCCTCCCCCCACACCATGGGCAGGGATACCTTCTGCTCTAGACCAGGTTGCTCAAAGCCCCATCCAGCCTGGCCTTGAACATTTCCAGGGATGGGGCAGCCACAACTCCTCTTTCAGTTCAGACCCATTCCTCTTTGTGCAACTGCTGTATGCCCTTTTCAGAAGTTTTCTTGGAAGCCTTCTTCAAGTACTGAAGGGCCATAAGATCACCCTGGAGCGTTATCCAGGTTGAGAAATTCTAGTTCTGTCAGCCTTTCCGCACAGGAGGTGTGCAACATCCTTTTAATCATGGTGGCCCTGCTCTGTACTCATTCCAGCAGATGCATGTCCTTCCTGTGCTGAATGCCCCAGAACTGGATGCAGCACTGCAGGTGGGGTCTCACAAGACCAGAACAGAGCAGAAGGGCAGAATCCCCTCCCTTGCCCTGTTGGCCTCACTGCTTTTGGTGCAGCCCAGAACACAGCTGGCTTTCTGGGCTGGGATTGCACATTGCTGGGTCATGTCCAGCCTCCTTGGAGGGGCTGGGTGCTCTCTTGTGCATTTTCTCCCTTCCATTCATCCCCCAGCCTGGGTTGAGACTGGGAATTGCCCTGACCCAGGTGCAATACCTTGGCTTGTTGAACCTCTTCAGGTTTCCTTGGGCTCAACTTCCCAAGCTTGTCCAGGTCCCTCTGGATGGCATCTGTCCTTCAGTTGTGTTAACTCTACCACTCAGCTTGTTTCATGTCAAACTTGCCCTCAGTCATTTTGCCTGTCATTTATGACATTAAATGATACTGGTCCTAATATGGATCCCTGAGGGGCACTGCCTGTCTGAGCCATTGACCACTGTCTCTGGATGTGATCATTCCACCAATTCCTTACCCACGAGAGTCCACCCATGAAATCCACGTCTCCCCAATTTAGAGAGAAGGATGTTGTGGGGGGTCTTGTTGAGAGCCTGATAGAAGTCCAGATATATGGTGTCTGTAACTGCACTGATGTAATTGCTCTATCATAAAAGGCCCTGAGGTTGGTCAGGGAGGACTTGCCCTTGGTGAAGCCATGCTGGCTGTCTCAATCACCTCCCTGTCCTACATGTGATTCAGCACAGTTTCTAGGAAGATCTCCTTCATGATCTTCCAAGGCACAGTAATAATGAATAATTATCTAATGCTTTTCTTTAATACTGCCAAAGCAGGTACAAATCCTTAATAAAGGGGCCTCTGCCTGCCCTTAAGTACTTTAGGAGCTTCTGGTTCACTTCAGTTCCAGTCATATCCTGTTGGAGTGACCCAGTCCTCTTCTGTTACCCCTTTTTCTGTTCACTTACCCTGTGTTTTTTGCAGGTGTCTTCACTTATTTATTACAGTGCTTTGTCACCTGGTTTGCCACTGTAAGTTTACACAACTCTCTTCTATTCCAGGTTGTGGCTATGGCTTTCTCTCAGAAGAATCCTAAAAACCAGTCAGAAACTTTGAACTGGCTTTCAAATGCTATTAAAGAGTTTGGCTTTTCTGGGTAAGTCTTATAAATAAATTGCTTAGAGGAACTTGAATTATAATATTTCTAATCTGGAGCTAAGATACTGTTCCATCTGAGCTTGAGTTCCCTAAACTCTGATGCTAGCCATGTTCTTCTAGCTCTTAAGTGTATAACTGAAAGTATCTTACTAGTGCAGTAGGATGTGATTACACTACTAGCTACTTTACTCATCACTTAATCTTCTCTGAAGAGCATTTGTCTTAAACTTAAGGTACTTATAGGTGTGGGCTGGGCACAGAGCTGTGGTATTGCATGACTATTATACTCCTACTTGCATACACCTGCACCCAAGTGGACCACTATATTTTATAGTTTAAGAGAAAAAACCACAACAACTGAATCTGACAACCTAGAGAAGAGTACATACCAGTGTGCCTGTTCATCAGCCTGGGTGATGTTTTGAGGTTGATTGCTGGTGGATGAAGTTTTAGCCAACAAAATAGCTGTTCTTGTGTCTGGTATTGTGAGAGTAAGAAATTAATTCTCCATCAGAACCAGGGATAGCATGCCTTAATTTTTAATCACTAGTCTTTTAACTGAGTGTTGGCAAGCATATGTAATAGAGTTTAGTCCGGAGAAAAAAAATCTCTAAGCAGGGAAAACTTCAAGTATCACTTTATTTGACTACTTGGGCAGTTACTATGCCTGTCTTAAGGTATTTTCTGGCTTTTAAATGGATGGTGACATTGGTTAAGTGTGGGAAATAAACTCTTCTTTAGTAAATTCCCTCAGAAACACATATTTACAGCATGGTTGTGTGTATAGATGTGTTACTAGGACAGCAGTGTTTGAGGTTGCACAGATAATATAGAAGATTAAGAAATTTAAACCTTCCTTTATTTCTCTTGTAAATATCCGTTTGAAAATTGTGCCTTTTTCTGGAAGATCATGAGACTAACCAAAAAAAAAAAAGTCCCACCACAACAATAATATACCTTCACCTTTATTGTGTAGTCATGTTTCAAGTACTTAAAATGTTTTTAGATTCATTCCTTAATATTTCAGTCCTATCAGTCACATGGATTATGTAGTTTAAGAAACTTTCCAGCTGTGATAATAATAGGCTTTGATACAGATTGTTTACTGATGTTTTTCACAGTAGGCCATTCTCCAAACTGATCTTTCAGTAGTTATTTAAGCAGCTACTATCTCCACTGTACCTGTGATGGTATTTTTTGAGTATACGAGTCTTCTGCATCTAAGTTAGTTGTGTAAATCCGTCTAGGGGCATCTTTTTTATTTAACATATTGTGATGATTTTGTTTGTTGGTGCTGTTTCCTGTGTTGTGTTTTATTTATGGAAGACATCTTTTTTCCACAGATTGAATGTCAAAGCTTTCATCAGTAATGTGAAGACAGCTCTTGCTGCAACTAACCCAGTGAGTAAATTTAGAATCTTAATCCTGAATTATTATCAGTCCTTAATTTGAAGACTGAGTGCTTTTTTCTCTTTCTGGCAGGCTGTGAGGACTTCTGCCATTACACTGCTGGGAGTAATGTATCTTTATGTGGGACCTTCTCTGCGAATGTTTTTTGAAGATGAGAAGCCAGCCCTTCTCTCCCAGATAGATGCAGAATTTGAAAAGGTACAAAAGTGGAGCTCTCTTGCTACCAAGTGTCATTAAAGCTACTTTGAAACTTCAGTGGCTGGAGTTTGTAGCAATATTGTGATCTGACCCTTGGGCTTGTAATTGATCCAGATGCTTTAAGACAGTGCACAGAGGCTGCACATTCCTTATGTGTAGCTATCTCAATAGTAATAATTTCATTATGAACTTTAAAAGCTCCTGGGTTTTTTGGAATGGTGTAATGATTTAGAAGCCGTTGTCCTGAGCCAGTGCATTATATCATACAAGTGGGTGTTATTTTAATGTCAAATAAAAATGTGGAATTGTTGTTTCTGACTTTGTGTTGCTTGCAGATGCAAGGACAGACAGCACCAGCTCCAACTCGTGGCATTTCCAGGAACATCGTGGGAGGTGGGGATGATGGGGAAGAAGAAGAACAGGAGGAGGTTGGGAATGATGTTGTGGATCTCTTGCCAAGAACAGATATTGGGTAGGTTTGGATTCTAGCACCTGAAGATACACTTCCACTGTAATTTAAAACTTTGCACTTATAAATGCTTTCTAAGCAGAAGTCTATGGTGTTAGAGCACTCAAATACTAGTAGAGATTCTACTAAGTAAACAGTCACTTTACCTGTTTTTCTCTTGCAGAGATAAGATCACAGCAGAACTAGTGTCTAAGATTGGGGATAAAAATTGGAAGATCAGAAAGGAAGGTCTAGATGAAGTGACAAGCATAATAAATGAAGCAAAGTTCATACAGCCAAACATAGGAGAGCTTCCAGCTGCTCTGAAGGGTCGTCTCAATGACTCCAATAAAATCTTGGTATGTTTTTCAAAATCCTGTTTCAGTTGTTTTCAGCTTAAAACTTAGGGTAGTTATGATTTCTGAACCTCGCTTATTACTGTGTGGTCTCTTTCAATGTCATTAAATCAAGAATTGGAAAACAGTGAACTGTGTGTTTCCAAATCATCTATTTGCCTATTTTAATAAATATTTGCCTTTTTTTCCATTTAAAAATGCTTCAGAAGAAAGGACAAACTACTTTTAATATGAAGGAAATCTTAAAAGAATTTGAGTAGTTGCTTCATTTGTGACAGAAGTGTCCCTTGTTTGAAAATGTTTTTTACTTGAAATTTAATTTGCTCAGAAGTATTTTTTATTTTTCAGTGCAATGAATTTGAAGGCTGGAATAGGTGTCATTGAACAGGCATCCTAAAGTAAAAGCTTAATATGTAGCAGCGTCTCTTTTCCTTCTATAACTTTGAGGTTTTACACAAATGCTTGTAACCCTGTTTTATTTAAAATCATTTTTTTCCTTATGTGCAGGTGCAACAAACATTGAGCATTCTTCAGCAACTAGCAACAGCAATGGGCCCCAATATCAAACAGTATGTGAAAAATTTGGGGATTCCTGTCATTACAGTCCTGGGAGATAGTAAGGTAGGACAGACATCAGGATCTCTTTGCTTTTTGTGTATCTAAAGCTATGCCTGAAAGGTGGGTGGTAGTTAAAACTTCCTTGGAAGCTTACTAATGTTTTTTAAAAAAGTTCTTGCCTGAATGGCAACTTAATATTCAAGTATAAATATGTGCCTGAATGTATATTCAGATGTATTCCCCTCCTTGTAACTAAACCCAGTGAAACAATCTGGTTTTTAAATTAATGTGGTGACTATATGCGTATTTCCGCTGCTGAAAATACACTATTTTAGACACAGAACAGGTTTGCTAGGTAAAGTTTCCTGTAGAATTTTTAGTGTATCACTGTGGATTCCAGTATACATGGTTGTTGTCTTTGTCAGTGTGTAGGAGACCTTTGAACTGTAGGTAGATACATGACATTCACAACTGACGCTGAGGCTTGTATAAATAACAGCAGCATCGAGTTTGCCAGGATGCTGTGTCCAAGTCAGGTTTAGGACCATGGGAAAGAGCTATTTGAAGCAATGGGTAAAGAGGCTTGGGAAGGTGCCAATATCTTGTGCCAGAAGTCATGGGCATTTATCAAAAATGGTGTACTTCAGCTCTCTCTGCTAGGAATGTGAGTAGGAAAAAGAGCAGAAGCTGGACCTACCTGTCCCAAACAACAAAAGGACTTGGACTGGTTCTAGGGCTAGATAAAAATCTCCTGGTTCAAATCGTTTTCTCTTGAAGAGTCTTCAAGAATTGAGATTTTATGTGACTATTAAATTTTTCTTTTAACTCACCAAGTATCCTGAGGTAACAGCAAGCTCCTTTTGTGAGTCATAGAACATTTTAGGTTGGAAAGGAAGCCTACAGACCATCTAGTCGTAACCCTACTGCTATGGGCAGGGATACTTTCCACCTAGACCAGGTTGCTCAGAGCCCCAGCCTGGTAGGAGAGCTGCAAGTATGTGGTTTAAGGATAAGACCAATTGTAATTAACTTGGACTGTTACTAAAATGCATAATACTGACATAACTTGTAAACCTATAATGCTGACAGATGTTTGAACACTTACAGTAGTAGTTGTTTTTTTTTAAGTACTGCAAGTGTGAGATTTAATTAGTTTATCATATTTGTCAAGTTTTTGAAGATGAGGATTTTGGATCCTACTTCAATATGTTTATAGTGGACTCACTGAATAGTTGAGGAAAACAATCAGCTTGAAGCATGAGTGAAGACAAATTAAATTTGGGTGAGGGGACCAGGGTGTTGTCAGAGAGGCTGATGAGCATGTGTTTATCCTGCAGCACATGATTTGTTTCTTTTCCTCAATGAGATGGAAGATGGGAGAAGTTGGCTGGCAAGGATGCTGACTTTTGGTGTACATATATGCCTGCATGTTACTTCTGTGTTTAATATGGTTCATACTTAACTAAATGAGTCTGCTATGTTATTAGCTTTCCATAGAAGTCTAGCCTACAGGAGAGGGTCAGATGTATAGAGTCATGTCTAGAGTGATAAAGTTTTAAAGAACCATAGTTGTTAAATATTCCATCTCGTTCTCTTAACTTCATACACTTGCTTCAGAAAAGGGTGCTGTTCTAAATTATGCTTGGAAAAAACACTAAAGATGGAAATTGGTAGGAGTTAGAGGGCTCCCTCATTCCTGATTTGCCTTTTGCTCATGTGTATCCTAAATGAGAGTGCCCTAATAGCAGGCTCCCTAATCTACTTGCCTTGATTTATGAATGTGAATTCCATTTTAAGCACTATGTTAGTCACTAACATTAGTTTTTGAGAGTTAGACTCCCAGAATTGTCATCAATAAATAGGTAGCATGTAAAAGTAATTTTAGAGATACCCTTTTTCACCTTCTTTATTAAATTCATTTTGAAAAAAAATTATGGTAGATAAGTATGTCTGATTTGGAGATTACTGCAGCTGGTATCATCACTGAAACTAAATTCTTCTGAATATTAGACTTCTCAAGCTGCAAATTAAAAAAAAAGATTTCAAAGCCTGTGATGTGGAAGATTTTTGCTTTCATAGGCAGGATGACTATTGATTCTTCTCTTGTAATCTTCTGACCCCTCTTTGGGTTTATTCTTTTTAAATCTTGTTCTTGCTGCAGAATAACGTTCGTGCTGCTGCACTGGCAACTGTGAATGCCTGGGCTGAACAAACTGGCATGAAAGAGTGGTTGGAAGGGGAAGACCTGTCTGAAGAGCTTAAAAAAGAAAATCCTTTCCTAAGACAAGAGGTAGGCTTCTGTCAAGTGAACTTCTTATGTGTGTCAAATCAAAATAGCCTTCTCTGCTATGGGCTCTTTATCTATGCAGACTGAAATAACTACAGTGCTACCATTATACGGGAAAACAAGTAGCTGTGTTTTTGTACCGACATAAAATTGTTAAACCTCAAAAGGCTAATAACAAGCTTTCTTCCTGCATGATAGCTGTCATTTAGGCTTCAGTGCCTCTAAAACGAAACTTCTGTCTCTTTTGCTTGGCATTTTAAGAGCTAGTGTGTGTTCCCTCCAGTTTACCAAGGAACAGAACTGGAGACATTAAAAAGAGCAGCTGGAATTCTGTTCCTTTCAAAAGGAAGGAACAGCCTTCAAAGAGACCGGCTTAAAATTTTAAGATAGTTGTGTGTTAATATGCTGTACTTAACTTTTAATTTTTTGTAATTGCTGATATGAAAATTATTGATGTTCAAGAATATTTGTCTGAAAAAGTTTGGGTGGGTTTTACATTTTTCCTACTTACTTTGTAGAAGGTAATGGTGTGTGAAGGACTACTATTCAGACTCTCTTGGCCTGACACAGCACTGTGAACACTTCTTGAAAAGCTTTTATTTTAAAACTTTCAGCTTCTGGGTTGGTTGGCTGAGAAGTTGCCTGCTCTCCGTTCTGTTCCTTCTGACCTGCTCCTGTGTGTGCCTCATCTGTACTCCTGCCTCGAAGATCGAAATGGGGATGTGCGCAAAAAGGCACAGGATGCCCTGCCATTCTTCATGATGCATCTTGGCTTTGAGAAGATGGCAAAAGCCACTGGCAAGCTGAAGGTACTTCTGGTGCAAAGACTAGATCATGTGATCTTGAATGAGTGGATATGAAGTCCTAGTCACAGTCTCGTGACATGCCGTCTTCATGTCATCTAAGCTTGTCTGCATTGAGTATTCAGGGGAGCTGAAAATAGCATCAGGAGCTGTGGGAGCTTTCTCTGTTCCAAGATTATTACTGCCATTACAGGCTTATTACTTCAAGAGCTTGTTATTTATTCACTCTGCTTTTCTTCTGAAAAGAATCTACTTGCAGATAGCTTTCATACCAGGTCCTGTCCCACTCTGCACCTTTGTACTCATACTTTAACATGATTTCTAGCAGTTTGGTTTGGCTTATGGACCCCTGAGCAGTGAGTAGGCACTCCATTGATGTCTGAAGACTGCTCACCTAGGACACATTGCTGGTTTTCTTATTTCCCATAGATCTTGCAGAAGAAGCTTTAATGGAAGATGTTTTAACTCAGAACAAAAGTATCTGAGAACAGTGACGTTTTAAGATGATCATCCTCTGAGATGCTTAACAGAGGGTGGATTGTTTCAAACTGCTTTTGGTTTTGTTGTCTGTAGCATGTATTGGAAAGATTAGTGATACACATTACTAAATTTATCACTTCTTTTTTTGCACTTTTTGTTCTCTAGCCAACTTCCAAAGACCAGGTACTGGCCATGCTTGAGAAAGCCAAAGCCAACATGCCAGCCAAACCAGCTCCTCCTGCTAAAGCATCTTCCAGAGTGGTAGGAGGAGCAGCTCCAGCCAAATTTCAACCTGCTTCAGGTAACTTCTCTGACATTTTGGGAAATGACTGAGAAAATGGTGGATTTTGAAGCTTTTTGACATGCCAGAGGAAGAAACATACTTAGCCGGAGGTGTTCAGCATAGTTGGAGTTCTGGTCTTTCCTGCATTTGAATCAGTTTTCAGCGTAGGAGGGTTTTTCCTTTCCACACAACCATCTGTCAGCTGCTATTTGAAAACTTGAAAATACCTACTTGGTATTGAAGCTAAAACCGAGCTGGGCTAAAGGGGAAGGTTTTTTCCTAATACTAATCTAATTTTAATTTTTTTTTTAAATGTTTTAACATTATTTTTCATCTGGACTATTTCATTAGTGTAGTTCACTGTGGGACTGCCATAATGCTTGTGTGATGGGATCAGGGGACAGTTGATTTGAAGAAGTAGTTCTGCCTGCTGGAGCTAGCTTGCCAGCTCAAGCCAAGTGCAACTACAGCTCTAGAAATTGGCCTGCACAATATATATGTCTACATTTTTTAATTGTTTTGAAAAATGGCAGTTGGCTGATGTACTGTGATCTTAATTAGGAAAACTTTGTTATAAAAAAAAAAACTTTGTCTGCTTTGGAATTTAAGGGACTTCTTCAGTGGGTCTAAAATCCTCAGACACATGTATGATTAAGCATGTTGTATCCACAAACAGTTTTTCTTATGTCCTAAGAACAGAAAACTGATAACCTAAAATGGGCTTCTGGATAACTTTAAATGGTCTATTGTTTCTCCAGCATTTGCTGATGATATGGGGTCTAATACCATGGAATCCAAGCCTGATCCCAAAAAAGCCAAAGCAGGAGGACTCTCCTCTAAAACTAAGGTATGTTAGATTGCCTCTTGTGTAAAATCAGTTTTGTCAAGTTTGTAGCTGTGATTTCTTAGTGTGTTATAGGTAGAAGAGTATAGTCCTTGCTAGGGGCAACTTTTATTAAAAATCTTCATGCTTGTCTGAACTCTGAAATGACAGGCATTCCCATATCATTTACCTGATCACTGCTTTTGTCATTACCTATTTAATTCTTATAGTCTGTGTTGTCAAAAATCATTCTTATGAGGAACTCAGTCTGTTCTAAATTTTCTTGGCATCTTCGATTTTGTGCTATTGAGAATTCCTTCTTCCATTCCAGGTGCAATGTTACACTTGAAAGTTCATTTTGAACCCACGTATCAAAAGAAATTAATCTGTGCCTTACAATATGAAGGGTAAAAAGTTCTCAATCAAAAGTGCAAAAAGGGAACAAGTATACTTAAAAACATAATATGCTCAATGGATTGCAGTCAATTTTTGGTTAGGTTTTTCTGGTTAGTGTTACAGTAATTTAATTTTGCTGTCCTATAAAGCTTGTCCTGTGTAATATAACTAAAAATAACCCAAATTGTTCTACAGTCCCCTTGTCTCCATTGTCTCAAGTAGTGCTGTAACAAGAACATTTGATGTAGGTCCATACTCTTGGCAAGAATGAGCAGAACAAACCCTGAAGGATGTTTCAGGTTTGCTGAAGTCAGTGCAGTGTTCTGTTAGAACTCTGCTGGTCGAGTTAAGAGTTTTGTTGTCAGACAGATGTTGACTCTTCAGAGTTTCCGTTCCAAAGCTTGTTACGCATTCGCAGTAAAGACTTTTCTATGGCTTATTTACAGCAGTCAGATGTTAATAGCACTATGTCCAAGGGTAATGCCTGCCTGTCCAAAACTAATACAAGGCTCAGCAAGGGCGGTTCAAGTCTGACAAAGAGCCAGTCTGTCAAACAGGTACAGCACTGGGTTTTAGGGATGTGTGGGTGACTAGCACACTGGTTGAGAGTGATGTGTCATAATTCACAGGGTACTACTGTGCACACTGTCACGGGTATTGCTTCCACAGCAGCTGAGCACATACTTTTAAACTTCTAATCAACATTTTTCTTTCAGCTTCTCTCTGGCTCTTGTATACATAGGCAGCATGAGGGTGGCAAGTATCTAATGCTTGCAGTTGCTGGGATGGAGGCATGTGTATGGCTTGTGTTGCCTGCTAATACCTTGCTTCTTTCAGGGTGTACAGGGCAAGAAGGTGCTAAGCAAGCCTAATCTGAAGGAAGATGATGATAAATCAGGCCCTATTTTTATCATTGTTCCAAATGGGAAGGAACAGAGGATGAAAGAAGAGAAAGCTCTGAAGGTGAGAAAAATCAGAATGTGTTTGCAAGGTTTGAAGTGGAGGCTATTAATGTATTCTTTAGTTTTTAATTTAGAATTAAACATACTGTGGCATGTGTTAGCCACTGTCCATCTCTTGGAGCTGAATTTCATACATCAATAGGGCACTTACTGTGGTGTTTCTTTTCTAATTTTCTAATTTTGTGCATTTACACTGTCATAAAAGCCTAAGGACTTTTTACATTTTTCAAGTTGTGAAGTATCAGTAAGCTTAGCCAGTTGTTCTCAGGTACCATGTCAGAGTTCTAGGGGACATTGCAAATGCTTTAATACACTTATTTTGAGCAGCCCCACTTAGCAATTTGTAGGGAAATTCTATTACTGAAAATATGCATGTTATTTGTAACTTGCTAGTAGGTAGGCCTGTCTGGAGCTTTAAAACAACTTTAAGTGATCATTATTAAGGTAATGGCATAAGAATAGCCAGTCCATATGAGGAAAACCTGTCATGTAAAAAAAAAAGTGAGCAAACACCACTGATTTTTCATTACTTATTGGCAATAAGAAGGCTTTGAAAACAGATTCTAAAGCAGAATTAAAAAATGTTCAATCAACAGCATCTGTCAGGAAGAGAACATATTGCTTACTATGAGTTCTAAATGCTGCCTTTTACAGGTGTTAAAGTGGAATTTCACTACTCCCCGTGACGAATATATTGAACAGCTCAAAACTCAGATGTCCACTTGTGTGGCCAAATGGCTACAGGATGAGATGTTTCATGCAGACTTCCAGCACCACAACAAAGCACTGACTGTTATGATTGAGGTGAGTTTGGATCTGTAGTAGAAGATGAGGCTGATAGAATTACTCTCACCTATGAAAGATACTGCTTGAATTAAAATCAAATAGAAATTCTCTGAGGAGCCAGGAGTCATCATTCTGTGTAGCTGAAACCTAAACATACATAGAAGTAATTTTCAGAGGTATGGTGAAGTTGGTATTAATTTTTTCTCTTGGGAGAGGGAAAAATTTCCTCACCAGAGACTTCTTAGAATTTCAGGAAGCCATATAAGTCAAAAGTGTGTATGTATGTTTCTAAGAATCTACCAATAATTGTAGATTATCTTACCAGACATTGCTTAGCTTATTTTCTTATTGGACAATGTATATATGTGTTTCATTTACATAACTTTTATTTTGTAACTTCCTTCAAGCACTTGGAGAGTGAAAAAGATGGAGTCATCAGCTGCCTGGATTTGATCCTAAAATGGCTTACCCTGCGGTTCTTTGATACCAACACAAGTGTTTTGATGAAAACACTTGAATACCTTAAACTGCTTTTCAATTTGCTGAGTCAAGAGGAGTATCACCTCACCGAAAATGAAGCATCCTCTTTCATCCCTTATCTTATCCTAAAGGTACAATTTGTTTTAGAGAAACTGACGTTATTTTTCATGAGAAATGTGGCAAAATAGCATCAAACACTGCATTATTTTCATTCTAAATATATTCTGGTTGGAGTTAAATCCAGTTGGTGACTGGTGTGAGGTTCAACAGGCCATGGTTTTTTAACCTGGAGAAAAGGAGGCTCAGGGGGGATCTTAATGCTCTGTATAACTGCCTGAAAGGAGGTTGTAGTGAAGGGGGGTTGGTATTGTCTTGTCAAATAACAAGTGAATAGAATGAGAGTAAAAGGCATTTTTTGTCCTAGGGAAGGTTTACATTGGATATTCAGAAAAAATTCTTCTCTGGATGGGTTGTCAATCACTGAAACAGGCTGCCCAGTGAAGAGGTTGAGTCTCCATCACTGGAAGGGTTTAGGAAACATGTAGGTGTGACACTTGGGGACATGGTTTAGTGGTAGACTTGGCAGTGTTGATTTAATGGTTTGACTTGATCTTAAGGTTGTCTTGTCTCACCTTTATGTTTCTATATTGCATATTTCCCTTTAAAAGCCATTGACAAAAGAGGGATTTTGTCTTGAGAATGATTTCAGCTTTCCTAAGACTATTTAGAGTAGTCAAAACTATCATGAGACTATATAAAATATTCTGTATTTCTTCTGTATTTTTCATTTTTTTACATTAATTTTCCATTAGGTAGGAGAACCGAAAGATGTCATCCGTAAAGACGTGCGTGCCATTCTGAACAGAATGTGTCTCATCTATCCAGCCAGCAAGATGTTCCCTTTCATCATGGAGGGGACAAAATCAAAAAACTCCAAACAACGTGCAGGTGGGAAATGGCCTGTTGAACTGCACATGTGCAAAGTACTTGAAATTGCTTTGGTTTGCATCTTGAAAAACCCAGTGTAAGAATGTTGGGTGGGATGTGAGATTTGTGTGCACATGGCATTTTAGGCAGATGTTTGTGCATAATATAAGTGTTTTAAAGATAAGATTTTCGAGTAGTATCATATTGCTTTTTATTTTTTGGTGTCTTTGTATCTTCCAAAGACAAGTAATCTCTTTTAGTTGCTATGAGTATGAGTCCCTTGAGTAGGCTTGTTTTCTTAGTGAAACAGTGCTGGGGAGAAAGGTGACAGTACTATTTTCCTACTCACCAAGGGAATCAGATCAAGAAATGTCTACATCTGTATCACCACAAGGAATGTCTATAACAAAGTTGTGGAATTTGTATTTCAAACAACTCCCTGGTCTCTTTGAAAATATCTTATCCTGGTATAAGCAGATAGTTAAATTCTATATATATATAGTTATCTTTATACATAATATAGTATTGCAAGCTCACACCCATTTACCTGAATGTGATGTTAAGTGTAACATTGCTCATACATGGTTATTGGAAATACTTGAAGTGTAGAGGGGTGACTGACAGCTTGTAGATACTACCTGTGAAGTAGCGTGCTGTAGCTTACTATTGAGCCCATAAATCACCTGGAGTCTATCCATCATCAGCTTTGTGATTCTCTACAGTGACCGTTCAAGTTGTGCAAGCAACACAGGAATTGGGATTCTCATCCCAGCAGAGCTGGCAAAAAAAAAAAAAAGCTGAATGTGCGTATGTTACTTTCTTCTTTTAGAATGCTTGGAAGAGCTTGGATGTCTGGTTGAATCATATGGCATGAATGTGTGCCAGCCAGCTCCAGGGAAAGCCTTGAAAGAAATGGCAACTCACATTGGTGACCGGGACAACACTGTGCGCAACGCTGCGCTGAACACCATCGTGACTGTCTACAACGTCCATGGCGACCAAGTGTTCAAGCTGATTGGAAATGTCAGTATAACTGCAAATATGGTTATGGGGCATTTGGGGTTAGGGTTTTAGTTTGGTTTGGATGTTTGTTTGGGATTGGATTGGTTTAGATTGTTTGTTTGGTGTTCGGTGGTTTGGTTTTTCTTCAAGTTCTTTCTTTTGTAAGGGATTAGCACTGTTTTGCTTGTGATTGGTCATGGTACATCTTGCTGTTGGCATCAAGAACATTTTGAAGTTTTGAAAATAACTTACTACATCATAGATGACTATTTGGTTAATCCCAGATTGTAGAATATATGAAATCATAGAATGGTTTGGGAAGGGAGCTTAGAAACCATTTAGGTCCAAACCTCCTGCCATGGGCAGAGACACTTGAACACTTCCAGGGACTGGGTATCCATTTCATTGCCTCAGCCAGTCTCACAGTCAACAATTTCTAACCCGAGCTAAATTTAGCTCCTTTCATTTTAGAGTAAATACCACTTTTCTGTCACTGCATGCTCCTGGTAGAAGTCCCTCTCCAGCTTCCTTGTAGGCCTCTTTTAGGTACTGGAAGACTGCAATGAGGTCTCCCCAGAGCCTTCTCTTCAGCGAGCTCCCAACCCAACTCTCAGCCTGTCTCCAATAAGAGAGGTGTATATAACCTGGATGTGCATGAATGAAAAAGAAAACTAGAAAAAAAAGAGAAAAACACTGACCTTCATGGGAATTAAGTTGTTTATAAAGAGTAACTTGTGACAGTCAACTGTACAAGTAACACATCTGATTCAGAATATTTGGATAACTTATTTGGCCAAAAATGGCTAGTTGTTGGGGTTCTGTTAAGTACTCAGCTTTTTTCTTATGCCCAACTTAACCCAGTTGCTTTGCAGTTGAAGTCTGGTAAGTTTGACTTACTTGCCTTATCTTATTGCATTTAATTGTTGAAGTGTCGGTACTATGTTGCTTTGTATTGCTGCTGTTTTACTCTCTGAAAATCATACTTAGCCATTATCATCTAAAATGCAGTAAAAGTTCAAGGTGGCAAAACTCGGTTTCCTGTGTCCTGCAATTGAAGGCTAGTTCACTGTGTTTATAATTACCCTGCATATCACATTAAGCACAATGAGTTCTATTTTGAATCAAAAGCAGTTAGATCATTTTTTACAGTTCTGTTCTCTGGATTTGGTCTTGGTAATGTTTCTAGCAGCACTAAAACCGATTGGAATGTGATAGATATTTTAATGCCTTTGCAGCTTTGTCATGTTGTTTCATATGCCATAGGGCATACAAGCTATTGGATGGGTATTTTATGGAATATGAACAGCAGGGGAAGCAAGGCTGCCCCTCTTTTTTGCTTTAAACTTCAGTCTTCTTGAAAAGCTGAAATTTAATGTGACTCTTGCTTTTTCTGGTAACTGTTCTATGAGAGTTAACATTTGCATTTTCATTAACATTTTAGATTTCTGTCCTGTTTAGCTGTTGTTCAGAGTGCAGTCTGGTTCTGCCTCAGTTTTAGTCTGTTGACTTGTGAATTTTCAAGGTAAAGGAAAAACTGTAGAACCTGAAAAACTCAGCCTTTTCTAACCATGACTTTCTGAGCTTCTGTATGGTCCATCTCTGGGTTCTCAGGAAGGTTTCTAAATCATAGGGATGCTGGAGAGTGTTTCTTATGAAATTGTAATGCCTACTTTTGTGTAAATTGAGTTATTGGTAAGTCCTTGGTCTGGTAGATGAATAGGTAAATAGGAATCTTTTCACTGGCTGGGTTGGAGCATTCAGTTGCCTGATCTGTTGCTCATATTGAATTATGAGTACATTGAACAGGACAACTGTCAGGACTCTGATTTCTGTGGCAGGGTCCAGAGTGTTAAAGCAGTTCCTGGTCTGATAATAGGGACTGTAGAAAGGTGGGTGGGGTTTTTGCAGAAACACATGTAACAATTACAAACATGGGATAGTAGTAAAGTTTGAATTCAAGATGAACTGTTTCTTGAAAGCTATGTGGGCTAGAAACAGGTGTATTCTGTATTACAGCTTGTCAACATGGGTTAATTAGCTCTTGGAGTAGCACCTGACAGCCCAGAGTGTCCTGATGAGTTTGCTGCTAGGAGGTAGCATTGACAGTTCCCACCTTCATATTAAAGAACTACAGTCTGCACTAATAAGTATGGTGTGGATCCTGTAGGTGACTGAGATTTCTAAAACCCATACAACTCAGGTTGAGTGAAAGCACTGTGTGTTACAGCTTTCAGAGAAAGACATGAGCATGCTGGAGGAAAGAATAAAGCGGTCAGCCAAGAGACCCTCCTCTGCTCCAGTGAGACAGGTAGAGGAGAAACCTCAGCGTACTCAGAACATCAGCGCCAACGCCAGCATGATGCGCAAGGGACAAGCTGAGGACATGTCCTCCAAACTCAAGTATGTAATGTTACATTATGGTCTCTAGCCTGCACCAGTGTATGTGCTAATACGTCTGAAAATATCATTATAGTTCTTGTATCATCATCTTTGCATGTTGTGAAAAATGGCCAAATAATATAAATCTAAATGTCTGAATTTTTTTTGTCTTGTCTGTCTTGAAATCTTTCTAAATGGTCTTGTGCCTTTTTTCACTGCTTCTCCATGGACAGAATTATGTATCGCACTTATAGGATGTAAGTACTGCCCACTAACTACTTGGTAGCAAGGCTCTTGTATCTTTCAGTTTCTATCCTAGCCGTCCCTTTCTGAGGGCGATGAGTTTACCATGGCTAGTTGTAGGTTATTTACAGGTCTCTGAATTAAGCGAAGGAAAGAAAACAGGAATACACGTTTCTGCCAAGGTGATAGTAGATCAAGCTGCAGACAGACATAGCACTCTGCATTAAACAACTGTTCAAAATATTAGGGGAACTTTCAATGTGTTGCATTAAACTTGGTATTTGTTGGACCCTGTTCTAGTTATATTAGACATAAAGCACAGAAATGGGTAAGCAGGTGTGAATTGTACAGCCTGGGGCAACAGTACCCAAACCAAAAAGCTCAGAGATTATTCCTTGACACCTGTTCGATAGTTTGGAGTAAAAATCTGTGCTGAGAACTATGTATTAACACATTTCCTTGAAAAAACTGATAAGCAGTACAGGTCATGCAGAGATACTAGGAGTCTTAGATTCAGAGGAGCTTGTGAGGTTGCTCTGTACATGTGCCTCCTGTCCATTATTTAAAAAAAACAAAGGCAAAAAAAGCTATACATTTAAAAGGTATATATTTAAAGTTATATTCCTTTAATAGTACTGTAAACTGCTTGTTATCTCAAACCATGCATACCTAGCACAGGTACAGGGCATCTTGTGTTTTACAAGAGAAACTAGGAGGGCAAGTAAAGAGCAGCTGCTCTTCTGAACTACAGAAGTTTGTTTTGCTAAGGACAAGGGGAAAGGCAAAGGAAGTTAAGGGACTTCAGTATAATCTGAACTGCAAAACCTGTGCTAGTATGAGAGCTTTAGGGCTACCAGTGGATCCTAGTGCTAATATTCTTTCCTCTTATGTATGTATAATGAACTAAAACTCTCCTGTGGTTTCTGTAGCCAAAATCGCAACATGGGCAGCCACTCTGAGACAACACATACAGTTCCACGGGAATTTCAGCTGGATCTTGATGAAATTGAAAATGACAATGGAACCGTCAGATGTGAGATGCCAGCACTTGTACAGCACAAACTAGATGACATCTTTGAGCCAGTCTTAATTCCTGAGCCCAAGTGAGTTTAGTTCTAACTCCTAAGTGAAATTAGCACGACTGCCTAAAAATCATTTTGAGAAAGTGAATTGGTAGTGCTAGTTTCTACATTCAGGCTTGTTTTCATAAGAGGGTAATGTCAGCTAATTTGAAGAGATGGCGAAACAAAGGTCTGTTGTACTCTCCTGAAATACGGAGAGCAGTTATTTTTAATGAAAAACATGAGTTCTACTTAGGTATTTTTATTGTTAGAGCATCTTGAGTTTGTAAATGCATGATCTGTGCCTTGACAAATAGTGCAATAGACATGGTAAAAGAAATTATTCCTTCCTTGAGAATCCTTAGTCAAGAATGAAATCCTTTTCCCTTGTCTCTAAATCATCATTGAAATACACAGTTAAGTGTATATTAAAGTAGCTCTCCAAAAAGTAATGAATTCTGTTTTCAACCCTTTAGAATCCGTGCTGTGTCCCCACACTTTGATGACATGCACAGTAACACAGCTTCTACTATCAACTTTGTCATTTCCCAAGTAGCCAGTGGTGATATAAATACAAGCATCCAGGCTCTGACACAGGTAAGTGAATTAAGGTAGCCACTAATCACACTGTACCAGACTTTGCCTGCGAGGGTGATGAGTTGCACTCTGGTAGAGCAATCATGTCAGGTGACGTGGGCTCTGCTCAGGATCTCCCTGATGACAAAACTAAGTGCACAGGGGCCATCTGACTCGCTTAAGCAATAGAAATTCCTCTTCGATGATGTAGAATAAACTTAATGCTTCTTTGTTATATTTTGGTTTTATCAAATTATTTGTGCTATGAGTTTGTAAAAGCCGGTTAGTCAATGAGACTTAACTTTTAATTTAAACTGTTTTAGAGATCTTAGCCAAAGGATTGTCTTGCCCCCCACAGTTTTGGCATGGGTTTGCAGTGGCTTTAACTACGTAGAGGTTTTTTTGTCCAGAAGATTTCATAAAGCTGTGAATTACGGAATCTAAAATACAGCTCTCGATGTTTTCATTTGCGTACAGGATAGGATTGCAGTTCTCTAAAGTATCAGTAATTGGTTGTGTTTGGCTTAGCAGTACAAGTCTCTAGCTACTGATTTTGGGTGAAAGCTTAGAATACAACTGATTTGGCAAATGGATTAGTCAGAGCGAAACCTTTCCTATAGAAAAGTATTTAAATTACTGTTATTTTGCATTGTTTGCATTATGTTGACTTTACCTAGAGTGTTTTGTTTTTAAATCTTAGATTGATGAGGTACTCAAACAGGAGGACAAAGCAGAAGCTATGTCTGGCCACATTGACCAATTCCTAATAGCCACATTTATGCAGCTCCGGTTAATCTACAATACACACATGGCAGATGAGAAGCTGGATAAAGATGAGATTGTCAGACTTTACAGCTGTATTATTGGGAGCATGATCACGGTAAGGCTTGGCTGTAGAAGATAAGGTGAAGAGCAAATAACTTCTGTGCAGAAGTTGTGGGAGAATGGAATGTGTGTTCTGTACCTAGGTTAGCTTACTATTGAGCCTTACCTTAGGAAGGTTTGTTGCCGACTGCTCATCAATGCACCTTTTGAGAGCAGCTGAAGAATCAGAAGTTGGGGAAGGGAAGAAGGTCTCTGCTTCTGCAAAGTACAGCCACTAAGACTTCTATTAAACACTGTATTTAATATTCTTTACCTTTTGAGAGCTGAGTTGGTGACCTGAGAATTTTCAGAAGTTACTCAGTAGAAATAACTTTCTTCATAGTTGCGTTTTGACTGTTTTTACTGTTGTGGGAAACAGGGAGATATCATGGTTTGACAGCGTAGTCTAGAGAAGTCCCTATACTAAAGGATCATGTGCAGGGAAAACTAACACATTCTTCAATGTGTAGCTATTTCAGATAGAGGGTCTGGCTCGAGAGGCATCCACTGGTGTGCTTAAAGACCTAATGCATGGTCTAATTACATTAATGCTGGATTCTCGGGTTGAAGATCTTGAGGAGGGTGAGCAGGTCATCCGATCAGTCAACCTCTTGGTAGTGAAAGTTCTGGAGAAGTCTGACCAGACCAACATCTTGAGGTATGTAATGAGAACTGCACGCTTACTGCTCTTCTTTACCTATTCTCTTGTGTTCCTTGAATACAAACAGCTGAGTTTGTTAGTCATTTTGTAAGCAAAGACCAATGTCTGTAGAATCATTCAGCTAGCTAATAAAGAATTATCACTGATTGTGATCAGAATTTGACTGCACAGCTGGAGGCAGGCTAAACAAACCAGCATAGTATGATTCCATGTGCTTTGAAGTTCAGCAGTCTGTCACTTAAATTGTTGTAACATACTAGAAAGAAAGAAGGAAAGAGCTGTTGCACAGCTGCTGGACTAATCCTAGTCTCTGGTGTGGTATTCTGTGGTGAATTGACATCTTTTTTTCTTGGGAATAGCACTTTTTTATATGTAATTTTATAACTATAAATTTATTCCTTCTAGTGCTCTGCTTGTTTTGCTCCAAGACAGTCTTCTAGCAACAGCCAGTTCTCCTAAGTTTTCAGAACTTGTCATGAAGGTGAGCCTGTAGAAGAGATTTTGAAGCCACTTACGTGATTTATCTGAATCATCTTACGTGAAAGAACAGATAAAGTTAAAAAAAAATTAGTGTCCATAACTTGAAATATTTCTTACAACTTCTATAATTCTGATCTTATTAGATGTTATATAAAGGAGGGAGCTTAACACCTGTTAGTAGTTTACTGAAACTTGTGCACACTTACACAAACTCCATAGAGATGTGTACAGTCACCTGCTGAGCTTGTTTGCTTGGGCACTGCACTTTACTATGGATTCAAACAGTGCCAGGCTGGAGCTCACTTGTGTCCATCCTATCCTCTCTATTGACAGGGACAGAGTGAACAGGCAAATGTCTGCATTTAAAGCATGAGCCTGATCTTTTCGTACTACACAACACTCTTTTGTAACTGGCGTGATTTAAAGACAGCTCAGGCATTCTTAATGAGGTTAAACCTAAAGAACTTGTGCTGTGTGTAGGTGTACATACCATATATATATTATCTGCTGAAATTTCTTCACACAAAACATTCAGTCTCCTGTTACAGGTAGAGAAGTCAGCACCTCACTTATGCATCAGCTGTAAAGAAAGATCTGGATACTGTACAGCCAGTTACAATGCAAAAGTACATACCAGTGCATATATAGCTTGAGCAGCAGACACTGTATGTACTAACAGAGTGAAGTGGCTCAGTGGTAGTGTTGTGTAACTTCTCCTTATATAATCAAGTGCTGTTTTCTTGAGTTGTCTTGCTTTAAGTCAGCCTCTCATTCCAGTGTCTGTGGAGAATGGTGCGTCTTCTTCCGGAAACCATCAATAGCATCAATCTGGATCGGATTCTGCTGGATATCCACATTTTCATGAAGGTCTTTCCCAAAGAGAAGCTGAAGCAATGTAAGAGTGAGTTCCCTATTAGGACATTGAAGACTCTGCTTCACACCCTTTGCAAGTTGAAAGGGCCCAAGGTCAGAGCAATCACTAGTCATGTGTTTTTAAATTGGATGGTCATGCAGTCTCAAGAGTCTTTCCTTTATTTTTTTTCCTTTTTTTTTTTCATTTCCCATTTTTTTCTCATTTTAGATATTAGATCATTTAACAATGATAGACAACAAAAATGAATCTGAGCTAGAAGCTCACCTTTGTAGAGTAATGAAACACTCCATGGACCAGACTGGAAAAGCTGATAAGGATACAGAAAAAGGAGCTTCTCGCATAGTAAGTAAAGAAAAGGTGTTGGTAGGGAAGGGGAGTGTAAAGCAATTTATTTAAGAAATAAACTTAATTTTGTGTAATACCAAGTAGTAATTCCCTTTTCAACGTGCAACTAAGGTAGGAAATACTCTTCTAAAGCAAAGTTTTCCTTTAGAGCTGTTTGGGGAATTTGTTGTGTGTGTTTACCTGAGTATTTTGTGCATATCCCAGTGTGAAGTACTCTCCAGGAAATTCAAATGTGCAGCACAGGTTTTATGCTGCATGATACTTCATCTGATCTACTAAAAGTTAGCCACATCCAAAACAGGTTTTAAACACTTAGCTTCTCAGGAGTCCTTCAGCTTCATGATGTCCTTGCTCACATTCTGTGTATAAAGTGGCTATGTAGAACCCTGCTCACTTCATGGTTTTCTTCATGTAGGAAGCCTCTGTATCCAGCTAGCATGTCTGAGGGTGTCAAGGGTTTGTCTGATTTCTGTTTGGATTTATTCACTTTGTTTTAAAAGTCTCCTTCTGTTTACTTATTTAGGAGGAAAAGGCTTCAAAAGCCAAAGTTAATGATATTTTGGCAGAAATATTTAAGAAGATAGGCTCTAAGGAGAACACCAAGGAGGTGAGAGCCCCCTTCCTGCAAGAAAGAGAGCATGATACAATAGAATGGTATATGCAGCAGTTCTAGTAATACATAGCAACTCTTCCCTCCCAGGGTCTGGCAGAACTGTACGAATACAAAAAGAAATACTCTGATGCAGACATTGAACCCTTCCTGAAAAATTCCTCACAGTTCTTCCAAAGCTATGTGGAAAGAGGCCTCCGACTGATAGAAACAGAGCGGGAAGGGAAAGGACGCATTGCTACTTCTACAGGTACATGTTACAGCAAAGCTGATCACTTGATGAGAAGCAGGGGTAGAACAGTCACAGGTCTGGTATAAATTAATATTTGCATGCATTTATGGATTTCTGAAGCAAGCCATGTCTTTTTTTGCTGCCTGTGTTGCTTCATGAGGCACCATCTGTAGAGAGTATGCATTCTTTATTTATAAAAACAGAAGTTATAACCACACTAAATGTAAAAAATATCTGAAAGGTTAGGCAAACATGGTTCTAATCCGTATCCTGTAGTGTGGGTTGACCTTTAGCCTGTGTTTCATGTGTCTGGTATCAAGAATCGGTTCTGCAAGGTATAAAGCTGGTTTAAAACAGCAACAGCAGCTGTAAGGTTCTACTTTTACCTTTTTACTAAAACATATAGGAGGCTTACATATTACTTTTTAATAGTATCATTTTCTGTGGAATTGGAAAGCTTATTTTAAATAATATCAACTCTTTCTGCAGAATTCGTGATGGTCTCTTTCCAGTAAATTAGCTTTTTAATTGGATGAATTACTGTAAAACTGTTTCTTGCTGAGTCTTGTCATTGCAGATAAATACAAAGGAGTATTTAATGAAATATTAGGGAAGGAATGTGACAAATTATTAGCTGACAGTAAAAGCTGATACACAGTTTAGCAAAACTACCTCCAACTTTTACTTCTTACTCATTTCAGAGTGACCTGTGAAACTAGCCTTTTTTCTACTACTGCTCCTTCTCCTATCCCTGTATTGTAGATTCCTTCAGGAAAATGAAAGATATGAGGTTCTTTCAGAACTTCCTAAATGTGTCCAACTATGCAGGACAGAAAATTCTGCCTTTTATTGTGGAAGTCTGTACAACTGAGAAATATTAGTTCAATAGTTTTCAAAACCAAATTTACATGCCAGAATTGTCTTTTTTTTTTTTTTCCCCTAACTTTGTCTGATAAAATAAAATACGCTGTTCCATATTGCAACAGTGCTTTATTTAGAGTAAGGTATAAATACTTAACCTTAATTCTCCTTTTATCTATTTTAAACAGCCTTGTAGTAAATTAGTGAGAACAAATCCTTGTCCATCCTAAGTCTTAGAATTTGCAGTTCTTCTAATAGTGGAAGTTTTTTTCATCATGTAAATTCCTTTTCTAAGTCTCTTGGTAGAGAAGCTTTTAAAACCTTGTTATGTGCATTCCAGAAATCACTCTTTGAGACTGAATTGGAATAAAAAGCTTCAAGTTGCACAAATGAGAGATAAAGAGGGGTTAGAATCAGTGGTAAGCCCAAAAGTACAACTAAACTAGAAAAAGACAACTCCAAGTATTTCCCAAGTATTGCTCAGTTCTCCTGGTGGACATTATGGTCACTGCTGATGCACACATCAGCATCTTCCTTTCCCTGCCCTGTTCTCATCACATATTGGCTTCAGCATTCCTAGAGCTGTTCTGCAGCCACTCCTTAAATTTCTCAGTTTCTTTTCTTGGTTTTCAATTGACACTTTTGTGAGGAACTGAAAGGCCAGATATGTCTACAAAGCAAATGCAAGTAACTAGCAAGTAGTAGGTTGGTTAATTCTTCGTTTGTTTAATCTTATCTCAAGGAACTGACCAAGAGGTCTACACTCTTCTGATGTTTTAAATATTTTTAACTTTCCTCCTTCCTTCCCCTCATCCTCCAGGAATTTCTCCTCAGATGGAAGGAACATGTGCTCCTGCATCTACCCACACTGTATCTTCATCTATAGGAAACACAAATGGGGAGGAAGTGGGGCCCTCAGTTTACTTGGAAAGATTAAAAATCCTCAGGCAGCGTTGTGGCCTTGACAACGCAAAGGTATTGTACTTGACAACACTTGTAAATCCCCTGGGGGAGGCACTTGATTTGCACTTTCTTTTTTTTTTTCTTAAGAAATCAAATGCCAGAATTTATGATCTTTCACTTATAATTCATGTCCTAGCTACTCACTGCATGTCTCTATGCCTAGTATAAATGGCTTTAAACTTACTACTTGGCCAAGGAGGCTTACGTTTCAGTCCACTCTGTCTGCATTGCTGGTGTTATGTGCTGGTTGATTCTACAGGCCTGTAGCTTATTATCTTCCCTTGCTGGGAAGCTAAGTCCCAGAAAGGTTCAAACAACTGTTCTCTAAGAGTTAACACCTCAAGAGATGAATGATGTGGAAATTCTAGATCTTGCTGCTCCGAAACAGCAATGAGAGCTGAATTAAAACTTTGAAGTTTTATTTACTTTGGATATATGGATATTGAGGTACAGGAATGCTGAATGAGCTTAGTGTTGGAAATCTGTGAACCAAAATTTCTTAGTTCAATGATCTGTGTTAGAAATCTAGTGCCAATTCCTGAAATTTGAATTTGGCCACGTGTGAAGTGATGTTCACTCCAGGAATAGTCATCCAGATGCATCACTTTTAACCTCTGACACAAATTTGAGTATAAGCTTAGAGCTCTGAGGAAGGCAAATGTTTCCTAGATAACAGTAACAAGGGAAGTAACTCAGATGCAAATATCAATTGGTAAAAGAACAGTGAATTGACACTTTAAGTCTTTGACAGGTTCAGTCTTGCCTGTCAGTCAACATTTCCTCTTCTCATTCTTCCAGAGAATTCATTGTCTGCTGATGTTGCACATAGGCAGGGATTTTTCTCTTGTGATAGAATTTAGGCTTTTCAAGACTCTGGCAGTCTGTCTTAGCAAAACGGGTCTGCCAGGAATTTTTTGATCTTGAAAGACTAGTTTCTTTGTGTCCCTGTGGACATAAAATTAAACATTAGCTACTCAGATGATAAGAATTGAGTATTGCAATTAGCTTTGCATGGTTCTGACTTTGACAGCAACTTATTTTATTGCTCCAGATCCACTTCTGTTGCAGTGCTCCTTCCTTTTCCTCTGTTTTTATTGCTTCCTGTAGAGCTGAAAAGCCATTGATTATTTGTACTTTTATGTGACCTTTACCTCTCTGTGTCTTAATACTTCACTTTCCTTCCTCATAGCAGGAAGACAGACCCCCTCTGACGTCTCTGCTCTCTAAACCAACACTCCCTACAGTTGCATCCTCTACAGATATGCTTCACAGTAAGCTCTCTCAGCTGCGTGAGTCCCGGGAGCAGTACCAACATCTGGACCTGGACTCCAATCAGACTCATTCCTCTGGCATTGGAACTACCCTGGCTGCACCCTCTTCTGCAGCAGCAAATATTGATGACTTGAAAAAAAGATTGGAGAGAATAAAAAGCAGTCGCAAGTAGAGATGCAGAGAGACGGTATCGCTGTTGCTTGGGGCTGTCTTCAGCTTTAGTTTACTAAACTAGAAGTCTTCATAGTTAAATGGCCTCGTTTAGGCCTAATGTATACAAACTGGTTTATGTATAATACAGTGGATTTTGGGGGGGTTGAGTCATTGTGGCACAAGTATTTGTACATAATCTGCTTCTCAATGAGCATCTCTTTGACAATAGAAGGCTGTCTGTGTATTAGTTTTAGTGTACAGACCTGTAAACAACCATCCTCTTGCTCAAACTAGTTTCTCATGACTTGGGGTTTTTATTTGTAAAGTTGTCTTTAAAATCTTTTCCTAGTTCTTAACTCTTAGAAGACCTTTAGTGATTTCACTTTTAATTTTATGAATTCTTCTCCATGTAATCCTTGAACTGTTGATTCTGTATGGACACATGGCATGAAGTAACTAATTTAAGTGTCTTTTGTAAATAAAGTTTGCATTAACTATACCAGCCTCTATAGGAACAGCAGCGACTGCTGGTTGGAGGTCACTCTATTCCTGAATGTTAGTGACTGGGCATCTAGGAACTGAACTAAGCTGACATGAAACTTGGGATTTGGATACACTATAAGGAAGATGAGTGGAAATATACTGTCTGTGAATGCAGTCCTGAGACTTTGCACTCTTAATTCTATGGGCTGTAGTACATTTTTCATATAGCTGCTTTTTTTTTGTTTTGGAATATGTTTCTGTAACTTGAAAATATTTAGTTTGCTGAAATGCTTATTTTGAATTATCTAGTCCTTGTGATGCCTTTACCCAGATTGTGTGGTCCCATCTGAGGGAGCTTTCTTTTAGGGAGCCTGCTGCTGTTGGTATGGAATAGAGTAGCAGTGGTGTACGGTCAGTGGACTCATTTATCCTGAACTCATCTGGTTAAGCAGTGTTCCTCATGCAGGTAAACCTCATTAACTATATTCTTTTTGCTCTTAAACATCAGATGTTACCATTTTGTAACTAAGACACTTAATAGAATTAATCTGCAAAAGTTGTAGCCACTTCTTTTTTAATGAGTGATTAGTCTGTTTCAGAAGCTCCAACTAATGAAGATTGACAGACACTGTGTATCCTTTCTAGCCCTTTCATTTCTAGGCGAGGTGGTGTATTTTCACCTTAATTCTGCACTTCCATGAGAAAACTGGTTGTGAAGCATAAATTGCACATCTGTTCCATAGCTAGAGCAGAGTTATTGAAGACTTGGACAGGCAGGCTTAAAATAACACACTTCTAAGCTAGATTTTAATCTGTTCCATGTAACTGCTGCTTTTGTTGTTTGCTATGTGGACCAGCAGTCTCTGCATAAGCACCATTACTGAAACTGTCTTGCCTGATTACAGTAAAAATGTGACTTTAAATTAGTACTTGTACAACAGGTCTATGCCAGAGCTTCTGCAAATGTCTGAAATCATACTTTCCCAGGACCCCTAGGCTGGGGTTGCAGTTGGCATAATGCTGCTTGGTGCTTTTGGTGAGTTTGCACACTATGATAGCAGGTATTCACAAGCCTTCTCTATCCTGTGTTAACTGATATGATGCCATTCATTGCTCCACTGCCTCAATTTAGTAGTCATAGTCTCCTCTCATAACCTGAAATGGGCATGTGCTTGTGGAACAGAGCTCTGTTACAAGTGAAGGTTTGGCCCTTATTGGTAAGTGCTGTGGTTTAGTGCACTTGAACTGGGGCAGTTTGTGAGTAGTTTGTATTGGCTGACACTAGAGTTACTGCCACTACCTCTCAATTACTAGCTGCTCTCTGAAACTTAGTGACATTTAAATTAATCCATATGTTCCTTTACCATATTCAGCAGACATTCTGCAGAACTATTTGTTAATTAGCTCAGGATGTTAAAACAGCAATGCCTGCAAACCTGCATAAACTATTTTAAATTTGAAGCTGAATCAGAAGTGAAATACAGGAATCATTGAGTAGCAGAAAATATAGTTGTTTTTATGAATAAGTTTTTGCCCTGTGTCTTTGTAGTGTTTGGTTGGACTCAATATCCTGGGAGTTCTGAACTAAAACTTGTGCACATAAATTAATAAAGCCTAATCTTTAGCCCAGACAATATTTAAATAACATTAAACTGAACTTCAAAAATGGTTCTTTTGTATTGTTTGTAACAAGTCAATATGAACAGAGACATTCTCAAGAAACTGTATGGTCCTGGTTCCCCTCTTTTGTCACAGATTATTTGATAGTAGTGAAAGGGAGGGTGAGGCTTAAAATTTAAACATTAGAAGGGCTAATCATTTTCAGTGTTCAATGTCTGTGGTTATCAATGATTTTAAACAGTCATGAAACTTGAGCTGTTGAGGTTTCATTCTTCATATTTCTTTGAGATGTTAGATTTTATGCTTTATTTGGGCAATCAAATTGGGCTACTTCAATTTGGTTCCCAAATGAGCAATCTAAAAGGACACCTTCTTTTAGACACTAATTGATCAATAACTTTTTTTTTAAGAACAACTAATTTCACTGTTGCCTGTTTCTTTGGCTTTATGGCACTATTAGTGAGTAGTTTAGAAATGTAGTGCCATAGGCAGCAAGGAGAATTTTCAGATCTCATTTTGTCTTAGTAGAAAATTGGGCTGAAAAATTGGGTGGTCAAGAATTTGTGTTTACTGCTGTACTTCTGGGTCATCAGTGGTCCACAAATTCCTGCTAAAGGGGAGTGTATGAAGAACTGAAGCTTGTTTTTGGAGATCCCTAAACAGTCTTTATAACACAAGCAAACAGGTATAGTACAGGATGCTTCCATTGCAGGCTTTCACAATGACTGCCTGAATTACTTCCTTCAGAATCTTGCTATGCAGGGGAAAATACACAATGAGGACCCTGGACCACCTGCTACGTAGGAACTTACTGGAAGTGCTGCTTAATGTATTCAAGGCACTATTCCTTTGTAGGATGAATTACACACAGTGGTGCTGGTATTTATTGCCTGCTGTTGTAGCTGAGAACAATGTTTGTCTGATCAAAACAGCTTCTAATTGCTTTACTTTTGACATTATGCTTTGTTAATGCCACAGGTACTGTAGAGTGCCTGATCTCTGGTACATACATGGGTCAAAAACTAGAACAGAAAATTAATTGTCTTGAAGGGAGGAAAGGGATAGTGCAGGAGGGCGTAATCTTGCTTGCTGTGATTGACAAGGCCATTATATGAGGTCCAAAACCTGTTTATTATAACTAATGGAAGGGATGGGAATTTGTTTGAAGCACAACAGGTAATTAGCAGCATAGCTAGTGCTGTGGTACTGTTGGCTACTGTCATGACTTAGATCCAACTGCAACTAAACTCAGCATGAATAAAAGGAAGAAGATGGGTTTCAGAGCTTTTATTTTCAAGGGATAAGACTTTCTTTTGTCAAGTTGTAAAGATAAAACTTGTTTTACTTCAGGATCTTCTGTGCTTATGTTTTGAAGTGGAACATTGTAGCAAAACTGAGAGCAAGTAAGGTAAGTTCTTCACCTATCGCCCATGATTTTCAATGACTTTTCGCATCCACTTTTTCAGGCGGAATACATGGGTGTAAAATCCGTATTTGCCATCTCGGTCACAGCCTTCTCCCCATGAAACTATTCCCACTTGATACCAACGGTTGTCATCTGGGTTCTAAAGTAAAGAAAAAATGGGATTGGCACAAGGAGCAGGAGACTTTGAGAGAATCAGAGAATCACTGAGGTTGGAAAATACTTCCAAGATCCAAGTCCAGCCTTTGACCAAACCACCACCATGTTAACTAAACTGCAGGTATTGATCTTTGAGTGAAAAATTCCTCCTGGTGTCCAACTTGAACCTCCCTCGGCACAGCTTGAGGCCATTTTCTCTTGTCCTTTCTTTGATAGGAAAAAGGCTGAGTGCCATCTAGCTACAACCTCCTTTCAGGAGTTTCCCCTAAGCTTCCTTTTCTCCAGGCTAAACAAGCCCAGCTCCCTCAGCCACACCTCATAGGACTTGTGCTCTGGATTGTTTAGCAGCTGGTTGCCCTTTCAGATCTAAACCTTGGGTGTGCCCCAGCCTGTTTAATGATGGATGCTACTCTGGGATTCAGACTGGCATCTCCAGCAGAGTTTATTGGAGTCATTTTGTCTCTACTCTTAAATCTCTAATTAAGAATTTGCCATCACTCATGCATCCTGCAGGTGATCTCCCAATCTGCTGAGAGCTCAGTATGGAAATGGGTCTGGGTTGACTGCAGGATTCATCTCCAGTGCTCACCTTCAGTTTGCTTCAGCCACTCAGCTGTGGCTCAACTCTGCTGCTGTTTTTTAGATTATGAAGTTCAGCATAGAACAAACCTATCTCCATATGTCTTATAAGCTTGAACTTGTTGAACATACCTTCATTACAAAAGGTCCCCCGCTGTCCCCTTCACAGGCATCTCCTCTCTTTAACTCATCGGGCCTGTAACCTACAGGCAAGAAAAATGGACATCTGACTGTAAGGGGAGTGGCTGGTGTTGGCCATGTTTTCTTTAAAGTTTTGGGATAAATGGCATAAATGTTTTGGGATCCACGAGACTACTGATTCTGTCAACTCTTGGATTTTTGTTTTTCATATATGTAAAAATTCTAACTCTGCATCTGTCTTTGCAGCATTCTTGAATCCACCCTGTGTTCTCTCATTCCTGTTTTTTCATAGGAATTGCTGTTAGTGTCAGTTGCACTGACACTGTACAACAGCTGTAGCTTGAGCTACTGTGCTTTTCTTGTCTTAGAAACTTGTTTGTAATAATCGGTGTTCCCTGTTCTTCTTTTTACTATAGAGATACGTTGTTGCCCCCACTTTGCCTTTCCTGTCACTCTTTAAGTTCTGCTTTTCCTCTCCCCAGCTGTCCTAAAGTCTCACTAGGAAGAGGAAGAGGATTTTGTTCATTCCTGATGAGCTAGATAGTATCTGCATTTTCCCATCACCCGTGTCTCCATTTTTTTTCCTGTATGTCTGCATCTCAGCTTTTTCAAAGAATGTTTTCTTGAAGAAGAATCCATAAGAGCTCTGTATTTTCAACACACTCGTGTACTTGGTTTCTATCCTAACTCATGCAATCCATGTGCATTCAGATGCAAGCAGCACAAATTTAGTCAAAAATCACAAGGCATGCTTGTAGGAACTGATAAAGTCAGCACAAATGAAGAATACAGCAGAAACTATTAAACTGCTGCATAAATCCACTGTCTCTTGATAACTTGAGTTCTGTGTCTAGTTACCTTCTCATTTAAAAAGGGTATGATGCTAGAGGAGATTTAGGAAGGTAGGAGCCTTCAAAATTTGTGGCCATAAATATGAATGGGCTCCAAAATATTGAGACAAGCTACTAGATAGGATAATAGGTGTGCAGCCTTTAATTTAGGAAGCCACTGAACTGCTCTGTGTACTGGTGAAAAGATAATTTTATTTGGGCTTAGTTTTCACATAGCTGCTGGTGCTACATGGTACAATTAGACTAGTGCCTGACACAAGTTGGTGCTGCAAACTTTATTCCTAGCTTTAAGTTCTCCAACCTTCATGTTTTCTGAGAGCTGAGAAATTTCTTATCATAGGGAAGTTATTCTTTGTGGAGGGCATTTGCAAATTTATCAGAAAGTAACCTTGCCGCACAAGTCGCACCTGGAGCTCAGAGCCCTTGGCTTCTGTGGCAAGTTGTACCTGTGACTCCAGTGTTACTTACCTGCACAGAACATGTTGTCAGTGACTTTAACTTTGGTGGATGCCTTGCAGGTACTTTGATCTACAATGGGCACATTGACCTGTTGCAGAACTGTGGGCAGGCTGGAGGGGTTAGTGGCCCATGTTTCTTTCAAGTTTCCCCAACCAGTTACCCTCCCTTTGTAACCTGCCAGCATCAGCCTGTGGAAAGAAGCACAAATATAATTGAACGTATGGTAACAGCTTTCTCCTGCCTGGCATTCTTACTGCAAATAGCCTTGGGAAGTCATCTTTCCCTCTCTCTTCTCCTCACCTCTGCACAACCTCTTTTGTAGGCAGGCAGACAGGATGGATGTAGTCACTGAAGCTGATGGGTCTCTTTAAGTGCATGAGTGCAATGTCTCGGTCCATGTTCTCTTTCCAGTTGTACTTGGGATGGATGATGATTTTATCCAACAGAGCAATCTTCTCTTTATTCTTTTCATATCTGAAATAGTTATGAAGAAGTTGCTGTACAGTAGCAGCTGAGAGTCTTCTGGAGTTTATTATACTCTCAGCTTTGTACCCTCTGAGACAATGCTGTCTTTACATAGGAGCACCCTTTTAGATTTGCCAGGCTTCCTTGCTCCCTTTCACTTTAACCTTCAGGGTCAGCAAGAGCAGCAAATGACAGCCCCAGTAGATCCTGTTATGGAGAGGCATGTAACATTAGCTATAATACTTCCTTGGATGTTGAATAACAGCCCAACTCCAAAGTATCTCATTACTTCAAGAGGAAGCGTAGTTCCTTCTCACTTCATTCAGGCTCTTACTTTGCTCTTATGTGCTTGCCAATCCGCACCAATAGGTCACTTGTACTTAAGTTCTTGTCCCAGGGTGGATAAAAAAGACAATGAGCAGCAGTCAGGATCCAGCTGTCACTGATGAGGCTGGCACCACACAGCAGCTCCTGAGGAGATTTTTGTAGAGCATCACCTGCCTGAGAGATGAGGAGGAAGGAAGCCCTTAGCAGGACTAAATGGATCCTGGTGTCATGCATAAAGTGCAGAATTGGCAATGAGCAGGAAACAGCATTGCACTATACTAACAAAGCTGCGTAAGTAGCTCGGTAGCAAAAGTCTTCCCTGGACATGTATATCCTATGTAGTAAGCCATTTACCCCATTTCACCTGAAGAAGTTTCTCATCCTTTTTGTTCCAGCAAAGCCAGAAAGAGGAAGACATGAAGATTAAACACACCAACACTTTGTGTCTTCAGTGGTTGCATACTTGATTCAAGAGGTGAGTTTCTTTCCAGCTATTTTAGTACTGCTCTGTCGACCACTTGGAGAATTAGAATTTTGATTAGAATCTGTAATTCGTGCACCCTCCCTCAGACAGGAAAGCCCTTTTATTTCTATCTGCTTGAGCTGAAGAGAAGGAAGACACAATTCCCAAAGACTAGGCAAAACCAGTACTTACCAGGGGGAGCTGCCAACTTCTGCATCATCCCCACCGACAATCCTTCCTGTGTAGGAATCCAACAACTCCCTCTCACTTTTGTCTGTTATCTTTTTCTTCTCAAATAAAGGACGGATGCCACAATCTGAAAAAACAAGCAATCTGGCTTTGCTCCTCTACCTGATTCACAGTGGAGAACTGTTGTCTGCAGTCAGCTTGTGAAGCTAAGAGATCTTGGAAAGGAAGTGCTTACTAGCTCCATGATTGGAGCTGGATATTGACTTCTGAGAGTTCAAGGAATTTCAAGGAAACCCTGCTTTTAACACGTTTTGGTTAGCTGATTTGTTCTTAGGAACAGTGAACAGGAAGAAGCTACAGCCCTTCTGCAAACATGTATCTAGAGTTTTTGCTCACCTGCTTCACCTGAACCAAAAGTTTTTTCATCAAAGAAGGTTTTGAACTCTTTAGGACTAGTAGAACGTCCTGATATTCCCTCAGACTCGTGGTTCTCATCCTCTAATGAGCTGTCTGAGAGATGGAAATACAAACATGGTAAAATTAAGTGTAGTTGCCATAATTGTCATCCATGTAAATGTTCTTTTCCCCACATGGGTCTGATGAATGAATGATATTTTAAAAAACCAGTGCTTGTTTTAATGTACCTTGTCCACCAGTGTGAGTTTTCAGGGAGAAGAGAACTCCTGAGAGAGGTAACAGTGCTATGCACCTAAGGCAGGTTTGGACATGTGATATATGGACAGACAGGACTCCCATGTGCATGCTGCACGTACATCCTTGCCTATGAGGCAAGATCCTTGCTTGCCGAGCACTTAACTATACTCCTGTTATTTGCCACCGCCTCAAATGTGTGCCTACCCAAACCTGTGCAGAGTTCTCACCGCAGTAGTGCAGATCACAGTAGTCAAAGTAGGGTGGTTCTTCTGTGACACACCAGACACCCTCGTCATCTCTGTCTGGATTCCGACAGTAATTCTCCTGCAGCACCACTTCTGGGTCAGTGTGTTTTCCAGGGAGCAATTCTTTGACTTTCTCAGAGTTCCACGGCAGACACTTTGCTCCAGACACAGAGACTGAGAGAGTCCCTGTGTAAAGCATGCCTTTCTCTGGTTCACAAGGCTGTGTTGGTGCAGGTTCTGTGGCCCGTGGAGTAAATGGAACTGTTGTTCTATCTTCACCTGGAAAGACAGAGCTGTGATTTAAGCCATAGCTGTGCACTCAGAAGTGCTGTTAGCAAATAGCATCAGAGCCCCTTTACTAAAGCCTAGAGTTCCATGGGCTTCCCATTATGACTGGGAGTTCCCACTGTGTTTCCATGCATGTGGTGACCCTTTAAAATATTGCAGTGTCAGAGGTGGTCCAGCAGTATTTGAAGTGAGGCTGGCACTATTCATCACACTTCTCTTTGTCACTAAGATATGAGGAACATTATTGTGTCCTTTCTGGGGCATCTTTAAGAATCAGCTCAAGGGATTGGTAGGTGTCTTGGGCATCAAAGTTCTGCTGTATTAGGTCCTCCAGCACCTTATTCTAAAATGCTTAACTGGGCTGTATTTGGGGGAGCCTTTTGCTGTAGTATTCTACTAAAATGGCAAATTTAACTTTTGCTAATATTTCTAAATCTAATGATAAGTGAAAATGTTCCCTGCAAGACTTTTCATACTTTTTCTTGCAAGTGTCCTAATGACTGCAATTTTAAGTAGCATTTCCTAAAGGAGTGGGTACCCAGTAATCTGTTCTTGCTTGGCCCCAAGGTGCTTTCTCCTTGTGCACAGGGGATGTGGGAAGGTTCTCTCCTTTACCATTCTTCTGAGTCAGAGGCCAAGCCCCAGGGGAGAGTTCTGTACTGGGGAGAAATGGGAATGTGCAAGTGTAGGGGGATCATCCTCCATGTCCAGTGCAACAATGGGAGGAGGACACCTCTTTACTTGAGATTGTGAGTATTAAACTGCACACCTCCACAGGAGAGAATGTTAAGGCAGGCAGGCAGTCAAGTACAAACTGTAATTATTTTGTCCTTAAGGTAGGAATTCAGACCAAAAAACATTATGACTCATTGCTGTTACAGATTAGAGATAACTGGGCCAGGATTCTAGGGGTGACTGACTAGAAAATAATGTATTCCAGGTAACTGCTGACACTGGTTTTAATTTAGATCCAGATTAGCTTTATCTAGAGAAAACCTATCATTATGTATGGGTAATTCAGTGACTTTTCTTCCTCAGTTCCTTTACCCTTTAAGATGCAGCTTCTCATCTCCTACTGACTTCTCTTCATGTAAGCATTCCCCCTCCTTAACCCTCTCCTTGCCTGCTTTAGTACCAGTCTCAGTGCAGTTTTGCTGTGAGTAAAGGGCTCTCTGGAGTGCTGGGGCATACCACACACGGGGATGGGGCACGCCTCCCGTTCCACCACCGGGTCTCGGGTGTAGCACCACGGGCCTTCCGAGTTGTTGTCTGGGTTCCTGCAGTAGTTCTCAATGAGGCTGGGATAAATGGTGGCATTAAATCTATAAGAGACAAAGCTGGTTAGGCTAGGAAGGAAGGACACCCCAGAGAACTCTTAAGGGGTATGGGGGAGATGAACTTACTTAGGAATATGTGGATATTTGCTTGTCCACACCTGACATTCAATCCCAGACTTGGTGTGGGCTAATTGTTCCCTGATAGTTCTGGCCCAGCCCAAGAGCACAGTTACCTGTCAAAATCCCAACAGCGTAAGCCAGGGTCAGTGGAAGTAGATGTTGCATTTTTCAAAGTCAGAAATGGTTAGTGGAGAAATAAAGAGTAAGAAATCATTTCAAATTCTTCCCCTGGTATTTTTCTTTGTAATTAGATGGCTTCTCCAACATCAGTTTCATTTTTTTCTCTACAATCTGCAGGAAGCAAGTCCCTGGCACTCACTCTATCTAGGAGATTGAGGTCAGCATGAAGTTCATACCTTCTAGACAAGCATCCAGAAGTGTCCTGGACTTTCCTGGGTCCTGGCATACTAGCAAAAGAAGAAAGAGACACATTATATGAAAGCAATCCGAATAAGCATCATTTGAATAAGTTTATCATTTAGAGACAAAACACAAGTGCTTAGCCCTGGAAAGTGATTTCTTAAAAGAGGGAGCCATCTCTCCAGGACGAGACAGTACACTCTAAGGGATAAGGTACTCAAAACAACTTACCTTGGTATTTTGACCAAAATATGTTCTGTAAAAAAGAAAGAAAAAAAAAAAAGAAATATATATTTAGGGACACGGAACCTTTCTTGGCTACTGCAATTCAAATCAATAAGAATATCCATCACAACAAAAGGGAAGACTAACCTAGTTCTGTTTATACCAATTACTATGGAGTCAAAGCAAAAAATCTGATACAAAACCACATTTTCATACATCAGACTCAGTATTGTTGTTTCTAAAGAGACCAAAGATGTTTACAACCTTCATCAACCTGCAGAGCAAGCAGAGCTTTCTGTAGTGCAGTGGGCTACAGTGCAGAAGTCCAAGCAGCTGAACCTGGAATTTCTAAGGCCACAGATCACATGTAAGTATTGCTCAGCTCTTTTGGATCTACATCTCTACTGTGCAGCCTGAGGCTGATTGCTTTTGAAGTACTCCACAGAGGTAGGGTCTTGCTGGCTTATGCTCCTGTTTATGTGTTGTATTTTTGTGTGTGGAAGTCTGCAGGGACACCAGCCTTGGGGCTAGGAGCAAATCTCAAAAGGATGCAGCACAAATTTAGCAGAGTGAGGTGAGGCTGGAAACCAGAAAAAGGGACAGAGTATGCAAAAGCTTCAGCTAAAAGGAGTCTGAAGCATCTGCACTCAGTGTTTGGCTGCTATGCCAATGCTTCCGTGAGTGTCTGGGACAGCAGCTCCTGTGTGAGGTACCATGCTGAGCTAGTGGAAGATGCTATTCAGGACCAATGGCACCTTGTCACTTCATGCATAGAGAGGGAGAGAAAAGAACCTGAGCTTTCAGATGTATTCCCTGCAGTGTCTCAAGGAGGGAAGCTCCCTAAGGAAGTAGGAGCTTGCCATGGGGCATGCACACATCAGCCTCATCTTTGCTTCACAGAATTGAGTATTGCAATCCCGGCCCCTGGCTGTGTGTGCAGCCTGCTGCTGTGTCCCCTGCAGAAGCTGGCTGGGGAATGTTTCCTGGTACATACCGTCTGATCGATGGATTCGAGGGCTTCAAAAGCCTCCTCATAATTGCAGATCTCCTCCAGGCACTCTCGCTCCAGGTTTCCCTTTAGCATCTCTTCCAGAAATCCCTTGTTGGCGCGTCGGTGGCGCTTGAGCAGTGACAGTGCCTGCCCCTTTTCCAGGAAAACTATCGGGTCAGAACACTGCCAGTCAAAGGGCTGCTCACAGCCAGAGGGCACCTTTGTCTCCCCTTGCAATTTCTAAAAACCACATGCAGTTGATGTGCTGATGCCAGAGCCCAGCTTCCTCCAGCACACCCTACAGAGCGGAGAAGCCTTGTCAGGTCTGCTCTTGATGATCAGAACAGGCTCTCTGGAATTCATCCTGTCACAGCTCCCATCACTTAGGGAACAGAAGTGACAAGAACATTGCTTCCTCAGCAAAGCTGCTCTGCTCTTTTGCAGTTACATAGAGGCTTGTTTGCTTTGAGCCTGCTGTTGTCCCTGTCCCCAGCCACTGTATTTCTGTCTTGCCAGCCTCAGACCACTGTGATAAGCACAGCTTGGTTGCATTTCATGTTCAGAACCCCTGATTTGGGATCTGGAGACAGGTCTTCCCCCACACAGTAGTGTGTCTGAGAGAACTTAACCTCATGTTAAGACAGAGGCTCTAATAAAAGGAACAGTGAGCACAAAGGCAGCATATTTTGTATGGCCTAAAGTTTCAATAAGGGACAACTGTGGAGGCAATGGAGAATTGAAGTCACCTAGGTCAGCTGAGGAACTCTATCCCCACAAGCCCCATGGTTGTGTTATCCTTGATCCTGGACTGAGCCACAGTCCCCTTCCCTGCCGTTTCCCAGGTGACCCATAAAATCCACTGAGTTGCTGTCACCAGCTGACAGATTCAGCACCCTTTTGCTCCCAGCTTCAAGCTTTTAGCCTGTCCTCTTGTCTTGAGGAAGAAAACTTCCCACCTGTGTAACCCCATCTTGCTTCCTCCTGTCATCTACTGGTACTTCTGCCCTTGAGTCTTACCTCCAGCATGGCTCAAGGTGAGGTGCAGCAGGCTGGAGAAGAGCAGGCCCCTCAGTATGCTGGTTTTGGTGAGCGCCATGCTACAGACCTGGCTGCAGGGGAATTGCAAAGGAAGCAGAATAAGTGGAGTCACAGCCCTGCTGGGTTAATATTGAACCAGAATGAAGAAACAGGACTCTAGGTCGTGGTGTGTCAGGGACAGTGGGACTCTTATCCCTCCTCTCTTGGCATCTCTCCCTCCTGTCAGAGCATCTTTGTTTCCTTACTTAACTTCCTATTTCATATCTAGGAAGATGGCATGAATAACAAGAGGACAAGTTTGTGCTAGGGCACAGGGAGAATTGTGGCTGCAGAGAGGTACCTCTGCCAGCTCACAGCCATCCCAGCCAGAGAGCTTGCTCCTTTTCCTGGCTTTGCTCCCCTGCAGCCCCTAGCACCATCAATGCCTCCCCATCATGCTGGTTCAGGTCCCTACCACTGACTCTTCTCAGAGGCTGTACTCAAGCAGCCTCAAATGCAGGAAGAATTTGAGACCTCCGTAGCCATTCCCAGTCCTTTTTTTAGCTGCAGACCCCCCTGATTCTCCCTAGTGCTCAGTTGTCTTTCCTTCCTGCAGTTATCAGCAAGTTCAGCCTCAGCTATTTTGGCACCACAACACACAGTTTCAGTGCTTGCCCTTCTGCCTTGCCCATGACAAGGAGCAGAAAGAGTGCCTTTGACAGCCCATTGGGAATTTAAATTTTCCTCCTAGTTAGGTCAGCAGTGCCATTGGCAGTGCATTCTTTCCAATGCCTTATAATTCCCAGCTGAGTGGAGGAGGATGAAGCAGCATGAAGGCTGGGCTCGCCCTTTTCTTCCCCCCATAGTGGAATGTACTAAAGTCCATCCAAAAGGAAACAGAAACTCTGACAAGCAGGGAGCTAGCACACCCAAAACCAGCCAGGAAAACAAAGGCTCCCAGGAACAGGGAGACAGGAATGATCTGGATGTCATGACATCAGCTATTAAGTCAAGAACCGGACTGCCAGAGCTGGGAAGGCTCTAATCACTGCTACAGCAAGCAGATTATTGGCAAGAGTGGAAAAACAGCAGAAAGCAGGGCAGCATGGGGGAAGTCTCAGGGACTGCCACATGGAACGAAAGTGCTTCCTGCCAGCAGGGAGCATATTTTGTGTTGTGCCTCTGTGCAGCTGATACATCTGTAATGTTTATCTCCATAGAAGGAGTGTAAATATTAGCATTAGGGTGGCTGAGGAATGACTCTGGACACTGGTACAAAGAGCAGTTGCAGAGGCTTCCTTCCTCACATAAGAGTATCTCCTGTTCTCATCCACACACATCTCTACTTGCTCTGGATTTTGTAGAGAGACCTTTAGGAATGGCTGGGGTTCCTCGAGTGGAAATGACCAGGGTGGAGAGTGTGTGCATGTGATTAGACACAACCCTAGAGTTACTCATGTTACTTAGCAGGGGAAGCAGCATTTAGGCAGAGAGCACAGGCAGGGACAGGAAAGAGCACGGACAAGAGTGGTGAGGTCAGAGCTGCTGCTGTGTCCCACACAGCCACCTCCACTCCTCACTGGAGGAGGTGGCACAAGCAGCTTTCAATATCCTCAGTCACTTTCTTTTTAATTTCTGCATCTCTTCTTTATAATACCCAGGCAGCCTTTATACTGCAGCTTAAGTCAATGTTGTTATAATTTTGCATAGATTTTTACCCTCTTCTTGTCTTTCCTTTAAAGGAAAGGTCTTATCGCCTTCCATGGGATCATGCAGTATATAAGGCTAACTTTAAGCAATGCTATAATACAGCAGTTAAGCTTGGTTATCAGACAGGTATGAATATCTTCTAATACTTACCTATGCCATCTTCCTTTAACATTATTTCTGTTCTGGTTCCTACATTCATTTTGTTGCTTAAGCATTTGTTTGAAAAAATCCTTCTGACACTCATGATGATTCTGTCACTATGTCTGTCTGCTTCTTTTCCAGCTGCTGTTCTTTCTCCGTGATACAAGACAAACACACCTATCAGGGAAATTAGGTTGTTAACTGTAACTGCTGAAACCTTTTATCTCTAGATTACTCTCAGCTACATCTATCACTTAGATGTCTTCTATTTCTTTATTTTGGTTTTGCTTTGTAATTGGACATTTTCACTACATGTGGGACCATTTCCAGCCCTTTCTGGTGTCTCACAACAATGTCAGTAATTAAAGATGCTGACCCTTCACATCATGGCCTCATTCTGTAATGTGCTTCTAGGGCTCCTTTCTGTTTCCCCCATTCCTGTGGTTAGCCTCTGCAGCAGCACAGCATCGATCATCCATGTGTCTGCTCTCCTGAAGCATAACCTTCACTGGCACACACTTCACAGTGGAAGGCAGCATGCTATGTAACTGCTCCCCATGCCAGCATATGGCACCAGGCAGGCACACATCCTTTTCCTTCTCACCAGGATCCTGACAGCTGCACCAAATGTAATGCACTGGCACGAGAGCTTGTTATAGATCCCAATAAAAAAGGCACTCAGAGCCCACAATGTAGTCATTAAAATACCATTTATTGGGCATAATACAAGAAAGGGTATAGCATTAGCTAATTCCACACCCCTTCAGATGCTGCAAACACCAAGCTATACAGCACTGCCCAGCTATCTAGTCAGGCCACGGCACCCTGTACAGATCCCATCCATGTTGAGGTTCACCAGCACCATGGTCTTCAGAGCTTTTATAGCAATTTCCTAGGAGTAAACAACTTTATGCATCATTTTGCTGTCAAGCAAAAGGCTGTTCCCATGAGAATATGCTGTTTCTAAGACAAAGATAAAGACACGGTGGTGGCATCACCACCAAGGGCCCATGGGAGTCACCTATGGGCTCCTCAGAATTAGCCAGCTAAGTTTGTCTTGCAGCCAAGTGATACGTGCAGCACGGCACAGACATGCTCGACTGTTAAGTGAACAATGTTTCTGTGAAGACCTCCTAATTCATAATTGCTCTTTCTATTTCTCTCCTGTTACCTTAGAATAAAGAAGCAGGTCAGCTATTTAGGCAACAGGGGTCTGGGTTCTCCCTGCCCCTTCCCCCCATTGCTCCCCCTTTTCTCCCAGTTCTGCTGTGACAGAGGGCACATGCCTCAAACACAGCTCATGAGCCCAGCTCCAGGGAGAATATTCCACAGCTGTGTCAATATTTGACTTTGGATAGGCACCAAAGAAAGAACACTAGGAAGCACTGCAGCTTCAAACACAAGCCCCCTCACATGCCTGTGCTCCAAGCACTCAGGAAAGACTAAGTTCACGTGCCCCTGTAGAGAAAATAATTAAAAATTAGGACACCCAAAGGTTTATCAACTGAATTCACCTCCCATCACATCACATCAAAGTGTCATGGATCTCACTCTAGCCCCTTGTCCACAAACAGGTCATAGAAGTTCATGAAAAAAAATTTAATGTAGAAACCACAAAGAGCAGCTTTTAGGAGTGTCACATAACTGCATTCATAGCACCCCAAAAGGGAACTGTGCTACTTATAATTCCCTGGTGCCTCTATATTTTCCTCTTGTGCAGTGGACATAAGAAACCCAGAGAATTTAAAGCCACTAAGCAAGACTAAATAAGAAAATTTGGGGAATTGCAGATGTTTGAGAGGCGTAAGAGAGAGAGCAAGAATAGCTAAAACTGAGGATTCAGCAAATAAAGATGTTCCTATAATATGTGAAAAGAGAGTGCAGAGCAGGGAAGTCTGAAAGACCTGCTAGGTCTGGTATTGTCAGCCCTTCCTAGGAGGTCAAGTTCACATATCTGTGCACTTCCTGCAACAGGACTAATTTACATCAGCATGCCTCAGATGGCAAACAGGCACTGAAGAAGATGGAGCAGGGGGATATTGGGATGTAGTTGTGGCGGTGCTGTCTTTTAATGTTTTGGTGGAGGGGTAGGAAAGAAGGGGAAGAGAGGAAAAAGAATGCATGAAGAAAAACAAGGGAAAAATTATTGAACCCAACTTGAATGTGGAGAGAAAATGGAAAATCTTCTGAGCAGGGATGAACTAGTCAACCTTTATGTGGAGAGGTGAGGAGCCTTTCAGCTGAGGACACTGAAAATTGCACAGTGAGACACAAAACTATTCTTTTCATGTCCTCAGACTGTTTAGTCACCATAAGTGAAGGAAACTAACAGCAAAGCAAACCAGGTGACAGCAGAGGAGGAACACTCAGCCCTAACTCCAAGGCAGGACTTTGCTTCTGCTAATTGTGAAAAATGCTCTTCATATTACAAGGTTCCTTGTAAACACTTGGGAAGCTGCTTACCAGTAATGTCTGGCACCATCATGAGCTTCAGATGATTAGAAGCTTAGCTCCAAGAGTAAAAGCCCAGGAAAGCACTTGAATAGCAACAAGTAATTAAAAAACTTGAAAGGAAGGCACTGTTCAAAGTCACTGCTTTGAGACTTTTCCTGCCTTCCCTGCAGTGCACTGTCACGGACTGACAATGTAATACAGGCAGAAGAGAAGCACTGCTCATTATTGCTGTGTCTTCTCTAGGAAGTTATTCCCATCAACAGCCAATGCCTTCCCTGTGCCAGACCCAGCATGTGGCATGTGTAGGCTCATAGCTTCAACAAGCAGCTACTGCAAAGACCCACGTTTATACAGGCAGTTACCTCCAAGACTGTTAATTCTGTCTGGGGCTGAACCACAGGGCCTTGTTGCTAACAGAGAGCTGAAAGAACTAGGTTTTTATTTTGGTTTTTACCTCATTTTAGTAAGTACAGAAGATGAGCCAGGGCATGTTGGGAGAGCCAGGTATCAGTCTTGACCTCTACCACTTCTGCTACAGCTCCCGAAGCCCATCCCCTCCTGGATGATGACCACGTCACTCAGTGAGGCCTCATCCTGCATCACAATGCATTTGTCCTCATGCTCAGAGAGGATGATTTTGATTATATCCTTTGCTGACAGACACATGGCCTTTGTCCCACGTGCCCCAGAATTGGGCTCTGCCTTGAAGGCTGGTAAGTAGCAATGCAGTGACTGCTGGCTGTGATCAGCAGCTCAGCCTCACTCACTGGCCAGAGCACCTACACCAGGAGCTCCTGGCCCTTCCTCTGTGGCTTCTTTCTTGCTGCCTGAGGTAGGTCCACAGGAAGTGAGGCCACTGTAGTGGCAAGTTCCTCAGAATCCCTTCCCACCTTGTGGGTGAGCACATGGTGTACAAGGCTCTGGGTGAAGGTGTAGTCCATGCCACAGAGCTTGCCTTTGCAGGGTTTGCCAGCCAGGTGAGATTTCTGATGGCACCACGGCTTAGTGGCCAGGGTGTAGGACTTGCTGCACTGCTTGCAGGTGAAAGTGCACTCCCCATGCTCAGGCACATGTGGTTGCACAAGGAGCTGGGGTTGGCCAGGTGACACCCACATATGGCACACTGGCACCCCTTGGGACCAGCTGGGCCAGTCCCAGCAGCCAAATAGATCCTCCTGTGCATGCAGAGAGAGAGACAGTGTGCAAAGCCCTTGCCACACTGCTGCAGGATTAGGGGTGCTGGCCAGTGTGCAGGACCTGGTGCTCCTGCAAGTCTCACTTGGGGCAGCAAACCTTGTAACACAGCGTGCACTGGAATAGCCACACAGCCCTGTGGGCCAGTGTGTGGGCCTCAAAGCTCCACTCTGAACTATAGCTCTTGCCACACTATGTGTGCAGGAGGGGCTTGTGGCCAGGGTGGACAAAGTGGTGCTTCTTGGGGTGGCAGAGCCACAGGAATGCTTTATCATACTCTCTGGAGAATCACCTGTGCTTCATCCCCTTTTGGGACAGAGATTTTTGAGGGGGCCCTGGGCTGCCAGAATAATCCTCCACCAGCCCCGTATACTCCTCCTGCCACTCGGGCCCCTCCAGTGAGCCCTTCCCCCTATGCTCTGGGAATACCCATCTGAAGTTTTTGGAAGCTTTGCTCTCCTTCTCACAAATCTCTACAGTCTTTCCTGCTGTAGGACTGGGCTTCTGGGGTTTCTGTCCAGTTGTCCTGCTGCCAGAGTCCTGCAGGCACTTCTGGAGTGGGCTGGCCAGAGCATGCACCTTGCAAGGCTTGCCAACCCAGCGAGCACTAAATCAAACCCTACTTGAGGGAGACAACAGATCCAGGTCTCCAGGATTTGCTGCCTGCTGTCCCATTTCCATTTTTCTCTGCTGCAGATCTGGGATGCACAGCCTTACTCAATTCTTTGCATCTGCCATTGGTCTTAACAGTTGAGATGGGCTCGATGTGCTGATTCTCAGTCCCCAGCACCCTGGCTTGCCATGGCCTATGTTTGGAAGCTTCTAGCAGCCTGTGGAAATATTTGATGGACAGCCTGCTAAGAGGGTCCTTGAGAGCTGTGGTTTCATCAGCTACCACCTTGGAGACCTCGGGATCCCCTGCCCAAACACAAATTAATGCTGGCTGTTATGTGACATGACTGCTGCTGGATTAGAGGAAGATGAAGGCTGAAGATGGATACTCTGCTATGCAGTAATCCTGGGGCTCTGCCATGAGAACCATTAGTTTTATATCTTTTCCCCTTTTAAACTGGGGAAGAGGGACAAATATCTGATTTCTCACCACAGACAGTACCCGTGCAGCATTCCTGGCGTTTCACGAGCAGTATTTCTAGGACGTATCGTCATGACTGGCATAAAACAGGGCGACACGCTCTTTTCTCGGCTGGTAGCTCCTAAAAGCGACGCGAGGTCCGGCCCGCCGTCCGCAGGGGCTGCAGGGCGCACCCATGCCGGGCACAGCTGAAGGCGCAAACCCGACGCTCGGGAAGGCCGGGCCGTCCATCCCACCCACTCTGGGCTTCGGCACTCACCTTCGAGGGGCTCCACCAGCGGCGGTGGCTCGGGCCCCCCGCGGCTCCGCAGCCGCCCGCACGGCACGGGGCGCTCTGTGCCGGCGGAACGCTGCGAGGCAGCGGCGGAGGCGCCCGGACCCGGCCGGCGGCGGGCGGGGCGGGGCGGGGCGGGCTCCCGGCGGTGAGGCCGCGCTTCCGGCGGGCGGCGGTGACAGGCGGGCGGCGGCGGCGGCAGGTACCGGCAGCGGCGGGGCGGCGTGGGGTGCCCGGGGAGCGCAGCCGGGCCCTGCCTGCAGCAGCGGGGCCCGCGGCCTGGCTTGATGCTGCTGGGGCGGGGGAGCGGCCCGGCGGCGGCACTGGGGCTGCGCTGAGGCTGAGCGGGCCGGGTCCGGGCCCGGAGCCCCGAGCCCTCCGCCCGGGGGTGGCCGGGCTCGCCCTCTGTGAGGGAGCGGCTCGCTTGGCCCGCGGTGCGCGTCTGCCGGGAAGAGAAGAGCGCGGCCGGGGAAGCGCCGCGGGCACCTGGGCCGGGAGAGCCGGGCCGGCCGCCCGCGCTGTGCCGCTCACCGCTGCTCGGGGCTGGCCGTGCAGGTACGGCCCAGCCCGCGCTGTGCCGCTCACCGCTGCTCGGGCTGGCGTGCAGGTACGGCCCAGCCCGCGCTGTGCCGCTCACCGCTGCTCGGTGGCCGTGCAGGTACGGCCCAGCCCGCGCTGTGCCGCTCACCGCTGCTCGGGGCTGGCCGTGCAGGTACGGCCCAGCCCGCGCTGTGCCGCTCACCGCTGCTCGGGGCTGGCCGTGCAGGTACGGCCCAGCCCGCGCTGTGCCGCTCACCGCTGCTCGGGGCTGGCCGTGCAGGTACGGCCCAGCCCGCGCTGTGCCGCTCACCGCTGCTCGGGGCTGGCCGTGCAGGTACCGCCGCGGCCGCGCCGCCGGCCTGCTGCTGCCTGCTCCCGACCTCGGCGCTGGGGCCGGCTGCCACTAACCCCGGTGCCCAGCAGCAGAGGCGGGTACTTGTGCTGCCTTCGGGCAGTTGGGCGTGTACTGGAGGACCTTTGTTTCAACAGTGTAAATAGCAAATCTGTGAGTCTCGTAAGCGGTCTTGAGGTTCGCTCAGGGATGAAAACAGGAGATGAGTCGAAGGGAACGGGAGAGAGCAGGTGTGTGTATGGTGGAGGGGGTGATGAGGAGGAGGAGGAGGAGGAGGAGGGGTGCAGCCTGCGCAGGGCTGTGTGTGCCCCACTGCCTCCCTCACATGTGAGTTCTGGGTGGGTCCTGCACGGCACTGAGAGCAGCCTCTGTACTTTGTGCAGAACTTGGAGAGTTCAGCACTTTTGCTGTCAGACCCAGCAGAGAACAAGTAAGGGAAGGCTGACTGCTCGTTAGGGTGGCTTTCCAGGTGGCACAGGGGTGGCCTTCAGCAAACGGATTGAGATGACAAGGGAAGGAAGGCTGCTCGGTTTAAGAGCTGTTGGAATAATGAAGGATCAAAGATCTTTCCTGAGCAATGGTGTGTCTGTCCTGAGTTTACTGATCATGGAGAGCCATGACAAGGTCTGGCCCTTGCCCTCTATGTTCCTCGAGGGTAGTACCAGGGTAATGATGCTCTTGGTGGTATCACCAATCTTGATGTGAAGGAAGACACGGGGTGGGCTTTGTGGGTGAGCCTTGGTTCTGGAACTCATTCATGCACGTGAGTACTCTGAAGGTCTGCTGCTGAGTAACTGCTCCCTTTTCTTGCAATGTGCTTGTTTTTAACACTATAGCAAAGTGCAGGGTCTTGACTGATGTGTACAGAAAAAGAGACATTTGTGCAAATAAGCCAAAACTGGGAGGAGGTGCAGATGGCAGCAGAGTCAGAAAAATAATCCCGGAACTGGGAGTGTGTTGCATCTGACCATTGTTTGTTCATCTTGCACAGAAGAAGAGGCCACTTTGCTTCTGTAGTTCTTTATTGTGTGTAGAGCTCCAGGGTGTGGTAATACATGGACATATTTTGAAGTGTAGTTCACTTCTGAACTAATAGTACATCCAGAAGAAAAACATGAAAAGGAAACTAGTAAGCAGGTGTAGTGTGTCGATTACCACAATGTAGCTTAGAAATAAATAGAAAAGTAGTCAAACTGAAATTGCAGAAAAAAATAGTTTGTTTGAACAGCAGCTACCAAGATTTCCTGGATATAAGTGAATGTTCTTCCCTAGGTAAATTCTGGATCTTATATAGGGAATCTTCAGCTCAGAATCTGTGTGAAAATTGTATTTTAATGTGCTGTTTTTCACCACATCTCTCTTATCTAGGAAAGTTAATTTTTATTACACAGCAAGTGTTCAGGTGCAGTCTAGTTGCAGAAAACACTTAAATACTTGGGAAAAAAGGTAGCAGTTGGCTCTTTAGAGCCTGGCATTAAGTACATGCTTCTGCTGCTATATGTGATTCTTTAGTTTAAATGTTTGGCTAGAATTTTTGTTTTTTAAATCTAGGTGTATAGTTTTTCTTATCTTATACTGTATGGAGTGTACCACTTGCATCTTGTCATGATGTTTATGTAAAACAGGTGCAGTTTTTAAACTGAGTTAAATCTGTTGAAATGCTCTTTTATCGTTAAAAAACATGAAATGTTTTTAACAAACACTTTACCCATTTTCACAACTGTATTGCTATGATACATTTGGACTTTTCATTTAATGACACATTCTTAGGGATCATTTTTGAGTACACAGGGAAGCATCTCATGCAGCTGCACTACTGGAAAGTGAAACATGTATCCTTATATGAAGATCCTCAGTTTGTGTCTTACATCCTAATTCCAGTTCTCTCCTTCTCAGAGCCTACTAGTTCCCAAGCATTTAGAGGATTACATGTCCTAAACTGCTGTATGGTGATGTGATGTGGGACCCTGTGCTTTTGCCTTTTGCATGTTGGGAAAGGTCTGGAGAAAATTCTACAAAACCTTCTGGGGCTCTCTGGCTCACAAGAAGGACCTGAAATCTAAGAGGTCTTCTGCTCTGGATCCTGCTTCCGTTAACACCATGGAGCAGTCACCTACAGCCAAGGAATGGAGCTGGCTGTGAAAACCACATGAAGGTATCTGGAGAGCCTTGTCTGTTTTTCCAAGGGGTGAGGCCAGAGCACTATCCACTGGGCTCTTTTTGCAGTGTGGATCCTGTTAACAGCTTCATTCTTCCACGTGGTGCCACACTAAGATTAATTTTATGCCTCAGGAGAAATCCCCCAGTGCTGCCTAATAACCTGCTCTTCTGTCTCTGGGTAGGTGCTGCAAGTTGACTGCAAAGCCAAGTGGTGATCTGTGTAGGGACAAGTGAGGACACTTGGTGACTTGCTGGCCCATCTTGCCAAGTACCATCACTGCTCTGGGGTGGGATTTGGATTTGGTCCCTAAGCTTTGGGGGAGTGGCTGCTACTAGGCACTTCCAAGAATCTCCCATGAAAGGCAGCTCAGTGGATGGCAGCAGTCGAATGTGGGTCCTCTGTCCCCCTAGGGCTGGGAAGTCCCTGAGAGCTGTGAATGCTGAGAGGCTGCCCTGGGGAGCCATGGATGGCTCCTCAGCATGGAGCACTGGCTTTTGGGCTGCTGAGCTCCTGTGGGAAATGCTTTAGGCTCGCTGAGCCATAGGAGTCATTGCCTGCCGTTACCATAGAAATCGGATCAGCTGCTAGGGGTGTGGAGTCCTCGTCCCTTGGCTCCACTGCTGCGTGGTTCCAGCATGAGCTCACGGTGCTGGGGAACCTGATTTCTTGCTCCTTGCCTGTCAGAGGAGGTCAGGCAGCTCTGTCAACCATCACCAGAGGGCAGGGAATAATTTTGCTTGGCTCTTTGCATGGCTGCCGTGGTGGGACCCTGTATGTCTGATGCTCTGTGCATCAGACCTGCTGCCTGTATATGTCATGCTCTTTCATATTTTGGGAAACATTATATTTGATTTGCAATAGCATCCAGTCCTTTGGGAGCCCCAGAGAGGTGAAAACAGGTTGTAAACTGGTGAGTAGCTGATAAGGGAGGACAGGAAGTAAATAATAAGCTTGGAATGATCCAAAGGGAGAGGAAAACCACTGAATATCCAATTTCTTGTGCTCTCAAAATGCATCCCTAACCTTAGCAAGTATAGACCTGAGCATGGATATGACACGTTCCAGAGCTCAGTCTCTCACAGGTTTTGTCCTCTGTGCTCAGTCTGAGTAACTGTTTCATGATTTTCTGTGGCTGAATGTACACATTCAAGCTCTAGGAGTGAAAGATGGAAAACATTCTTGCCCCCTCTCCATTCTGCTAAAGGAAATAGCTTTACTGCAAATAATACTTTTCACACTAAGGTGGTGTGCCTCCTCAGATCATCTTTGAACCCTTTGCTCTCCTCACAAAGCAAAATAAGCACAAGCATCTCTGTGAAACAGTGTTACACAGACGCTTGCTGATGCGAGGTGTCACTTTCTACAGTTCCTCTTGGCTTGCTGCCTGCTGACCACTGAATTATTGTCCATGTGTGTCTGTGTGAGCAATCCAGATCTACATAGCTGTCTTTTTAATGTTTCCATGCTTACTTCCAGGAGACTGAATTCAGAGGATAACAGCTGCTTCCCAAGGATTGTCCCTAGGAGTTGGTACTCTTAGGATATTCTGTGTGCTGTGCTAGCTCAGTCCCAGCTTTAATGTTTCTTCCACTTCACATGAGAGTGAGAAATATTTGTAAACAACAGCAAATGCACTGAGCTGTCTATTTCGTGGACTCTCTTAATTCTTTGGTCTCCTTATGGCATGCTTGGTGAAAAATACTCATTCAGGCAGTATGGCTTTAAATGAAAGAGTTGATTCCTTGCTGCTAGTTATTACGTAGGAGAAAGGATTTACTGGGTGATGGTGAAAGGAGATGAGGACTGTATGTGTATTGTTCTCCCTGTTTTACTAGCTCAGCCTAAAAATTCCTGGTTTAAGGAGCTGTTCCCTTCTCTGTTCAGATTCCAGCACACTGAAGCACCCACTTCAGTGTTGTTGAGAGCTCTGGTTCTCCATTATGGGGAGAAGGAGGGAGGTGATTCTTGGGAATGCTTCCAGCAGTGGCCCAACTGTGGAAACAGCCAGGCTTTGTGCCAGCCGTTCCGAGGGAGGGGGAGCTCAGAGCCATACTGGGAGTGTATCAGGCAAGGGCTGGTGCAGCCTGTCGCCATCCACAGAGTCCTGGTGCTGCTTCTGGTTCAGGGAGAAAAACTCTTCTGTCCAGAGCTGTGGTCAAGCAGAGACTCCTTGAGAGGGTTGGTACAGTTCTTGGTAGCCTTTGATAGCAATTGGCATGAAAGAATCTGACATGTCGTGCCTTCGGCAAGGAGGAGGAGGAATTCCTGCTTGTGTTAAGGGGGAGGGGAAACAACCTCTAGATAAGTAAAGATATGGGAGTATTGGGTGGAAATCAGTGAGAAGAGGAAGTGTCTCTGTGGGGAAGTAGATTTATAATCTCCGTGTCTCACCTAACAATCTCTGCAGTCTGTGTTCTAGACACTGCAAAATCAACTGCGGTATTTGGGGACCATGGCTACAGACCCACTCTCGGAGCTTCAGGATGACCATAACTTGGATGATACCCTCAGCCAGCTCAAACTGGCTTCCATAGATGATAAGAACTGGCCAGCAGATGAAGTCCCTGCTTTTCCCAAATCAGGTAAGTATTGTGCTTGTTTGGGATCTGGATTTTGTCCAAAAAGCAGTTGTTTGTCCTGCAGCATTGTGGTCATATCTCCATATAGAGAGACCCAGCTCCATTTAAAAGCTTTAGAGACACATTAAGCTTGCACCACACCCAAATGAATCAACCTCAGTATTGAACAGCACTTAAAAGTGCAGAGACAGCTGCTGTAAACATGCTCTTCTCAGTCCAGTGCGTGGCTGCGTTTTGGTGCTGACAGTATAGGTGTGCTGTAAATCCTTGAGTGTCCTCCATTATGGTCTCTTGCAGGAGAGTTTGGCCTTCTGGACTGGAATGGTCTCAAACTTCCATCTGGGAGGTGGGGCTGGAGATCTGAGTTGGTGCTCTGAAACCCTGTGCTATGAACTATGAACAAAGAGGTCAGGAAAATTAATTCAAGGACGTACAGGATGACCATCCATCAAGGGACTATATTAAGATCCTCCTTTCCTCAAAAACCATGATGGAGTCCTTGGGTTTTCTTTGTGAATATATAGGACATACCTGAACAGTTGTTTGAGAAAGTGTACATTCTGAGAGACACATATGTATCTCATAGGATTGACAGGACTCTTCTGAAGTCATTGTGGCTCTTGTCCACTCAGAATTTCAAAAGTGGTTTTCAAGGTGTACAGTTGCATATGTTAGTCCCTCCCATGTAGAAGTGCCATTTTTTCCTATACCTCTATCTCTTTGTACTTGCTGATGTGCTCCAGATCCCTTCTTCTGACTGCTTGTTTCTTGTACTTTGTGCAGATGACTCCAAAGGCTCCCCTGAGCCTGTCACTCACCTGCAGTGGGATGATCCCTACTATGATATCGCTAGGCACCACATTGTGGAAGTAGCAGGTAGGAACCTTTCTATTTCCTCCTTTGATGTCTTTGCAGCTGGGCTGAGGAAGGGCTTTTCTAGAAGGGCTCTGGGGACATCTGCTGTTTGCCAAGCCCAAGTGGCAATGGCAGGTGGCACAGAAGGAGCACCTAACTTCTTTAATGTTTCTGATATGTGTAATTTTCTATTGACTTCAGCTAAACTTGGGTTGCTTCTTGGCTCTTGCTGACTTGATTATATTATTATCAGGACTCAGTTGCTTTTGCTGAATTGTTTTAGATATGGCCCTTTACTACATCCCAACCACAAAAGTGGTTTTTGCTTGATAATGCCCCAGAAGTGACCTAGTTAAACAATACAGCTGTAAGGTCCTCAGCTGACTGAGGAATCCACAGTAGGTGGCATCACTCATTTCTGAATGGCCAGAGCTTGCCAGCCTGTCCAGAAATAACATGTACAGAAATCTGAAAGAGGGGAATAGGCCCATGTTCCACTGGAAGGAAAAACCTGTTCATTCAGGGTCACAAGCATCTGGATTTTCTTTGTGCTTTCTTGTCCATATTATTTTATTTACACTAACCCTTGGTGATATACTGCTGGGACCTCCATAAGAAAGAGTTTTGGGGGTATTCTTCCGGTTGCTGTGATGAGCCTGAATGAAGGGTAAGGCCAGTTTGTCTTGTGTTCCTTGTTTAAAAAAAAAAACAAGAAACACTTCTTCAGCTTGTTGTGACTTGATTCATCCTGCTTGACTATAGCCACCTCTTACCCCTCCTGCTGCCACCTCCTACCCCTCCTACTGCCATCTCTCTGTACCTTGGCCCCTGCCCCACATGTGAATTTTCAAGGAAGCAGAGGAACAAGCTGGAGTCCTCCTGTTTCAGGGTTGTTCTGCAGCAGAGTTTGATCACAACAGAAAGAGTCTCAGGCACTTACTTTGGTAAGAGTTGTCCTGATACAATTCTTTTCTGGGCAGTTTTCTCAAATGAGCTTTCTTTTTCCTGATCTCTTATGTTCCATCTTTTGTGGAACAAAATTATAATGGCAAACTCAAAATTTTGTTGTTTGTCTCATGCTCTGTTTGATAGGCCAGGTGTTTGGCATTTGGGCCATTATGCCTTATAGATTTGCCAGAAGTATTTTCATTTACAAATATGTTACTAAGCTTCTTTTCCATGGGGCTGGAGTTTCAGCACTGGGGTTTATAGAGGTGTGCACGTTGGTCTCTGCTGCTGAAACTGCAAAGGGACAGATGTGTGGACTCCACCATTTCAGTGGTAATAGCCAGAATATTTGCAATGTGAATGGCAGAGGTAACTGGTGTTTGAGGACTCTGGGAAAGGGTGAGTTAAATGATACAGTCGTTGGCTTTAGACTGAGCTTCAGACAAAGTGCTTAGCAGAGTTTAGATCAGAGACATTGATAAGACTGGAATGTCAGCCCAAACCAAGGATATACTTTGTCTGCTGCCTCCTGGCATAAACACCACTCTTTCTGCAGGATTTCTGTTCCAAGGTAACACAACTTTTTCTTTGACAAGCTCTCTGAATGGAGTGTCACTCCAGTGGAGCTGTGTGTCAGTGGCTGTTGGAACATAGCCATTTGACACGGTCTAGGGTAGCAAATGAAGAATTAGCCAGCTTCCTGAAAAGATCCGGGGTGGGATGGAGGCATGCCTCCATTCTGAACTCTTCCCCGTTGTGGTTTAAATTTGTATTCCTAGTGAGCTCTGTGTCCCTGCAGTGTCTCTGTAGAGTGCAGAAAAAGCTCAGAGAAGCTTCTCTTCTTGGCTCTTGCTGGCCAGTTTTCACTGGTAGCTGATGTGTCTGAAAGCATGTGATGGTCCCACACACGGTGTGTGGTGTGGTGACTTTCTTGGCACTGGGAGAGCTCAGAGCACAGCTCCAGGTAGAGGATTTGCTGCATATAGGTTTGGGACCTGCTGGTTTCTCATCTAAAAGGAGAATTTATGAAGTTGAACAAAGGGGTAGTCTTGGTCTCAGGATGAAGCTGTTAATTTTTTTTTTCATCAGTAATTGATAATTTTAACTGTTCAGAATATCAGACAGGATAGTGTTCTCTGGATTGTTGTTGGAGGCAAACAATCTGGGAAAGCCTGGAAAAATCCTATTAGAAGTAGACTGGAGAATAAAAATCTCACTAGAGGATTAATATGCATCTGTTCAGATCTGGCTTTGCTGACAAATTGTGTTTGTCAGCAGCTCCAGATGCAATGAACACTGGCTATGCTGAGCCTGAAACAAAATTACCCTAGTTCTCTTGTAAATATTAGCAAATGGCAGCAGATCAAGGGTAGTTTTATCCATTCTATTGATTTGTTAGCTTTCTGTCCCATGTCCTTCCCTGTTCTGCACTTCAGAGCAGAAAGCTTGTGGCTAACTCTGTTCCTGCCTGCCCTGAAATATGTTCTGGGATGATGATGCTATTTTGAGACAAAAGCAGAAGGCTGATTCCCATCCTCGGGCTGTACTCCATGATCCCAGTGTTATCCTGTGTGGTCAGAAAATTGCTTCTTGTTGGATGTGTGCATGGTGTTAATAGCTTAATAAAAGCCTGGGTTTGATGACAAAAAGTTAGCACACTCATTTTCTAGCTGACCTTAATCTCTGGTTCAGTCCAAGGCATGCTGGATTTGAAAAGTCTGGCTATCCAACCTAAGAGGGGAAAGTACTGAAAAACATTTCTTAGGAAAGTAAGTTTTTGGGGTTTGTTTTTCACTTAAAAATAGTGCAGTGGTTTCATGGAGACCCTCCTTTGTGCCCTATGCTCCTGTCTCTTCTGGGGACTGGGATCTTGCCAGGAAGAGGCTGTCCATGGGAAAGGAGCAGGCATGTCTCTTGCTGTCCCATGTGATGGTGTGTTACACAAAGATGACAGCAAAAGGCATCTGGACTACAGTCCTGAGGGAGTACTCAGAACTGGAGTATTAGGAATCACAGTATTCTAGTTTATGAAACATTCATTTGGTTCTGGGACTCAGTGCTTTTCTGAAGGAAGATGTTGGTGCTCTGCTGGTCCTTTTGGACCTGCCTTAAAATATGTGTTTATGGAATGTTTTACGCAGGCTCTGGAGAGGCCTCTGTGTGGTTTTGTTCTTCTTGACTCTGAGTGCCTCTTTTTGTGAGCACTGTAGCAATGAAAATTATTCTTTACATGTGCCCAGAAGCTGGAAGAGAGGAGGTTTGATTTCATTGCACAATGCATTTCTGCAAGGTGTTTTTTTCCTTGCTCATGTCAAATAACATTTGGAGGAAACACAAGCTTCTGGTTGAGGGTTGTTAAGGAACAATCCCAAGTTTCTGTTATGTTGAGAGTTTCTCTGTTCTGCCAATTCTTAAATGGCAAAGGTGCTGCTCCCATCTTCTTGGGGGTTGAGGATGATTAGATGTGACACAGTCTTGGCCTTGAATTTTAGCACAGTCTGAATTGCAGAACTAAGGTAGTTAATAATAGTCTAAAGGAGGTCTCTGGAGTTCGTACTGGAAACCTGTGGCTGTGTGGGAAGAGCTCTTGTCAGCTCTGGCAAGGTGTTCCTTCCTTGTTCTGCTGTCCAGTCTGAAATACTTTTCTCTTCTTTGTGATCAATATGCAAAAATACAACTATGAGGTTCATCAGCATTCTCATTTTACACAATAACTGCCTTGCTTTCTTTTGGGATAAGAAAATGGGGGTCTAACATATATTGGCATATGAGTTTCTCACTGCCATGGAGGGTAGAAGATTGTGTATCACTGGTCAGGAAAGTGGCTGTCACTATATACTCCAGCCACATAATCCCTACCCAGTGATTTCAAAACTTGGTTGGAGACTCACACCATTAATTGTCAATCTGTGGGGCTGCCCTTGCAGAAAAGCTGTGATGCCAATGTGTAAGACCTGTAATTGAAGTGGGAAAACAAGGTGGAGAGCTATGAGTGTACCTTCTTTTGTGTTACTGGATTAAAGCTGCTATTTCAGCAGTAAATCTCTTTTCATTGATGAATCTGGTACCAAACCTACCCAACAAAGGTGACTGTAGGTTCCAAAGATGTAACTAGAGCTGATGATTTGCTCTAGGTGTTGTTGGTGATTGACATGGGGAGGTAAAATCAATCTTGCAGCACCAGGAACTGTTGTTTCTCTTAGGCAAGCAAAGGTAGAAGTGTCAGATAAAACTTGTGTTGAAGGTGTGTTGCAGGGTGTCTTTGGTGGCTAGTGGACTCAACAAAGGCCCATTAGCAAAGGGTAACAAGGGTTCTTTTCCCTTCAGGCATGGTACATTGTTACTGGCTCCATTAATACAGACTGCCTGCATTTCTGCTGCTTTTGGATGTAGTTTCCAGCTTTTAACTTTTTTGTTTGTTCGTTTGTTTGAGAATATTTTGTATGATAAAAAATGATGAATTGCCTCTGTAGAATTGAGTCCATCCAAAGCAAGCCCAGCTTGTGCACCATATTTTGATATGCAAGGTAAAGGGAAGGGAGAGTATCTAAGGAATTTTGAATTTCTAAGGGAGACTAAGAGAATGGAGAATTTCTCCCTAGAGCCCTGCTCTGCAAAGGCTCCTGTCTTGATAGACACATGTGAGTTTGTTGAGTATATGGCTGTGAGAGTGATGGAAAGGGGCTGGGTGTGGTAATAAATGCCTTCATAAACTAGAGGAACTTTTTTTTTTATTTTAATTCTATTTGGCAGTTCATTCTTTTTATTCAGAATCTGCTAATCATGAAAAAAAAGTTATGGGTGTGGGATGTGTTATTCATATGGTATGATGCCTTTCTCCGTAGAACAACTTCTGAAGTTGTTTAGAGGACTTCATAATTAATTGCAATTAACCCTTTCAAAAGTGGCAGTACAGCAATTGCCATTTTGGTGGCAGAGGAAATGTAACAGTAAGGGCAAGAAATTTGATTATACAGAATTAGATTATACAGAATTAGTTGCAAATTCAGAAAAGACATTTGGTAATCAAGGGTTGCTGTTATTGCCTCTAATTGTTAGATAAGGCTGCTTTGGAGAGGAGCGTGGGGGAAGGATGAAATGGAAGGAGGTTGAATGCTGCAAGACAGCAGCTAAATGCATCCCAGTGACAATCTGGCTAGGCTCTCAGACTTTACCCTCATGATTACTTTCTGGGAAAGGATGCAAAGCTTGGCTTGCTATAACTCTTTTTCTGTTCCTCCAGACCAGGGTGCACTTGATGGGGCCCAACCAGGTAGGTAGATTTTTTGTGGCACTAATATTTGGTTCTGTAGATCATGGTATTCCTTTAGCATGACCATGGCCTGTAGCTGGACTGTCTCAGGGGAGCCCAAACTTTGCTCAGCCTTAGGCTGCACTGGCAATTTTTCAGGAGTCCAAAGGCTGCACAAAATTGTTGTCTGAGGGCTGCACCTCTGCCTCAGGCACAGCAGAATCATCTGAGCCAATCTGGCATGTGGGCTTTACTTTGGGCACTTCGGGGCTCATGGGTCTCAGTGTAAATCCTGTTCCCATCCTGTCATGGTGGTGGCCTGCTTGGACCAGTTCACTTGAACTCCTGTTTATCCTGTTATCATATGTGCTTTGGAAGTTCATTCTAGGATTGCTTCCTATTCTTTCACATGATCTGCTGCTGCACTCACGTGCTAAGCAGCTGGCACTGAAACTGGATTCTCCATCTGAAAGCAGCTGTTGTCTGTTTCTTCTCCATTTGGCTGCAGAGATGTGTCCTGGTAACTTGTTTGCCCGAAGCTGTGCTTGACTGCCCTGGGCTTGCTGAGCATTTGTTAATACTCTCCGGACTTCAGTCCTAAGTCTCAATAATTTGGCTGCTGCTGCTTTCATGCTTCTCAATGTACATGAAAACTTCTATTAGTGTGAAATTCTTACTGCTAAGAGCTTCACACAATTCATGGAAATGCTGATTCTCATTTCCTCATTATATAGAGTCTTCTTTCCCTTTTTCTGTGCTCTCAGACATCCTCCCATTCTGCATTCTTTAATCTGACCCTCTAGTATATTTTTGTATCAGTTAAAGCTATATTCACTTCATAAGGCTTTCTGATTCTAGCAGTGTTTGGATATTAGGAATATCGAGGTGGACAAAATCACAAAATCATGTATTAAAATACTTCTGCTTTGAGCTCCTTACCGTCTTTTCCTTCAGGGCTAAATCCACTCTGGAATTCAATAGGGAACTAAAATCTACTATACTTAAACGCTTCCCAGCTGTGCCATAAGCTTCGCACAGCTAATGGAACTGAAATTACATTTGACAGTTTTTTTACTGACAGTGGCTCTAATTAAACATGCTAAGCTTTGTGAAACGTATGTAGTAATGTTCCAGTATTCTCTAGTGGTGCCCATTTCTTGACCCTGAACTCAGTTAACTTTGTTATTTTAGCAGTAACACTAGCTTTTGGTGGCAAGTTTTATCCATCTGCATTTTCTCAGTATCAAAATACTAGGATATAGCCATTTGAATATTTCAACAGGGTGGGCACTTAACTGAGGTGATCTGATGAAGGTAGGAATGAGCAGCCTCTAGACTGCAGTTAGGCTGCCTCAAATCATGACATAAATGCTAAAGGATGTATTTCAGGATATGTAATGGATATATTTTTGTTTACCTTGAGATAGTAAATAACAGGATTTGCATGCCAAGGATGTGTTTTCCATGTTGGCTGTGCAGGTTCATTTAATGCCCTGTCTTGTGACATTATTGCCATCTTGATGTGAATTTCTTCTGTGATATGCTGGTATTGCTGCAGGTTTCAATCTGAAACATTTGCCTCAGTATTTCAATTTCAGCCTGTTAGAAGCTGGCCTTGCACTCATGGCTTGGAAACACAGCAGTGATTTTCCTTGCCCCTTATCTTAGAAGTGCCCTGGAAATGCTGCTTTTCATGTGAGAAGAAAAATGCAGTTTGGGCCTTAAAAGTGCCATGACAATGTTCAGGAGCTTATGTCCATCAGTGCTACATGTCGATCTCTCTTTAGATGAGCAGCTGTCTTGACTAGAGAGGCTTTAGATATTGATCTTGCTCTTTGTTGTTAAAAGCAAAATAATCTGAATCACATGCTTGAGGGAGGTAGTTTAATTCCAGTGTACATTGAAGATATTTTTTATTATGAACTTACAAAGTTGGTGTGCTCTGCGAGTATGGATGGTATATAATTGGTTATTGGTTTGTTGTTAACTACTGAGCATTCCTCACCTGGGAGAGGTAGGAAGCAGCCTGAGAAGCCAAGTGATTACTTCATGGTCTGTAGTTGTGTTCAGTGGAAACTTCAGCTATTTGCAATTGCAAACAAGGGGTGAAAACCTAGATACATAAGATTAATACTGCAAACAGAAAAGCAAATAGTACAAGGGATAGAGCATCTGGGAAAGATCAAACCTGATAAGACTGTTCTGTAGGGGCCACCTGAAGGTAGTTTCCTCCAACAAGAATGCATGGAATGGGCGTTATGTTCTTGTTTATAAATTGGAGCAACTGATTGTTCAGCTTTGATGCTGAATTTTTGATTTTGTCATGTCTGAAGCAAGGAGACTGATCAGGTATATGTCAGGTAGAAATGAGGTTGGCAGTTGATGGTTTTGAACGTTTCTGTGTTGACAGGCTGAGCTCAGTGTGATGAAACTGGAGCAAAACTCAGAACTCAGAAAAGGGCATGCTGGTTCCTTTGTAGGTCTCATGCATAAATTAATTCTGATTTGGAAGGCAAAGCAGGCCACTCCTTTTTCAGTCATCTAGGGCACTGTAGGTTATCTTTTGATGTACATGTCCCTGGAAATTGTCCAGGGGATACATGCCATCTCCCCTTTGGCAGAATAATGGATTGTCTGTTTATTCTTTACCAGTGATCCCAGATGTTTTCACCAAGCCTATATAAGGAATAAGATTGTAGACTTTGCATAGGCCTTGATGTAGACTTTTCTGTCATTTCCGAGAAAGCTATTTAAGGTATGTTGTTCCTGAATTGTGACTTGTCAGGTCTGATAATCAGTGCCCAGAAGCCTGAGCTGAGTGTATGGCCACCCAAAACATGGCACGAACATGGTGCTCTACTGCACACCACAAAGCCTTGCCTTGATTAAGCTTTCAGTCTGCATCTTTCCCTCAGACCATCCACTCTGGTATGAAATGCAGCCTCTCAGTTAACTGAAGCTATCACCTGTTCTGAAGTTAGCATAGAGCTATGTATGATCTGCAAAGATCTGTTGTCTTTCTGATCGTTCTCTTTCATGACTATAAAACTCAACAGATTCTCCAATGCTGCATCTTCTTGGTGCTTTATACAGGCAGGACCTTTTGTCCTTCAGATAGAGACAGGAGTTGCTCAAGACCAATGGGAAGTGTCACAATATGCCATGTTCCTTGCCCAGGACTTTGTAACCTGCGTTTAATCTTTTAGACTACTCAATTACCTGACCCTAAAGCTCATAGCAAGTTACCAAGAAACTCTGGGCTAGGCAGAGAGTGGGCTACCGTGGGATATGCGATGTGATGTTGGTCTTGTGGCCTGGCTGTGACTGTATCTGGTTGTTCCAGATGAGCCTTGCATCACTCTCTCCTAATCCTGCATTCCAGGTCATGCGTCCTCCCCAGCTGCCCCGTATCTCCGCATGTGTATGTCGATGTGATGGCCTATGCCACCCCTTTCCTGGTCCATACCTAGTGCTGCCACAGTGTCCTTAGCTTTGGTAGAATTTCTGGCTTGTGTGCATCAGTAAATTCTGTGTTGTCTGGTGAGTGACTTGAAAATGGTACTTGCAAGGTGAAAATAAAAATGAACAAGTAGCAAGAGAATCTGTTCTGGCTAGATGGGGGCGAAAGGGGACTGGTGGCATGTTAATGTCGTGGCTGATGTGTATGAGTTCTGTGGCTGCCATTTGCAGCACTAGGTGGTCATCTAGATCTCTAACAGGCAGTGTTCCCAGAAATACCAGGTTTGCTATTCTGACACCTCAGTTGCTGCATGGCACATGTATCCAAGTGGTACTTGAGGGCCAGGGCCTATGCAAAGGTGAGAAAATGACTGCATGAATATTGTAAATCCATGCTGGGAAAAGGATTTATTGCAAGAGAATGATGTATTGCTGGTCTGTCCTGCATAAGTAGTGATCCTTGCTGCTTTTCTGTACTGTGGTCTATGTGACATGGTTTACCATATGGGAGTAAGGAGGGTATTGTTGAGTAGAACCTCAACAACCCCATTCACTGTTGCACTCTCTGCTTGACAAGAAAACACAGATTTCAGAGCAGGGTGAGTAGTTAAAAAGGTGGGAAGACTTTCACCCTTCATACTGAAGGAACCATTTCACCTCCGCTGCTGCTAAAAAGAAGTCATCTTTGTGGAATGGACTGGGTGTTGTGTCTGGGAGAGAATCAGACTTTCCCTCAAACTCTGTATGTCTGCAAGATTTGTGACCTGGTTCTTACTTATCCAAATCTTTCTATTCCCCAGCATGTCTGCTAAGCTTGGCCATGCGTGTCTGCTTGGGCTTTGTTCATGGCGCTGAGATCTCTGCTGGCAGAAGTCCACTGACAGTTGAAGACTTGCTTTGGGAAAAACTCAGCTTGTTGTCTCTGCAGCCTCGAGTGGTGGCTGGGAGTGTCCTTCATGACATGACAGTGCTTCATGGGTTATTTGGCTCCAGTGTGATGGGGACTGTTTTCTGCATGGCTTTTACAAAGAATGCTTTGTTGTGCTGCACTTTGCAGCTCCTTCCGTCTCAGAAAAATCTCACTGTGGATGGAAAATCTAGGAAGCAGTGAAGAGCTTATTCTGCAGTCCCCCTGGAGAATCCAGCAGCCCTGTTTGGCCCATCTGTAGAAGAGACTTAGGATGATGCTTGTTTCTCATCTTTGGGATGTGACTGGAACTGCTCTTTTTCTAGGAATTTCTTGGTTTCCAGGGTATGAAATGGCCTGTATTCTGTGTGTGGGACTAAGCTTCAGGTGAAGCAAGAAAATAGATGCACTAGACTAGTAGAAGTTAGTCTGGGACTGTGTGCAGGGTGGAAGGAATTATGGTGCCATTGAGGGGCAGTTTTCCCAGTACCTCCCTGAACACGTGTGCATCAGAAGCAGTGCTCAGGGACAGCTTTGCAGGATTAATGCTCTGAGCACTCTGCTCTGTACTTGCCTCCATCCCTATGTGCCCTGAGGCATCCTGGCTTCCAGTCCTTCCTCTCCTGTCAGGGCTGGAGCAGGGAATCTTTTCCTCATTCTCATTGTTGGCTTGCTAGGCCCTTGGTGTTCAGGTTTCTGCTTCCACACTAGGCCCATGATAACTGCTGAAAATCAGATTTAGCTTTGCTGGAAGCTGTGCCTTGTTATGGTGGTTTCTCATTCTTTCTTTATCCCTTGCTGCCAAGACCACAATTAAGTCCTTAACTCCCTGTAATTTCTGGCATTTTATCTGCAGGTGATGACAAATACGGACGAAAAGTCATTTTGTTCAGTGCCTGCCGGATGCCCCCAAGTCATCAACTAGACCATGTGAAACTGCTGGGGTATGTAGAGTCTTAGTAGGCTGCTGTTTGTTTCTTAAATCTGACCTAATTCTCAGCTGCTGGATTCCTGGGGACAGATCCATCTGCAGTAGTTTCTTTACCTGGACGCGTCCTCCCAAGTGCTTACCTCCATTGATGGAGATGCAAATCCTCTGTTACGGCACACAAAAAGAGTCCCAAAGGGAGGAAGAGCCTCTCTGTAGCAGAGCACAAAGTGAGTTCATCAGTTCTTTCTTCTCAGGTACCTGAAATTCACACTGGACCAGTATGTGGAGAGTGATTACACTCTGGTGTACCTGCACCACGGCCTGACCAGTGAGAACAAGCCATCCCTGAGCTGGTTGCGGGATGCCTACAGGGAATTTGATCGCAAGTGAGTAAAGCTGCAGCAAGCAAGGATGTTCTGTGCTCTTCTGTAGCCTATCACAGAGGATCTTCCCCAGGCCCCCTGTGTGACTTAGTGATCATAATTTACTGTCACTTCTGCTTAAGGAGGTGGATTGTTGTTTAATGCAGACTGAATCATAGGATAAACAGCTCCTTCTGTAGTTACATCCTTTTAGCCAACAGGCAAGCAGCAAACCCAGGAGCGGGTGCAAGTGTCAGCCCCATGGTATAATTGTAGGTTCCTGGGGAGGCTGCTCACTGCTTTTAGATGAATCTTGGAATACAGGGTGGCATTGCCCTTAGGCTGCTGAGTGGCTTGACACAGCTACAGAGCATGGGAGAGCAGAGGCCATGAGTGCTGAGGTGTGGGGAGGCTCAGTGCAAAAGGGATGAAGCAGCCAGAGTGCCTTAGTCTTGTGGAAAGGTTGGTTCCTCTGCTTAAAGTGCAGCTTGTCATTACTGGGCTTCTGTTGACAGGTACAAGAAGAACATCAAAGCCTTGTATATTGTGCACCCAACCATGTTCATCAAGACCCTACTGATACTCTTCAAGCCTCTGATAAGGTAGGAAGAAAGCACTATTGGAGGCTCACCTGCATGCTCCCACTGCAGAGGAACAGTGGGGCATTCTCAGAGCTGAGCCCAGGCTGCCAGGTGTATCCTGGAGTCTCTCCCCTCTTTCTGCCTCCTCCCATTTCTGAGCTCAGAAATACACACCAGAAATACGTCTTCAGGAACCTACAGAGTTTGCAGCTGTGCTACTCCTTTTCTCTCCAGCCAAGCAGAAGTAAAAATTGCAGGCTCTGCAACTCAATTCTTTAATTTATTGTGATACCGAAATCATAACTCTGTTAAATAATTGGGAGTAAAATCTTCTCAAGCCTACTGCTGAACATAGGAAGGAGAAATCCAGCCTTTGAGGAAGCCTGCTGTTGCTAGGGCTTCTAATGTGTCTTGGAAAGTCTTTGCATCTCCTGGTAAAATAGATGGAGTGGGAGAGCGATGTGGGTGACATCTCTGCTGCTCAGCCCTACCTTCCCTTTGCCCCACTGATGTTTCTTGCAGCCCCCTGCTTTCTTTTTCTGTAAGAAGTCAGTTCTGTTACTGGAGTTCCCATTTCCTCTCATATCTACCTTTTTCTTGTTTTTCAGCTTCAAATTTGGACGAAAGATTTTTTATGTGAATTACCTTAGTGAGCTGGAGGAGTATGTGAAGCTGGAACAGTTGGGAATCCCAAGCCAAGTGCTGAAGTGAGAATACTGCCTGTCTCCCCCTTGCTTAGGGCTTTGTGAGAGGGGACGTTTCGTAAAGAGTGGCAAGGGAAGGAAGAGATTGTTCCAGGTTTTGCAGGGTGTGGTGACTAGTTGCCTTCAAGACTGGTTTCTTTCTCTATGTATGTCCTAGGCCCCAGTCCCCAATTCTGTCTTTGAGTTAAAAATCCTCCCCCAGTAGGGCACCAATCCTGTATCTCCCACTCACCCCCTGGGGACTTTCTGCAAGATACCGATCTTAACACTGACCTGGAGCTCATGGCGTGCATCTGCTGTTGTCTGGGCACCTGCTTAGCTCATTCTGCACTGCTCAGCTTGTCTTTGGGGCTTCCCAAAGTTGCCATAATCTCAGTCCTACCAGATTGCTTCCCTGTCCCACACCCACATCGGCATCTGTCTCATCACAAGCAGTGCTGTCCTGGCCTCCTGCCCACGCTGTTACTCAGCTACTCCAACTCTTGATTACAAACAGATACCCCTTTTCTCCCTGGGTTTTTTTTTTTTTCTGGCAACCATATGTTTGTTCTTGTGCTCCAGAGCTGCCTCTGGTGGTTTTGCCTAGGTGTCATTGACCATACTTGTCTGGTGTTGTTACCAGTGGGTGTGCAATGCTGGGTTCGTGCACTTTCTGGGAGGTGGAGTGGCTTTTTACTAGTCTGTGTTTTGCTGCAGATATGATGAATACCTGAGATCCCTGCAGAAACCTTTGCAAGTGCCCCAGAAGCAAACACCCCCACGCCCACCACTGCCAAACCAGCAGTTTGGAGTCTCCCTACAGCAGTGAGTATTTCTGGACTGTGTTGCTTTTGCCCTGACTTGCTTGATATGAGGTCACTGTATTTATTACTGAAGAACAGCAGAAAATTGCTGTGAAATTTCTTGCAGTTCAGACTTCCTACGAAACTTTAATCATTTTTCTGAGGAATTCTGTGCTCATGTTCAGATCCTAACTAACTCAGTTCAGTTCCACCCTCTTGATTCCTGGGTTAGATTGTTTTTGCATCTTAGAGTCACTAAGGGAGGAGCAAAATAAGGGCCATGGAGACAGCTTAATGACACTAGAAACTTCCTTTTAAGCAAAAGAAGTCTGTAGGAGGCTGACAGGGGTCTCTTTAGGACTATGCTACTTTGAGCAGTGCTGCAGATTAGTTTCTTAATTGTTTTCCAAATCATAACTTCTATTTTAAAAGCACCTCTATTCACCCTTGTCGTGAATCCCATTCCTGCACAGTGTCAAAGACAAACGCAGACACTGGCAAGGGCTGGTGATACTGAGTAAGTGTTGAAGGTATTTTTAACTCTGTGTGTGGTTTTGCCTCCACGGGGAATGAGGAGGAGCCAGTACTGTGGAGCTAGACACATCCTCTGAGGCAGTCTGGGAACACATTCCCCAGCTTCAGTGCAACATTTCCAGATTGTGTTTGCCATGGTGCTGTGGTGCCTGAGCTTGTTAGCAGCCCGGGAGGGCTGAACAGCTCCAAGCTACCAAGTGGTCTGGACAATTGAATGTGAGGGTGGCAGCAAGCACCTTGGTGTCATGAGGTTTTCCCTGACAGCCATTTTGTTGATAAATCTTCTGTCACAGGAATGTTGAGGACAAATTTTTTTTTTCTGCCCTTTCTATGGGAAAGCAAAAAGGAAGCATAACCTGATTCATAACTGGCATCCTTGCGTTCTGGGAAACCCTTTGCCCTGGCATATACAGGTGAGGTTTTTACAGAAGGTGGAAAAACGTTTGTGTGGTCTATGTAATGAGCTCATAGTTGCTGCAGTGAATGATGTAACATGGTGGGTGAAGAGGACAGAAGACTGGAATAATGGCTAAACCAGGGATGGGGATAGCAAGATCATACATAGTACAGCTTGTGTGGGCAAATTCAAGAGTAAGGGGCTGCATGTAGGGCATCCTGTGTCCCAGTCACGTGTAACCTGTTGTTTCTTGCTGCAGTCTCAGGGAGAAGAGCCCTGATCAGTCTCCTGTTCCTCTGGTGGTCAGAGACACCATTGCTCACTTGCAGGAGCATGGTAAGTGTTTGGGGAAGCTGCAGTCCCATGCCAGTGACCTCTGTTCTGTCCAAGCTCCCATCAAGTGGTAAGGTAGAGGAGAACAGCAGTCTAGAATAGGGTGTAAAGCCTGAACTAGGTGAGTTAGCCTTCAAGTGAGATTGTGGAGGGCTTAGGAGACCTCCTTCTTTCAGGAGTCCATGTTTCCACTTGTATAAAAGTAGCTGAAAGCTCCTTGTATCCTTTGTCTGATAGTGGAAGTAGAAAGAATTGTTGTACTCTAAAAAAGGATATCTTGTTGCTATCTCTCTAAATGCCCCACAGCATGGATTTATAATTGTTAAGGCCAGCATTTTTAGAGACTCTTCACTTGGGTGATTTTTTTCTTCTCCATCTGCTGTCACTTCACAGCTCTTAATACAGAGGGGATTTTCCGGAGATCAGCAAATACACAGGTTGTCAGAGAGGTCCAGCAAAAATACAATATGGGTAAGTGCCCAAACACATCAGAACCCCTCTCATTCCCTAATTACTACTGTCCAACTGCAACTGTGTTGGATCTAGTCCACCATGGATCCTCTCCTTCTCTGATAGGTCTGTAGGTGTGGCCTTGTCTTGAGGTATGACCTGAATTGCAAGGGAGAAGTATCTGGTACTTCTGCTTTGTGGAAAGCATATGACCATATGAGTGGTCATAGTCCCCCTAATACACTTTCTTTTCCTGAAAGTTTCCCTGTTTCTTGGGGTGGGCTATACCATCTTACTTTGGTTATACTGAAGGGACTTAAGATGGCCAGGATGAAACTTTGTCAATGTTTCATTTGATGACTTCTAAAGATGTAGTGCTGGACTCAGCTCTGCTTTGTATTGATTTTGGGACATATTTTTCCACTCTGCTGGAAGATGTAGTACTTCAGGATTCTGTGTTCTTTAATAATATACCCCTTCCTTAGTTTTGGGCTCTGACCATCATGTCCTGTCCTTTGTCTGGAGGAGGTGCTGCTTTAGCCAGTGAGCGCTGAGTCTCTGCTCTACTTTCTCAGGTGTGTCCGTAGATTTCCAGGAGTATGAAGATGTCCACCTCCCTGCTGTGATTCTCAAGACCTTCTTGAGGGAACTGCCTGAGCCCCTCCTCACTTTTGGCCTCTACAGCCATGTTGTCAGCTTCCAGAGTGAGTTGTAACAAGTGTGCTACTCCCTGAATGTTGCACTGGCTAAGGGCAAAGATGTCTTAGTGGGGACATGCATGGGATACCTCGTGACTGCTAACAGGGCCTTCATCAGGATGGATGCTGAGGATTGTCCCATCTCTCTTGATTTTGAGGTGTGGAGGAGGTGAAACGTGTGGATGTTGTTCGCAAGACGCTCCAGGATTTGCCAGAAGAAAATTACCAAGTGCTCCGTGTACTGACAGCCTTTCTGGTACAGGTGAGCACTAGCCTCAGCATTTGCTTGTCATAACGCTGAGAGGGGCAGGCATGCAGCCTGTCTATACCAGAGAGGCTGAAAGCTCCCAGGGTGGAGGTAGAACTGTGAAGCAGCTGAGTAGAAGAGGGGTCACAGATCTGCTTTACAGTACTTCTGCTGCCAAGAAAGCAACTGCAAGGCCATTCAAGCAAGAGGGAAGATCATGAGTGGTGATCTGGACTTGTAGAGATATTATCTGACAGTGCTCTCGGTCCTGTTGTTATGATATGGCCTGGCCAGCTTTTCTCCTCATTTTCTCTTTGAGTCTGTCAGCTCTGGTTTTGGGGAGGGTAGAGGGCAGCTGCTGTGCTATTCTGTAGGATTCACAATGGTCTCTTTCCTTCCTACATAGGTGTCTGCTCACAGTGACAGAAACAAGATGACAAACACCAATCTGGCAGTTGTGTTTGGCCCAAATCTGCTCTGGGCCAAAGATGTAGCCATCACTCTAAAAGCCATCAATCCCATAAATACCTTTACCAAATTTCTGCTGGACCACCAGAACGAGCTGTTTGAGGCTGCAGAGGCCTGAATCCAGGCCAGTCCACACCTGCACACTGTGCCCACCTTCCCCCTTCTTTGTCTTGGAGCTGTGACCAAGCTGTCTCCAGTACAAAGGGACCATTGATCTTCTGGGTGATGAGCTGAATGAGGGCTGTGGAGATGATGGTGAAAGTGTGCATGTAAGTGAGCAGGAGACCTGCAGTAGTGGATGGACAGGGGAGCTGGTCTCCCAGATGCTGAGACTGGAGTCCTAACCCACCTGTGCAGCTCCTCCAGGGCTCATCACCAGTCTTCTGCCCTATCAGATGACCTGCCTTCCTTTCCTCCTTCCCTTATGTGCAGTATTTCTGCCCTCCTGGTCCCTTCCTCAGCACAGATCTTTATGTTCAAGCTCCCAATAGCGCCAGCTCACCCCTCCTTGCCTCAGCTGGGCTGTCTGGGCTAGGGTGGGCTTTCTGGGTTTTGTGATGGAGACATACTTACTGTGAGTGTCATTTCTCAGCACTGAACATGCATCCCGCCTTTCCCCAGGGGCACCTAAAGCAGGGAAGGGAGCAGCAGCCCTCGTGCTTCAGGTAGCAGCATGTCCTGCACTTGCAAACACCACTGTAGACCCCTTGCTTTTGGCAGGCAGGTGAAGGACACCCTCACGGCAGTGGGCTGTGTTACCTGTCAGACTCCAAAACAATGAAGGTGAGTTTAGCCCAAAGCCCAGCCCCTCTGGGTCACCCACTCCAAGTACTATTCAGTGTTTGCTGGACTGTAGTGGGTGACTTGCCTCCCACAGTTATGCAGCTGAGGTGTGTTTGTCCCTCCAGCAGCACTTTGGGCCTGGCTGGGAAGGTTCATGCCAGGCCTGGCTGTACATGCAGGCCAGCTGTGACCCTTTGACAGCTGGTGAGTCTGAATGGCAGGAGCAAGTGCCCTGGTGGCACTGAGCTGCTGAACACCATGAGGATCACCATCTGTCCTGGCAGCAGCACAAAGCCTCCTCTTCTGGCACATATATCTGTGCTGACTGGCACAGACCGCCTTGACTAGTTGTCTTTTTGAGCACAGCTTTGCCCAGCACAGTGTAACAGAGCATGGCCTTGAGGGAAGGTCTGGAACTGGGGCTAACCCTCACCATGGAGTGCACCAGGCCTGGATTACATATTTCTGCCCAGGTGCTGAGCACTCATGTGCCAAAGCGTTGAGGGAACAGCTATTCCATGCCAATGGCCTTTGCTGTGTCTCCTCCTGGGTTCATGCCTTCCACCCTGCCATCTGGTCGGATGCATCCTGTATGCCCTGGGCACAGCTGGAGAGATCCTGTTCTCTGGAGGCAGGCTCGGAGTGGGGTGGTCCTGGCACCTCCCTGCAGCAGCTGTGATACTGTTACAGCATCTCTGTTGGGTTTGGGTTGTCTCATTCCCATTACCTGAGCTAAAAGAGATCCTTCTCCTCAGCTTGGGCCTGTCGGGGTTTGAGGAGGGAGCTTGTAGCCTTACTTCACTGGTGTGATTTATCTTTGTATCTTGTGCCCTGTGTGCCTGGGCCAGACCTCCCTGCTGCATCTGGCCTCAGGGACAAATCTTTTGGACCAAGCAGAACTGTTTTTTTAAAAGCTACTGGATGCTAAATAGAATTTTCTTTTTCATAGTATTTTAGCCTGCCTTTAAAACACTAACCAAGGGTTGGTGCCCCTAGTGTAATTCAAGTGACATCTGCTGCAGGAATTGAGGAGATTGCTCTTTTGCTAAACTGTGGAATGGGGATGGGTGCAAATGTAGGCAGCTCTGTGAGGCACTGCAGGTCCAGCCAGCTGGCTTGGAGGAGGCACACCAACATGTGGGTGGGAACAGTGAACAAGAAAGTGGGCATTACTAAGACTGGAGCAAGAGATGTTGTAAGATAGGACGGATCTCATCCTTTCTAGATACCAGGAGACTGCCCTATGGAGGCTACCAGACTGCTGACTTCTTCAAGTCTTCCAAGAATAGGCCCTGTTTGGCCAGGATATGAATTGTTTCATCCTGAACAATTCACAGCAGTAACTAAGTAAATGTTTTGGAGGGAGAGATAATCTGCTCTCAGTGAAACTGTGATCTCTTCTAGAGTGAGTTAGCAGGGCTGATGTGCTGTAGAGGAGTGATCTGGGGTGGACTAGTGTGCAGAAAGGTGTACTTGCCCCAGTGTTTAAGGGGCAAGGCTGTGAGGCTGAGGGAACCTCGTGCAGCCCCTCTTTCCCTCTACACGTGGAGGCTTGGTAGGGGGAGAAGCAGACTTGGTGCTCTGACTGTATCTGAAGGCTTCTCTTTCATCTCCCTAGAGGAAAGGCAAGCCCTGCTAACTTCTGGGACAAATGCCCAAGCTTGGTAACCTGGAATCCAAGTGCCTGCATGCATTAGGCTTGGCCCTGTGCACTCTGGGGAAGGTGGCATGTTCTGGCCTTGCAGAGCAGCAAGGACTGTTCCCTGCCCAGTACCCAGAGGAGCAGTGCTGGAGGAGCTCCTGTCCAGGGGGAACCTGGGGAATACTGCAAGTGTCTGAGTTCTGGTTGGAGTTTGGTCGTTTATTTTAGGGTTTTTCTGGGGGATTTAGGTTGGGTTTGTTTTTTTTTTTTAGTGAATTCTTGAAATGACATTTCCTTTTTTAGCAAAATAGAGGCTGGTTCATCCCCTGCAGGCAGGGATAGAAGCCTGCTCCAGTTCAGTGCCTGCAGGGAGCAGATTTGGAGAGTGTTCAGGGAACTACCTACTGCTCATGGTGGGAAAGTGCTTGTAAATCCTGGAAGGGACCAACTGTAAATATCCCCTTTCCTCTTGCTGCTCCTTTGCTGGAGCTGCTGTTGGCCCTGGAGCAGGCACAGTAACCAGGGTTGCTTTTGCAGTCTGTTCTCCTGAATGCCTTGTATTGAAATATTCCTCCTGTGATCTGAGCAAGGAACTGGCCCGGGCCTGCCTGCAGCCTGTGTCAGGTGGGTGGTCACCAGAGCCTGCACCTGCCAAGGCCCGGGGGTTAAATTCCCCCTCCCATGGGCAGGGTGCTGGCTGGGCTGGGTTTCTCTGCCTTGTATAGGTCGGGGGCAGTAAACAAGGCGCTGGTCTGTTTCGGTTTTCTCCTTGCTCTAGAGCTGCCCAAGGGTCTCTTCCATGGCTTACCTTTCAGGTTAGCTGTTAGCCATTTCTTCCTGTGGAGATACTTGTTCTGCATCAACCTCCTGCTTTTAGCACCTAGAACGTTCCTCTCTGCTAAGCCTCGTGCTGTCTTAATGGCCTCTGATCATTCCCTGGCCCGAGCTGAGAACTGACACCAGAGCTTTTGGGTGGTGCAGGGGGTCTGGGGCCATCCAGATGCCTTGTCTGCTAATATGAAAGAGCCAAGGGCCACTTTGGTCCCAGATTCCTTTTTTTATGCATAGGGCTCCTGTGCAAAAATTTCGGCTTTGCTTTTGTTGCTGGCATTCCCTGGCACCTTCTTTGTTTATGTTCATCAGGTGCAGGCCTGGGTTTTCACAGTTCACACTGTTTATTTTCTTTTAATCTGCACCAATCTTGTATTTCACAGTTTGCACTTTTTGTATTTCAATAAAAATCAAAATATAATCTCAGATCCAGATATGTCTGTCAAGTGACAGCAGAAGTGGCACATCTACAAGAAACAGGTAAGGCTGTCTATGCTGCCAACCACAACCATACTGCAAGGGAGGAAAGAAAGTATGAAATGCCTCCTATATGAATAATTCTGAAGAAATACTAATTTGCAGGAGCCTTGGCCTGGAAACAGAGTTAAAACAAAAATGGAGGAGTATGGAGATTTGGCTCTTTCCTGGAGAGGGGTTGTTCTTTCACATTACCATCTTCCTATCATGAAGAGCAGTCTGCCTAGGATTGCCAAAGGTGCCAAGTGGGAGCCATTTCAGGATTAGCAGGCTAACTTTATCCTGTGGCCAGGGGATACACACAGCAGAAGCCTGCACCTTCTCCTTTTAATGTATATGGATTGCCAACTTGCTGAACAGTAGTCTGGTTACACACGCACTCCCCTCGATCCATATTCAGGTCACTACCTTTTCCTGATGACTGCAACTTGCCTGCTACATCAGTAAGCTTTTTGGCTAGGATGCAAGAATTAGGAGTAGAATGAAGAGCACTGGATGCCCATCAGCATTGGGCAGTAGCCTGACTGCTGGGATGTCAGTGATGATGTGTCAGGGTGATGTGTTAATGCCGATGTCAACACTTACATGGCTAAACTGTGTGCTACTTGTCAGTTTTTACTGTTCATAAATTATCCAGTTAAGGGCTTCCCAGTGTTGCCAGTTCCCCTTCTGCATGTCAACCGCGGCCCCTGTCATTGGGTCAGTGTGGTTAACATGTCAGCTATACAGTGAGATCTCAAACCTCTCTGTGTAGCAGCTGGTGCTGGCTCTGGGCTTTAGCACTGTGGCACAGCCTGGCATTGTGCTGTAGTGACATCAGCTCAGGAGCTGGAGAGCAGATGCATCTGTCCGTGACAGGGAGCTGGCATTGGCAGGACCTGTGTTATGTGCAACCATGGGCACTCCTGAACACAGTATGAACACCATTGCAACTGGACATGTTCTCATGAGTAGCTGCCCGCTGGCTTTATGGACACTGAGAACATTTTTTATACATACATACATTCACACATACTGTAGGCTCACAAGGCCATGGTATTTAATTGTTCATGACCCTGGTGACTGATCTTACTTCTCTGATTGTTTACTTCATCACTTATTTGCTGATGCTTTTTCCAATCTCTTTTCTTACTGGTGACATGGTAGAAATGGTGGATACTGAAAGCCCTCTAGTAAGCCCCACATCCTACAGGATGGTTTCTGTGAGTTTTGACACTGTACCATGTCTTTTTAAAGTTCATTAAATGACATTTATGAATACACACGTATACATGCATATAATGTAGACAGATTGATATCCCTAAGATTGCAGCAGGATGCTCAGTTTACTGTGTTACCTTCTGAAGATGTGATTAAGAAAAGATTGCTTTTATTAGTTACCCTTGTATCCCAAGCTAGAATATTCCCTTCATAGAAGCATCTAATACAGAGAGCAATTTTCCCCCCACCATTCCTGCCATTTTATCCACTGTGTCTTTTTTATACTAACCAGACACCCTTTACACTAAAACTTAATTCAGAAGTTGTTACTAGTACACAGATTTTTCTAATCTTGTCTTTCCTTTAAAGGGAAGGTGTTAGCACCATACCTGGCATTGCGTGTTATATGGGGCTAACTTTTACCGATACTAGAATACAGCTGTTAAGTTTGGTTATTCTTTCCATTCTTTCCATGAGTCTCTGCTATCTCTCCTGTCAACTCAAAACATTCCTGTGCCTCTTTAAGTGAGTAGCAGCAACCATGTACAATGCAAATTCTGTGGGTGTATTTTTTCCCTCTTTTCCCACCCCTTTCCTCTGGAGACGAGTTAGTATTTCAGTTTCCCAATTCACTGCAGGGTCAAACACTGTATGACTGTTGTTCCTACCTCCAGGCACCTGTTCTGTCTGTCCTTGCTGTCCTGCCAGTATGTTGATCTCAGCAGGATCCCACTGACCACTCCAACTATAGTGCAGCAGTCGATTTTGCCCTCTCTGATGGAGGCAGCAACTTGCTCTGTCCTGCATTCACTGACAGGCCTCTGGCCCTCCTGTCTCCTAGAGGAAGCAAGCGTGAGCCTGGGACTGTCCCAGACCTGTTGGTACACACAGAAAAATGCAGAGTGTTGCTTACACAAAAGTTTTATTGGAAATTCTTTGAATACTTGAAGTACACTGGACACTTTCCAAAACAATACACTTGAGGGGCCTTCCCCTCCACCCAAAGTATCTGTAAATCAGCAGCTACATACATACTGTCCTTAATTTTGAGTCAAGCGGAGAGCTGCTAAAATAAACAGCCTTCATAACAATCTGTGGCAGGCCACAGCAGCAGCTAGATCTTTACTGAAGCAGAGCATTTGTGCAGTGGTCAGGGAACTCAGAGCCTAGATGTAGCAACTGTGTGTTGGAACTGAGGGATGTCCAGAGAAGAGGCAGGTAACTCAGCCCTGGAGAATCTCTTATTGCTATGGCCATCCAGCTCAACACTAGCAGCTTAGATAGGCAATTTTCCAGCCTTCTGAAGAGAAGAAAACATGCCACAGTGACATTCTGCCTCATGAGATGTGAGAGCTGTAGCCACGTTAGGAACTCCATCAATAAAGGAGCACAGGTCTGAGCCCTGACCTCCTGGGTGGGATTAACAGGAACGGCAGCGCTCCCTGTCAGCTCCATGGTTTGTCAGCAGAAGAGACAGCAGGAGTGCCAGCTCGAGGAAGTTTAGCTTCCACTGTTCTCTACTCATACAGTGTGAACCAGCACTTTGCCTCATCTCTGCTGCTCTGCAGCCCAGGTAGTATCAATTTAGAGACTAAATTGTCTCTAAATAGACACCTGTCTATGAGCTACTTCCTACAAAGTGGCAGACCAACTTCCTGAGCACAGGTGAGAGGCTGTTGATCCATTAATTCCTTGTGTTCCTGCACCCTCCTTCAACCCTTTCCACCTGTGAAACAAGGTGGCTCTTGGATGGGGATCAAGTATTTGTTACAGCCCAAACACTAAAGCCGTGTTATAAACTGTTTCATCTTGGAAGCTTTCTTAAATGTTTGTGCATCTTTGCACGGACAAAGTAATTTCCATGTGAGGTTGCTAAAATTTGAATTGCTTGAGTAAAATAAAAAGTTCTGGTAGGTAACTTTCCTTCAATGAAGCTCTTGAGTTTTCAAACTTACAAGGCCTCCCACCAAACACATCTCTCAACCAAAAAATCTCATAAGTTCAAAACATTGCATTGCTCTGGCTTTACAGTAAGCTCTGTTCTGAATTTGGCTCCTTACTCCAGTAGTGGCACAGAAGTAGGGTTCCAGAGTGCAGCTGGGGTTCCCCCATCAGCTGCAGGCAATCTCTTCCAACTCTGAATGCAGCTAAGCTGAAGAAGCTGCCACCTTGCACCATCTAGAAGGCTGCTTACTCAGCCACTCTGAAGAAATGAAGATGGTTTCTCAGTACCCAAGCAACACAGCTCCACTTTAAAGAAAGAAGGGGGAAAAAAAAATGGGTGTGGACAGTAAGAGGTCTTGCAGTTGCTCACTAGTTACGTGGGGGAGGAGGAGAGAGAACCACAAGAAAACCCACCATATCCAAATTTCTGTTTAGTGTCACTGTTTTTCCTCCCATCCTTACATGAGGCAGAAGACAGCCAAATCACCCAAGAGCAATGCCAGCCAGTCACACTGTTGATGGCTGGATTATTACAAAAATAAAATTTCAGCTACTCAAAAGCCAGCTGATTAAAAAGTACCATAAGCTTCCCAAAAAAGTGTGCTTCTTCAAAGAAGCTGCCTTCTGAATGGCCAAAGAACACTACAAATTCATCCATGCCTATCAGAAAACAGCTTTTTACCAAGTCTCTGCCACTCTATTCCACTGATGTGTGCATTTCATTCTATCAGTGAGCCCTGACTGGATGTAATGGACACACAGTCCCCAAAAGAGAGTATAATATTTATCAAGTCTGTCTTAGAAAATACATATCTAGGATATTTTCCTGCAAAGAGAGACCAGCCTCACTGGCTAGGGTTCCATGGCAGACTTGCTCTCTGCAATGATCAGGAGAGAATGACCCGCACTATAACATGAAAACAGAACATCTTTTAAATATAGGTTTCTTTAAAAGCAATAAATATTTTTTTTTTTAATTCTTAAGATCATCTATTAACCATGAAGCAGGAAGGCTTGCAAGGATTAGAGGAAAAAATCTTGGACTAAGACTCCTAGTTACATAACCCTAAAGAAATAGGATTCCTAGTATTTACAGTTATGTTTCAGAAGCAGAGCCTATGAATTCAGCATCATCACAGCTGCTACGTGCAGTCTTGCCAACAGTCAGCACTGTTAACCTCAGCACAGCCGAGTGTCAGTGCACTCGGGAAAGAAATGTGCAGAGCATTCCTGTAGTTTCACTCCTGCTTATCAGCCACCTAACAGGGTCTTGCACAAAATCCCTGTGTAGAGACCCAGTTCCTCAGAAGCAGGAAAACAAAGGTAACTTGTATTATACAGGTCCCCAATCTGGCGTCTCTCCCTGGGCTCCAAGCACGCGCTCTGAAGTCAGGATGAAATGCCCAGTTCTGTGGAATGGATGTCCTGGACTTCAAACAGTTGAATTTGCTGAACTCACAACCCTGAAAATAAGCCAAAGCTTTCTATGTTCTAACAGGATCAGAGACTGTAGGAAAAAGTCTGTTAGCAAGAAGCTCTACCTAGGGAACTTACACCATAAGACCTCTGGAGGAAGCATGTGGCAACTTTCCACAAAGTCCCTCCAAACAGAACATAGACTGAGGAGAAAGTGTTTCCATACACTGGAGTTTGACTTCCTGTGTCTCTACTGAAGTCTTAAAACTGACTGTGAGCAGATCCAGAACTATGTGGTGGAAAAGTTGAGGAGAATCAGCAGAGGAGCCGTATCTGTCATTGAAGAGAGAAAAGAAAGCTCACTTGATGGAAAGAACTAGTCAATGTGGACAAAAGGCAGAGCAGGGGCCCAGAAAGATGTTTGTTGATGTCATCTCCAGGATGCCTTGAGGAGGAACAACTGCTGCAGCAGAACTGGGAAACAGCTTCACTGCAAGGTTTCCACAAAAGCATCAAATTCTTTGACGTTTTTCTCATGGACTGCCAGCTTCTCTGGTAATGAGTCCTGGAAGGGTAAGGAAAGGTATGGATCAGGACTCGTTCACAGCAGACAGAAGGAAATTTTAAATACACTAGAAAGAAAAAATCTATTTCTGAGTCATGCAATCCCTCGCCAATGCTCTGGGCTCACCTTTCTACGTGCACAAACCCAGGAGCCCTCTGGCAGCATCCAGCAAGTGACCCTGAGCAGGGCACTCTGCCCAGAGTCTGTTTGTTCTGCAGGAACAGGACGTGCACTGGGGACTCACCTTATGCAGTCCCCACCAGCTGCAGCACAATAACCTGCTCCTCATGTCACTGCCTTCATCAAGTCACTTGCTGCTCCCAGGCTCTGGTTTTCCTTTATCTCCACAGCACGGTACAATGCCAGAGAGCCTAATAGAGCACCCACCCAGACATGACTTTACCCAGCCACACCAGAACTCTGCTCTGCTCAGGCTGCAAAGTCAGGCCTGGTTTGCCACTAAGTGAGACACCCTACTAAGTGAGGAAGGATTAGTTTGGAGGGTTTCAATGACCAGAGTAAGCATGCTGCAACAGCCTTCAGCTTCAAGACAAACACACCAGTTTCAGAGGCTCAGGTGTGCCACAAACAAATCTGCACTTATTTGGAATATGTTAGTGATGGACTCCCTTTGGGCCGGGACTCTCTTCTGAAAAGTGCAGGAAAGACATGGGGCCTGTTAGAGTGGGTCTAGAGGAGGGCCACAAAAGTGATCAGAGGGCTGGAGCACCTCTCCAGTTAAGACAAGCTGAGAGACTTGGGGTCATTCAGCCTGGAAATGAGAAAGCTCTGAGGAGACCTTATTGTGGCTTTTCAGTACCTAAAAGACCTTTAAGAAAAATGGGAACAGACTTTTTATCAGGGGCTGTTGTGAGGACAAGGGGCAATGGTTTTAAATCAAAAGAGAGTAGACTCACACTAGATAAAAGAAATGTTTTATGAAGCTGGTGAAAAACTGTAACAGGCTGCCCACAGAGGTGTTGGATGCCCCATCCATGGAAATAATCAAGGCCAAATTAGATGGGGCCAAGCAACCTGATTTAGTTGCAGATGTCCCTGCTCACTGTAGAGGGGATGGACTAGGTCCTTGAAAGATTCCTTCCAACCCAAACTATTCTACAATCCTGTGAAGATACTTTTTTCAAACTAGGAAACGGAAGAGAATTATAAAGTACATATTACTCCCACAAACACATTTCAGGGTTCCATACCAAATCCTCTGCCATGGACTGTGCTCCAATGTCAATGGAGAGGCTGCTGAGTTGAGGAGGGTTCTGAAATTCACGGTAAAATGTCCCCAGGTCCATTGGAAGAATGTCATCTTTTGAAAATGCTGGTTTCTAGAATCAAAGACACTGCAGTTAATTCCCAGAGACACTGGCTTCCCTTTTGTTATAATCTCAGGTAAAGTCATTACCTGCTATCAGTAAACATCTCGGCATTACAACTGTTGCTGCAATAATGCATATTAAATAACTGAAGAACAGCCAGTATCTCTTGATATCACAGTATCACTTGAGCAGTTGGAAGAGAACATTTCTTTGGAATCTGGCTCCTCTAGGTGCTAAGAGAGAGGATGCCAAGCCCAGATGTTAGCAGAGGGCTGAAATGGTACTAAATTGGTAGCTGTTGATTCCTAGTACCAGTGTCTCTGCAGTTCTGGGACTGTCACACCCTAGTGTGGTACTGTGGGTGATGTGTCTTTTCCACTCCCACTGAAAACCACTCTGACATCATTTGCCATCACACGAGCACGTGAAGCCCACCTAAGGTGCAGGTGTTGTGTAAGAGCTCTGATGAGGGCACTTACAAAGTCGATCATAACAAAGTCATCATGGGTGTTCCCTGTGCTGCTGCCACTGGAGCCCTCCGAGTGTAAGCTGCCTTGCAGAGGAGATTCTGTTTCTGGGGATTCAGGAGGATTGACCTGCCCAAGAAATCAGAGACAGTGAGTACTGATCCTACAGTCGTGTCTGTCTATGTACTTTGGCAGTGTGTGGGCAGTTAGGAGGTTGGACAAGAAACATTAACTAGAGCAGGGGCAAAAACACATGCTGTTATTTACATGTCTAGAGAACTCAAGATTCAACACTGGACACTTCTGAAAACCAAGCAAATCTGAATATCTCGTTATTTTCTCCCAAACCAAAGTGTATTGAAGGCAGAGAATAGCATGGATGTTTGCATAAGGGATGCTGAGAAGGCACATATACCTCTGGAAGAGTCTTACCATGGGGTCGTTATCTTCCAGCTCAACATTCTTGGGAGCAAACATGGCAAAAGGAATGTCTAAGTTGGCCATGGTCACCTGAGGAGATTTAGCAAACAGAATTTCACTAAGAAGCTCTGCTTCCCCAGCACAGAAAAGGATACCGAATGTCTTTGTCAGGCCAGCTAAAAATGGCCCTAAATCACGTCAGCAGTTAGGCAGGAGCTGACAACCTCATTTAAAAGGCATGAAATCCAGAGATGATACTCAGATACCACTCAGAGGTGCTGCTTCTATACATATCTTGTATAACATGGGCAAGGATTAATGAACTGCTACAAACTGAAACAATTCTCCTTCCTTCATCCAAAAGGCCTAGAACTGCAGCCCTAGGAACTAAGCAGATCTTTGAGCTGCTTTAGCTGAACCAAAATGCTTGTTTCTTGCTTAATGAACTGGTCTACTGCATGTTCCTTCAAGGAACAGCTTTCCTAGTTTATGGACCTGTGGTAGTGGCAGGTCATTGTGAGATCCAAGTTGGAGTAACAAGGATTCTATTCTCAAATAGGCTGTTGGCAAAGTGGAGCAAATTCAATGGCTGTCCCATTGCAAAAAAACACCTTGGCAAAACCTTGTAGGGAAATGCAGCAGGCAGAAATATGCACTCTCAGTCTCTTGAGGTTGCCCTGGCACTTGGGGTACTTTTTGCTCCTCTATGTATGAACAGATGGGAAAAGAAGGGTATTCTGGTGCTCTCTGAGAAGATCTACTACTCGTTACCTGGTTAATGGGTTTGTTGACAAAAGCTCCCACTTCCGGATAAAGATGGTCTCCAAAAGGTCATGTGGGGAGCCACACTTTCCTTCACTGCTGTTGGATACTGTTTCTGTGTCCTCACTGGGGGAGGAAAATACATAATTAGTGCCTTCAAATGCAAACAGGGTAAATAAATACTCATTCTTTATTAGACTCCTTCATTTTTCTTGGTTTACTCCTGGTATTGGAAGAAGGACTACAGAAATCTGTCCTTGTACCATACCTTCCTCCTCAGTCTCAAACACAAAAGGAAAGTGGACACTTGTGGAATCAGATTTTTGTTTAAAGCTGGACAAAAACTATTTAGTTGAATGTAAAATTGCTGAAATAGGCTTTTCTTCTGTGAAACTGACTTTTAACTTGTGTGTGTTCACAGTGATTCCTGTTCACTACTATTTTTTCAGTAATACAGTAGTCACAGATCTCTCAGGAGGTGAGGGCAAGAACCACAATTGTATCTTGTCACTCAATTTACAAGTGCAGCAGTCTGGTGCATCATAACAGCCACTCCCAGTATGATTAATTCACTCCATGGCTATTAGGTACTTCCATGACCTGTTTGTTTTGGGTTTTTTCCTACCACAGGTATTCAGAACTTTAAAACAAAAAATAGTTTTGTACCATGGAAAGAGGATAACCTAGATAGTATACCCAGGAAAGTGCTAGTGCAACTGAGTTTTGGTTTCCCCAGAGCAAAATCTCTGTGACTAACAGCTATGTGACCCCAAGAGAGATTTCTCAAGAAATAAATATGGTGATCAAAAAAACAGAAGTATTTAATTAGCTGTGAGGGAGGTGATTTAGGACAGGATTTTTTTGAGGTTGCATTGTTTCCTTTTAAGTAACTTTGTGTGCAAAATTTCTTATTAAAATGCTGAACAGATTTATGGTAACTACAACTGGCTTTGGTAACAATGCACATTAAGTCTCTAGAGAATTTAAGACTCATTTGTGAACTTACTGCATCTTGGTTTACAATCAGCAAAACCAGCAGAAAGATTAAAAAAATTATAATATTGATAATAAAGTTGACATAAAAGAAGATATATTACATAGAAGAAGGATATTACATGGACTAGGAGGTTTAAATAGATGGGCAAGATCATTGATTGGAGAAAGGCTGAAAAAGCCCCAATCAGAAAAAGCTGTAAGTTGATTTGAGGGATGGAAAGACAATAGTTATGCTACAAACAAGAGATTAAAAGGGGAAACAAAGTTTTATCTTAACAGGCTTATAAATGGGCTAGCAAAAGTGGTGGATCACCTAAAACAAACCTACCTGCTAGAAGGAGTAGCTGCTGAGTAATGGACTCCATCCAGTGGGGTGCACATCCTCTCTTGGTCAGCTTGAGTGCCATGTGCTGGCTGGCTAGGAAGTGGGGGAACTCCCCCTTCTTTGCCTGGAGCAATCAACTGAGATAGAACAGTCGAGTTCAGAGATCTCAAAATCAAACCAACACCACAGTGCAGTACGAAGTAGATTCTATCATTCTGGGCTTAAGTTGTGGGGGTTTTGGCATATGATTGGGCTCTAGCCCCTATAAGCCTCAGAGAGATGTCATGTAGGAATGGATTATCACAGTACAAACTCATTTTTTACTCCCTTTCTACTCTGATCCTCTCCACTTCAGGCCTGCTTTACACTCCAGCGTTCTCTGGCTGTTAAGTCCTCTGCTTCATGGGGAGAAATGGAGGAAAAAAAACCTTACATCCTCTTGCTACAATCCTATGGCTCCCTACAGCTTCAAGAGAAGGGGAAGTGGAAAGGGATCTTTTCTCACTGGGCTCTTACATGGGAATGGTTTGAAGCTGCACCAGGGGAGACTTAGACTGGACATTAGAAAGCATTTCTTTGCAGAGAGGGTGGTCAAAAACTGGAAGAGTGTTCTCCTCCTAGACAGGCTGTCAATGCCCTGAGCTGTCAGTTTTTAAGAGGCATTTGGACAATTGCTTTCATACCAGGCTTTAACCTGGCCAGCCCTGAACTGGTCAGGCAGTTGGATTAGATGCTCACTGTAAGACCATTCCAACTGAAATTATTTTATTTAACATTGTGTCAGCAAAACTGGTGTAACGCCAATATCACAAGCAGAAAAAGACTTCTGTCAGCTTGGCTTTTTTGTCTGATGAACCAATAAAACTATGTCAGTATGAACTGTCAGTGTATCCCATGTCTAGCCTGCAGAACTCAGCTTGCACAGCTACAGGGGCAGCAGCTTTGTAAGACAGGCAATGTTTGGAATCAATGACAAGCTGGTGCAGGCAAACAGGCCTCTTGGTCTAGTTTTTCCACATGATCTCATACCCCAGTAAAGTCAGGGATGCTGAGGAGCCAATTCCCAACTCCTGTGGAAGTTGTGCTTTCTCTGTATTTACTTTACATTTTTCCATTCCTGACAGACAGGACACCAATGCAAGCACTGGTCTGAGCCCTCTCTTGGGTGTACAAGCGACACAAGCAGCTGCAATACCAGCCACACTGGTTCTACTCTCTACAAGTACCTGGTGAGGGTGTGCAGCATTCAAGCCACCAGCAAAGAGTACAGGATACCCCATGTCAGCTGATCCAACTCCCAGGGCAGCAGGCTGATAGGAAAGACGAGAGCTGGAAAGCTAAGAAAGAAGAGAAAAAAAACAAGGGCAAAGGGAGAGGAGAGAGGAAAGGGAAGGGGAATGCCCCACAGCCTGAATAATCACCAGTCACTGAAGAAGGAACAGGAAAAGTCAGAGGCACAGCATTTCAGGCTGGCAGAGGGATGCTAGATTTTCCCTGGAATCAATAATGTAGGTTATTGTTCTAAAAAATTCTTATTGCTATGAGGACTACTCGAGAGTAGTCCAGGGGACTAAGTCTAGGCCTTGACAGGAAAACAAGACTGGCTTCCTGCACATGTGGGAGGAGACTGTAGAAGGTATGACTGACATCCAGTTTCAGGGAAGCCCTGCTCTACAGGACTATTTCACATACTGGTGTAGTGGGTTGACACTTGCCAGATGCATGAATGTCATTGTGAACTTCTAAAGAGCTAATATTTAATACTTTTTCATCCCAAAACAATTTAATTATCAACTGTTTGAACCTACTCCCAACTGCAAATTAAAACAGCTGTTTTAATCTTCCAGACCTGTTCAAATAGCTTCAGTGAAAGAATACATGATCCCATAAATATGCTAAGTAAAGAGAACTGGGAAGCTAACCCTTGTGAGATTGCTTTAGGAGTTAAGTGTTGGAAGCAGTGAAACCCAGGAGAAATTCCTTATACATCCCAGGCAGAAATCTACCCAGTCAGGTTAGATAAAACTTTCCTGGTTTGACTTGCCTGACCTCAAGAGGAACATTTCTTCCAGAGCTCACTGTGAGCTCCAGCAGCACCAAAGCTGATGTCCTTTACAGGGACCAAAATGAGGAACAGCACTTTCATTCACATGAGGCTAGTTAAGCTGAGTGGATCTCTAATGACTGTACATTGGCTGTTAAAAGAAAACACTCAGAATTGTGCCTTACTACTTGTGTCTTTCATTAACAATCCTTAACAGCTGTTGTGGTTTTAGGGGTGCTAGTCCTATCTCTGGGAGACCTTCATCTGCAAAGGCATTTAAAAAGCCAGTCTCAGTAAAGTGCTTGGCTCATTGTGAGTCCACCAGTCTTTCCCATGCACAACAAACACTCCACACTGTCAAATTTGTATTTTCCTGTATTTGTTTTGTCACGCTAGATCTTGTATTCTGGCCATGTGGAGCATATTCTATTGACAACTCACTTGATGTGAAAAGGCCAGTCCCATCACTGGGACCTTCAAGGTGTCCGTCACCACAGGAGGAGGGGTCTGAAAATGTGCCTTTGTGACAGTAAAAACACACTGTGCACAGACACAGACAAACAGGGGGAACAAGGAAAAGAGAGAGTGAGGGGGGAGAGAGAAAGAGAGAGAAAGACTTCAGAGAGGAATTATGAAGAGTTGGATGAACTGAATGCTAGTGAAGAGGTTTTGGCTGCAGAGCCAAACCTACACAGAGAGCAGAAGTCTCAGTATTACCAGAAGCACATTCATTTTGTAAAGAATTGACTGTTTTTCAATCTGAGTGAACCACTGAACACAGGTAATATTTTGGACTCCAGTGAACCCTGACAAAAAGTAACTGCCAGAGACTCTGTACCACAGTTAATTATAACTGGTAGCAGCCAATTAACATGGAGAAGGCTGAGCAGATGCTAGAAAAAGTTTTGTTTTTTTTTTTTTTTAATTTACAAATTACTTGTATTTCAGCACTCTCCATCCATCCATACTCCCTATCCTCCAGCTTTCTGAGGGAGCCTATCTTGGCAGCTCTGTGCTGCACCCTAAGAATGAAGGGGACCCAGACTACAGTGCAATTCAAACACACTGATGTGAAGTGGGAACTCCCATCAACGGGAGCAAAACTCCAGAAATAAGAGAGTCTCACCATTTATTATCAGAGGGTTCTAATGCAAAAAGGGCAATCCAAACCTGGTTCAGTCTCGTATCCCCTCCCAATCATTTTCCTACCAATGGTTTTCATTTTGAGGAAATCTTCAGCTTCATGTCTGGGTATTACTCATGGCCATACTCTCCTGAATTTTGGGCTGCTTCACAACACATACACAGACATGCAAGCTCGCAGAGAAGGTAACAACTATTTCCTTGTATCACACAGGATAGGCCTTAGTTTTACTGAGAAGGCAGGTAGAGATTCGCACAATTTGCCCACAAAAATCAGTTACTAGTACTTTCCTAGTCATTAACCTGGAGAGGTTAAGACATAGAGAAAGCTGGAGAAAACTTCTTTCCCTTTTACTTTTAAGTCCACTCTGCCAAGGCAGCTTTGCAATTCTAACTGTGGTAACAAAGACTGGCAGTTGCTTTATAAATAAGGGCACAGCATATGGCAACTATGAGCCATAGAAAAGGCAAGAACGTTGGCTCATACTTAATGTGAATCCTCAATGTTCAAGTGGTTTTATAAAGCTCTCCCCCCTCAGTGGCAGTAAAGCTTCATGACCCTTGGGGAAATGTCAACTTCAATGTAGTTATACACTACTACTATTAAGTAACACTGGCACAAGCAAGGCAGTGGAAATTTCCTTATGAAATCTTTTGTATTTACCCCACTTTAGGAAAACACAGGACACAACTCAACCACAAACTCATTTCCTGAACTGTGTACTGCAGAATAAGAAAAGCTTTATTCCATCAGACTTACCGTTAGTGCTGGCTAATTAGTTCAACATTGCCTGATGCCTTGTCACCTGAAATCACTTTGGCACAAAAATGCTTCCTAAGAGGAGCTCATTTCTAGCTCATGCATACAGGAGAATACATTCTGCTAAACCAGGCATATTAATTCATCTGAAGCAGCCGAAAGACCCATAGAAAATTCTTTCAATTTGGAACAGCATTCCAATTATACTTCATTTTATGTTTCACATTGACAGTAAAAGAGATTTAGAGTCTTTAGATTGTCTTTAAAGGTCAGTAGAGCCATCTGCTTGGCTGGACAACAAAGCAGGGCAATTCTGAATATTTAAAGTGATAGGACAACTGCAACTCTGGCCAAGTCTTCAAAATACAGAACTGTGGAGTGAGATACATAAGACAGTAAAAGAACTTGGGAGTTTCTGAGGTTTTATATTCAAAAAGAAACCATTATCTGTTGTATTGCACTAAATAGTTAGTTGGTTTTGTTATAATTTCACACTGGGTGACTAATATATATATGGCACATAAGTAGTTCTCATACTGCATATGGTACATTCCATATCTCCCTTTCTAACCTCGTGGTGTGGTCTCCCATACCGACCCTTCCCTCTGAATGCCTTCCATTGACTGTATTTTCCCCTACCCCACATCCCTTATCCTAAGTTTTAAATTTTCCCTGCCATGAGGCTGGGGCTTTTTTCTTCCCTGGCATTGATTCCATTAAACCCACGGGGTCTGAGTCCTGGAAGGAAAAAAAGCACCTCTTCACTTTTATCCTCATTGAGTTTACTTCTGGGGTTTGGAGCTAGCCTAGCTGAGACCCAAAGACTGAGCCACAACAATTATCTATTTATTTTGAAACTTAATTGATATTTGCACAGGCAATTTTTTTTGCCAATACTTATTCCTGCTGCCCAAATTAATTTTAGATGGTCTAACAAATACAGCTTTTGTCTTTGTTTCTGTCTTTCTCCACCATTTTCCTGGTATTTCAGTATTTCTTTCTCGATGTCAGTCTGTTACTCCTACTTAGGCTGCCTGGCATCAATGTCTTGAATTCCTCCTCTTGCAGTATTGGTATGTAAATGTGTGAGTACACTGCTGTCCTCTTCAAGCACACCTCGACCCAGCTATAGGAGTAGGCTCTTTTAATCCTTCTCAGTAATTCAGACTTTCTAGGCCTCTGGAATTTTGTTGAAATTAGTATCTAATTTCAGTAGATTTTACTCAGGAGTATAATGACATAAATAACCCACACATTAAATTTAAATTAGCAGCAGGAGGCTTTCTGTTTGCACAATAGCTGAAGTAGGAATATGAAAACTATTCTTACAGCAATTGTTCTATCTAGAAATAAAAAGAGCCTGGTTTCTCTTACCTGAGATGGAGGAGAGGTGGAAAAAGATGTGGTACACACTTCTTGGGAATCTTCTACTGAGGGGTACACTACACCATTGTCCTCACCAGCTCTAAAGCAGCAAGAAAACACAACTTTTCTAACTGGAAATACTCCTTAAAACAAACAAATAGCAAAACACACTGGGACAAACACTACAGGGAGGTTGGGAGTATTTGGGTGTAGCTGAAAGGACAGTTATGAAGGGCTCTCATCTATTTGCTAGGACTGAGGAAAACAGAGTGGGAAAATGTCAGTTTTCCTCCAATGTTTGTCTTCTACCCCATATAAAATAACAGAAGTGTTTCTAACTAATGGCTTTGTTATACCAGCTAGTGCTACTGGCTTTGGTGTTTACCCAGTCATTGTCAAACAACACCACTGGTCCCAATTTGAATGCCCTCACATTCATTTTAGAGAAGCCAAACCTCTCATCTCCAGAGAGAAATCAAACTGATCTTCCCCCAGTAGAAATACCCAGGGGTGCATGCATCTAGTTCTGCATCAGGATTAACCATTACACTTTCAAATTCCTGAAGGCAGCCAAGTTAAACATCCTTTGTGTCCACTGTGAAGAATTTGGGAAAATACTGGGGCTTGCTACACTCAGTCATCTCAACGTGAGGAGAAAAATGTCACCCTTCATCACACGTTCAACTATGCCAATATTACTGACACTAATTCTCCAGTGTCCCTTCCCATGCTGTCAACAAATAGTGGAAAAGGCTCTGTATTTGGGCATAATGGATGCCTTTACCATGACCCATGACTTCAACTCAGTATTTCCTCACCTGTAATTGCAGGGATGCATGGGTGAAGAGCTGGGATAGGGACGGTCCACAAAGTGATCAATTATAATCCCCATGATAGGAGGGGTCCTCTCAAACTGCCTGCAAGGCAACAAGCAATGGTGTTATTGGCTTTTTCTCTCTACTCTTCCCAGTTTGTGGTGCCTTCACAGAAAACCCTTGTGTCTATTGATGGGACCAGAGCATCTTTACAATTCAGTCCTGTGACTCCAGCCATGCATCAACAATTTGGAGTTCTAGAGCCTCGCTCAGGGCTACCCAAATACTCCCCTTGCTGCAAGGCTTAAGCAGGAGAGAGAGTGTTCTTCACAAAAGAGAATCTCAGCAGGAAAGGATAAGCAGAAGGGAAAGATTTGGGGGCTCAGAATATGGGGGTTTAACAGTAAATTATTGTAGAACAGTTTCTGGCATTATCCCATTTTCTCACCTGGTTGACATGAAAGCAAGGTTGATTCTGTAGGCACAAGACAAAGTGATGGTGCCCACTGGGGTACCCACTGTCCCAACACGGACTGTCTGGAAACCTGTAAAGTTAAGGAATAATTGTCAGTTTCACTGATTATTTATGTGCCATACTTTTTCATTCTGAGGTTACATTATCTTTTTTCAGTATTTAAGTGTTTCCATTATCTCTTGGATTTCTGAACTCCAAAAGCACACATAGAACCCATAACAAAACAGCAGCACTAGGTTGCCTTGCTGGTAGGCTTCACCTACAAGACTTTTGATGTTGCTTCTTGGCTTCTTGATCTAAAATATTGTTCTGAGGTGCTTCTTGTTCCTCAGTAGATCACAATCTCCTTTACCAGTCTGCCCCTTATAAACATAATTCCATATTCTTATTTCATTTCTGTATCACTAGAGTCAACATGACAGTCACCTGAGACTTTGTCCAAGTGCCCCCATTGTACTTGTCACCTTGTGACACAAGGCTGCCCTGGCAGATCCAGACAAGAAGCATATGTAAGCCTCAGACCAAATTTCCTTATGGTACTTAGGAATAGTAACCAAAAGGTAGTCAGAATGAAACATAGTTCTGTTCTTGTTTGTGTGCTGTCTAATCATACCTTCTCCCAAGCCACTCAGCTGGACTTCACCAAAATATATCCTGAAGGAAAAGGAAAAAGATAAAGAAAAGCTGTTAGATCCAGTTGGGACACAATGCTATACATATCCTTATTCCTTATTTAATTTTAGGACTTGAAAGGCTGGAACTACTTTTCAGGGAAAAATACCCAAAATAAATCGCTGGAATGCCCATCTCAAAAAACCTTAAAATTGCTTCAGAAGAAAAAGCAATGTAAAAAGAAGGAGAAAGAGAAAATGGTAGTCCAGTAAGAAATTTCTCTTTTTTAAACCTCTGTGGTTAAGGCTACAGTTCAGAGCGAAAATGTGAGGTGACAAACTTCGCAGGTCTAAGTCTAAAAGCTGATGCTCATTGCACAACATAAAAGATTAACTGTGCTGTGAAGAGACCTGCTCTTAAGTACATTCCAAGTCAGAAATGGAGGCAAAAATGAGGAAATGGCTGGAGTTTCTTTCTGAGTTCTCAGCTGTGCAAACAATAACAAACCTGAGATTTACAATCATATAAATTAGCTATGCAAACACGTCAGACTTTTCTCACAGCCAAAAGCAGGGTCTGGAAGATAACTATGAACCACAAGCCAGTCAGACTCACAGGCTACACAGAGCTGAATGAGTAAACTGCAAGAACTACAGAAAGTGAAGCTGAGGATGCATCTTTAAAATGGAGTAACAGGAGAGAGTCTGAATCTGTGCTGCAAAAGTACATATAGCAGTTATGTGCAGTATAGAGAGGCATTTATCAAACACAGGCCAGACACATCCAATCCACCGGATGCTAGTAAGCAATTAAACCAGGGATTGCATGTAGAATTTTTTTTTACTCTTCCTAACATGGTAGGCAAACACTTCATAGCCTGTGCTTAGCTTTTCTTTCAGTGGCTCAAGTGAAGGCTGTAAGGTGATACACAGACCAAAGTTTTCTCCTGTCACTGATCAGTAGTAGTTCTATGCAAATAATTTGATTTTATTATTACTCATCCCTTTTTAACTACATTTGAGCTACACTGTGCAAGTCTAGTGTCTCTGCTGTTTGCATTTCAAATGGGAAATTTCTGCTTTACCTGTACAATATTACATATTCATGGCCTTGTTTCCTTGAGAGTCTGTAGGCTGGAGTTACTCTAGTTATAGCAAGCAAAGACTTCAGCAATAGAGACAGCCTGTTGTATACAGTGTATGAAACTTTGATTTCTTTGTCACACCTAGAGAACACAAAGGGAAAACATTAGTCTTCTGTCCACAATTAAGTTGCCTGGGTTTGGGGTTCTTGTTTGTTTTGGTTTGCAGTTGCTTTTGTTTATTTTAGTTTAAATAAAAATTAGTCTGGGCCAGTTGTTTAATTTTATTGCCAAAATGATAAATAAAGCCCCAGTGTGGCTACCTGTACTGACCAACCACCTAAGAGTCCTGCTTCTAGTCACCTGCTGTAGAAGAAATTGCTGAAAAATGCCATGCAGCCTTCTAGTAAACACAGACAACTTTTCAATATTAAAAGCATTTGTCATTACTGGGACTATGAATTCTTGTATCTGAGAAAACCTACTAGTTATAATGGAAAAATGAAGAAGGAATTAAATGACTAGTTTACTTTCTTGACACAACAGTTTGATGCTGCTCTAGACAAAGAGGGAGTTCCCTCTGAAGTGCCCCATGCCACACAGCCAGTGTGGGCTCATTGATTAATCACATGTACCCATTCTGTCAGTTAAGAACTACAAACACAAACAGAGTGTGAAGAATGCACTTACTTTTCATTCATTTCTAGACACCAAATTTCCAGCTCCATGGAGTCCCCCTGGATCAGAGAAAAGATGGTAAACGAAGGCTCATTTCAGAACACAGACCTTTTCAAATCTCATTAGTGATCAGCCATGGCCACACCTCTCAATGATTTGTCTCCCGGCTCCCACTTTCTTGTGATGCAATTATAGAAAAAGGTGCACTGGAAGCATCCCTGCACAATTTTATCACTGGAGTGATAGCCGAGTTCTTCATGGTCTAATAAATTAGTTTCTTAAAATTTAAGAATTTAATTTTCTTGAAGTTAGTTTCTTAAAAAACTTAGATTTTGCTGCTGTGTCATTTGTGTGTTTGGCCTCAGGTTTTTCCAGTGAATTGCTTCCGTTAAACAATCAATTTCTTTTCATTATCATATCAACTTAATAAAATTTAGATATTCTTTCATTGTCTTGGATTAAAGGGCAGGAGCTCTGGTAGTTGACTTAAGATTCAGGCAAAAAAACCCACAAACAAAAAAGAGGGCATCTGTTTTGACTTAGTTCTCACCTCTGAGGTTTTGAGAGAAATCTCCACGCACATAGACCGTCCAACAGCAGGCAGCTGTCCTGCCAGGGCTTTCTTTGCTTCATGAGTAACCTCTGGTATATCTTTGATTGCCAAATTGAACTGCAGAATCAAAGAGATGGTTCCATTTTTATTTTTTTTTTTTATTTCTTTGAAAAACTGCCTGATGGTACATTTCAGAGAGAGACTCATAGATACATATATGACATACTAGGTCAGTGTCCCCTGAAATATTTATGAAACAGAAAATTTCCAGCTGGGTTCAAGCTTTTCATATTTATGACGACTCCCTTGGTTACTAATTCAAATGTTTTTCTTGATCCTGATATGAAAAATATGCTCCTTTTCCCTCACTTCAGTCCTGTCTTCACCCAGAATTGCAGAGTAGCAAACTTCTGAGAGGTAAGAACTCATCATCCCATCCCCAAGCAGATCTTGGAAATGTGCCTTAGCTGGTAGGAGTTGCTGAGAGGCATCATTTCTCTCTCCCTTCATCAGCCTGTAGGAGTGCACAGTGATTTGTTGCATGTGAACAACCACCAAACCACCCCCCACAGCATCACCAACGAACACAACTAAATAGAGTACCTATTCCAGGAGTAATTATTATTCTCTGCACAAGACTGCAATAATCATGTGGTGTTCTCTGCACACACACAGAGTTATGGAGCTGCTTTAAAAAATATGACCTTACCCAGTCAGAACCTGTTGGGGAGGATGATGAGCGGGTACAGATTTTCTCTCCAAGTCGGGCCTGGACAATTACTTGAACTGTCTGGAATAGAAAGAAAAGGGTACATAGTAATGTTCTGGGCTCAGCACAGCCCTCAGTTTAGAGCCTGAGCTACACAAGCTCAAAGTGAAAAAAATGAAAGGACTGATCAGGATGTAGAGAATTTGCTACACTGATCTTCAGTTCTAATCAATTTACATTATTATGTTTAACAGGCAAACATATTTCAAAAAGAAAGTCAATTTTGCAATCAGGATTTGCAGTTTTCAATAGAAAATTCAGAAATATTTACAAAAATATGCCAAGTCTGGACAACTAAACTAAAATCAAATGAATCTGTACATTTATACCAAAGCTATTGTCAGATTATCTACTTGAACCTATGTATGGAGTGAGGCCAAATTTTATAATTACATATCAACATAATTCAAAAGAACATTCTGCTATGTTTTTGGATGCAATATAAAAATTTAGCTAGGCTGAATGAGTGGAATCCAGCAGAATAAACTACCCAACAGCTGGGTGGTTAGACATGCTGCTAGAAAACCCAAAACTGACAGAGGTGTGAAATGGCTACAACTGATTCTAAAGCAGGGTGCTTCTGAAGGATGGAGGAGGATTGGAGGATAGAAAAGGGAGGAAAAATGTTGCTCTAGTTGCTCCTAAATTTGACACCAGCTTTTCTTGCTTCGTTCTTCAGCAAAACAAATCAAAACAAAACAAAAAAACCAACAAACCCAAACCTCAGTCTTGTTACTCTAGCCACACCAAGTACATTGTTTGTTTTTTTGGATTTTTTAAACAAGGAAGAAGAAGCATTTGTCCAAATGAGAAAAATTACCTTTAAAGCAAAAAATTTGATGAACTTGTCCAGGTCCTTCCTGTCCTGGGAACTGAGATCAGTGTCCATTGCATATGGCAATCTGAAATATAGCACAGGTCTGGGAATGAAGTCTTTCTCCAGCTTTCTGTTTAGATTTCAAAATATTTTTGCCATTAGAGGCCACCTTAAAAGAAATGATAAGCACCAAAGCCTTCTACCTGTCCATATCTGAACATGCTAAAAACTTTGGGGTGTGAGTGTGAGGTATAAATGCACATTGATAGTTTATCTGGTCAGTGTCAAAAAAAAAAATAGAAAAAAATAAAAAGAAGGCTCACAATTACAACTCTGTGCAAGTTCTACAACTTTGCTAGCTTAATTTAAAAGAGCGAAACAAACAAACAAAAAAGCCCCCAAACACCCTGATACCACAATGACTGCATTCTATACCATGCTAACCATCAGACATGGAGGTCTCTGCTTCAAAAATAATGTATTTTCAGCTATCAGCACTTGGCCAAAACCAAGCCAAATTGTTTTCTTGAGTCTGAAATTCTTAGAACAGTATTTCAGTGGTATTTCAGCAAAAATCTGTATAGTAAACCATTATACAGAACAAGCTACACTGCTTCTTTACTTTCAACAAATGGTACTTACAGTAAAACTATACTGCTACAAAATATACCTACAACCAACTAAAAAGACACATTTTTGTCCAGAAATAGCCCCAAATCCTCTGTTCACTTCTCTCGAAAGCTCTGATAATAAATACATAACTTTCACATTGACACTGCCTTCAAAATACAGTTTTTCAAAATATATTTTCAAAATACAGATATTTCTAGGAACACAATGAACATGCACAGAGTCTGAAGCAGGGCAGGGCAAGGCACTAATCCTATTTCTGTCACAGGGCCTGGGATAAATCACAATTCTTCTGTCTCTCAGTTTCTTCACATGTAAGTTAATAATCACATAGAGACCATTCGGGAGGGACGCTTTAATTAGCAGCGTTCATTGTAGTTTTTGCTTGAAAGCCTTCAAAGTATTCATTCACTCTTAACCCCTGTTGCAGTTTAGGGACAGCTAATCAGCCTGAAGCAGCTTGTCAGACAGCCCATATTTATGGAACGTGCTGCTCCTCACAGGAACGCCGCCCAGCTGAGGTCAGGGAGCACGAGCAGCTGCTGTGCACAGCGTTACTCAGTGTTCAGTCTTCCAGCAAGGGATGCTATTTGTGCAAATTAAAGCTTGCAGGGCCAAAGGGCCAACAGCCCTGCTCACACAGAAAGTACAGAATCTTTAATGACCACACACGTGCAGTACTTCTATTTAAAATATCGCACCTAATGGCAGTAAAGGCCTAAAGCTTTAGAAGCATCAATCAAAAAGGGCTGCAAGATAAGGGTACTGCAATTTACAGAGAGTTTTATAGAGAACAGTGCTGCTTTGTGAATGACTCTAAAAAAGAAAGCTGGACATATAATATAGCTGAAAGTTTCTAGGCTACATTCATACCACATCTCCTTAAGCTGTAATGTTCTCATTACAAATTATAATTTAAATTGAGAACTAACAACAAAAGTGATTCAACATCAGATGCATTATCAAATTATCCTTTGGACATCTTAACCTCCTTATTATTAAAACTGTTATGCCTTCTTTCCCTGCGTTTACCTCCACTAGACAGACTACAGACCCTTTCCACTGTGGGGATGCAAAAGGAAGTCAGCATTTAAAGTGCTTGGTGGAGTATTCAAAATTTAAAAAAAATAACCCTTTAGTACTTAATTAAGTACAGCACTGTAAGGGCTGAGAAGATCTGAGATCTTTGACAAACCTGGCTGATATAGGCAACAAAATGCCACATTAGAAAATATGTTTTTCTCAGCAAAGAGAATGCTGACATTTAAATACTTAAATATATATATATATATATATATATATATATATATATATATATATATATATATATATATATATATATATATATATATATATAAAATCATACTGGCTTTTAATGTGAAAAGTGTTATATGACCCCTGAAGAAAGAAAGATGCAAGGAAGTACATAACCTGATATTGTGGGAGAGCTGTCAAATAAAGCACCCATATTTGCCTTTTGAGGCTGGAAAAAAGTTCTGATATCAACTATTTCAAGATGGTTGGGAACTAATGGAAGGTGTTAGGCCCACTGGTCTGTTAGGAAAGGAAACAAAGATGATCATCAGCATAACTCCATGTGCAGTACAGGAATTAGTTCTAATGACTCAAATATCTCTAGAGGAGAGAAACAGCCACCAGAGAGTTCAAAAAATGAAAGCCTCATGGTTCTGCCCTGCTGCAGCAGAAATGGGATTTTTCCTGGGAGATCTGAAACTACCTGTAGCATGCATCAAACACTTGGAGGTTTTACACTGTTACCTCTCCAGCTCCAAACGCCAGCAACAGTTAACCCACCAGAGCCCAAAGTAGAGCAAAGTGTCAGGCAAAGTTTCCTGGAAAGGAATAAGTAATTTCATGGGAAAACTGGGACTTTGGAACTCAGGTCATGAAATGTCTAAGGGCTCTCATCTGACAACCATCATCTCCTCATTTTTGTAGGAGGGCCTCTGGTGATTGCCTGAGAACTTCTGAGGCTTAGAACAGCATTCATCTTTAGAATCAGTCTTGGTAAGAGTTAAGATGGAGCTAGAATTACAGCAGAGTTTTTATTTACAAAAATTCTTTGGTACTGTCAGGTTAGCTGCCACAGCTGACCTGAACAGGGAGGAAATTCTTTAAACTTAGTTCCACCAAACTCAATCAGCTTCTAACGTCCTGTAGGTTGCAATGCCAGCACGACTCTTTGTTAAGTGCTCCTGCACAGGCCTATGCTTAACCCAAGGAAAACACTGGCTCATTTTACACTGAATAACAACCAGAAGGAAATAACCTTTGGTCTAGGTTAGAAAAATAGAGACAACTGATTTCCATGCAACCAGGCAATCCCTTAAGTAAACTGATATATCCCTCAGCACATGATGCAACAAGCATCTTGTCCATATGGCTTTTTGCTTTGTCTCCCACTTCCTGCAACACCCATTTTTATACTATTGCTTTTATTTTTATGCTTTTGTCTTCACTTTACTGTGAACAGAAACATCAGAAATAGGATGTTCAAAGGAGAACTGCCACATGTGGCTCTCTTGACTAAATCCTTATTCCTTCTCCCGAGGTTGAGGCAGATTTTCTCCAACAGTTTAACATCTACGCATTGTGCCTTATACGCTCTCCTGCTATTTATATCCTCCTTCTCTGAGAAGGACACATCAGCATAAGGGGATGGCGCTGTTCGCACGATGCAAGGAACTGCAAGAGCCCTCCGTTTCACGCCTCGGCAGAGCGCAGAGGAACTCCAGCGACCGGCACGCCGTGCCGCAAGCCCCGCTCCGTGCTCCCGGCCGAGAGCAGCCCCGCTGCCGGCAGGCAGACACCTGGAACCCGGCACGCAGCAGGGGCACGGCAACACCTGCGCTCACCGGCGTTACACTGCGTGCTCCGTACTTGGGAACTGAGCGAGCACATCTCCCTGACGCCTACATAAACAGGAAAGGAGCAGAAGCACATACCAGGCATTATTGCTCCTGCTGGGGAAAAGCATATATAGGCTGCTTCCATCATCGCCCATATATCTCTCTGAGCCATGGCTGCTACAACTTCGTTATCTTGCTTTCTTTTCAGCCAGACATTCATCAATGCAAAATAATTACTCATGGTTCTTATTCCAGAGTGAAATTGAGAAGACAAGAGGGAAGAAACCAGAGTGGGTGTAGCTGTAAGGAGAGGGCTGTGGACAGTTCCCAGTTACCTGACTGTGCCCCCCAGCCTGCACTCCTTGCCCATACCACTCTTCCAGAACTTCTTTTTTAATACAGGACCCAAATCCAAACTCCAAGGATGTCCCATGAGAAGCTCAGAAGAACCTTGTTGAATCATGCAGTAAACAAGAAGTATATGGAAGTTTTTGAAGCGTTTAAGAGTGCCTAGAACACATCCTCCCTTCAATGAACAAGAAGAAGCTTCATGGCAAGCAGGAATTTTGAGTACACTAATAAGCAACTATAAAAAGATCATAAACACGGTGCTCTGTTTCAAGACTGGGCCTACAAGTCAAACTCCAGTATCCTACAATTACTTAATCTCCATTTTGCCTTCTTAGTAGATTAGTCAGAAACCTACGGAGAAGTAGCAAACAGTTCTAAGTTTTAAGGTGTGACAGTCTCATTCTTTAAAGTTTTTGGATTTTTTAAGATAAGATTAAATTCTAGCAGAAAAACTGTTTCACTTAATACAAACATTCTTATGTAATCAAAGGCTCTGCAGTTCAGTGTATGCTCAGGTTTTGACTGATAAACAGGTAATTTTTCCTTCTGATCAGGAAACAGACTCACTTTATAACAAAAAAACTGCTCTGCAGCTTAGTAAATACCTTACTAAAGCCAGCACTGCCAGCTGACTAAGAAACAAAATTAAGTAATTCCTGTTGACCAGCAGTTACCATTCTGTACTTGCCTAAGGTCTAAAAATGGTCTCAGTTCAAAGGTCCATCCTCTCAGTTTGTTTGTCAAGCCAAAGTATACAGACTAAACCAGAATATGCTTCTACATAACCTGTACTACAACCACCAACATAATCACGTCTCAACTACTGTATGAACACGTGTTCAGAAATGTAAAGATAATACAATACCATTTAAGCAAAATAAAGTGATCCTGTATGATCCTTCTGGACATCTACAGACAGCCTGGCTCATCTGAGACTTATTTCTTGCCACAAGAAGGAAGGGTCCTCCACGTCAGGCTGCTCTCTAGGTCAGGCCACTCCTGCAATAATTTGGAAATGTTCTAAATTTTATTTGGACAGCCAACTCATTTTCAGCTAAGACAGTAATTTGCCATGCTTTTCCCCCTTGTTTTTTTTTTTTTTTTTGTCTAGTCACACTGCTTTTCAGATTTCTAAGTTGGCAGTTAGTAGGCTAAGGCCAAAGAGTCCCTTTTCTACCTGTTCACTTGCATGAAAGATGTCTCTACTCCCACCTAATCCACGGGAATGACTCTGACAGTGACCTACGAGCCACAGCTCCAACAGGAAAGAAAGACACGACCACCTGTAAACCTCTGCTCTTTCCCAGCAAACCACAAACTCACATCTTACAGAAAGGCTATACAATGGAGCGTGGGGTCTCACTATTTCTAATATTTCTAATTTCTACTATTTCTAATAGGCTCTGAAGCATTTTGATTTTAAATGACCACTCGCTGAGGTTACAGTGGGCCACGTCTTCCGCAGGCTCCATCGATGGCCACCAGCCGTTACGAAAACGAATCGGAGCCCACACGCGGCTGTCGGGACCCGAACCCCGCGAGCAGCGAAGCAAAGTAAAACGGAGACGCGAAGCCGTAGCCAATAAGACCCACGTCGCGGCCCCCTCCTCTCGCAGGGCCTCCCAGGCTCGCGGAGCTCCCAGCCCTGCCCTGCAGGGACCCGCGGTACCTGCGCGGGGCCGACAGTGCTGGCGGCGCGGCGGCTCATGCCGCGCGGGGCCCGCTCCGCCGCCGCGCCCCGGCGCCTCCGCCGCGGCCCGGCCGGGCACGGGGAGAGCCCCGCGGCCCCGGGACCGCGACTGTCGCCTCCAAGCCCCGAAGTCGCCCCGGGGCTCCGGCCGGTGCCCCTCCTGCTCCTCGTTCCCGGCCCTGGGGTCTCGCGGCGAGTGTCAGCGCCGGCGGGGGTGCGCGGCCGGCGGCGGGGGCCGGGCCGGGGCTGCCGCTGCCCTCAGAGCCACGGGCTGCGCCGCGCCGCCGCCATCGCCGCCGCCATCGCCGCTGTTTGTTTTCATCCGCTGCGGGGGGGGAACGGGAAGGAAGGAAGGAGGAAGGGAGGGAAGAAGGGAGGTGCCTGAGTGTCCGCAGCGGCACTTTCTGCACGCAGCCGCCGCTCCCCGCCCGCCCACGGCGCGCTGAGCCCGCAGTCCGGCGGGGCAGGAGGTCGCCGAGGCCGAGGAAAGCGGGGCAGCGCCCGGCGCCGCTCCCGCCGGTAGCCCCTGCCTGCGGCGAATCTATCGCAGCGAATGTGGGGCCGGGCCGGCGCGGACCGCCTGGGAGCGGCCGCGGGGCCGGTAAGGGGTGGGACGAGTCCGGCGAGGGTCGGGCGCCCCGTGGGGTCCGTGTCTGCCGTGCCCCGGCAGCGGTGACTGGGGACGGCTCCAGCTCCCTCTCCGCCACGGGAGGTAAATTCCCCTCAGCGCCAGGCAGAGTCGTCGGCTCCGCGGTGAGCCCACCTGGCTGCCCGTGTACTTAAAAGCAGAAAAAGAAAAGTAAAAAGGTTTGCTCTATGATCAGACTCAAAGGAAAATGGTAATGGAGTCTGAAAAGCTCACCAGTAACAACTGTTCTGAGTATCCTCTTTTGCTTTATGCAGGTGAAGCCTCTGGAAAGAGAGGAGCCGCAGGGGACGCCCCTGGCCGTCAGGCATGGCCGTACCTATCGCGGTTCTTGACTGCGACCTCTTGCTCTATGGCCGCGGACACAGGACTCTGGATCGCTTCAAGCTGGGTGATGTCACGGACGAGTATCTAGTATCCACGTACGGTTTTCCCCGGCAGTTCATTTGCTACCTGGTGGAGCTCCTAGGAGCCGCTCTCTCACGCCCTACACAGCGGTCCAGGGCCATCAGTCCAGAGACGCAAATACTCGCTGCGTTGGGTTTCTATACCTCTGGCTCCTTCCAGACTCGCATGGGGGATGCTATGGGCATTAGCCAAGCCTCGATGAGCCGCTGTGTTGCCAATGTAACCGAGGCACTGGTGGAAAGAGCCTCACAGTTCATTCACTTTCCTAAAGATGAAGCTGCTGTAGAGACCCTGAAGGATGACTTTTATGGGCTGGCAGGAATGCCAGGAGTGCTGGGGGTGGTTGACTGCACCCACGTGGCAATCAAAGCGCCCAATGCTGAGGACCTGTCGTATGTGAACCGAAAGGGTCTCCATTCCCTGAACTGCCTCATGGTGTGTGATTCCAGAGGAGTCCTCCTTAGTGCAGAAACGCACTGGCCTGGCAGCCTGCCTGACTCCACGGTGTTAGAGCAGTCAGCCCTCACAAGCCAGTTTGAAACTGACCTACGTAAAGATGGCTGGCTACTTGGTAAGTCAATTTTTTATCCTTGTTTTCAGTAGAAAGTCTGTTATATATTGTCTCCTTACTGAGTGAGAACCTCTGGGCGCAAGTGGTATATTTACTTAGAGTTGCTTTCCTGCAAATTGCTTTAAGTTTATGATTCAGTTTGGACTACCCTTATTATGGAAGAACAGTAACTTCTAATCTGTGTTTTATACAGTCTGGTTACTGTATGTGTTAATCCTCATTCATTCTGTTAATAGCTTTCTTTCGGTATTCTACACTTTTCCATGCTGCATTTTGCAATTTTTAATTCTAGGTACTGTCCTAGTCCAACTGTTTCCCCCTGTTTTATGCAGATTAATTCTCTTAAAACTCATCTGTGGAAAATCTTCCAGGATTTTCTTGTGTAAAACTGAATGCCTTTTACCTTGTCACATTTGTGAACCAGAGTTACTTCTGTGCTTTCTCTTTTAGCCAGAGGAAGAACTTATTGCGTATCTGCTGTACCAGAAAACCAGGCTGCAGTGTGTGGCTTGCTGTAGGTGTGTAACCTGTCCTGCTCCTTCCCACTGCTAACAGGTGACAGCTCCTTCTCACTGCGGCCGTGGTTGATGACCCCTCTGCACATCCCCGAGACACCTGCCGAGTACCGCTACAACATGGCCCATTCCGCCACTCAGGGCATCATCGAGTGCACACTCAGAACCCTCCGCTCGCGCTTCCGCTGCCTCGACGGCTCCAAAGGCACCCTGCAGTACTCTCCAGAGAAGTCCAGCCACATCATTCTGGCCTGCTGCGTGCTCCATAACATCGCCCTGCGGCGTGGATTGGGCATGGCATCTGCACCAGCCACAGAGCCCATGGAACAGGTGGAAGAAGAATACGAGCAAATGGAATCAGTGGACTCGGAAGCCTGTCGAGTTCGTCAGGACCTTTTACTTACTCATTTTAGCTAATGTTGTGACAGAGAGAAGGCTTCTAACAGTTCATCTGGGAAGTTTTCTGGAGCAAATATGCCCCTTCCTTTTCTTTAAGCCTGTAAGGGCTTTTGCAGATGTGAAAATTTCTTTTACTCCCTTAATTTCAGGCAAATTTCTGAATTTGTCTCAGTCTCTCCAGATATTCAATTTAGTTGGGACATTTTTGCTGTCATGATGCTTAGAGATGCCCCTTTCATTTGACTTAGGGAACAATGACTTATGTGACAACAGTGGGAAAATTAGGGAATTTGTCTTTTATAGTGATGGAAAATCTGTAAACCTTGCACTGTTTTACAAAACAACAATTCTATTCCACTCTGTAACTCAAAACACGATTGATTTTTTTAAACAGTATTTTGCACAAGTTAAATAACCACACGAGCTCTTTTCTATTATGAATTCATGAGCAGCAAAGCAAACATTTAAATTTTTGTTTGCAGGTATAAATTCTTGCTCAACACTGTTTTGCACATCTCACAAACCCTAGTGATTTCTCTGAAAGCTGTCAGCTGTGTTCTGGGAGGAGTCTGGCATTTTGCTGGGCAACATTAGTGCTTACACGTATCTAGAAGGGTTGGACATTTCTTCTTTCCCAAACAGGCTGGAGATGTTCAGCTATGGCGACTCTGTTGGGTACTTAACAGATATCAGGGAATAGTCTAGTGGAGCTGAGACTGGTTTTCTCCTGCAGCAGGAAACTGGTCATCTCATTGGCCTCTGTAAAAGAAATGCCAAGGTCTGAATGGGTCACAGAAATTGAACTGATTGCAAAAGTACTCCATTTAGATCAAAGCAGAGGTGTGGAAAGGCTGCTCTAGGGCTGCTGGCAATCTACTTCTTCAGTGGAACAAGATGACTGATGCACGCAGTTGTTGCTGGCACAAGGCTGGGCAGTTTCCTGGAAGTGTTTTCTTTCTAGAAGGTACAAGTGTTTCCAAGGATCTCATGACAACAGTCTAAGAAAATTTGCTTGGATTTCATTGTTTACTGGGCAGTAAATGTAAGAAAAGTGGTAGGGAACGCAGAAAACTAGAAAACTGTAACTGCCTGACATTGTGGGTCTGTCCTTTTAGAGGAAGCGAGCCTGGATCATGCCCCACATTTGAGGAATACAAGCATATGGGACACGTGTCACAGAGCAGGGTGGAGAAGCAGGTTTAGATATACTCTGCCCAGTCTGCAGTGGCAGTAAGCACTTACTGTCTCACAGAAAACCAAGCATGCTTGATGACGTGTAAACAAGATATTTTCAGAAGCTTCAATGAGAGCTGTAAAATGCTATGTACAAAGATCTCTGATGTAACTCAGTTTTCTTTACACAAGGTATTATACAAGAATTACTGTTGGTCACTGCAGCAAAACTCCTGCTCCTTTTACCTAGGAAAAAGCAGACAAGTATTGTTTTCTAAAAAAAGTATTTTTGAGGTAAGAGTTGCTGCCGTATGTGGTGCCTGATGGCTCATAATCTCATCTGACGGTCTGTGCTAAAAATACTGTTCACTAGGCCAAAACACCAGCAGACACTGAATGAGCTGTGTGGGTGGTGGTAAGGTCAAGTGAGACTTGGACATGTGTAGGTACAAACATTGTCACTTAATGACAAGCTGGAGTTTCTCAATTTACGCTATGAATAGCTCTTCCCAGTGTGTGCTGGGACAAGAGCAAACTCAGAGTGAAGGCACTTCCTGGAACATATTTACTGCTCAGTTTTGTCTTCTTTCAGCCACTGTCACCTCTGGTAGAGTTTAATTTAAAAACTGGTCCCACTGCTTGTCAGTTTGGGCAAAAACTGCATCAGGCCACATCAGACAAAACCAATCCACTGAACAGTGGATTGCCTGAGTCAGAAGTCAGTATCCTTCTCTTCACTCAAGAAATGTAGGGAGCCGTTTCCACCACATACTCCTAAGCAGCTTCCTTCAAAACAATTCACCCAGACTTTTTTCCCTCAAAAAAGATTTTTTTTCCCTCATGGGGCCAGGTTGCTCAGAGCTCCCTCCATATAACCTGGCCTTGAACACTTCAGGGATGGGGCATTCACAGCTTCTCTGGACAACCTGTTCCTGCGCCTCACCACCCTCACAGGAAAGAATTTCCTCTAATATCTAATCTAAACCTACTCTCTTTCAATTTAAAGCCCTTCCCCTTTGTCCTGTCACTACACACTCTTATAAATAGTCTTGCCCCATCTTTCCTCTAAGTTCCCTTCAGGTACCAGAAGGCAGCAGTCAGGTCATCCAGAAGCCTTCGCTTTTCCAGGCTGAAAAAAACTTTGAAAAAAAAATATTTTCTGCAAATTGCTTTGAGATTTGTGATTTGGTTTATGCAGAAAATCACGCTGTGAAAAGCCAGTATCCATAAAAGGCGACGGTGGAGTCCTTATTTACTTTATTTGACTAAAAGGAGACAGTTCGCCGGGCCGGACCCCTGCGGGGTCCCTCAGGATTTGGGCGGACGCGGCCTCCCTTTATGCTAAACTCCGCGCTGCACAGAGCCATCTGCCTTTCCCCCTTTGGCTGAGGTGTTGAGAAGGTACAGCCTTCCCGATCCGCCTGCCACACATTCTCCTAAAGCTCAGGAGTTCAAACTGTTTGGGTTCTGTGGCAACCTGGAGAACCAACCTGCACAGCCACTGCTCCAGCCGCGGCCGCTTCTTTCAGACCCGGGCGTCTGTGAAGACATTAACACCCATTTCTGCTTACACGTCTGGACCACCCTTATCTTGGGAGTTTAGAACAGTAACTCCCGATCCGTTTGATACAGTCTCACTATTGTACGCATTAGTTTACATTCATTCTGTTAAGAGCATTTTTCCAGTATCCCACACCTCTCTAAGCTAAATTACACAGTTTCTAAATTCCGGGCAGGGGCGCTGCCCCTCAGTTCTCGAGGCTCGACTGCTCTCGCCTGCCCCCCGTCGCCCCCGGGCGGCGGTGGAAGGCCCCGTCGCTCGGCTGGCGCTGCCTGGCGGCGTTCTAGCCTCGGCTGCTCGGGCCTTGCTCCCGCGCTCGGCGCCGCCGCCGTTGGGCCCCGCTCGGCGCTCGGCTGGCCCGCCTGGCCGGAGCTCGGCGCGGCGGCGGCGACGACCGACCCCGGGGCCGCTCCGCCCGCCGGCCCGGCCCGGCCCCGCTCCGGCCCCGCCGCTGCAGGTACGCTCCGGGCCTACGCGCGCCGCCGGACCCGCGCCGAGGCCGCGCCGCCGCTCCCGGGCGGGCGCGGCCGGCCCCGCCGGGGCGCCCCGGAAGGCGGCAGTACCGACCCGTGTGAGGCCGCGGCGGGCGGAGCGCGGTCGGGAGGGAGTCGGGGCTCGCTGCCGGCGCCTTTGTAAGGGAGTTCCGGACCGCGGCCTTCCTGTGGGGGTAGCGGGGAGGCCGGGGCGCGCTGCCCCGGGCCGGGAGCCGTGGCGGGAGGGCGAAACCCGCGGCGCTGTCTCCCGCCGGCTGGCGGGGACAGGAGTCCCTGGGGAGAGCATCCCCCAGTCCCGGAGAGCAGCCCGTGCCCCGCTGCCGCCCTCTTGAGCGTGCCTCAAACCGGCTGTTCTCTCCCAGCTTGGGTGTCTGGTGCTTCCCCGTCCATCGCCCCCGCCCGTCCTGCTGCCCCCACGGCACTGTCCGGGGACCCGTGGTCCGGGCTCGGTCCAGTTGCGTTCTGGGGCTGTTGCTTCGAGATGTTGTTTATTGTTGTTGTTGTTGTTTTCCGGCCTTACCCAAATAAAATATGCAGCAAGTGTTGTTTGCTCTAGCTCTCCTGTTTTTCACCGTGTGTTGCAGAACACTTGCTTGTGAAAGTAGTGTTTGGCGTAAGATGCATTCAGGTGTGCGCCTCTAATTACTTCTTGTCTTGTGAGAAAACGAACCCAGGTAATTTACCAGCTATGGGAACGCTTTTGTTGTCATCTATCATATTTTTCCTGACAACACATGAATTTCTGTAGTGTTCGTGTAGTGTTTTTTGGATTACTTGTGATTCTCTCAATACCATGCGTTCGGCCGCCTTTGGAAAGCAATTTTTCCTGTACTAAATCACCGTTTCATCTTCAAGAGATCCTGTAGGTGGTTACGAGTAGTTTTTCTCACTACACACTTTCGAGTATTGTTCTGTGGTAATAGCCAGATTCAGGAATTGTTATCTAGATTGTAAGCCTGTCCTCAGGAAGATAGGTTGTTTAAATGTGTAGTCTGTAAATATGGTCAAGTGCTCAATGCTGCTCTGCTTTCTCCTCTGTATAAAGTGTTCTTCAGTCTTTATTTAAAAACCCAGTGTGTTTTTCTATATTTGTCCTTGTTTACTGCTCCACCCAGCTTGGTGTCCTCTGCAAATGTCATCTGGCTTCTTTGCCTTTGCCACTCCCATCCTCTTTCAGATTGCTAATGGGAATGTTAAAAAGGGACCTAAGAATGACCTGCTGGTAATGTGCACTTATTACCAGTCCATTACTGGTCTGTTAAGTTTGTTGTTGGGTCAGTTTTCAGAATGTGGTATGGGGTTAAATCCATGCAGATTAGAATGCCTTATGGGTGGTGCAGGCAACAGGACCTGAAATTCCCTGCTAAATTGAAAATCCTTTCTTGTGTTCTGAAGGGCTGCTGTAATGTATTTCCTAACATTCGTAACTCTTCAGTGTAGCTTAAGTGCTGCTTCTGGAGTCCATAATTGATGCTTCTTTGGGTAACATTTAAAAAAAAAAAATTGGTCCATTTTTATTTTGATGGTCACAAATAAGTGTTATTTGTGTCAGTGTGGCTCTTAATGAGTAGGGCCGTCCACTAGCATTTATATTTTTCCTAATACTTGGAATGAAGAATATATTTGTATCCAAATATCTGGACATGCCTTTTCAGATTGAGTTGCTGGGCAGTTTCTGCTGTATGTTTACTTTACTGACATCTCCCTCTCAGTTTTCTTTCTTTTGCCCTATTCTGAGTCATAACTGACCCTCTAGATTCTTGTTTGGTTGTTTCCTACTTTTCCATTTTACAAGCAGCACTTCTAACTTTTACTGTAACAAGCAGTTCTAAAGAAGGCAAGCAATGATCCAGGCTGCCGCTATCCCAGAAGTTTGGCATTTGAATAATTATTTTTTTAAGAAACTTCTGGAAAGATACTCAAGTATCTTTTATGCCATGGTTAGCAAGCTGACTGAATTCATGGGTCTTGCAGAGTTATTGTCCATGTGAATACTTACTACTAATGCAAACAGCACCAAGGTACTTCTTTTTTTCCCGCTATTGACTTTCTGGGGGCCTGATAAAGGGATAGTGCATGGTAATAGTTACCTTGTGTGTTTTGTGTTAGTAGTCCTGTGAAAGGAGGCTGATAGAAACAAAATATAAGGAATGTAAGGACAGAAGAATTTTGTTTTACAGAAGTGAATGACAATGTGATATGCTGTGGAAGATGATTAATATTAGAAATATTTTACTGGAAGCTTATTACTGAGTATAGTAGTTGTCTAATGAAAGACCCATTGACTGGGTTGCTTGAAACAAGAGGAAGCAGTACTTGTCTGCATCTCAGGATTTAGTTAGTTGTTAGGAATTCTGACTGGGATTGTTGTCTAGTAGCTGTTTGTTATCTCCAGTTTTTGTAAACTGTTGGACAGGATGATGAGGTGTCAGGCTTGAGCGTGGAGAGCATTGCCTTACTTGGTGTGCTTGCACAGCTCCGCTTCCCATGTTCAGTGAGGTGTTTTGGGTTGTCCTTGCAGAGCGAGTCCTGCTTCCTTCTTCCTGGTACGTATTACTAATTCTCCACCTTGAGCAGTGCAGAATTGCCAAGAGGAGTCTCTGACTCATGTTTTGGACACTTTTCCCCTCCCTTTATATTTCTCCCACAGACTCAGTCTAAGGCCAGGAAGGGCAACAGTGTCAAGAACTGGCTGTGTTTCTTTGTTCAGAGTCTAAATCTTCAGTGTCTCCCACCTCCTCTGTAATTCTGATGCATCTTTGTGTGAAGGCTTCAGCTTCTGTCTGGATCATTTTTGCTTTTTGTCTTGTTACCATATTTCCATGTGAGCAAGAAATTATATGACCTGTATTTTCTAAAACGTGTTCTTGCTTCCAGTTGCTTTTTCTTTATTACTTGGATAAAATTACATGTGCCGTAAGTGCAGCCTTGAGTGCATAAAACACATTGTCTTCACCTTGGGAGTATGTGATGCTGCCTCTGCTGCTCTGTAGTGTTGGCACTCCCACTCCACTGTGGAATGCGTGATGTCACTTGGGGGCACTTGGCTGTGGCCCTTGAACTTGAGGAACCTTGTTGTGACTATTAATGTAAATAATGGGATTTTGAATTGAAAATTCCTTTGCCTTTCTATCTAAATGAAAATATTTTTTAGGGGGTTAATCTGAATTCTGTATAGCTCTGTTTGTCTCTCTATTGCTCTGGCTTTCTCTTCTCTCTGCCCTCATTTCCTGCTGTGTATAGCACTTAACAAAAGATGAGGCTATGGTTTGAGTGTGGAATTGTGGAAACCAACTCTTAATCTTCCAGATCTCAGTTCTGCTGTTTGACTTACCTTACAGCTTTGTGAAATTATATTCTTTGCCTATCTTCTAGATTGAAACTAATATCTCTCTTTTCAAGAATTCAAGAATTAAGTTTATGTAGAAGTTGTAATAATAGTTATGCAAGTGCTTCATATTCTCATTGGTAAATGAAACTGTCAGACTCTAGACATGGATGATCACTTACATTTATTATTATTACTTCCCTTTTTATATTTGCCATTCATTTTCTGACCTTTAGGAGTTGATATCTGCAGGTTTCTCTTCCACGTCTTCATCATTTTGCTGTAAATAACCAGCATTTTGATGTACTTCTTTTGACTGAAAAGTTTCTTAAGTGTATTTAGCTCATTTAACCCGGACTGGGAAGACATATTAAGATTCTAATGGCAATTAGCTCCTTGTCGCAGTCATACAGGATCTTGAAATTACAAAGTACTATTGACATCTTTGTAATGTAATTGAATTTCCTGAGCAGTTTGTAGTTGCAGTTTAAAAACAGCATTGAATTGAATTTTTCAATCATGAATCACTAAGACAAGTAATTTTTCTTTAGGAATCCTGTTTTATGTGTAATCACTTATTGCAGTGAGTGCAATTTAGGGCAGTATGTCTACTGCATCTACAGAAAATGTGCTTTTGAATTACTTTCCATCTCTCTCTGGCTTTAATCAAGGAAAAACTTCAGCTTACAGTATAATACTTTGGGGAGTATTTAAAAACTTGGAAGAGTAAAACCAGGACCACATAATATAAGTGCCTTCATGGTATTAGTTTTGGATTCTGTTGGTTAGTTGCATCATAAACTTTCTTTCTCTTTTCCTAAGTATTTTTTATTCTTCATGTTTAGGGGCACTTAGTTGAAGACTGACTCTTGTTCTAATTAAATTCTTAAATTAATCAGGTTTTTTTTTGGTTTTTTTAGTGTAATCAAGGACATAAGTAGAAACAGATCAAAATAATGGGTTCTAGTTTTGCTTTTTTTCTTTGTTTTGATTAATCATGCTTAAGATAGTTGTTGTTATCCATCTGTAGACTGTTTTTGTTTGTGGTTTAGACTTGTTTAAAGATTCTAGTCCAATGTAGCTTTATTTTCAATATTTTGTTCATTTAGATATTACTGCAAGGTATCTTGAAATTTGCTCCATGCAAAATATCTTCTGATGTTTGGGGATTTTTTTTTTGTTGTTTTGGTTTGTTTTGAACCCAAGAAGAGCTAATACCTCTACAAACAATCTCAAGGCTCATCTGGAACTACCACAAGTAGAGTTAAGGGAAGACAAATCATGTTTTGGAAGTAAATTTAAACATGTATAACTAATCAGGTACATTACCAGAAATTCATTTGAGAATGAGCATAGTCCTGGTCTTCCAATACTTATGTTTTGACCCATGCAGCTCTTTGGGATATGAGTCATGTCACCTATTTTTTACTGATTTTGTTGTTGTTATAGCATTGTTCAAATGCCAGTGCTACTGGCAAACCAGGACTTACCAAACTAGGACACTTTGAGTTGTCTTGTTTGTTAAGCTGAGTTGATGCAGTGCAAAAAGGGCAAATCAGCATTTTAGTTTTGGTTTGACATAAACTTTTTCTTTAAATTTTGCTAAGTTTTTCAGGTGGAGACCCAAAAAGGGTTAGCGGGAAATGGCATGACATTTGATATGGATTGAATCAGTATTTTTAATACAACTGCAAGTATAAGTCAGGTCTTCTATCCAGTGTAGTGTTTCTTGGGCTTCTGAAGTGGTGTTGTTTCATGCAATTTAGGAAAATGATGGCCTCAAAATCTCCATATTGCAGAAGGGAGGGAAACACAGGTTGTAAACAAGGAAGGGAACTAGAAAGTCCCTGGAGCTGTGTGATTGTTGTATATATTCCAAATTACATTCTATGTTTTTTCTTGGAGATCTCCTGCCTGTGGATGTCAGAACCAGATTTTATTGTTTTATCAATGAAGTGCCTGCAGAAGGAGGGGCTGTGTAGTTTGTAGTCCTTGGCAAGATGATCTTTGGCTTCTTTCAGTGGGCATTTTTTGCTCTTCTGAGCTTCTGAAAAGCATAATGACTCTTTGTCAGGCAGTTTGCTTCAAAATTAAGCTGTGTAAAGTACAATGGAAACTGACTTGTAGAAAATCTTTAGAGGAAATAGCCTATCTTGTGACTGCAGCCTTCATTAGGATCACTGTCAGCAAAGATAAAGCATTTGGGCTGTAGTGCTGCATGCACTGTTTTCATGCCTGTCTGATGATCTGATTGCTCTTGGACTACCCACCCACACATGCAATAGTGGGAATGCTAAATTATTGCTAATGTATATTAAATGAAACTTAAATTACTAACACTTATTAAATGCAAAAAACAGTTCTCTTGAAATTTTTGGTATGTTGCTGGTGTTAAAGCCCGAGATGCTGCACTTTAATTTGGAATAACTGCAATGGCATTGTTCGTGCTGGACACGCCGCTTAAGAACAGACATTTTGAAAACAGAAGTAACTCTGGCTTGCAAGATAGGTAGGCCCGTGGCCAGAGCTGGGGGAGTTGAGTGTAATTATCTGTTTCCTCTTCTTTTCTAGAGGCAAGTTTGCTTGTGGTTTTTTAGGACAGTGGCATGCCTCATGGTTCACCACAATTTCGCTTTTGTTGTGTTTTGAGTCCCTTTTTTTTCCCCGTGCATGTTGTTTTAATACAAAGTATACAGCCCTGGCCCAGCTATGTGTGTATCATGGCTGTTTTACAGTCAATATGTTCTGGAAGTCTTAAAACTTGACAAAGGGATTTGGAGACCAAAACTAGTAGCATGTGCTTTTTTTCCTCTGGTCTCTTACAGGGAATCTTATAAATGCATTCTCTCTGTGGAACCCAGATTGCAGAGTCAGTGACAACTTTAATATTTCACTTCATATTGCCTCTTTCTTCATCAGTCACATGAGCTCTCTTTGGGCAGCAGAATTGTCTGAAATTATTTGGGCATTTGTATCTTCTAGATAGATCTCCCATTGTAAATATAATTTTCTGGCTGTAGCTTTTTTTAAATTTTATTTTATTTTTAAACACGGATGGAGCTGTTTGAACTGATTCTCTGCACAAGCATTAGGAAAGCCTTTTAGTGTTGGGCACACGACCACAAAGTTCTTTGCAGTGGTAATAGATTAGCCTGAGAGCTGAAGGCCACATGAAATAACGTTTTTCCCCTGTGAAGAATGGGATGACATGAAGGTAGTATTGCAATATTCATCTTCCTATCGAAGCCAGCTGTGCTCCCAGTATAGTGGTACCAGAATCTCCACAAAATTAGTAGCAACAAAGATGGGGAGGGAGCACATTAAGAGATGAGACCATCATCTCTGCAAAGTGCTGAAGTTTGGAACTGGAATGGTGAGCCGTTGTATAAAAGCATAAAAATTTGCCGGTTCACTTTGCTTTTTTAGCATCTGTAAAAGTGACAATTACAGGTGAACCTACATTACTGCAATACTGGGAATTCTTTAGACTTCTTTGAGGATGGCTGGTACAGAGCAAGTAAAAGGCTTGGGTTTGGGCTGTGTAATGTTTTTTCCAAAACTGTAAACAGCCCAGCATGTTGTCTTGAAATGCCCTGAAGGGAGAAAACACTTAAGGAAAGAAAGCTGTCAATTATAGAAAAATTTATTGACTCTCCTGTTGTCCCTGAAAATAAGCCTTCTGATTTGTTTTAGTATAATGGAGTCAGTTCTCATGAATTGTAAGATAAACAAGAATCATGTTTGCATTCCTTTGTAAAAGATATCACCTGATGGACTTCTCAAGTGACCAGTGGAGATGGAGAGGTGGTAACCTCTCTGTCCAATCTCTGATCACTGTCCAGAAACTTATATATACGAGGTCAACAATAAACTAGAATCTTCTTCCTTTCTTCTTCTCTGCCTGAACACCTGTTGTGTGTGTTACTGTGTGTTTCTATCTGCGTCACAGTAACACTCTCCATTTTCAGAATTTTCTGTGATGCTCTGGATCACGTTCAGGATTCTGGATCACATCAGTTAATCTTGCAGTTGTTGGATGCTTTTGGTCATCCTGATTAAACCAACTGTCCAAATCTCCCTTCCTCCCCCCAAAAACAAGTAAACAAGGCAAAACAAACTCAACAACAAGAAGAAAACAGAACAGTACCAATCCCTCTTTGGTGGACAGCTGTTTATCCGTTGTGGGTATTTGTAATAGACACTGCTACTGAATCAGTCCACCACTTGCCCAAACAGGTTTGATCTAGTGAGCTGTAAGTTTTATTTATGCTGAGTCCCAAGAAGTATTTTCAAACCCCCTGCATTTAATTTAAACTTTGTTAGTCAGATGGCTAATGAGTAGCTGTAAATATGGTTGGTACTTCAATGGTTTATCTGCTAATGGTATTTAGTAACATACTGTCATTGTTCAGCTTATATTTGAACAAAATATTTGGAGTTGGGAGGGTATCTTTACTAGATTAGAGAAGAAAATGGCTCCTTCAACACCCTTACGAAAAAACCTTATACAAACCAAAAACCTAAAGAAAAAAACCCAAAAACCCCACACCAAAACAAACTGAAGTCGAACACATGTTCCAATAGAAAGGTTAAAGGCTTCCTGCCAAAATGAGCAAAGATAATGCCAGTGTTCACTGCATGCCCATGCTACCCTGCATCTGTTTCTTCGTTTGAAGGCTCTGAGTTTCTTTGCCTGTCTGAAGTGAAGTTGCTGAATGTGTCACCAGCTAGTGGAGCAGTTACTATGTTCAGGCTCGCTGGGACAAAGGCTAAAGTTTGGCCCCTGAAGGGACCCGAGGTAATACTGGAATCTCAGCATCACTCAAGAAGTATACAATCAGTGTGGAAGACATCCCAGCTTTTTAAAATGTTGAGCAGGTTAGCAGGGTACTGTGAAGGCATTAGAGCCCCTGGGTGTTTCTTTTGTTTACTTTTAAAATAGGACGAAGACATGAGTCAGAAGAAGCTGAAAAAGCGAGGTAAAGTCCCTGAGGGAGAAACATGAAGTTCAAACACTCAGGCTCACATATGAAGTGTTCGTTATAGCCAGATTAGTTGAATAAATTAGGACACACATGCAGAGATTTAGATAAGCTGTCTTAAGGTATGTACTTGGTTTTATATAGTGGAGATGACTTGGCCCTTCAGTAAGGTGAGTACTAGAACTTCACTGCAGTTGTAGGAGTTATCTCCCTAGTTTATTTTTCTGTATGTAAACTTGTCCATGGCATAAATAAACTTAGTTATTTGTTAAACCTCTCGATTTCCTTGTTGCTATTGTACTTTAGGGAACATTAGTTCTGATAGGACTGAAATGTTGCTAGGTTGTCAGAGCTTGTTCTTTCTCATGTGTGATTGTTATCCTGCTTGTGAATTACCATGATCTCAAGTTATTTATGTGGTTTATTCTTCACAGCTATCGAAAGGCTATTCCAAAGTTTAAATATTTTTGAACTTCTGGTTTATTCCAGCTGCAGGACTGGTCTTCCATTGGTGTCCTGTTTATATGATTAGTCTTGAGTTGTTGTAGTCTGAATTCCTTGAATACACCCATATCAAATATTCAGCTACTGTTTTCTTAATTATACTAGATTAAAAGTTAAACTAGATACACAGTTTCCTCCTTTAAAGTAGACTTTTTGTTGCCTGTATTGTTCTGAGCTGTCCTCCTTCTCCATTCTGCTTACTATCTGAATCTAGTAATTTCTGAACATGGATCCCTGGGGCTGTTTGCAGAATCTGGATCAGGATTTATTAGCATTTAGCTAAAGAAGATTTTTAGTTTAGGTATTCCTGTATTATATTGTGCCTTTGGATGTATTTATTCCAGTTATCCTTCCAGCTTTTTTTTTTTCATCTGGGCTTTTTTAATCTTTATAGTTATTTTTTAGAATTCTTGTGCAGCATGATATCTTTAGTTTTTGTCTGGCTTTCCAGTAAGGCTTTTATTTTGTAGAATAATTCCTACCTAATGTTGGCTAACTTTCACAGATTCTTGAAAGAAGGCTTATTGTACACCATAGAGTTCAGCTTCTCCAAAATACATGATCCCCATGCTGTTCGAATTAAGCATCAGGGAGTTTCCATCTAGCTTGGAAATTCACTGTGGAGGACTTCTTTTCTGGGAAGATTGATGCCTTTACTTGTTAATTACTTCAGTGCTCTTTATTTTACTTCTACAAATAAAAACTGGTGTGCTTTTTTAGAACTCATTTTCCTGGCTTATCTCTAGACAGCTCCTCCCTATAAGCTGCAGCTGTCTTAAATCATCTGTTAAGGAGAGTTTTTTTAGGGAGAGTGGGAGGAAAGAAAATATTGCTAATGACCATTCTGAGTTCTGTTGTTTAACAGTTTGTCTCTTGTGCACGTGAACCTTTTTTCTTCTTCTTTTTTTTTTTTTTCTTTTTTAAATTGCTATTTCCTTCACTATTGAATATTGATGGTTTTCTTCAGTGTAACATAAACTGAGTAGGGTTTGTCTTTAGATCTTCCTGTTATCAAGAGATGGCAGAGTAGTATGTACACCTTTGCTGGGATCAGAAGGTAATAGCATTGCAGCAGAGTTTCTTGGTTTATCTGTTCTAAGAAACTTTTCTGGAGAGCTTTTTGTGGCAAACTTCAATGTATGAAAACCATCTTCCCCACTGAAAAGCTGTGTGACTTGGTTGCTATTAGAGTCGCTGTATTATTTATTTCGCTTTTTGTGTAGACAGTGGGTATGAAAGCTTTGCTTTGCAGCTCAAAGTGTTCCAAAAGCATTATTCTTTGACATTGTGCATTACTTGGGTGAACTGCTATTCTAAGAGCAATGCAGATTGAAAAATGATGCGCAGACAATGGAATAATCTTGGTGGAGCTGTCCCATACATCGTTTTCATGTTTTGTAAGCTGTCGATGGAGTTGGAAACAATTTGGACTTGAGGTGTATCAATTGTCTGACCTTTACAGTTTGACCTGTTAGTGAAGTTTGAGTAGTTCCTGGGAGATTCCTCTGTCATACTGTCTATTCGGTAATACTGTTCCTCTAGCTTTCAGACACCCTTCCCAGATAGGACCTAAATCTTCAAGGTGAACACTGTATCTTCATAAATCTTTTTTCCTTTATTATATACAGCAAGAGAGGGAAGGGAAAGAATTTGAGGGCAAATTTTTAATTCTTTATATGTAGTAGTGTGCCTGGGGCCATGTGTACAAGGGAAGACCTGTATGCTTTCACAGTAATCTTTGGCTGCAGAAATGTCAAAGTGGGGCCTTGATAATGGAAGCAGGTAGCAAAGGCTGCGTAAGAAAAAAGATTATTTTCCAAGTCTAGTATTTTTGGGATTTAAAGCTTTTCCTTCATCTGGGTGATCAAGGTAAAAGATGCCTTCCTTATCAGTCTCTTATCTTTCTAGGTTTCCATGAAGATAAACAACTGAAATGTGGATAGCTTATTTGTAGCTTGGTGGTGGTTGTCATCTGGAACCTGCTGGTGTCTGCTCTCAGTAGTAGGCGTGGTGTTGGCAGCTGAGAGCCATGAAGGTTGTCCCAGAGAAGAATGCTGTCCGCATCCTGTGGGGTAGGGAGCGGGGTACCCAAGCCTTGGGTGCTCAGCGGCTTCTGCAGGAGCTGGTGGAGGATAAAACTCGATGGATGAAATGGGAGGGCAAGGTAAGGTTGTGGGATAGAGCTGCATAGCTTGATCTTGGGGTGGGGGAAGGGAGGCAGGGATTTGAGATGAATTGTCTTGTGATTGTACCTTTGATGTGTTACACTTGATATGCTCTCTGGCTCTGTTCAATTCCTGCAGTGCTGTGACACTAGATATGTTCCTGCAGCGAGTTCCCCTTGTTGTCTGTGTGGCTTACAGTTAAAGTGTGATCATATGACTCTTGCAACACTTCCTGCTTTGTTGGCTTTTTCAGAAAGTTGAGTTACCAGACAGTCCACGCTCCACCTTCTTGCTGGCGTTTAGTCCAGACAGGTAATTAACTCCTAGTTCATTCCCTGTTTCAGCAGTCTCCCTACACTTACAAAAGTGATGGAGTCTTGTGCCCATTGAATTGTCCAGTCCTGAAAAGCCGAATGAAACTTCTGTTTCCTGACACGAATGGATGGAATGTGTGCGCCTTCCTAACCTCACAGCTTCCAGCGTAGTTGCTGTTTAATTTCTGAGGTACCCAGGTGATACAAAGTTCTAAAGAAAAAGGATCTGTGCAGACACCGTGGGATTTCATAAGAAACTAAAGGGAGTAAAGGATGTTTTAATACAACATGCCCAAGTGACGTGACGCATTCACTGGGATATCTAGGAATAAAGAACAGAGCAGACTGATGTGTGTATTGGAAGCAGAAACGGAGGTGGGATCTCTCGTAGTATCACTTCGTTTGACAGTGGTTGAAACGGTGCGGAGAGTTGGGACTATTTAATTGCCCCGGGCTGTCACTCAGGAGTGCCTTCTGAGCTGCATGTTCACTCTGACGTTCAAGGTCAAGTTTGTGCTTGCAGATTCAGATGAGCTCATGTTTGCATGGACCCTGAAATCTGGCTACAGGAAGCTTTGTGGCCGTTGGTGAAACAGTAGCCTCTTACCCTTTGAGCTCTGTGTGGGTGAGCTGCTGGGTTAGGTGTGAACAGACCCTGTTGAGATGAAGCTAACCATGGTCTGATTTTGCCATGTTCTTCTCATGCTAATATTTGTCATACCTTCTGAATTCCCAGGACCCTAATGGCTTCCACACATGTGAACCACAACATCTACATCACAGAGGTGAAAACGGGCAAGTGTGTTCATTCCTTGGTTGGACATCGCCGCACTCCCTGGTGTGTCACCTTCCATCCTACCATCCCAGGCCTCATTGCTTCAGGATGCCTAGATGGGGAGGTTAGAATTTGGGATTTACATGTAAGTCTTTCCTGACATATATGTTCCTTTGATATTTGGTGGGTGGTGACTTTTTTTTGGCTGAGTTTGTCTTCCGAGTGTTACCTGGTAAGAGAGCTGTAGCAAAGCTCTTCTGGGACCTGTGTCTAAAAGCATAGAATATAGCCATCCTCTCTCTAGAGAGGAGGTGACAGATTCTTCATTCAGTCCTGCCAGGTAGGTCATGCTTCTTAACAGTGCCTGTTTCAGTGATTGCAGTGGTACAGGTAATGTTGGAGAACTTTGTGCAAGGTGCCTGTTTGGCCTTTGTGAGAGACATGCTCTTTGTTATTCGACTGAAGATATCTGAATTGTTCATTAGAGAAGCTGCTGCTCTATGCAGTTTGGTAAATGGCACAGAGACCAAACACATGGGCTTGACTGGGTTTTTTGAAATGAAGTATTTTACCGTCTGCTTGAGACACACTTACCTACAAAAATAGGTCGGTGGTCATTGTTGCAAGTAGTGTTACATTTTAGACCTGACACAGGACCTTGTATGGAACAGCTGTTGTTGTCAAGACAGCACCTCACTTGCAATGCCCTAGGCAGGCTGGAAGGCATGGCAAATACATGGAAACTTAATGATAGCAAACTTTGTGATAAACTGCTTGTGGTTCTTGACTCCCCACTCTAGGGTGGAAGTGAGAGCTGGTTCACAGATAGCAACAATGCCATTGCATCACTTGCTTTTCATCCTACGGCTCAGCTCTTGCTGATTGCCACTGCCAATGAGATACATTTCTGGGACTGGAGTCGTCGGGAGCCTTTTGCAGTGGTGAAAACGGCCAGTGAAATGGAGCGGGTCAGGTGAGCTCTTGATTCTGGGTGAAGAGAACAGCTGTGTGTGAAAAATAGCCAGATTTGGGATGCTGCTCTGGGATCCTGCACCCTCTGCACTCACACAGTGGAGAGAAGTGCAGCTCCTTGACTCAGCTGGTAGAAAACCAGTTCCATGGGCGGAAAGAAAAGCAATTGAAAGTAATAGATCAGCTTGGTTGTTCATATTTTTAGTAGGGCATGTGTCCATTAAATGTCCAGAATCTACTTCATGTTGATTTGTAAGCTTAGTAATTATACTTGTCAGCCATAAGGATGAGAAAACCCAGCAATTGCTGGAACAGAATGCTGAGCTATTACTTTGGCACACTTGTAGAGGAAACTGGATTGCTAGAAACCTGATGCCCATTTTTGAGCAATTTAAAATAAGGCAACTATATGACATCAAGTTAATCTCTCCCTTTGTACCAATTCCATTTTGTAACATAAACACATGTATTCTGGCTGTTTCAGTTGATACAGCAGTACTTAATTCCACCTTTTAACTTTGGTATAGTGTTGATGTGGACTATAAAATAACTGCAGTCTTCAGTTACATAGGTACATTTTGTTCTTCTTAGTGCATAAACTTTTTGACATCCTTCATAAAAAGATGATAACGTAATAATGTTCTCATTGCAAACATGTCATGTGGGGTTTTCTTCCCTGCTGTGTCCAGCATCCTGTGTCAATATGGAATGTGAACTAATGACTGGTATTCTGACACTGCTTTTGTTTTAGGCTGGTACGGTTTGATCCCTTGGGACACTACTTGCTCACAGCGATAGTTAATCCTTCTAACCAGCAGGTAAGGGGGATGTCAGGATTTGTATGGGCTGGCTAATTACAAGGTGCTCTATGTACTTTAGCCCTAGACTGTTTCTAAGCAGAGTCGTGTTTTTCTGAAAACCTGAAGTAGTCTTAAGATGAGTTCTGTCTCACCTTGATTGGTGAGAACATGAATGTTCTTGTGTTACATGCATGGCTAATAAAGTGCTTTCCAAAATGTGTTTGTTTTGCCCTCTCTGTCTGACTGATAGTGGGACAGGGGTCTCAGTGGTCTTGTTCTTTTCAGTTCTGTTGCGATGTTCTTTTGGATTTGAAGGTATTTGAGGTATTAACAATTCTCCCCTCAGCTTCTGACCCACAGACACTGATACTTCTGTTTGTATGAGCAGTGTATTGTGAAAGCTCACTGGGCTGTAGGAAGAGGTTGTCTAGATCCATAAAATGAACTTAGAAATCATCTCAACTGGTTTCCTCCAAGTCAAGGCCTTTAGGAAGGGACTTACCCTCTCATCAGTCTGGGCTGGTAGCTGACTTTCTGCTGTTTATTTGGAAGTATAGGATTTTGCCTTGAGGTGACTGAACTTTGGCTGTTTGTTTCTGCAGAGCGATGAGGAAGTGGAAATCTCCGTGGACAGCACAGAGATGCCGCATTATCGCCAGCGCGCCATCCTTCCGTCTCAGCCTGTGAGGCGCACACCCCTCCTCCACAACTTCCTGCATATGTTGTCCTCCCGCTCCTCTGGCATACAGGTGGGAGAGCAAAACAGTGTTCAAGACTCTGCTACCCCATCCCCTCCACCGCCTCCACCACCACCACCTCCGCCTCCAGCCAGTGAGAACACAAGGGCATCTGTCTATAACAGGCTCCGGGAGCGAGTCAGCTATCCCACAGCAGAGTGCTGCCAGCACCTGGGGATGTTGTGCCTTTGCAGCCGATGCTCTAGTGCAAGACTTCCTTCTTCTCTCTTCCCACACCAGGAAAACGCACCCTCCACGTCTTCTGGGGCCACTGGCACTTCCTTCTCCTCTGTGCAGACAGAGCCTTATCAACCCCCAGAGCAGGCATCCGTAGCGCAGGAGGAGCAGGGGATACTTAACAGGCCCTCTGCTTTCAGCACAGTTCAGAGCAGCACTGCTGGCAACACCCTGCGCAACCTTAGCCTGGGCCCCACACGGCGGTCCCTCAGCGGGTCCTTGGCAGGCCACCAGTCCCGGTACCAACAGTCTGCGAGAGAGATGGCTTCAGGCTTGGGTGGGTCTGACTGGTCCAGGACAGTGCTGAACATGAGCTCTCGGTCCGAGCTGGAAGCCATGCCTCCCCCTAGGACCAGTGCCTCCTCCGTGAGCTTGCTGTCCGTGCTCAGACAGCAGGAGGGAGGTTCCCAGGCATCAGTCTATACCTCTGCAACAGAAGGGAGGGGCTTTCTGGCCCCGGGGGCTGAGGTGAACGGTGGTAGTAGTGCTGGCCCGAGCAATCCAGCCAGCATTCGTAATGAGCTCCAGTGTGATTTGAGGCGATTCTTCCTGGAATATGACCGGCTTCAGGAGTTAGATCAGGGGATTGGTGGGGAGCCCAGCCAGTCGCAACAGGCTCAAGAAATGCTCAACAACAACATTGAGCCTGATCGACCGGGTCCCTCCCATCAGCAGACTCCACAAAGCAGTGAAAACAGTTCCAATTTGTCCCGGGGTCACCTGAACCGCTGTCGTGCTTGTCATAACCTGCTGACCTTTAACAATGACACGCTGCGCTGGGAAAGAAGCACGCCTAGCTACACACCAGGGCAGGTCCAAAGCACATTTGAGGGTGTGCCTCCAAATACCAGCCAGGTGCAGCCTGCAGAGAGAACCGAGGGCAGAGCTCCTGCCTCTAGCAGACTGCAGCTGGGCAGCTCTTCCACCCCGCAGGAGGAGAGGACCGTGGGAGTGGTCTTTAACCAGGAGACGGGGCACTGGGAAAGAGTTTACAGCCAGTCGGCTTCAAGCAGACCTGGGAATGTATCACAGGAGGCCTTAAACCAGGAAATGCCTGAGGAAAGCTCAGAGGAGGATTCACTCAGGAGGTAAGATACATGCTTGCCCTTCCTCCTCTATTTTTTCTTAAACCTTTCCCATCTAGTCAGAGGTTTCTCAATATTTTCAGAGTTGAAAACCTTTTCTCATGGACGTGTGGTATTCATGTAGATGAAAATAGAGATGTTGGTTTTGATGCGTTTATAGCTGCCATTGTCATGCTGCAGATGGGTTCTGAAGATTGTAAGGGCAGAGGCTGGACCTCTCAATGGTAGTACAGACAGGGAAAAGGATGGGCTCTTGCAGCAGGTCTCTGGGGTGAACTGTGCTCCTGGTGTTTCTGAGACCCTGCAGAAGCGTGGGAATGCAGGATGCATTAATGCTGTCCTTTGTGCCCCCTATCACACACCCTGTTGTCACGTGCTGTGAATGGAGAGTCTGCCCAGGGTTGGCCTGGAAAACTGGGCATGAGTAAGTTGTTAAGTTAAAAGGGTTAACAGTAATTTTCTTAGTGTTGCCCAGAGGGAGAAAGTCAAAGCTCTGCGTCACTGGTTTGGGTATATGCAATTGGTTTGTCCCTGATAAAAGAGGTAAATTTTAAAAGTGGCTCCTGTTGACCTGAGCTGGTTGGGAACATGCTGATCACTGAAAATTTTAGGCTTTTCTGTCTTCTTTTTTAAGAAGGTGATTCTTTTTTTTTGGAAGGATATTTTTCTTCTTCTTCAGATATGATACAAGAAACTGGATAAGCTAAATTGAACTTGAGCCAGGAAAGACTCCTCCTTTGTGTGAAAGTGTCTTCACTGGCTTGTGTGGATGATAAAGCTACATTGTTGCTTTGGATAGAATTTCCATACTGGGGTTTCAGTTTCACATCTTCTCTGTCGAGTGGTTTGTGCTCTTACCAGAGGAAAGGTTCAGTCTTGCTGTTTCTCTGGAACAGATGCTTTGAGCGGTAGAAAAGCAAAATTTCCAGGTTGGATGCAGATGTAACTAACTAAGAAGGCTTTGTACACAGGAGTGCCTGAGGAAAGGGAATTCTTTCCTCTGTCCTGCGGATAAGCTGATTATGCTGAGACTGGAACAGTGGCTTCCTTTCTTGTTGCTGTAGTTGCATAGCAAATAAGTGGTGGTGGTCATGAAATTATTCATCTGTTTCTAAATCCTTGCCCCAGTTTTTGGTTTTTTTTAAATAGCCTGCCATAATGAGAGTCTCAGGCTGATAACATGGGAGCTACTTCATGAGCCTGAACTTACCTACTGTTACTTTAAGTCAGATATCCTCTTGTCCCCTATTAAAGGGCATAAGAGTAAGAAGGAGCTGACAAATTTAGCTTTAAAATGGCACTTGAGTAAGTTTTGCGTTATCTTTCTTTTGAAATAGTGGTACATACTTATGTCATCTCCACTGTGTCTCATTTTCTGGGATGAGTCACTGTAGTGTCAGAAATAACGGGGCAAATAACCTTATTGATCAGGCAGTTGGTACATATTTGGACCATGAGATGTAGTGGAATAGGTAGATATGATCTTTTCTGTGGTAACTGTATAATTTAAAAATGCCCTGAGGCATATAATTCAATGCACCCCTAGCCTGGAGTCTAACAGTGAGAGTCCTGTGACTAAATCACTGGGTCACTTTGCCTGTCATCCATGGTGGTTGCTGCTGCCTGCTCCAGTGGCTGTAGCATTTGTGAAGGGTTACTTGCCTACCTTGTCACCTGAGCAAACAGGTGCTTTTCACTGAGTCTTCTCATTTGGAGTGGGTAGTTCAATGCATGATCTTAATTCCAGACGAATTCCTGTAAGATGAAGCCTTTAGTGAAACCTTTCTGGCAGAGATTGTTGAGAATCTCCTAGGGACTCTTGTTTTCCCAGACTCCTGCTTCTGATATCAGGCCTTTCTAAAGAACAGACAGGGCAGGGGTTTCTGCTTCTCTTCTAACTAAAGTTTAGGTTATCTGTAGAGTTCTGAGGTAAGAAGCTGGAAGCAGTGGGCAGTCTGGTATTAAATGCTTGTGGCAATTTCCTTGAAGTAAAACTTCATTTCCTTTCTTGTTAAACACATCAGGTGGGCTTGGGACTTTATGAAATCTTTTCCCTTAAAAGGAACCATGCATGCAGGGTAGCTCTATCCTGCAGGTGTACTTTTCTGCCATTCTCAAATTAGCTGTTTATATTTTTCTTTATAGAATATGGGAGATAAGATTAGCTCAAATTGGTTTAGAGTATGGTGCTAATACTACTGAGGTTGTGGGTTCAATCCCCATACAGGCCGTTTACTTAAGAGTTGGGCTTGATCATCCTTGTGGGTCCCTTCCAACTCAGAATATCCTGTGAATCTATTAGCAAGTCAGCAAGCACCCACTTACCTAAATTTTGCATAGAGTCAACATCTCACACCAAGCTTTCATGTCTCCCAGACCTAGGGAATGCTTTCACTGTGGGAAATGCTGGAACCACTTCTGCACAGCAGAATCCAAAATGTCTATTAACCTTTGGAGCTACAGAAGCATGCAAAGATGGAGTCTGAGGGTCCTGAAATATAAGCAATGTAATGCTGAAAGTGCTGATGAAATACAAAAGGGAGGATAAGCCTTCAAACCTGAGGGTACAAGTGGTAACTGCATACACACTTTCAGTCAGTGTAGTTTTGTGCCTATCAGCCTCTGGTTAATTCTTGGTGTTGGAATCCAAGATGTGCTCATAACCTGTTTTATGATTCTGTTCTTCTTTGTCTCTCCATTAGATGTCCTCATTGGGCAATTGAGCTCTATTTTCTAAGGTCAACCGAAAAACATAAGATAAAAATTGTATTTGGAAACTGTGTATGTTCTCATTCTCTGTCCATGCGCAGGACTCACTCCCTGCCATGGCCTTCCTAGTTGAGAAGTAGCTTTCTGGGAAAACATTGCCATTGAGGGTCAGTTCAGTTAATAGGGTAGTTTAGTGAAGGCTGTTCTTTAAATTCTGTTGATGCAACTATGTCAGCTGGGTAAGAGGAGAGAATTCTTATTTTTCTGATGGTCCTAGACTAATTATCTTGGACTAATCACGAAGGCATTAATAAGCATGTAATGACACTATTCCTAACTAACAGCTCTGGCACCTCTGTTAGGAGGAGCATGTCACTGGGAGCCTCTGCAATACAAGGAGTCCCATCACATTCAGCTTGGCCTGAAAGCAGTGTGGCATTGAGCTGTGTGCTTCTTGAAGTTGTGCTGGTGAGGCATGAATTTGGGGAAAATTTATGGTCTACATTAAGCAAAAGTTCATGAGACTGAGCCTCACCTTTTATGACGTTCAGCAGGCTGACCTCGTTAATTCAAGTGTAGGGGTTTTCCCCTGTGGATGTCTTTGCCTCAGTTTTAACATCAAAGAATCTCAGAAATCTCTGAAGTTGCCATGTGAATGTGCTGCATAAAATTGGTCGTAGAAGTTGTTGGAAAGATGTGGATGAAGGAAGGATAACTTAGCAACAGATGATAGCTCATTTTATTTTTTTATAGCTACATGTTAATTTTTAAATGGGTTGAGCAGGTATTGTATTAATACTGTAATTTCAGTGAGGGTAAAGATCTGTAAGTACTTAAAGCCATCATTGTTTTGTGGGCCAATTCAGGTTGATAATGAAATGTTGAACAGGGAATGACAGAGGATTCTTCTAGTTGGCTGCTTGTTTGAGAGGAGCTAGTGCCACCTTCTTAAGACAGTGATATACATAATCTAGCCATGATCTCTGCTGAAATATGTATCAGTTCATCAGTTAATGCTAGGTACAATGCAATGCTGACTAGCAAAGCTGATCCAGATGTTATCTTTGGCTATTTTAGTATGACATAGGTGACATCTACAGAATTAGTGTGGGGGTTTTAGAAAAAAAAGGAAAATAATTAGGTTATAATGTGGGGTTTTTTTCCTGAGTTCAGGCATGGCACCCCAGGCCACAGTATTTCTGGAATGGATGCAAGGAGCAAGTAGTGATGTGTGCTAACATATTTCAAACCTTAATCAGTGAAACAATTCCTATAGATGGGGAAAAGAAGGAAGAGGAAAATTGTCCTCTATAGATTTAGCTGCATGTAATATATGAGGGGGACAATTTTTATATGGTTTACCAGTTTATTTTGTCTAGAGATTTGAGTATGTTACTGCAAGTGAAAGATGTGTTCTGTTCTATTGCCAGGCAGGTTTGCATGAAACTTCTGTTTCACAAGGAAATGCTTAGTATCCTTATTCTTCCATGAAGAAGCTTTGTCTGGCAATTATGTTAAACTTCTCTAACCACTCCACTGCACTCACTCCAGAGGTCAAATTCTGTAGGCTGTGTTATGAGAAACTCTGTGCCTTCGTTTTATCAATGCATGATGTTTTCACTTTCACCTATTTGGTTTGACAGACAAGATACATTATTGAAGTTACCTGAAAATCTGAGAAGTCTTTTGAACCATCCTGGGTGACACTTTATTCATGCATACAGGCAGAAAGGAGTGAGTGTGTGTGAAGGGGGAAATTCTTGTCTGGGGACCCTTGTATAAACTTTATTTAGTTTGTGAGCATATGAAAGGCAGAGTCCACTGTGCTGTGCAAATATTTGGCTTGTTGAAGTTGGCACAGCTTACCAGAGGCTTTGCTGTGTTTTAGTCTGTTGGATGCACTGTGCACAAGTGACATGTGAAACAAATTCCATGTAGCAGGGTCTAGGGACAAATCTGTGTCTTTCATTTTGTTAGGTCTTGTTTGAGGACTCTGGTCCCTCCTGCCTTGTTCTTGCTAGGTGGTGTGAACCCGGTCACATGTAGTACAGTGACTCCAGCTCATCTCGGTTCTCTTCGGCGTTGATGGCCTTTCTGGCTGCGCACAGCTCTCCTTACAGCAGCTGTGAAGAGAAACACCTCATCTGTTCTCCTTTGAATTTCTCAGACCTTATTTCCGTATTGCTTTGCTGCCACAAGGGGGTAGTGTTGCTTCTGCTCCTCTCTGTCTCCTTTCTGAACCCGAAAGTTTCAGTGTTCCTGTATGAAGGGTAGCTTGAGGACCCTCCCCATGCCCGGCAGCTCATCTCTGTAATTACATACAGTTCTTCAGTGTTTGGAGAAAGGTGTAAACACAGGGATCCAGATGGGAAATGCTCTGATACAGAATACAAGCAAGGGAAGGGCTTATCCGTTTGGCTTTTGTAAGAGTTTGAAAGAGATAGATGTGGATCTGAGGTGAGACAGGTATTTTGTCTTTCTGATAGGTAAATGCTTATGAGTTAGAGCTCTAAAAGACCATGGCAACCTTGTAGAATTTGTCTGGACTTCTTGCTCGTTGCCTGCCAAGCTTGGAACAAACCTTTCTTTGTAATCTCCCTTCTCAAAGGTTTTGTTTTCATTTTAATGGTTGTCCATCCCCTCAGATGACTGACTTTCATAATATGGAGCTTGGTTTCTGGAGGATTGCCTAGCAGATGTTGGTTGGAGTCTGGGCCGTCACTTTTCCCCCAGGGCTCTGTTTGTTCTCTTCTTCAAGTATTCCTTGATCTATTGCCTAAATATTGGAGCTTTTCTATAAGAAGGTAGAGAATATGTTTGGGGTTCTTTTGTGATGGGTTTGGGTTTTTTTCTCTAGTCCAAGTAGGTATGGCTTGCTCAAGGCCTTGAGGGGATACTTATTCCTGCTCTAAGATGTAGATACAGTGCTGACTTGTGATTGAATTGGGACCAGTCTGTGGTTAAAGTAGATTGACAGGGTAGGAGCAGCCCCATTCCTGCCCAACAGTGATCAGTGCTGTATATGAAGTGGAAGAGTACAGTCACTTTTGCAGCCTTTGTTCCTGAGTTCATGCTGGAGCCTGAGCTTCTTACGTGCAGCTCTGGTTTTTGATGTGAATGACCAAGGCTGGTCAGATCTCTGCATGCACTGACCCCTGGTAACTTCCTCACTGTGCAAAACACTAAATGAAAGGGTGATTGTCACTCACATCCTTGCTTTAAAAACTAAACAACCAGAACACTTCCTTGTCCCCTGTGTTGGTTACAGAATTGCCTAGGAAGACACAGTTCTGTGACTGACATTTGCCATCAAAATCAGGAGAGTAGTGCTACTCACTTTACTTTTTGGGGGGAGAGAAACTAAAGCAGGAGGGGATTACCTTATATAAAGCTACAAATGTGTTTTATGGTGGAGACAGAACACATATGTAGTGTATTCTGCCTTTTGTTCCATTCCTTATTTCTCAAAATCCTTGTAGTTGCTATTTTTTCCTAATTGCTTTCAGCAGTTGTGGCTTTCTTATTCAAGTATTGAATGTATATTGTGTCAGTGGTGTCGAGTTCACAGAGAAAGGGAGGCTTGAGCAGAAGAAGGGCACAGCTGAGCTGTGGAGAAGAGGCTGGCTGCTCAGACTGTGTATCAGTGGGAATTTGGCCTGTGCTAAATCTAAATAGACCTACCCAACACAATCTTCCTGACTCTTGTTCAGACCCATTGCTTGTGGAAACCTTGCTACATTTGTGTCCTGACATTTGTAGTTTGAGCTTAGTATTTTGTTTAAAGTTATGGTGTGTAGACCTTACCAGTGCTGTGGAAAGAAGGATTTTTCTGACAAGCCTTGTAGCCTCCATGTGCACTGTGATAGTTTTGGAAGGGTTTATGCCATGCTGTTATTAGGCTTGGTAAGAAATAATTCCAAAGGTGCTTTGCTAGAATTCTTGAAAATGGTGATGATAGAGATAAGTAATATCTCAGCAGTTACTGAGAGTATTGGGGTAAATGGAAGTTATAAATGGATTTGCAAGCAGAGAGAAGAGCTTTGGGTTTGCACTTGAGGGGAGAAGGTCAGAACTATGCAGTATGGGAATGATTTCTGTAAGTGTTAGCCAGGACACATAAGAGTGAACAAAGACCTAACGTGTCAGTTGTGAACATAAAGTGAAATGATAGTCTGAAGGTGACATGACCATTTAAACATGATAATTAGCAGTGTTTATGTGTGAGATGTGCAGGCTGTGGACAAACTTGGTGAGTATTGTTTGTTTGGCCTTTACTAAAAATGGAAATGGAAAATCAAATTAGTTTAATCATGAGACTGTAAACATAGCCTGAATTATAGGAAAGGCTGCCATGATATCTAATTGGTCAGTTAATACCTATGTGAGCTCTGGGGTTATTACTGTCACCCTTCCAGCCTTGTGTGTTTTTTTCCAGACCAAGCGTGTTGTCTCTGTGTGGGCAGGAAAGACAGTTTTACTGGAGTTCTAGAAGTTTGACCTCTTTAGTATGCTGCTAGTTATGTGGAAGAACAAGTGAAAGAAGTGCCTGTTTCCTTGCACAAATATTCCTTCCCCTGCCTTTGCTAGTTTCCTGATTTAAGAATAATGTAAGGTTTCTGGAGCCCTATTCTTCACTGAGAGTTGGTGGGAGAGAAAAATGATGCCTTGTGCTTTCCCTTCTTGCAGCAACTAATAGAGGTCACTCCCTGCTGCCAAGTTTCCCCCAGTGCTTTGGAAAGCTGCACATGTACCTGCAGCCTTTGCCAAACTTGCAGAAAGGTGTAAGCTGCTTTTCCTTTTCTTGGCCTGAATTTCAATATGCAGCAATGACTGTAGCAGACTAAAAGAACTCCTCTTCCCCATGTTCCTCTTGTAGCAGCTTGACTTGCAAACTAGGCAGGTATAGAAATAACTCCTTCTCAAACACCTGCACGGTATTTTGCTATTTCAACCCCTGTTCTTCTTCCACCCCTCTTCTTAGTCCAGGTCTAGCAGTGAGGAGTTCACCTATAAAAGAAATGGGTAAAGTTTGTTCCTCTGCAATCTCCAGACAGCAGAAACCTCTTTGCCTACGAGTGTCTTTTCTGTGGGAACTGTTCTGGAATTTCACCTGCTGCAGTGTGGCAGCCAGGAAGCTTACTGAATTTGAATTAAAGTGATGTTTTAGTGAGAATGGAAAAGGTGCATGCTTCCATACTGGCTTTTATTTTTGCTTCTATTGAGATCTAGAGTTGGGTGGGGGTTTTTGTTTTTTTTTTTTTTGTGGTGTAGTTTTGTGTGTGTGTATGGGTTTTTTATTGGGTTGTGGGAGGTTTCTTGTTAGTTTTTTTGGGGGGGTGTGTGTTGGTTGATGTTTTGGGCAGGTTTTTTTGTGGGGTTGTTTGGGTTTTTTTTGAGAAATGCATATATGAGGTGTCTATAGACCAAAGATCTTGAATAAGCACAAATTGCTCAGAAGTTTAAAGACAGCTGACTTCAAACAGATAGCTATTTGAGGATACCATAAAACATATCAGTTCTCAACTTTCCTACAGAGAGGGAAGAAGTGTGAATAGCTTCCCTCTCTTAAAAGCCATCCTTTGTTAGGATGTCTGTCTCCTCTGCTGTCTGCACATAGTTTCCCTGCAGCCACCTGATCCAGCTGCTGCAGGGTAGGCAGCATGTCCAGACAAGCTCACTTGACCAGGTACAGTTGCTCCTGTTTCTGTTTTATTACCTATGTGCCTTGAGTTCATGTAATTGTATTCTGTCTAGGGAAGATGCTCAGCTTATGATTAGTGGAGGTCTGTGACATGCTTCAACTATCTAGCTGTGATTTTTAGAGCTTATAGTCTGGCTTCAGGTAAGTCACATTAAACAGTATCTAAGTTTCAATTTGGTTTTGGTTTTTGCCAAGAAACAAGTTTTGGGCAGGCTCTCAGACCTTCTGTTTCAGGCCTTCTTGCTCATCTAAAAGCTCTCTGTATCTCTCTTCAGTGTGGGGAAGAGCTGGAGATGTTGGCAGTGTAGCGTGCCTTTTTACTGTAATGCAACCCCGTAATTTTTAGATATGCATTCAATTTACATATACTTCATGTTTGCACTCACTCTTCATACTCTTTAGAAATGCTCACAGCGTGGTGTGTCTGGGGACAAAGTGCCTTTATCCAGTTATTTGCTCCTTATTGCAGAATCTGGGCAGGAGAACTTGCAGGAGGGCAGCATTCATCTAATCTGTGGGCCTGGAGCAAGAGGAGGGAGGGAGACCTGTGATCCAACTCCGTAATACAACTGTAGCCAAAATAGTGATAACTCTAGATTTCTCCAGTTGAGCTGTTCTGGTCTGTTGAATAGCTAAACATGCATTTTAAACATTTTCCACATACATATTAAACTGATTGCACCAAATGGCTGTTTGTGTGATGATGTAAGTGACCTCCTCCCTTGCTCTTCTTGAGAGAGCACCTGCTAAAACTGAAGGCTGTAAATAAACAGGGTTCATTATCTGCCAGGAAACTGACTCATTTTTCTGCTTGAAATACATTAGTATGAAATCATTTGCCTGTCTTCCTGAAATGGGAAGGCTGGGCTAAGTGACTGAACTACCCTGCCAGTCATCTGTTGACCTGACTTTCTTTATTACTCCAGCGTGAACAAGAGCATTTTAAAGGAATTGCTTGAGTTGTGATGAGACCTCTGTTTTCATAGCCTTAGAAACCTATGGAGATAACAGTATGGCTTCTGCCCCCTCAAGGAGACACCTCCTCTTCAGTTCCCTATGGAGAAACATGAGTCGTATGTAATTATCCCAAAAGCTGACGCAGATCTGCATGTGTGGGTAAGCAGAGATTTCTGCTGTCCACAGAGTCTGTAGTGTTGGGAGCTCCCAAAACAAGGAAAATTGAAGCAGACATACAGATTGAGGTGGGGAAAAGAGCCCCCAGAAGGGTCAAGCTGTCTACAGGCTGAGTTTAGTGTGTTGACTATTTTCTGGCCATGCTTTTAAACCTTATGATAACTAGAAACCCATACCCTCTAGCTGAATGTCTGGTATAATGGTGGTGTTGTTCATGGTCTAGGTGGAGAAATGCAATGTTTGTCTTCAGCTTGGTGTGGGCGCCTGCCCCATCCTGAGCACTGGTATGAAACTGCCACTGTAGAGCAAAATAGTATGTTCAGTAGCTTGAACTGATTTTAATTTCTTCTCCCCTCCTGTCCCTCAAGCTTTGCCCCTGCAAAATGGAAGTGCAAGATCTTTCATTGTTCTTTTCATGTTGGAGTTACTGCCAAAACGTTGTTCCATTCCTTATTTCTTGAAATCCTTGCAGTTGCTATTTTTTCCTAATTGCTTTCAGCAGTTGTGGCTTTCTTATTCAAGTATTGAATATATATTGTGTCAGTGGTGTCGAGTTCACGGAGAAAGGGAGGCTAGTCAATACTGTTTGCTATAGCTGTCTGTCATGGATGTGTGTTCCCTCTTGGTTGTTGAAATAATGAACTAATCATTCCCCAGATGCCATATGATGAGGACCTCTCCATAATGCTCATTCATCTTTTGTTCTGATGCAAGGCCTTTTTCAGCAGGTGAAGTGATAGATTAATAGTGCAGCCTTGAGTCTTCTTAAAAGAATCTGTCACTTTCTGTAAAGCCATCCACTTTCCCTGTGATGAGCTCTAAAGTTGCTATGTAGCTCCTGTGGCATCAGGTGGTAAATGGAAATTGGAGTTCCTAGTCCAAGAGCAGAGGTGCAGTAATAGCACAATTCATCATGTTGTATTACTTTCCAGTTTAATTGAAGTAAATTTAAAGGGTTAATTTACCATGTTTTTCTTTAATCTCTGCTCCCCATCTTGTAATTAGGAGAACTCAATTCCCAGTGCTCATTTCTGCTGTTTAAACTCCTACTGACACTCCTTGTTTTGTGTAATTGTGCTCTTTTTCTCTGCACTCCTTCCCATCTTGGCTGAAGACCTTATGTGCTGTCTCTTTTCTGACTGAGAAATCCTTATAGTTTGTTTTCTACAAGATTCTTGCCCAGAATCGGTGAAGGGGAAAAAATCACTTTCTGTGATAACTTCTGCCTGTATCAGACCTGTTCCTCTGAACAACTATGCACCTCCAGCTGGGAAGGATGTCTTCTCTGTCCCTAACTGTACTTCCAGAGTTAACACAAGTTCTTTCCCACAAAAAGGCCTAAGTGTTCTGCAAAGGCTGTGTTTGGAACTTGTCTCTGATCACATATTGCATCTTTACTTTCCCTAAAAAAGGGAAATTATCTTGTAAAAAAAAAAAGGTGATGAAAAGGATGCCTAACAGGGTTAGATAAAAAGATAGCCACCAACTTTAGGTCCTCACTCAGGATGAGTTGTTTGGCACAGATGTGAACAAGGGGATGGAAAAGTGACTGAGTGACTGTTGTGTTTTAATGAGTAGTGATATTTTCAGGTTATTTATCTCTTGCAGATAGTTAAAAGTATCTGAAGAAAAGCTTGATCCTTTTGTTTGATTATATTTTCTCTCTTAATCATCTATTTCTGACCTGTCTTAATCGAGTCTTGATGCCAGGCAAATACGCCTAACCATAAGTGTGTGAAAGCTAAAGCAGTCTAGAAATGTTAGCTTAGAGGTATCAGAGCAGATTATGTTAAGAACTTAATTTTAGAAATCATTTTTCAGGCAATCTTTAGAACTGCATACTGATTGCTTTTTTATTTTAAGCTTGAATATGAAACTGGTGAAGAGCAATAGTGTTTTTCAGTTTGACAAGGACTACAAAACTTTTATGGAAAATGAAGCTATGGAAAAAAATGCTTGCTGGTTTCTGCTTACGTGATTTCAATTTGCTCTTTGAAAGCAGCAACACAATACAGATGTCTGAAATAATTTTTTGCTATTCTTCTGAGGAAAGGGAAAGAATATCCAAGTCAGTGGATTGAGTTGTTTGAGATTTTTACTTAAAATAGTTTTCTAGTGTTCTGTCAAGGCTATACTTGATCTCCAAGAATTAATTTGGTTTGTTAACAGTTAATTGAGTTCAAGGTTTGAGGGGGGGTATTGGTGTTATTGCACAGCTGAAGAATGTTCAGCTATTTTCATGCTTTAGCTTTCTTATTATCTTTAGGTTATGCATGCTTGGCTGTAAGAGGAAGATGATTGAAGGGAATCTAGTTCTAAACTATTGCTATTCTTTACCTTCTTATGAGAATCCACAGGAGCACATTCACAGGGATGAGTGCTTAGGGGAACTGAGTGCTGGCTGTAAATTGGAGGGCTGAAAAAGGAATGTAATATGTGGTGTGATAATTTTCACCTCCAAATGGGCAGTATGCAATATAAAAGTCTTTTCAGGGAAGGCATAAAACCAGGGAGGAAAGTCAAAGGTTGCCAAGCATCATCAATATACTTTTCCTTCAGAGGGTAACTAGGATTTTTCTGTTTTAAGCTCTCCTCATAGCTGAAGGCTGGGAGTAGGGGAGGAGTAGGTGTGATTGCTGTCCTTAGAGTGCTTCATTTTACTGGTTTGCCCTGGTTGTTGGTGTAGAGCAGCTTAGGAGGATGGCAGCTGACTGAACACCCTTTTGATTCTAGGGAAACAACCTCAGTGCTGTTTGTTAACACCTCCCTTTTGGATGGGGGGGAAAACCCTTCCCTCAGTGTTGCTTGGAGTAGCGTTTCTCAGTAATGCTCATGCTGTGACAGCAAATCTAAGATGTGGTGTAGGGATTGCATATCCTTAGAAACTATTACTGGAAAGTTAAATTGGCTGCAGTTAACTATCTTCTCAAAGCCTGCTGAGATGAATTGCTCTGTCCCAAACGGCTTTGGTGGTGATCCTCAGCCCCGTGGGATGAGTGGGGATACAGTCCAAAGGCTGATGTGCTATGAGGAGATTGCTTCATGACCTTTTTGCCCTTAAACTGCAGCTTCTGGATTTCCACTTCATTCCTGAAAATCCTCCCTTTTCTGATTGTAATGTCTTGTATCTGTGCACTCTTTTTCTCTCCTGTGTTTTGAGGTGTCCTGTAAGTTAGAGTCTGCTTCCTTTACCCCCTTGCTAGTGATTGCTGCAGACCTGAGTTAACAGAGCAAGTGTAGAGCAGCAGTTCCAGAGCTGTTGATGTCTGACAGAAAAGGAGCCTGATCTCAATCAGAGAGTTGAGATTTCAATGCTGCTGAACAGAGGCAATTTATATCTTGTAGTAGTTTTAATTAAAAAATAAACCTGATAAAAACTACAATCCCCCTCCTAATTTAGCAAGCTGGGACAGAAGCATCTCTCAGGGTGAGCAGAGTTAATCTTCATCATTTGCAGGATTGACTGACAACCTGGAGGATGATAATGTGTGATTTTTTTTTTTTTCTGGTGAGCGGGGGAAGAGAGTAGAAATTGCAGTTTCTCTGCTAATTGTACTTTAGATGTCATTTGTGACAATTTCATATTGTCTAGACAGAGATAGTGGAGCAATTGCTTCCATAGAGCCTAGTGTTAGCCTGTTATATATCTGGATAGCAAAAATGGGGGATGTGGGAGAGGAGGAGGTTGCTGTAAGCTGCAGAAAAGATTCAGGAGTCAAGCATGATCTGCTGAAGTGCTTCAAAAGGAAATGCAAGCAATATGCATTTCTGTTCTTTCTTTTCATGCTTCTCTGTTGGAAACTTAAGTGTTTAGTGGCTAGCAGTTTAGTGCAACAGAGCTGCTTCTCTTCATCCATGGATTATGTTTGTCCTCCTTAGCATAATTGGTCTTATATTTACTGTGGTAGGATATTGAACTACCTTACACTTTGGGTTTACTGAAAGCAAATAGTCTGTCTCTTTTGGGATTTCAGTTGCCAGAAGCTATGAGTGTGACACCTAAGACTTGGCAGAGTGCAGCATAACTTACTTTAAGAATATTTATCTGCACCTTCCTGAGGAACAGTAGGTTACATTACCAGTGACACAGATGAAGCACTTGGACTATTATAGCAGTGTATCTATTATTGAACCCATTTGTCAGTACTAAATGCATTTGTATTTGTAACTTTGGGTCTCAAGGACTAAGTCTAGAATGAGTTAGTTAAATATGGATTTTATTTGTGCTTTGTACTCTGCCTCGATACAGATATTGTTACTCTCTGGAGCATTAAGCCCAGAGATGGTCTCTCTGGATCTCATGAGATTGCTTGTTGCCTTGTTTTGGATTTTTTGCCTGTTAGGTGTATTTATATCCCTCTGTTCTTTGCTCAGTGATCTGAGAGGGCACAGTTGTAGGATAATTAATGTCTACTAATCAGACTTAAAATTAGCTCTAGCTTTTAGCAGTGTCTTGGTTTAAGGCAAATTTGGGAAGGGACCTCAAAATAGGTCCCTCCAGAAAACCAATCCAATGGCCCCTTCCCCCAACTGGTTCAGGAAAGGAAAAGAGGAGAAACAAAACAAAACAAAAAAAAATTCCTTAGAGGAAAGTGGAAAAAATGTATTTATTTAACAGGCCAAGCACAACAAGTGAACATCAAGGAACAAAACCTCCTGCTTCTCCGCAGAGATGACCAATCCAGCCAGTCTGTGCCGTGGGTGCAGCTCGGCTCGCTCAGTCTGTGTCAGTCCCTGGCACTGGGAAATGCCAGGCCCAAGCCAGGCCCGGTGGGCCACAGGGATGAGCTCTTGGTGCTCTGCTGGGGGTTAGTCCAGAGTAGGTTTGAACAGTTCCAAGGAAAAAAAAGAAACTCACAGTCCGGAAAACTTCTCTGCTTCAGCTAGCCATGAGCTAACAGAAAGCAAAAGAGAGCTCTCTCCCGCCGTCCGCACTGCAGCCAACACTCGCTGTGTCCTCCAAAACTGCAAACTCTTATCTTGATGTTTTGAAAACACCCGCCTCAGACATTCCACTGCTTCTTCTTCACTCTTAGATCCAGTCTTAAAGGTGCAGAACTCATTTTTGATTTAAACAGACGAATGGGGATACAATTCAGCAGTAACCCAGGACAAGCAGTTACTGTTAACTGAATAAATCACCTTTGTCCACATGATCTGAACGTGGCCCTAGTATCTGGCCTGTGTGCCTCAGTGTGAGGTAGTGCAGGAGCTGGATTGGGTCTTGGCAGACTTGTGCAAGGCTCTGCTGGCAAGGCCATCTTAACTGAGTCCATTCAGCTCGGGCAGTGCAAGCTCGGAGAGGGTTGTGGGGAATGTATTTGACAGAGTGTTTGTAATCCTGTTCCTTACAACCCAGTAACTACTGGTCTTCCAAGGGAGCCCTTCTGGTGAAGGAGATGCTCCTGCTGCAGCAGCTTCTGTTGCAGCCTGGTCAGGAAATGTCACGAGGGCTGTTGAAGCCCAGAGGAAGTCTCTTTACCTGGACACTTGGCCATCTTGTGGCTCAAGCACCTGTTGGCTATTAAAGTAACCCATACCTGTTCTCATCTGAGGTGCCAAGTACCTGCTATAGCAACACACTTCAAATATTTATTTCAAGGATCTGTTGCAGTGTAGTGGTGAGAATTATAGATTCCCAAAAGCACTGTTCCCAAGCCTAGCAGAGCGTCTCCTGGCAGACCCAAACACAGTTACTGTGGTGTATGCCCTGCCCCTGCACCCTTGTGCTGTCCTCTGCTTCGTATAGATTTTGATTTCTTTCAGCATGGCTGCTGGATGCTTTCTGAAGGTGATCCCTCAAAGTCAGTAATCATCATAGGCAGTTGCCAGTTTTTCCAAAGGTGAGAGGACAAAGATGGGTGGAGAATACCAGGAGGCTTTTTTCTAACAGGGTTTGCTAGGCTGTGCAGCATATACTGGTCATCTTCCCTTGTGGCTTTGATTTTACTTTGTCACTTAGTGGACAGATGCTGAAAGGCTGGGAAAGAAGATGGGATGTGTAGTGTGTTGGCACCAAGACTTTTGATAGGGGTGAGTTTGATTATTTGTGTACATGTTATCAGAACACCATAGGCATTGCTCACATTAGGAGGAAGCTGCTGTTGCTAGGGTTGTGACCCTGCCAGAATCTGCATTCTCTGCAAGTTCTTTCTCCTTGATTAAGTGATCAGGCAGCATGTTCCATTAGGGTGGCAGCTGTGGCATATCCAGGTTGCTTGCAAAATGCTGGGTTTGGAGCAGTTTAGAAAAGCAGGTTTCTCGAAAGCGTGTTGGTATTGCAGTGTCAGTAACCTAGTCTGTGAACTCTGAGACAGTGGTTTAAAAGGGACCAGCTGCCTGAGTAGGTAGCATATCCCTTTGCTAATTTTAATCTGTCTACCTTTCCCCTAGAAGGAGTTAAAGCAGTTTATATGTGATGCAAGTAATAGGTATACATGAATATCTCACAGGTATAGGACTTCAGGTATACCTCATAAAGCTGTAGCAGTGTTCATTCTGGATTGGCTGCTTTTTGCACATACTGATGTGTAGTTGGAGCAGAAGAAAGGGTTTGGTAAGACAGGATTGAAGTGTAATAACTTTTTGGGTAGCCAAGGGATTCATAATATCTAGCAGTATTAAATGTTAGAGCTTTTGACTCAATAACCTAAGAACCAGAAGAGTTAAGACGAATGGTTGCTAAACAACTTTGTGCTAGAAAGGACAGGATTTCTTGCCTTATGCATAGCCCCAGTGCTTTGCAGCAAGTACTGAGTTTTTCAAGCTGATACACACCTTTCCAACTGTGAAACTGAAGCAATCTCTCACTGTTTTCTCTATTCTAGATCTATAATGTGAAACTGAAATAATTTTTTTTTAATTGCTTGAAGACAGTAAAAATTTTTATTGATCTCCTGCTGCTAGGAAAAAAGACATCTCATTTGCAATTCTGCTGTCATTATGAGGCTATAAATGGGAGGTTGGGTGTGGATTTTATCTCGTCCTGCTTCCTGCTTCCTGCATTGATACTTGCTGTCCTGCACTGCAAAGGCTAACAGATATTACAAGTGTGGGGCCAAGATTGAAGGATTCAAGTTTTTCTCAACAGCTGTGTGTGTGAGTGAGTAGAACAGATGTGGCGTTGGACCTCTTTGACTTTCAAAACACAACCGCTTTCATTAAGTTACAGACTGGAAAACAAAATTTAGTGGGAGTTCTGAGGTAGAAAGACCTAAAAGAGAATTCAGCAATCTTTTTCCACTTTCTGTGCTGCCCCAAATCATCTCTCTTGTGTTAACCCAATGGCTACAACAGGCCATGGGTCAGTCTTGAAACAGTGCTGTCCTCTGGTTTATGAGATGCACAGAGGTGCATTTAGAAGCCAGGGTAGGGGACATGTTCCTGCTATATATTTTTGATTCTGCTGCCTTCATGACTCAGTCTCACTTCTCATATGTTCAGGCTGTCTGGCTGCATTTGCATACATTTACTTCTTGAGTGAATATTTGGTATCTCTCCCTGTGGCTGATTACAATACAGAGGAAAAGAACATTTTTATTTTTTGTGGTTGAAAACCTACAAAACATGTTGAGACTCAGATTCAAGATCTTACTATGAATAGACACCAGTGATGCCCTTAAAGTTCACATGCTACTGTGTGTTCTTTGTCCCCTGCTCCCTGGCCTATTCCGTGTGTAGCCTCCTTTGAGCAGGTAAGAATTTGACAGATGGCCAATGCAGTGGTAGTCTTTATGGACCTGATATATTGGGATGAGTTGTCTCCAGAGAAGTGACATCTACATCTTTCTCTTGGAACTTGGAAGCAGATAGGCGACCACTGTTCTTCCTTACCTGAGGAAATGATCTTTCTCCTGTGCAGTGAGAATATAAAACTTTGAACACCTGTGTGGTGAAAACACTCACGCCGTCAGTGGTTCAGTATGTGGCAGAATTCTCTGCACTAATGATAGAAATAGTCTTAAGAGGTTTCAGAAAGTAGGTCATATATAGGAGGGATGTTCCTGAATGGTCTTTGACGTTGTAATTTGTTTTTCCTTTCTAGGAGGTTGCTGGAGTCTTCCCTCATTTCATTATCTCGCTATGATGGAGCAGGATCCCGGGAACATCCAATCTACCCAGATCCAGCCAGGTAAGATCTAAATGCAGTCTAAAGGCATTTAAGTTTTATATACAAAAGCATAATTTCAGTATAACTCACTGAAACCTCTGACAATGGTTCTAATATTGGGCTTATCTCCTTCTTAATGACTTGCCATGGGGAAAGAGAGCAAAACAAGTGAGCAGATACTGTTAAGTCTGGGGAAAAATAAGGAAAACAGGAAGGAATTACCGTTGAAATAAACATATAAGAATTCATTAAATCATTTGGAATGGAGAACACTAGGTGGCAAACAGGTTCAATGGTAAATGAGCTATATCAATATGTTAAAAACCGCTTTTGAAGAAAAATGAATTAAAAAACAAATAGTCTATTCAGGAGAAAGAACAAATGCAGTAAAGGCAATTAGGAGCTGGTGTGAGCAGACAACGTGCTCGGAAGCATGAATTGTCTCCATAAATGTATCTGTACAAGAGAGAGCATAGCCAGAAGGTTATGTATACTTAACTAAGAACAAAATACTGACAATTATTTTTGAAGAGTCATGAATCATTGACATTAGACATAGAAACACCTGTAGTGCTGCTTAATCTTCAAAAGAGGTGGGAGTGTTTCAGAGGACTGGAAAAAGCAAATGTGGCATCTATCAAAAATGGAAAGAAATGATCTTTGCAGTTTCTATTTAGTGTATTGAGAAAGCAACAGATGGGATAATGTGACCCGAAGACTCTGTCAGAAGAAATGATAGAATCGTGAACAGCAAGCAGCTTTGAAAACTTTCAAAGAATAAATCATGACAAATAAGCTTTCTTTAAATGGGTTCATGGGTTTAGGAAAGCTATGAATGAGGAAATTCAGTAAGTGTAAAATATATCTGATATAGTCTTTTGGGGAGCCTCTTGCATAGCTGTGGGAATTGAAGGTTACTAGGATTTATCATAAAGAAGAGTACGGGAATACCACTGAAAATTAAATCATGAGTTGCTGAAGGAGGTTTGTTACTTTGTGAGGGTGGGGAATGGTGGTGTTTATCTTACTTTCTTCATCACTAACCACAAAGTCTGCATTTTTACACAGATGATACTCTTAAGTACAAGTTCTGAAATAAAAGGCTGTGTTGCAAACTGGCCAGATGTTATAATTGTGTTGGTAAATAACTCCTGCTAGCTGTCTCTGTTGATAAAGCCTTGTAGAGGTGAAATCTTATATTTGGCTTTTTTCCATTTATCCTGAAGCAAGTTGGCTTGTAAAGATATTCAAAGGCTTAGGAATGATGTAAACAAAACTGTGGTGAAGTGAAAGTAAGGTGGAGTGCTGCCTGTATATAAGATCTTTGTGAAACCAGCCTAGGTGACTGCTGAAGGTCTTGGCAACTGCATGGCAGAAATGCTGATAAATGTAAAAGCTAAATGGCAGTTGGTCAAATGGCAGGTGAAGAGATTGGTTTACCTGGAAAGATGAAAATTATATTCTACAAATGTTAATTGAAAGCTATTACTACATTCAGGTTAATTTTTGAGCCCCAAAAGCTGCTATATTGCTGGAAGTGCACCATTCTTGGTTCTGGAATGCCTTGTCCAAAGCAGGCAGGTTGATAGAGCAGAGATTTTAAGAACTGATTCTAGCTCTCTGGGAGCTGCCTTTTAGAAAAGGAAAGGAGGGCCTGCCTAGGTATCTGAATTTTTTTTCCCCTTCTGTCAGATGTCTGCTATGATGAAGCTCAGTAAAATGTATGAAAAGGAATCAATGCCCGAGACATTTCCTGGCATAATGGGCACAAAAAAATTTTTCTACTTGAAGCCATTTTAGAACTGATACAGTGCTCTTTATGTGACAGTTCAAGTGGTTTTAGGTAGTGGTAGAAGCTATAGTAGCTTGAGTTTATAACTAGCTTTGGAGGAAAAGTCCAGTTTCGAAACTGTTTAGGAGGGTTAATTTGTTCTAGTAAACACCACTGTCCTTTTCAGAGGATGAGATTCACAGAGGCGTGATCAGTACCAGCTGGAAGTTTGAGTGGGATAGGATTAGAGGCTTCTTCCATACTGGTGTGCTGGACTAGGAGGATCTTTTTAACTGTCCCTTTAACTAGTTAGAAATTCGAAAAGTGGTTAAAAGGAGTGTTACTGCATTTTGAAGGCATTTTGTAGCATCTTAAGTTCCCAATGTAAAGTTATGTCTTTGAGAACTTAAATAACACGGTGGAAAAGTGAAACAAAATTGAATCAAACACATCTATATCTATTAATAAACATCCATATATGTCTCTGTGTTTTAAATATATATTTAATATTATACCTCCTTACGACTAAGCTGTCTCCAGTGGAGTCTTTTTTTTAAAGAGTACATAAGCTACATGATCTGAAAATTTTTTTTTTTGAGAGTGTGTGTATGTGTTAGTTTTGTTTCTGCATTTACTGTCTGTAATGGTGCTATATTTGAATAACCTAGGTCAGCAGTGAGGCGGGGAGAATATTTTTTTAAGTTCTCTCAGATTTAGAATGAATATTTTGATGTAGACTGCAGTAGCATTTCTCGGTGGCCTTGCTGAACTTCACTAAGGTCAGCTTGGCTGTTCTGTCATTCTCCACAGTTTCCATATGTGCTGGGCTCAGAAAATAATCTGCAGAAGAATTAAATTAAGCTGTCATCAAAGAATACCTATAGTAATGTTTCTTAAGAAAGAAATACTCAATAAGAATTATATATGCTCCCAGACTGCATATATAAAGGATCACAGGGTGTTTGTTGGACATATCTCTAGAAAAAAATCTAAGCATCTAGAAAGTATTTTATCCATTACACATTTCTCTCTGTGTATCAGACTTAAGCTTCTTGTGTTGTCTTTGGAGGTGTTTTTCACTGTCTATTCAGTGTACACACCATGTACTGTCAGGAAGCTGAATCTGGCCTCTTGTCATGGTTATGGCCACCCTTCATTGCCTACTCTTTCTTCTAACAAGCATCACCACATTTTTTCTTCTGGTGTCCTGCATAATTTTAGAAGACTGCTAAACTCATTCTTCATATTCTTCTGTAAAATTCTCCCTTGGTTGTAATATTAGGAAAAAGAAAAATTCCAGTGGTTACACCGCTGGACTGCTGAGACCATTGTTCATGTTTTCCAGCGTTTGTCTTGTTTCCATGTTCCTCTTTTTTCTCTTTGTACGTTTTATGCTGTAGATTTATTTTTAGGCATGCACAAAGGCTTTGGTTTATGGAAAAGTCCAGAGAAGAGAACATCTTCTTGTTTATGAATGTGCATCTGTAATGCCTTGCTTTTTTGTATTTGGCCTATTAAGTCTTGTGGGGAGTAGAGAGAAGCGATGTGTTTGTCCAGCACAGACATCTTTATGTAAGCATGAACAGGTTTAACTCATTAAACAGTGCATAAAAGATTTAGGAGGAATCAAGCTGAGTGTGTTGTTCCTCTTACCCTTTTGATGCTTATTGGCTTAAGTTTTTACACCCCTGAACTTATAGTCTGTCTCCTAAACTCGTCCTCCCCCCAAATTAGAATTCAAGTCTAACCAAATAAGGCTAATGAAATGATAAATCAAGCATTTCAGGTGTCTGGATTTTAACACTAAGTGTGTCAACAGAAAACATGTGTGAGGAGCTATGGATATACACAGGGTAGGAAAAGATGGTATGTGTTTACCTGTCTCAAGAGAGTAATACTGGTGTATGATAGCTGATGCAAACAAATGCTAGTTTATGCATGAGAGAGAATTAAGAGTTAATTTCAGAGGAAGCATTTCCTTTCAGGCAGGATGCAAAGCTTTTGAAGCTTTCCATAACATATACCTAGTGGATCTATTAAAATTGCTGCTATATAAAATCCCTACCATTTAGATTACAAAGTAGTGAAAAAAGATGTGAAACCTTTTTTTCTCCTGCTTGATATTCCATGGTACTCCCTAAGTACCATCAACTGCACCTTCCTTCAGTGTTTATTTGAACAGTGCTGCTGTTTGTCATTTGCAGGCAGATTTCACATTGGGACTGGGCTTGAGTCTTGTAAGTGATGCTTGCTGAGCTTACTTGAGTGAACTGCTAATAAATGAATCAAGTGAGCTCCAGAGAGTCCTGAGAAGCAAATTTCTCTGTTCTGCGGATGAGCTTTTTGTCTGTAGATACTGTGTGGTGCTTCTGTTTGCAAAGGTGATCACGTGGGAGTATAGCATATAAAGGGAAAATTACTTTTCCTTGCTTACTTTATTTACTCTGTCTTACAGATGAAATGCAGTCAAATCTTGGTATAGGCTGTTACTGGCCTGGCACTTGGAGTTCAAAAGGAAAAACAGGACTGGCTGTCATTCTATACTTATTTAATGAGTGTTTGTCTATCTTTTTCTTGCTCAGGTTGTCTCCTGCTGCATATTATGCTCAGAGGATGATCCAGTACCTTTCCCGGAGGGACAGTATTCGACAGCGCTCTATGCGATATCAGCAGAACCGTCTGCGCTCTTCCTCCTCCTCTGCTTCCACTTCAGAGAACTCAAGCCCATCTGTGGAGGGAAATGACCTGGAATTTGAAGATTTTGAGTAAGTGTGTGTGCTGCCTAGCCCTCTTGCTTGTGTCTGTTGTCAGCACAGGACTGCTTTCTGATTCCCTACTGTTTATCAATCAAAGACACCTTAAGTTTCTGTAGGAACAGGTTAAGTAATTCAATCTAATTAATTAGGGTATTGATTGCTAGAAATAGGTCTTGTCATTTTTGTTATGAAAATTAAGGATGTTGTAGGCTACCTTCAATACATTAGGGTATCTCAACCCCATTTAGAAGACTGGTTAAGTAAAAAAAACAAGAATCGTTTTCTGCACTGGAACGGATGGGGAACCAAGAGTTTGCTAGATTTGTCAAATCTTGAGACAGAACAAGAGTCACTAAGAGGTTTTGCAAGACTTAGTTCATTGGTCTAAGGGTATAGGAGACAGACAAACATGTGCAGTTGCTTTTTCTTGCTCTCTCTCTGTAGCTGTGACAAATTAACTGAGATTCCCAGGATTTGGTTTGTTTTGTTTTGGGGATTTTTTTGTTTTGTTTTGGATTTTTTTTTTAAATTTGGTGATCGGATTCTGTGTTAAGGTTTAGTTCTCTGTAAGGACATAAAAAGGCCTCTTGTGTCAAAGTGAGGAATGTACCTGCGTCCAAACCTTAGAAGAATATTCCTGTTAGCCACTGAATTTCCTCCTGAGTGGTTCTGCTGACAAACTTTTCAGTTCTGTTCTCCAGCATTTGCTTTTGGACTTCCAGTGATACCCAGTGCAATCCCAGAAAAAAATTTATTGCAAACCCTTTCTAATAAATGGAAGATTATAGTAATTTATTCTTTTTATGCTGTGTAGACCAAAAGCTCAGGAATTTAGATTAAAATCCATAATAGCAGCAAAGAGAATATAATATAACCTTTCTAGCCTGTCTTCAGTAATTTTTTTTAAATATGGGATTTTCCCTGAGTAACCTTGATACTTCACTGAATTTTCCCCCATTTGTGTATACTGTAATTACAACAGAATGATTCTGAACATGGTTGTAGAAGTTGTCTATGGTTGTAGTGTAGTAGGGAGGTGTGTTTGAGAGCTGTGAACTCCTCAAAAAATCTGGGTTGTTATGTTGCATCTGCCAGCAAAGGATGCTGTCAACTTCCCTACTATTTTAATTTGCACATTCACTTGCTGCAGTGGCACATACTTGAGATGATGTGTTGTTAAAGCTCCATGTCCTTTGTGTCAGGGTGAAGTCCCTTTTGAAGGACACTAGTCACACTAGCTATTCCCAAAAGCAAGATACTAATCCCTTTCTAACTTCTAAGTGGTGGTAGACTATTTTTTTCCTAGAAAGTTGTTCTGTGAAGCTGTCATTTCATGCTCCAGCAACTGAATATTCTGAAGTACAGGGTGAGAGAATGTCTTTCCGTCCCATTGTGGCTTTGTTTGTGTAAAATGTAAATGAAGGCAGGTAAGCTATTAGGCAGTGACTCTTCTGCATTTTCTCAAGCATCTTTGTGGTCTGGAAGAGCAGAAGTATGCTGGGTGCTGGGCCTGTTTTTGTGAAGTGCGTGTGTTGCGAGCATAGACCTTACTATTTCCGTTATTCCATTTTATTTGTCTGGGGTAGCTTGTTCTGCTGGAGAAGTAAAAGATGGCACATTCTTCAATCCCAGAGCCAAGCAAATGCCTGTAGAGAAGTGTGTTCCCCTGCAGATAATGTTCACACAGTAAGAGCACCCAGTCAGGGAAGCAATTCAATCAGCCTTTCTGAGGTTGTCTTTCATTTCATACTGAGCAAAAATAAGTGTTTATTCCTTAATGTGCAGTGCCTGAATTTGTTCGTTGAATATTTCATATTGAATTCTGGTCTGTGCATTCAAGACCTGCTGTCTTTTTTACTTCTCCGCTTCATTATTTCTCTTGGCTGATTAGAGAGGGCTGCTGTGCAGGGGTCCTTAGAGCTGGAACGTCTCGTGACTCATTTGATTTCTTCTGCTGAGACTTCACAATTAAATATCTTACAGAGTTCTTGTTTTTCCTTTTGGCTCCTGTATCCCTCCTTCCTTGTTTGTTCACCTGTGCAGTCATGTACTGCTTCATGGATGATTTTTCTTGCTGTGGTTTAGGTGCTCTGGCTTCCCTGTGTCTCAAGATTTTTGATATAGGGAAGGGTGTTGATGCTGTGTCTGGATGTTTGCAGCTCATGCTTTTCTCCTGAACTACAGGAAACTTTTTTTTTTTCCCATAAAAGCCAGAAAATTGCCTTGGTACTTTATCTTTCTAGTCTGGCTCATATAATTGGTAAATAATCTCTTTTCGTTTCCCAGAGATTAGGAGAAAGATGTAAGGGACATTAAACACCAGTTGGTTTTACTGTGCATAGAGCACTGGGCAAGGAGTGAACCCTGTGCTTGTGCAGGATGCCTGGGAGACAGGCCTTTCATATTTTGTGGGATTCAGAGGGTTTTTTCTCCTCAAAACTGTCATTTTTTCAGTTTTGTTCATGTAATGGCCTAGTAAGGAGCATGAAAAGCTTGGCCTATGCACTGTTTGTATGCTTATGGCCTCTAAATTTCAGTTAAAGCCTCTCCTGTGTCTCAGTCAAGGGTGAATTAATTCATAAATACATTTAGTTTGTGATGACAGTAGAAGTAGTGTTGGTATAAGAATCTGAAGTACTGGTTTTTTATAGGTGTTAGTAATATCCTTCTTTTATACCAGGTTTTATAGACAGGAGAGGAGGAGGGAGACACACTATACCTGTGGTTTTTGGTCTAATAAGATATTCCTTCTCTACATGTGCTCCCTGTGTTTAATCTGTCACTGTTGTCATCTTACTGGTTATTGAATGCAACTGTCAGCTGTAAACTTAGTCATGTCTACATAAAAGCATTTAATACAGTTTGTAATATATATACAGATTGTAATATTAGGTTATTACTAGATAGATTGATATGAGTGGGTTTTAAGGTTAGCTTTGTAGAATCCTAAGCTAAAATGAAAGGCTTCCTGGGTTGTGGAATAAGAATCTGTGAATGAAGAATGACATCACTTCAGTCTTCTAGCATAACCGATAAAAATAGATTCTTTATAGACCAATTTTACAAGTTGAACTTTCTACTTTCAAGTTCTTATTTGAGTATCTTATGTTTGCATGACATAGTAAATTTTAGATTTTTAAAGCTAAACTATTTTCTTTAGACTTTTTCAAGAACTTTTGTTTGGTCTCTTCTATAGACTTCCTTTAGTCTAGAACAGCCCTCTGATGTTGAAGACCGTGGGTGATGCTTCTAGGACTCCTTGGATAGTGCAATCTCATTTCTTTCATTTGTAATTCTGAATTTGTCACCATGATCAGAATGTGAAGGTGTTTCTGTAGGTGAATTTTGGCCATCTCTGTCCCTTTTTGTCTGCAGTAACTATGGGAACTAATACAGAAATACAGGTTTGTTTCATCTGTCAGACTGAAAAGCACATACATAGGACATAGCACCAGCTCTGAAAGCCTAAGCCAAACCCTTCACTACAGCTCAAAAAAGGCTTTCTGGCTAAGGCTAAAGGTGTGACTGTGGCTGACTCCTCTGTCTACTTTCAGAATATAGATTGAGGGAGCTTGGAGATTACATTCTTCCCATGTCTCCAGCTTTTCCCTGTTGTTTTATCCTTTTTCCTTCCCCATAGAAGGGTTTATGCTCGTGTGGGTCCACTCAGTTGTGCCATTGTACCAGGCTAGGAAGGTCTGTATTATGTCTCTGTAACAAGATGGGCTTTACCTCACAGGCCTGAAGTCTTGCTTTAGTGCTTCATTTTTTTAATTTCTTTGAAGACACTACGAGCATCCAGACAGAAAATATGAGAACTGTAGGCACTGTTTTACTGAGACCCTAATGGACCTTACAGTTTTGTTGGAAGCAGGCTCTTGCTTTGCCAAGATGATTAATCACTTAGGGAAGGCTTACAAGATTCAGAGTGATGTTATTTGGCTTTATTTGTCACTTTAAAATCCTTTTGTTTAAGGCATGTTCTGAATCGAGAGTTGTGGTTTCTCAGGTGGGCATCTTGCGAGGGTCTCCCCGTAAGTGCATAAGGTACATGAGTATCCATCACACTTGCCTCCTGCCCTTTTTGGTTGCTTTGTTGATGCTGTCTTGGTAAGAACTGCCAAATCTAAATTCTTCCAACAGCCTCTTGTCTTGAAAGGTTCTAAGATCACAACCTACCAGCCAACTGCTGCTGTATTAAAGCCCAAGTCTTACTTCCAGCGTTCTCTATGTAATTTTCATTCATTTTGGAGAACAGTGTGGTAGATGCTCTTTGGCCTCTTTTATAGGTGAAATGTTTGGTTTGGGAGTCTGATTTGTGTCATAGTTAGTGCTCCACTTCAAGCTGGCATTCTGGTTTAACTTTTTGTATTAAGAAGAAAAGTGCATGTTTGATTAGACATTTGTGTGAGATACCCAGGCAATCACTCTTCTTTTGGAAAGTCTTCATTTAAAGTATATTTTGTCATTAGCTTCTTTAGGAACCTTGACTGGGGCACTGATACTTGACAATATTGACTAGTAACTGGATGCAGTTGTGTCTGAGCTAATATGCAGTGGGAGAGAAAGGGAATACAATGGCTGTGGCAGTGTGATTACTCAGTAATGTGTATTTGGGTAGTAGGTTTGGGTTTGGATTCTATTGTCTGTATTGCTCCTCAAGTGGAATGGTAGAAGCAAGTTTTGAGCAGGGATTTGTGTGTCACGGTGAGAATAAGCATGTGGTTTGCCTGATGGTTGAGACAGAAAGATTTTGGAAAGTTTGAGTGAAGGGAGAGGTTGGAGATTGCCAGTTACTGAAATCAGTTCTTCCTTACCCTTGTGATGGAAGTCCAGGTGTTTGTTTAAATCCAGTCTCTGCCTTTCTAGTCTGACTCTGTATCACTGTTTGCTAGAGACACTGTGCAGTGGGAGCACTAACCTGCAGCAGAGCAATCAGTTCACTGTGCACCTTCTGACTTCCCTTAGCACACCAGCTACTAAGAGCACATGGGTGAAACTTGGACTCTTTTTGTAAAGTCTTGGTCTTTACTGCCCTCCTTCACAGCTGTCCACTGTGCACTCATGTATTTCAGAGTGGGGTATTTTTCCTTTTGACAGCCTTCAATTTCTGGAAATAGTAGCCAAGTTTTCTTGGCAGGAGAAAGGAGAGATTGGAATGATTAAAGCTTTTTTGTGACACTTTAAATAAGTATAGAGCTTTTGATCTACAGCTCCAGAACGCTGAGACAAGCTCTGTCATTGTGGAGAGAGAAGCACGAGGAATCCCAGAGGTAAAGAAAGAGGTTTACTCTGTTAGGGGTCTGTAGGTTAAGGTGACACCTTAACCTTGGATAAAGGGGTTGCCAGGTGTTTAGGGAATAGTGAAGGTGGTTAAGAGAGATGACATGATCAGAGGTAGCCTTTTGTTGTAGAGGTAGTGGTATCATATCCAAACGGCAAGATTTCTAAAAGCAATTAGGCTGGTTTTTTCATTTTTCTCCTTGCAATTCTGATATTTACATTTGAAGTTAACAAAAGGCATGTAGGAGATGTGAAAATCTCAATAGACTCTTCATGTCACTCAAGTGCTAATGGAAATGGATTTTTAGGATCCATGACAGGTCAGTATACTGCAGGGAGTGTAGTTTTTTTTCCTAGAAATCTTAGATGGGACAGTTTGTTATATGTCTTTCTTGAGCATTTACAAATAATGTTCATGCTGGCAGTTTGCTGTTTGAGTTCACATAAAGCAGGATCACTGTTTGTTATAAGTACCTGCCCTTGTCTCTTTCTTCCCAGAGCTCCTTTATCTGTTTCTGTGGGTTTTTCATCTGCCTTTGTTTCTTGCCTCATATAGCACTGCATCATTGTTTTTGATGAAGATGGGCCTTTTCAAAACTTGCTTTTAAAGCAGATGCCAATATATGTAACTTGGTGGTCACTTTCTGGGATTTTTTCTTCTCTGCTAGAGGTTTCTGAAGAATTTACCACTGGGATGTCACTTCCTGATACACAGCAACTTATGTTAATTATGTTCATCATCTTAAACACAGTTTCAGGCTAAAAAAGTTATAAGTGCTGGATGAATGAGAGTAATACTGAACCTACTCTTTGAACTTAATTTTTCAAGGATTAGTTAAGAGTGTTAGCTTGTCTTGTGATCTACTCTCATAGTAGCCTGCAGCTTCACTTTCTCTGTTCTTTTAATCTTTATCTTTTGTGACAGCCTTTTATATTACCTTTATCTTGGTCGTAATGTCCAGTAATGCTGCATCAATGCAGTGAACAGACAGTAACTGTTTCCTTGTAGCAGTACTGTGGGGTTTTGCTACTCTCTCCAGTGTAATGTCTTCATATCAGGGTGGTGAAAAGAATGCATGCCTTTAGAAAGGGGGCAGTTGCCAGAAAAACTCGTCATACCCCATGCTGTTGGTTCCCTGAGTCCATAGAAACAGTTTTGAGGTCAAGATGGTACTTCTGAGTTTTTCTGCCAAATCTAAACTCTCCATTTGTTTTTACTGTTTTCCTTTTGCTTTTATTTTGCATCTGTGCAATTCAGAAGTCAAACTAGGTCACCTAGTAGGTGAAGTCCAGTGTTAATAAGAGTAATTAGGAAGCAAGCTGTTACTGGTTTGTTGCTGGCCATGCAAAGCAGGTAGTGGTCTGCATTCTTGAAGCCCGTGGGTCTCACAGATTAGCATTGCTTGTGAAGTTATGGTTTCAGTTCTGTTTCCTTTGGAAGCATAACAGTGCAATATGTTTTTTTAAAAAGAGACAAAAGTTGGTGCCTCTCTAGCTTTGTCTGGCTGCTCATGTTTCTGCTTTCTAATGATTCACTGTAGCTACGAAATGTATCAGTCTTATTCTAAAACAATATCATCAATTTGTGAGCCTGCCACACAGTGAGGTGATGAAATTAGAAATAACTGGATCATGTGCTTAGAGAAGAGTGAGTGCTTCGTTCTAGTTCCAAATCAGTCTTTCTCTGAAGCAGCTAATCCTTGGCATTTTACTGGCAAGTACTGCTATTTCTCTTGACCTCTCATATGTGATGCTTTTCTGAAACACTTGATCTTCTGAAGTGCCATTTTTAATCTTGTAAATACATTTTCTCCTGAGCAGTGCTCTGAGAGGTAATCAAGGCTGGGTGGTTTGTTTCTCTCTGGTCAGCAGTCATTAGTAACTCAGCAGTGTGCTATTTTATAGGAAGTTTTAGTTGATAAATAGATACAAATTTTCTATGGTGTTTTTTCAAAGAGCTCCTAGTGAGAGATTAGCATTTCAGCCTTCAGAAGAATGCAAAATGATGGAAAGGCTTGGGTGACTTGCCTAACTTCTTTATCAATTACTGTGTTAAAAATCTATTTTAGTTCCTGTCTCTCCAGCTGGCCAGCATCATTCTTTGTAGTTTCTCTACTGTTTTTGTTCTTCAGTTGTTTTTTGGCTTCCAGTATCACACCTGGGACTTTGCTCCACAGTCATACATTTAGCGCCAGGAATACTTTTTGTGTAACAAATGCTTTTTTTCCTCGTTTTTCTTGTTTCTTGTGGTTTCCTTCAGTTCTGCCTTAAGTACTTCTCCTTCAGTAATGATTATATCCTTCAAAGATGTGTATATAAATGTATAACTTTTATCTTTTCCAGATTATATATGTTCTTTTAGATATACTTTAAAAGAACCATATGGTAGTCATTTTAATATCTGTGAATGTCAATATTTATACCTTTTTTGATAGAACCTATGCTCCTGACTTCTGCCTTTTTTATCTGCTTGTGGAAATAACTCTCTGCTTAGAAAAGTTAGTTGTCTTTAATGTCTTTCATCTTTAAGGTAATCCTGGTTTTAGGTGAGATGCATTTGTCCTCAGAGCCAGAAGTAGGGTGGTCCCCTTTTCCTGGTTTGGGTTTGTAACTTCTCCAAGCCTTGAGGATTGTGAGTGAAGTAGGACATACTGTGTGGAACCTTTATTTTTGAATGAGACACTAGTCTGACTGATTCAGGAGATAGTATTTTAGCTACTACACCCCTATGCAGAATTACAACCAACTTGCAGTGTGGCTTTTTCCTTTTGTCTTCTAGGATGCCTGTATCTCACTAAAATATTCAGAATTACAATGTTTCATTTATTTTGTGTTTACCTCTCTATTTTGAGAGGCTTATTTACTAGAAGTGCTTCCATTTTTCTCTAAATTGATTTCTGTTAGATGCTCAGGATCTTGCAGGATCAGACAGATTAAAAACTAAAGTGATCTGATATTTGCTGCTCCTCTCAGTGGTGAAGCTAGTAGCTAACTTTGTCATAGTGTTCCCAACACTGTATGTTACCTTACCTGTCAAGATGGTGCTGGAAAGCAATTGACATATTCTTAGAACCACCAGCAAAAGTAAGGTTCCCTTCATCATCTTTTTTCCTGCTTCTACACCCTTTGTAAAACACAGTCCACACTTTGTCTTGTAATACTATGTAACTCTAGAAGAGTACACTCTTCTAAAGGTATGTGTCATCTGTTTTCATCCAAAATAGGAGCAAATCCTGTGAAGTGAGTTGCTAGATTTCAGGATCTGTTTCTGCTTCAGTATGGCCAGTTTAATATGTCATCTTCCAGGAACCCTCTCTAGAGGACTTGCAGTCAGACCTGACCAACCACTGAGGCCAAATAAGTTTGCAGAGCCTGGTAACCTCCTCTGAGCTCTTGACGGGGCCTTTGGGCTACTCCTGCCCTCTGTCCTATCTCCTCTGAAGGAACAAAAGAAATATAGCAAGTCAGTAACAATAGTTCACATTTTCACAGTGCTTCCAAGCATTGTTTTTTTCTGCTACATGAAGTTGGTGCAACTTCCAGTGTCAGTCTTTAAGGAAAGTAGTAGATGCCACTCAAACAATTATTTAGCATTTCTGTTGTATGTGAGTGTCTAACCTCTGCAATGCAAACTGATTTAGCATTTTAAATTGGCTTGCACAAAACGTGATAAAATGCTGAAAATATGAAACAATTGGCTTGGTGTGGTATAATTTGATTCTTCTGAATTTACATGGCTTACTGGTGCTGGCTTTGATAATTAAATGGCTTTTCAAAATGGTCATTGTTGACCTGATTCTATTGGCAGTGTAGTCAGTTTGAGTTTTAATGTTGACTACAATGGGAACAGTTAGACCAACAGATTGCATTAGAAATCCCATGCTGTGTGTTTAATTTCACTTCCTGATACAACAATCTCTAAATATTAAAGTGAATTCCTGCCAAGACAGAAAAGCAGAACATGGCACTGTTTTTGTCCTTACTGTCTTCTGTATCCACTGTTATTACTGCAGTAGCCAAGTTACCAGATGAAAAAGAATGCCTTTTTCTCCAAACTTTAGGACACAAAATTTTGTATCTCTTTCTCTGTTTTCAGAGCTGGCATTGCTTGTCCATTAAATTTATATTGGTCAATTTTTCTCTCAACAAGCAAACAAGACAATGGAAGAAAAATCCAAGGGGATTTTACTGTTTTATCCAATTTAAGATAAACTTGCATCCTTCTTATGCCATATTAAATGTCGATAATTCTCGTGAATGTTTGGGAATTGCTTTCTTTTCATGCTCCATTGTAGGTTTCTGTTAATACTGTTTCTCCCCTTCCAACTCTTACTCTCCACATCACTGTTTTGATTTGTCCCACCACGGTATCTGAACGAATGATGAATAACCTGAATTTTGAGCCAGTCCTTAAAAGTTATTTTGACCATTTGATGGTTGTTGCAGTTTTCCTGCTGAGACAAATTAGTCTGTTAGAGTTCCCTTGTCACCTTGCTGTGGTTTATTTCATTTACTTTAGCAAGGTTATTGAGTTGCTTTATAGAAGAGGCTTTTTTTATATTGACACAGACACACACACACACTGAGGGATTTACTTTCCACTTCTGCAGGTAATGTTAATTAAACTATCCATTGTGAATCATTAGCTAATGAATCTGTAGGTAGTTGACACTAAATAGAAAGTAGAACATTAGGTCTTCATCAGTACTTTCGGGAGCCTTGGAAACTTCTCATTTCTTACTGGAGTGCTTCACGCTGGCACTGCAGTGTGCTAACATCTGCTCTCCTCCCTCTGTCAGCAGGCTGTATGTGGTACAGAAATAACACAAAGTGGCACCCATTTTCACTGATCTGTAGGGTGGTTTATATTTTCCTTTTTAGAGGGTGCAGAAACAATCTTCAGCTGGCACCAGGGTAATATCAGCAGTTCCAGCTTTGCAACACTAGACTAGACACTCTTGCATGTAGTTGTTGAGCATGGGAGTTTAGATATAAATGACTCTATAAATCAGTAATTCAGATTAATGTTTAGTAATATTCTTCTTTACCCCAGGGGAGGAGTGTATCTTACACTTCTACTTACAGTAAATAGGAATTCTAGCATTTTTGAATGATAGCCACTGTTTCTTACTCCCTGCATTGGGACATGGGTTTTAATTTTTTTAGGGTATGTTAAAAATATATGTCTGTCATTTGAATTAGTAGAGGCTGTCTCTGACATGGTGAAAAAAAAAAGCATAGTCTATATTTTTCCCTTTTAGGCATTTTTCCATATTGTCAGGAGATTGTGTGCACAGTAAATAAGTAGGGAAATACCGGATGGACTTCTTACATCAGAAAGTTGTCTTGGTTAGAAAATGCATCTGAAAATGTTTTTGTGGATGCAAAACCTGTGGCTAGTGGCAATTAAAAAATGTGAACAATTAGTTCCTCTAGATTTCTTGATTTAGTCTGTAGACTTTGCCCTTTTATCTCCTTTTTTTTGCTGGTGCTAATTCCTCATTCCTTTTGAAACCTGCTGCTCAGATTCTCTTCAACTTCAGAGTTCTGTATAGTCCTGCAGTTGTTCCTCTTGCTGATATTTGTCCATTTCAAAAGTGTCTTCCAATTCTAGTAGATGTCCTAAGCAAATGCAAACCCTGAAAACAGTTTTGTTGCTTTTCTCCTGGGGTTGCATATCAATGTTGTTTCAAAAGCTGCTTCATGGAGGTTTTTAAAAAGTATTTCTTGTCTTCTGCTAGTTCTATCAGTGTGTGGCAAGATCTGGAACATGACTCTTCTTTTTCCTTTGGTCTTTTCTCTTTAGCAACACAAGTTGGTATGTCAGCACTCAAGTTTGCAGGATTCCTTCTGTTATTGATCTGCGTCTTAATAATAGGCTAGAGGCATGTGATAAAAGAAACAGCAGTAGCTTTTACATTTCTGATCTCAGGAACCCTGCTGGTTACACAAAATCCTGAGGGTGAGGTGCGGCTTTGGCTGTGAACTGCAAATGCTGCATCTACAGCAGGAGGAAAAATGGAAGCTTTGAGGTTGGATTTAGATTTGGGTTTGGTGAAATAGCTTGAAACGCTAACGAGCTTTGCAGAAAACCTCTGCTTTTGTGTTCCTGGATTCCTCAAGTGTGTGGGAAACAGCCACGTAATAGACTTTCTTCTCGGCCCACGTTTCTTGCTCACTGACTTTAAAAAAGCAAAACGAAAAAAAAAATTATAAAATGCACAGCTTGCTGGAGTGGGTTAGAAATGTGCTGCTAGTGCGTTGCATAAGGAATATTTAGTTTGCTAGTGATTTCAAGGCTCTGCAAGTAATATTCTCCCCACAACTGCTTGGGAAGGAGACAGGCTGCAATTACAGATGGGAATTTGGAATCTAGGGAGAAGAGACTTGTTACTTATGCAAGGTCATACAGGGAGTAAATTTCTGAACAGAGAAGAAAACACTGTCAAGGTCTCTTTCAGAACTCCAGAGTCACTAATGGAGTCCCATTATTTTCCTTGCAGTTTTAGTGCTGTGTAATTACAGGTCCCCTTGTGGTCTAGGAATGCAGTATCAGGAATTTTGTGTGATACAGATTCTGAAGGTCCTCCAGTTTGACGTCCTGCTTGTTGTACAGCTGCCATTACCAATATCAGACTGGGCTGCCTGTGAGTTTGTCTAGCTCCTATCTTGAGACTTACAAAGACAGCAGCCCTGCAGCCTCTCTGTGAAGTCTGTTCAGTGTTGCATTGCCCTCCTGGGGATGTGCCTTCCTGTGTCTGCTGTAGGACAATAGATGCTAGACCCTTTCCCCTCATTTCCCAAGGCCCAGACATTTATTGTGAAACAGAATGAGATGTTGTTAAGAAGGTGCAATTTTGTCTGATGCCACCTAACATTTCTGATTTAACTGGAAAAACTTATGAAAAGCGAGATAGTTTTAAGATTGATGGCACTTAAACTGGACCTTCAGGGAAGGAACACAAAAGCATAGTCCACAGATTATATTCTTTTGTCTGCACTTCTGGGAATGAAAATGTGAACTTCAAACAAATCACATTTCTGATTTCTGATCAGAGCCCAGACCTCTTTGACTAACAGAAGTTCTTCTGAGGACTCGGGTGAACTTGCCTTTTGCTCTCCCAGTCAAAATTCTGAGGTTTCTCTTTCATTTGTTCAGGTACTGACATTGACTCTCTGTGGCTTTGTTGATACTTTTGAGACATTGTCAAACAGTGAAGAAAGTGGACTTTAAAGTTACCCTTCTATAAAACTGTCAAGAGGATTTGGTATAGGTACTTGTATGAATTTGGAACACTGGAACCATAAAAAACATTGAATCTCTGTAGCATACTCAGGTTGACTAGGTCATGTCATCGGTGTTTTGTTTTCTTGGAAAATACTTCTCTTACCTAGTATTTTTACTGTACAATAATCTCCTTTCTTTTGCTGAAGGGACAATGGAGACCGCTCCAGGCACCGAGCTCCCCGGAATGCCCGCATGTCTGCGCCGTCGCTGGGGCGCTTTGTCCCAAGGTAAGGCATCCCTGTCCTGTGTAAGAGCAAAAGGGCTGGAAATCCTGCAGGTACCAGCTGCAGTACAGCTCTCTGGTCTTTCAGGTGGATTCCTTTTCTTGCACAGGGCTTCTTTTTCCTTGGTTTGCAGTTTCTGGGACTGCAGGGATGGCATGTTAGTATGAACTGCTCATCCTGTGATGTTCGAAAGATAGCATGGTCTTAGTGCTTTTTAGTTACAGGTTGAGGTCACAGTGTGAAGGCAGAATAGGAGGAGAAAAGAATCTGATCAATGATTTTCAGCACAATGTGCTGGTTTGAGATTAGGAAACTATTGTGGGAGGTAGAGGATTTGTTTAGTGCTGATCTTTGCAGCCACGTTGATCAGAGGAGGATCCAATCTGTAATTTACTTTTTATTTGAAGCGGGGAAGTGGTTAGCTAAGCAGAGGATTCCAGCCTTCCCTCTACTGTAGTCTGCTGGAATGTAGTCCTACTTCCTCCAAGTAATTGCAGTTTCTCTTCAGGGCTGTTGTACACAGGATGGCTTTCTCCATGTTTTACTCTCTTTGTTTTGCAGACGCTTCTTGCTGCCAGAGTACTTGCCTTATGCTGGGATTTTCCATGAACGGGGACAGCCTGGCTTGGCCACCCATTCTTCTGTCAACAGGGTCTTGGCAGGTAATGAGATTTCCTTATTTGCAGTAGTCATGTATATTAGTGGTGTTTTTGCATAAATCTGAGCAGAGAAGGATTGATGAGGAAAATTAATTCCAGCTTCTGAGGTTCTATTTAAGTTGCCTGAAGCAAGAGAAAGGACTGTTGGATTGATGTAGTAAATTGTCATTCAAGTGCTTGGGCATTGCAGATTCCATGCTTCAGGTGTATGTTGGAAGTGTCTGCATGAATTGGGGACAGGTATTAACAATTCTCCCTTTATTTAACTTCTTTCCCTATTCCAAGATGTCTTTTTTTAAACAACCTGACAGACTAATGATCAGCTTGCTGCAGGTCCTTCTAATTGAATTATAGGGTGCCTTGTTCATGTTCCGGCTAGGAAGACGCACATGAGGCAATGTGGGATTCAATTAGGATCTTAATAAGTGCATATTAAAAAAGTCAGCTGCCACCACATACAGCACATAGGCATTTGGGAGCCTTAGAGGGCAAGCGGAGGTGGGAAGGGAGGTGGGGGGAGGAGGAGGAGGAGTATGGCAGTCTGGCAGATCATGAATGAGATGGTTATAGATGACACATATCTTGAGGGTGAGTCTTTTTTTGGCTGGGTCTCAGTTGCTCTGTAATTAACCCCGGTGTGGGGGAGTAATTTTGGAGCTTGGGGAAGAACAAGAGATGATGTATGGACAGGTAGGCTGGGATGTGGTTTTCCTCCTTCCTTCAGGTAATCACAGGACCATCACTGAAAGGAGAGCTGGAAGGTTCCTCAAGAGGCTGCATGACCCTTTACCTTATCCTAAGGCACAATCAACTATGCCTAAGCCATTTTTTGACAGGATTTACCTAACCTGTTTTTATTGGAGTTTTTCCCATCGTTTTGGGGTAGAACTGTTGGCGGTTTTGCAGTGCTGGTTTAGTATGGCAGTGGTCTTGTCTTTGATAATAGATTTCCATCATCTTCCAGACTTCTGTCTCCCTGGACATTTTGGGTTGTGTGGTTCCTAGTGCTGTTGGAATAATTGTAAGAGCTCATCCAAAGCACCTCTGCTTGTCTCCCTTAGGAAACAATGGAGCTCACCTGTAGTGTTAGCTGACACATGTACTTGCCTGTGCTTGCTGCCTGTGTAGGCTTTGGCTGTTGGCATGTGGAAGCAGCACACTGGCAGATAATTACTTGCTGCCAGGCAACACTGCAGAACTCTTGTGTCGCCCAGCTTTGCTGGAGACACCTGCCTTCATTTCTCCTCCAGGCCTCCTTTGCAGTTTGCCTGTTCCATTGTGGCTGGGAGATAGCCTGGCTTTTTCATCTACACTCTTTGGGAAATTTGAGCCCAAAACACACATGCTTGCTGTTTATTGCATGTATGCCAAGAATAATAAAGGCAGACACAAACTGTAATCATGGGAGTTTCAAAAAACAAGATCGATCTTTTCTGTGTGATGCTGTGCTGAGCCTTTGTAAGGCAAGGTTTGCTGGCTCTGGCAGTGTCATGGAAACTCACACTGGAACGGCTGGGACTCCACGGTAAAGGCTTTTATTGACTTAACTATAAAATTAATTCTTCCAATGCAGTAGCTGTTTGTGTTATGTTGTTTTAATATTTGGTTTCTTTACCCATACTTTCAGCTTTCAAAATGGTTTTTTACATCCATGGACAAAAACTTGTTCGTATGTTGCAGAAAAAGGAGAGTTGAAATTGCAAATATTAGATGGAGGCATGACAGGCAGGAACTAGAAGATGAGGTTGCAATTGTGGAATAGCCAGATAATTTCTTATATTCATTATGTTGGTCAGCAGCATTGTCATTTTCAGTATTGTATTTCAGAGCCATTGAAAGTTACAGTGCTGATAGTATACTTTCCTTTATATTTAGCCTGTGCCAAGGCTTGTGGTAGCTCTTCCTTCAGTATCATGGTGAAAAACCTCTCTTCAAACTCAAAAGTATTTTAACCCTGGCCTGGTACTTACAGGTGAGGTCAATGGCCTTGGCTGAGGAAAAAAATCAATCATCTATTTTCCCATTAACACAGGCTAATATAAGCTTGAATGCTTCGAATTGCTTCATTCTACCATTTATCCAGACTGTCATTTTTAAATTATGTTTAAATGCAAAAATGCCAAATGTATTTCTTATGTAACCTCTACAGCATTTGAGAAGAGATACCAAAAAACCCTGTATTGCTAACCTGACAGTTTTCTAAAAACTGACAGTAGACTTCTGTGATGAAGTATGAGTGAGAGCTGCTGTTTGGGAAAATACATCCAATTATACTTCTGCTCCTGTCCACTGCCCCATTTACTGCTATATGCTGAGAGGAAATCAAAGGAGCAGATGGAGATCTTAGTGTGTGCATTACTGTGGTGTTCTGACTAAGTTTCTTAATGTCAGAGCTCTTGCTGTCAGGTTCTGTCCGTTTCCTTTCAGCTCTCTTATGTGAACAGCTTTCTGTTGTTTAAGTGTTGTTCTCATGCAAGTGCTACACAGACAATCGCTGCATGCTAGGGAAGACTGCCTTGAGACTAAATCCTTAGAGCCAAGCTCAATGAACCCCTAAAAATTACAGGTTATCTCTGCAGATGGACTAGTACAGAATGGCTAACATGCCAGGCAGACCTTGGGTCAAGTCAGAGCCCTTTGTACTAGTCAGGGGGACTGATGGCCATCCCTGTGCCAAGGTACTTCCAGGCAAAGCATGGGAAGGGTGGGCAACAGATGGGAGGAGTAGGTGGGAGCCCAGGGGGAGAATGGAGTGATACCAGTCAACATGACAGACAGAGAGGTCTCCATGCCAGCAGCCTAATTTGCATGGAGCCCTGGAACAGCCACTCGCCCCAGCAGCACCTGCCTGCCTCCTTATCTCCTGGTGCAGTTCAGATCTCTCAGCTGATACAGAATGCTGCATCACTGTGCTTTCTGGCACCAAGTAAAACACCACGTGAAAATATATTATTACATCAACATTATTACCTTTAGCATTGAAACTTGTAATCACACCAAAAAGTGTTGGTAATTTGACAAGTTATATTTTTCTGTAAAGTCTACATTGATTGGCAGTAATTACACTGTCCTCCTTTAATCCTTTATTAACTGAGTCTTATATCAGCTTTTTCATTATTTTGTCTGGAATCAATGTCAGGTTGACAAGACTTGACAGTCTCATCCTATTTCAACCTTTTAAAATACTGGTATAACACTAGCATATTTTTCAGTTTTCCATATTCCCCTTTATTTCAAGACTCATCAAGAAACCCGAGAGTTCATTTGGCAGCTCTTTTAAAGCTCTTGGTAGTGTGGGCTGCAAGCCACCCTCTGCACTCTCCTCGATGAACTGCCCTAAGTGATGGAGTTGTGGTCTCCCAGGAAACATGCATACAGTGAAAGCTCGTTGAAGTGATTGTTTGCCAAAATGGCGATGAAAGCAGTAAATACACTTTGGTTTCTCTCTTCGTATGGCTGATTAATTGCACGTGGCAATACAGGTGGAATACTGCATCTTGGGGCCATTTCCGTCTTAGAGTCTCTTGGGTTCTTTCCATTTGTGGGCCAACAGAGTGAGGGTTTGATTTTTGGTTTGGTTTTATTTTTCCTTCTTTTAAAATTTTTTTTCCCTTCTGCACTTCCCAGGAGATACCAAAGAGATGTTCTGGGGGATGAGGTTACACCTTTTCTGGTGGGAGGTAGTACTGCTGCAAAGCTCAGCAGCATTAATATGTCCAAGGAACACACAGCTCAGTATTGTGTTTACTACCTCTGACTGCTTTTTTGAAATGATTCTGTAAGCTGAGTATTTTTGCCCACCGTTTTGTTTGGGTTTGTTGTTTGTTTCTTTTGTTCATTTATTTGTTGGTTTTGGTTTGGTATTTTTGTTTGGGTTTTTTAATAAATTTATCTTTGTCCTAAGTTGCATTGTGAAGCATGACACTGTTAAGTTGTGATAGCCAAGTTAGAGATATTTTTTGGCATCTCATAGCACAGACCAGCATGTCCATTTTAATATATTTTTTTAAAATCTGTAGATACATTTAAAAGAAAAGGTCTACATCATTGCCACTGAAATGTTTGTGACCTCTTGTTCCCCTCTGTGAACTTTTGCCTCAGGCTTTATAGTAATTGACTGCTTTGAGATGGACAGAGACATGCTAATGGTATAGTGAAACAAAGAAGGCTTTAGTTTCAGTTCAGTGGAAGCTTAGGGGAAGAAGAGAATCAGTGTTTCCCAAGGAAGTTTGCAAGAGGCTTTAAAAATTGACACAAATGCTATTTTGTTGGCATTTCTGTTACTCATTAGGAGATCTGCAGATGAAAGGTTATGGTAGAGTTACCTAGCTTTGTGAAATGCTTCTGTCTTGCCTCACTTTGTTTTAATAGGCTTCTATTCAGTTATGTGTATCTCAACAAAGTATTTTTCCTCGTGTGGTCATAGGTCATGTTTATCTGTTCTGGCTTTTATCTGCTTAAATACAATCCAGCACAGTTGCTGTGAGTCTTCCACCTTGTGGGGAGATCCAGATTCAGCAGGGCTTAGGGGCTGAGTAATATAAATTCTATATTTACAGTTTCTGAGTGATTTTATTGCTATCTCAGGGTAATAAATTCAGACCAGAGACTGAACACTTACATGTAGTCAAAGAATGAGCTTGATTACAGATTTTTCCATATGCCACACCTATTCAGGGTAGCCTGCCACAAGAGCAATAATGATTCAGCTTTGGGTATCTCTGCTGGAGTTGCCAAAGCAAGCTGTCTGTAGCCTTGTTACACTGGGGTGAGACTGAGGCTATTGATGAAGCTAAGAATCAGTTGATCCCTGTAGTGGGAGTCTAAAATTTCAAAAGTGTGAAGTTTGGCTGTTGTTTTCCCAAAATACCATAAGCTATGCTGTTCTTCAAAGCTTTATTTTCTGGGAGAATTCAAAGTCCTGGGTTTTCTGGTTAATTTCTATACTTCAGCCAGCAGCTCTAACACACAATTGGTAGAGCATATGAAGTTTCATCATGGCGAAAATCAGCTGAGATGGATAAATGTCATCCTTCTGGGACAGGAAGGATGTGATTGAGCTTGTGATAGTTCTCCTAGTATGAATTATGGTGGTGGCCTCTCACCAGTTAAGGTGCCTCCTGGGGCACATTCCCAATCTGTTAATCACTCTAGCTGAATTTAGGGTAGATGTTCACAAGTGAATGGCTCTAACCTAAATCCAGCTAAATGGATATTGGTGAGCCTGTGGTACATGCAGCTGCATAGAGTAGAGTATTGGTTGCCATTGCAAGTAGAGTTAGCCCTACAGTAGCCTTTCACTTCTGCTCTGATCATGATAAAAGGCTTCTTTGCCTTCAAAACCATGTTGAAAGAGATCTCCAGTTCCTCTGGCATTTCAGGTGTGATTGCCTCCTGTGGCTCAAGTTGTCTTGACCTAATTCTGTTCTGTCATGTACAGGATGCTGTTAATTCTGTTCTGAGATGCTCCCATCCCTCAGATGTGCTTATAGTGATGCACATCTGTGCAGGGTAAGACGAAGAGAACTTGAGAGCTCCAGAACGCCAGCAATAGTTGATGGGAAGACACAATCCCAGTTGTCTCTGATGTACCCATGTTTTTCTCAGTATTAGTAGTTATGTATTTTCTGTACAGTTTCCTGAGGATTGAGTGTTATTCTGAATCTGTACCTTCAGCTGTCCATCACTGGCTTATTGATATTGGCTTGCCTTCTGCCTTTTCAACTGAGACAACTGTGTGAATTTGAATTAGTGTCCTGATGTAATCCTGCTTTTTACAGTAGACAGTTCTGTAGAATAATGGAATCAATGAATATAGCTGTGTGGTTTTCTGTGCTGCATGTTTCTGTTATAAGTCTATTTGGTTCTGCTAAATATGAAAAGATGTGAACCTTTAAGTAACATTTTTTTTATGGTCTTTCTGTGATCTACGTCAGTGGACACTAAATGATATAAGAGGCTTAAAATATGCCTCAGATTCTTCTGCAACTTGAGAGCTAGATACCTGTCACCTTCATCACAGACTTGAGAACAGTTTATAATTTCTGTGAAAGTGCAGCCTTTCATGGAGAAATGTAAGGAAAAAAAGAGGCTGTATGGCTGAATTGCAAATGAATGAACTTCTTATAGGAGGTAATGATGGAGAGTGTCCCTTCATGGGACTGGTGAGAGGTATCCTCAAAGATGTTGATTTCTTCAACATGGTACTTAAGCTTCTGAAGACAGTAGGATTTTGGAAATGGGGTGAAGACTTTAATTGTGTGACATCTCTTATCTAAGTGTTCTCTTATAAATTTGCTTCGTGTATTCTAAAAACACACTTGCAGCTCTTGAGCTTTCATGAAGGTTAGCTGCTGCACCTCAGTCAGCTCTTATCTGCCTTTGTCTCTCTCCAGCTGGTGTTTTCCTAGATCAGCCTTCAACCATGAAAATTTTTAATGTTGTTGCTTAATTACAGTAGAGTGTCTCATAAATAAAATCTCCTGGTAGTTTGGTGTCCTATGTGCAAAATAAAGCCATTTACTGTGAGTTAACTTTCTTGTAGTATTAGATCCCTTCTTGACTTTCAGTTCATGGATTCTGAAGCTGTGGCTGCAGGATTATCCTACATCATGATTATGGTCAGAAGGTCGACTTCTTGGCACATATTCTTCAAATGAAATCCCTCTCCCAGAAGATAAATGACAGTTTGTTAATGCTTAAGAAAACAAGTCTGGAAAACACCTCATAATACACAACTTTGTGGTGACACTGGGATCAGGTAGCTGATCCACAGATGCTAGTATTCCTATTCTTCCTAGCAGGTCCATCTTTGTAATACTTCAGTAATTTTTCCCTGTATTGCGAGACACCAGCAAGTTTGTTTTTTCCGGCTCTATGCTTTAATTTGCAGTCCAGCTGCCTCTTTCCTGGTGCTGTAATCTGTGTCATCCTGTATGGTTGTACCTTGTCACAGCAAAGGCTGATAGGTAGTTGATGCAATTAGCCTTTGAATGACCTGCAGGCAATCTCTTCTGAAATGCTAGTCCAGTGCAAGACCCCCACAAGTGTTCCTAAACTGGTGGCATTCATTTTGATGCAGATAAATACTCCTCTGAGCTAAATGGGATTTAGTTCTGTCTACCTAGATGTGTCCTGAAAGTGGGTTAAGAGAAAGCCATTAACATATGCATTTATGTGATGGAAGAGGTTGCTCATATTGTTTCCAGTTAGCCTTTCCCTCACATCCAAAATATCAAATTCTGCATTGAGAGTCTGTGCAGTTTCTCATCCTTATTTTGGTATCTGCTCCTGCTGTACACTGTCACACACAAAAAGCATAAACAGCCAGAAAATGTCGGGATACTTTCTGTATGGAATAACTTTAATCTGGCTGTCTGCTTATTATGCTCTGCTTGCTCTGTGTCTCTGTTCACTTGCATCTTCCACTTAGCAACAGACCTGCTCTGTGGTCACAGAGACTTCTCTGTTTACATCTGTGAACAGACACAGTTTGAATTCTTTGGTTGGGATATTAAGAGTGCAAAGCACTAGAGACTGTAGAGCAGTTGGAATGAACTTGCATCACAACCCTTGTAAGATGTTATCCCTTGTTTGGTTTCAGAGACTAGAGTACTCTAAAGGCTTGAGTGATTCCAAAATCAGTTTAATTTCTGAAATAAATTTAGTGTATCAATGCCTTTGTGTGCAAAGAACCTTCACACCTGAGAACTGGAGATTGTCCATGAATCTCTTAAATAATGCACAGTAAAAGGGAGCTAAAGAGTCAAAGTCGCACTATTAGTACTTTAAACCCTGCTGTTGCTCAGTCCTTTTTGTTCTTGTCTTTCCTTTATGCTTTTGTAATTCAAGCCATAGTTTATCACGATCTGCTAAGTCTGGGAATGTGTTCACTGAGAGGACTGAGAGTCAACTGGAAATTAAGAATCCACAGCTATGTGCACCATGGGAGGTATTTACACTATAATTTTGGGGTCATCTGACTTGGGAAGCCAAGCTTCCTGTATAGTTAGCAGAGAAAAAGAAGCCTCTACTCTGAGGATTGATCACCTGAAGTGAGCTTAAATGAGGCTCTCTGAGTCTTCTGTGGAGCTGCCAGTATATTTAACATTGATTAGATAGGGAGTTTTGGAAGAGTACTTTTCTGCTGTGGGTTACTTAGATGCCTGAACTAAGGCAGGCTACATCCTGCTCTGATGGCAGAAAGGATGTCATCTAGAAGAGATCTTTGTTCATCACTTGGATGATGGATCAGACTGCACCTACTGCAAAACTGGGAGGAGTAGGTGATGAATCGGGAAGTTATGCTGCTATTCGGACGACTTTTCATAGACTGGGAAATGGACCAGCAAATCTCATTAAGTTCAGTGAAGAGAAATGCCAAGTCCTACACCTGGGGGAGAATGACCCCCTGCACCAGCAGAGGCTGTGGACTTACTGTCTGGGAAGCAGCTTGGCAGTGAATCGCCCCGGGGTTCTGTGAAGTTGAACAGCAAGTTGAACATGAATCAGCAAATGTGCTCTTCAGAAATTAAGGCCATCAGTGTCCTGTGTTGAATTAGAAGAGCATTGCCAGCAGATTGAGGAATGTGATCCTATTCTTCAGGCCTGGTAGGGCACATTTGTACTACTTTGTCCAGTTCTAGACCCCAGTGCAAAAAGTTGTGGACATACTGGAGTAAGTGCAATGAAGGGCCACAGAGGTAAGGATTTACAGACTGACTTGAGAGAATAGGTTGAGAGAGACTCAGCCTGGAAAAGAGAGGGCTTGGACTGGATCTTGTCACTATGTATAAATAACTGGGGGAATGAAGAGAGCCAGACTCTTCAGGGATGCCCAGTGAAAGGACGAAAGGCAATGGACACAAACTGAAATTCCTTTTGAACTCAAGAAAACCTTTTCTTTTGGTGAGAGTGGTCAAATTCTAGAACAGTTTGCCTTTGGAGATTAGGGGTTCTCTGTCTTTGGAGATAGTCAAGTTTGACTGGAGATGGTCCCTGATAACCTGCTGTGATTCACTCTGCTCCGAGCAGGGGAATGGTCTAGAGTATCTCAGAGGTCCTTTCCACACTCAGGCTTCAGTGATTCTCCGAATTGCCTGTGTACACAGGAACAGTGAAATGATGTTGGGGTTCAATGTAGGTGGGAACAGAGTTTGTCGTAGTTCTGTTAAACACTTTATTGCAGGAGTAGGTACAGCTGCTTCTGGTTATAGGGATTGACATTGTCTGCTAATTCTGTTGTAAAATCTTATAATGTTTGTTATGGCAGAGGACTTCTGGCTCTTTCAAGATTTGTCTGAGAGAGCAGATGTTACTGGAGAATGCTTTGTTACTAACTGTCCATGAGTTTATATTTATTTTGGGCCAAAAGTCTCATTTTGTATTCCCTTTGGTAACTGAAAGCTGAAAACCTCTCAGTTGCCTGCTTATGTAGCAGAAGTGTCCATAGAAAGGCTTGGTCTGGATCAGTGGTTGTGCATTGTGAGTATAATTTTTATTTGCGAGATTAGAATGAGCACAACTCTTCTGGTCAGAGTGAGTGCAGGCCACTTCACAGGAGATGCTTGATGAGGTCTGAGGTGACAGGGGATTCTTGACTAGTATCTGGAAGTGATATTGCACTGAGGTTAGCAGTAGTTGTAAAGATCTGCATTTACTCAAGTGTGCCAGATTCTGTCTATGACTGGCTCCATTTCAGGAATTGTTGAGACCATTTGCCTTGTTGTCCTTGGTTATGCTGCCCTGTGAGAGAAGTTGTTAGAGCAATGTGTACAACTATCCTCCATAGATAAAGTCAAAGTCGTATTAAGGGGTTGAAAGGACACAAACAGAGTCTTGAGATGCTTATTACACTTTTACCATAGTGTATCCAGAAGAGATGATGGTGCAATTGCAGAGTTGTTACCAGCACTTCATAGGCTTTCACATGCATTTGTGGAAGACTGTTCAAATAGGAACAACTGTACTCAAAGTTCTTGAATTAAGCTGAAACAACAGGGTAGATGTTTGACAGATAAAGAAGCAGTTTTGTGGAATGACTGGGCCAGAGGCAAGATGTGTGTCAAACAAACCAGTTGTTAACCTCTTTTAATTGCAGTTGACCTTTCAAAGAACCAGGTGTTTGGGATCTGGGGTCAATCCACTTCTGACTGTAGATGGTAAAATATGGAGTGTGAAAGTGGCAGAAATCTCTTTACTTGAGGGGCCAATCTTTCCTGCAGTTGCTTTGTTCCCATGCAGGCAATGATACCATTTTGACTGAGTGTTATTACAGCCCAGGGTGAGAGGAGGTACTTTGGGACCAGTAATGTGTATCCCATTTGCAGTTTGTGAAGTCCCATTTTGGGCAATGTAGTGACTGCAAATGGTTTTGGGGAGCTGCTTGTGAACCAATGGAATATGAATTCCTGTCATGATGCTACAACTCTAAAACCTTATGTAGGCAGGCAATATCAGGGAGTATGAAACTACTGTTGTCTTTTTATGTGGTTTTATTGACATCATTCCAGATGATGTTCAAATCCATGTGCAACTCTTTGTGTCTGCATTTCAGAAGGACTCAGTATAGCTGAAGGAAGAATCAGCTGAGGAAAACTTCAGCTATAGAATGACATAAGCTTAACATACTTAGCTAATCAAAGAAGTTAGTAGGTCATTGTTGTTACTGGATTTGTCTAAGTATATCTGTGGGGGAAAGATTTCTGATAGCGTACCCTTTAATACAATAGACAAAAGGCATAGAAAGATGCAGAACCTAATATCAGAACAATTTAGCTAAGAACAAAAGAGACAGATACTTGAGCAGTGGTGTTGGGAGTTTTTTTTATTTCTTGAAGTCCTGCTGCACAATGTTCTCCATTTACCTTGGGGTTACTGATTGCTGAAACAGGTTTTTTTTCTAGTACATGGGGTGTTTTAGCTAACAAAATTATTGCCTAGACTCAAAGGAAAATTTATGATAGTACTGGTCTCAAAGTTCCTGTGGTATATGTACAAAAGTTTTCATAGGGTGTCTTCAGTGGTCCTGTTGCTGGGGAGGTTCTTCCAACCATCTGCAGTTGTGTCACAAGCTGCAGTCTGTGATGGAAGCAAGCATTTTGTCTGAGAAAGCTTGTATAATGTTTTCTGATGCAAACTGTTCCAGTAAGCCTTTCTTTGTATCGGTGGCTGTGAATCTAAAGCTGCCTTTGAGATTCAGAAAGGCATTGGAGAGAGGTGATCCTGTTCTTAAAAGTGAAGAGTGCAGGCTGATTCCTTTTGTGTGCATTGTTAAAGAGATGACTTTCTAGATATCATTATATCAAAAGGGGTAAGGCTTTGCAAAAGTGCTCATCTTTTGTGGGCGGTGAGGGCCCCTTGGGGACCTGTCTCTTTGTGGGTGGTAAAACTCACTAAGCCATAAAAGTATTTTCCCAGAGCTTGCTGCCTTCTTTTAAAAGGCAGAAAAATAATAAAAAAATTACCCACGCTCCAGAGCACAGAAGGAAGGCAGGAACCTGTGCGATATGCCATGCAGAGGGATAGGAATCCTCAGTGTCCTGCCACATTTGGCTGTCATCTTTGAAGAGATTAGTCATGATTTTTGCTAATGTTTTATAGATGGAGAGGGGCAACCCAACAGCACAAAGCAAATCCTAAACCAGATTTGCTACGCCCAGTATAGAGTATCTTCATAGAAATTTTTATAGACACCTTGCCGCAAAGATGGAGGAAGTTCTTGCTATGGCAACATAGTTGTGTTGGATAATGGATCTAGTAAGAATGCCATGTGCTGATCTCCTGGTCCCTTTTGCAGGTAGATAGGTTTGTATGATTGGATCTTTTATTTGTAATTGAGCATTAATGTCACAATTTGTTATTACTTAATGCGTGCAAATCAAAGTTTGTGTTAGCTATTAGATTCTGCAGTAGTGGATTTTTCTCCACAGTGTCATTACTCAGCTGGTACTGTTGGTTTTACACTTCTGGTCTGCTGGCTTTCCTTGATTGTGGGGGAAGATGGATGGGAAAATCTGGGCAGACTTAGTGACAACTTGCTTGCTTCCTCAGAGTTACTTGTGGGTTTATCCTACCTGGGTATTTTACCTTAATAGGAGCCACTCTAAGTTGCCCCCTGTGTGGAACCTGGAGGAGTTTTAGAAAATGCCTGTGGGAAGGGCAGAGCTTAGGAAATAAATTTAGGCTTCAGACTTTCCCCAAAATATAAAGGCCAGATTCATCAGTGCTTTTGGGTTGTTAAAAATGTGGAAGGTGTTAAGTGTCTTGCACAAGATGGGGAAGTTCTTAAAGAAAACTGAGCAGAGAAGCCAAACAACATTTGTGCAGTAGCAAGCACAGGCTGTAGCCAGGATGAGAGCACTAGGTAAGTGCCTATTAGCTTTTTAACTCATTACCTCAGAACTCAAAAATGAATGCAGACAGCAGGAGATTTTGTAGAAAATATAAACAGGATCCAGAGGCAGAGGTGTATCTCATATGTGTCCCTCCATGCCCTGTTTGTTTTAAAATTAGTGCACCCACCACCTCTGGAATGTGGCTGAAGTGCAAATGGTCTCCAGTGTCTGCAGGAGCTCAGAGCTGGTTTTGATCTAAGCAAGAGCTGCAAGTTAGTGCTACTAAAGGAAGCTGTATTTTGCTTTCTCGAGCAGTAGGTTGACACACTCTCCTGTTGAGCTCAGTGTGGGCTGTAATCCAGAAGCCCTGGCAGGCAGGAGTTGTTATGTTTCTGAGAGTTCAAAATCAGCGAGAGCTGTGAGCCAGCCTCTGCAAATATGACAGCTCTGGACTCTGAGTTCCCTCATTGCCTTGCTTCTGAGTTCCATACTTCCTGCTCTGGGAACCAGATTCACATCTCTTCCCCTTGTTTCAAGCACTGCCTGAAACAAGGTAAAATTTCAGCTGTAGCAATATGCTTCAGCCCACCAGGTTTTGCAGCAATAGGTGGGAAGGAGTAGGTCGGTGTGGCTTATGGCCCATTAGATAACTTCAGGGCTGACAGCAGAGGGTGGAAGTTGTAGTGATGGTCATAACTGCTTGGTTGTCTCTTTCAGCATCTTTGGGGTTGGTTAGAGTGATAGTGGTAAGTAGAAGCCATTCACAGAAGGCAAGGGAGGAGCAATCAAAGAATTGAAAATGTTAGTACCGTTGCTAAGAAAGAGTTAATGAAACTAACAGTTAATGAGAACTCTACTAGTCCTGAGTTTTGAGCAGCAAGTGGGTCACTAGAAGCAGAGCATGTTCAGTTGTAGTTGAGGTGGAGGATATGCTGGAGAGGAGAAAGAACAGTGACTGCCACAAGTTCACATACAGTTTGAGAGCTAGAGATGAGAAGGACATAGGGGACAATGCATTTCCTCTTCTCATCCTAGACCTCCAAACTGTGATCCAGAGTCACTGAGAAATTTAGATATGCAAGAAATTAATGCATATTTGTATTGTGAGTGGGAGGAGAAGAGCATACACGTGTTTACTGACAAATGGCAAGGGATAGAAATGGATACAAAAGAGGGAAAAATCGTAGAGGCCGATGGAGTGCTTAGGAGGACTGGGAACATGCTTGTGTCTGTTATGGGAAGAATTGCAGGAGGGGAAGGGAGGGTCGAAAAGGTAGAGGAAGTAATGTCACTTGGTAATTTTCTTATAAGCAGCTGAGATTCTGGCAGAGACAAATGGAAGCTGGAGGAGGGGAGGGTTTGAGGAATGAGTCAAAGGTAGCTGGGATTGCGGCGTGGGTTTCAGTTAAGCTGGAGAAACACTTTGTCTTCTTTCAAACAATTGTTCATATTAGCATTCATGGTGTGGGCATGCATGCACTCATCCATGTGATGTCTCCTGGTGTGCTGCACACAGAAGCTGTTTGAGGCTCTGTCTTTTGGTTCACCACAGACCAACCGAGTCAGCTCTCAAGGCTTCTCTGAGGTGCTAGAGTAGAAAAGTGTAGTGGAGGGAATTGGTTGGTGGCTAAGTTTTCCTTAGTGTTGTCCAGCAAAAGATGGTGGAGTGGGTACTGGTATCAGAGGTGGGTCAGGCTCAAAATGTGTTGGGGAGGGGAGGAGGCAAATACCCAACACATACATATACATCCCCACAACCCCATTATGAGGACACTGAGAAGTGTAAAGGAAATCCAAAAGTACTTTGCCAGAGTGGAAGAGAAAAAAGGCACAGGAGAAACAAGGCTGAGGGGAGACAAATAACTAACAGTGCTTATGGACTGGGAATTATAGCAAAGTGAAACAAAAGAGAAGGGCTGATGGTAAACGGCTGGAAGCCATTAAGTTGTGATGGAGAGGGACTCAGTAATAAAGTCTAGAGAAAGATCTCATAGGCTGAATGGAGAGAGCAGATTTGCAAAGAATTTGAAAGGTAAGGTGAGAAGGCATTTTGCAGAGATCTCTATTGGATTCTGCATGTGGAAGGCATGTAAATTATGCAAGGGGAGTGTGTTTGTATATTTTCCTGGCCCAGCTTGGCTGATGAGGTTCCATGGAAGAACCCTCATTCATGGATACCTGCATGCCTGTTGACACAAGAAACAGTGAAAACTGAAGGCAAAGCCCTTTCATAACATCTCTGCTTGCAGAGAAACCAGTTTAAGTGGATGTGGGTCTCCCTGATCACTCCTGTGATTTTATTGAGTTACTGCCTAACTTCTGCTGTCCTATGATTTGTGAGGCTTAATAAAATTGTCATTTGGAACTGTAATTTTACACTGAATCCTAAGACTGAGAGGCTGGCTTGGAGTGCTCATCATCTTCTAGAATGTACCACTGCGGGTTCTTTGATCCAGTAGGAGCTTGACTTATAACTGCTGCTGTGAGGGTGAGATCCTGTAACATTGCACCACAGTTCCTTTTTAATTTGTGACCCCTACCCTCCAGTAAAGTATGGCTTGCTCCAAATCTTGATTGCATATAATTAAAAATTTTACTGTAAACCAGTAAATTGTGATTGCCTTATTTTCATCACATGAAATTTCCCTCCACTTTTGCTTGTAAATGCTGTATGGAATAGCTGTGGTGGTTATTTTGTACAGCAGCTTCTTTGGCAGGTCTACTTAGGACCCTCTGGAAGCATTATGAGCTAATTCAAGATGGATTAAGGTCAAGTCTGCCCTAAAAAAGAAATAAAACCCATCTAAGTATCCATTCATTGGTGCATTCATCAGTGCAAGACCTGTGTGCTGAGTATCTAAGAAGTACTTCTGCTGCCTTAGTTTTTCTGAATGTGGCTTTGAGATTGACTTTTGACACTTCTTAAAAATAATGGGATACAGTGGTAGTCCCTTTCATCTTGGAGTCACCTTTGTAATTGCAGTAGATTGGACCTGTCTGTGATGAGCTGAGCTGTGGCACTGATTTACAGAAGTCACTGCAAGGTTATGAGTTTGGCCAGACTTCTTGTTGCTGTCCTGACTTCTGGGAGCCCTGATGCTGCATCACTGTTCCAGATGTTGCATAGTTACTTTCATGTTGCTACACGTGGTTTGTCCAGATGTGGACTACATGCTGTGTCAGTCCTGCTCTGCATACTCTGGGATGTGGGTCACCCTTGAGCCTGAATCTCTGCACTGGCTCCAAACAGAGATCCCTGTGTATTTGCTGGAGTGCAGCAACCTGCTTTGTGCATTAAAGGTAGTGGCAATAAGGAATGAATCCTGTTTCCATTGCTGTCATCTAGACCATGCCAAACCACCCTTGAAACTTCTTCCATGAGAAAGTGTTCAGAACATTGTGAGAGTGAAGTACTTTATTTGCTGTAGGTTTCTTTTACTTTGTTCTATTTCAGTTGGAATAATGTGGTCTCCCCATTACATTCTTCCAGCCTGGGCTTCCTCCATTCCATCTCACCAGGCTTTAAATTTCAACTGCCTCACATGAGTTAAACTACTGTTACAATTTGGGTTTTATCAGCTTGCTTGTTTTCTGCTTTCTTTTGGCTGTGTGTCTGTTCACTGCTTTACCCAGCAAACAGCAAGTCTGTCTGCTTACTTTCCAGTTCCTGTCCTACTTTCTCTTCTTCTTGTTCTTCAGATTGGCAATACCTCATGGTGTGTCCTGCTTACAGGATATTATTCCTGTGAAAATCCACCACTGAGCATGTTTAGCTAGTGCTCTGTATTGTGATGGTAGCTCAGTCTGTGTCACTAAGCTGACACAGTGTTTTCATTGCAAGTTTGGGTGCTGTAATTCAGCAGTCCTGAAATATGTTTAAGGATAGTAATAACTTTTGCAAATCTTCCATTCACTGGCAACTACAAGCTTTTGAATCTGTTTTTGTTCTTGACACTTTTATTAATATTGTGTACTGCTATTTCCACAATGAAAAGTGGCTCCAGTGTGGAAACTTGTTGTTGTACTGATATGCAGTTAAATCTGCAGAATTCAAACCTTTCCAGGGAGCATACTGCTTCTTGGATTAGTGAAAGTTTGTATTTTTGCAGTGTGGTGGTTGATAAAGCATGCAGGTGCTCTACAAAGATATTGCTGAGGTTGTTTCTTCACTGCAGATGGGTGTTTTGGCATAAGACATGCACATTTCAAGTTGTGCTAAGCACACATTCTTGCAGTAAGAGCTGCAGAGGCGGTAGCAGGAATTTGGCTTGCTGATTTGTTTGGATTAATAAGATTTCATGTATTTAAAATGCACACTCACAATGGAAAAGGCTTTCTGTGTAAAGCAGTTTGACTTGTTATTTTCGTGTCTATTCTACGTCTGTCTGTTGGTGTAGCTATATTGGTTAGATGGGAGTGCTGTTACTACATTATTTGAGCCTCTTAGGAAGAGGAATTACTTAGTGTGAACTAAAACTGTGGCCACACTAACGACCTATGGAATTGATGATAAAGTGTAACCTGCATGGAATATGAGCTAGAGTTGGCAACAGTCTTGGCACACAGTCTCAATAACAAGAAATTGCAAGACTTCTGAATTATCTGAAACTATATACAACAGTTTTGGCAAAGCTGGATTAGTCTGATACATGTTAGCATCTATTTTAGATGCGTGAACTGCAGTAGACCTCATAGACAGTGTGATGTGGCATCTGTGGAGGTCACAAATATTAGTCATCGGTGGTAAGGATATTCTGGTTAGGTGGCAGCAACCCTCTGAAGCTGTTTTTTGTTGCTGCACTAGAAATACTCCTCTGAATCTAGAGAGGTGAATTCTTCAGTGGCTGTTGGCAGCAAAATGTCTTAATGCCATACTGATCCAGTTTCTTGGTGCCTCTGTTACTGGCCCAAGCACTGCTTCAGAAAGGCCAACTGTGTGGGTGTGCCAGTGGCACCTTACAAAGTTTTTCTTTGGTAAGAGAGCTGATATTGGGGTACAGACAGGCAAATGACCCTTAAAAGCCAGAAATTTAGCTTCTTTCTTTGACATACAGCAGCAGTATTTGAGGACTGCCCACCCTGAGTCAGGTCACACAATAAGCTCAGTTGTGCTCCTGTGCTGAGAGGGCCATTTAGGTAGGAGAGAGTAAGTCTGGGAAGGCAAATCCCCATTCCTGGTATAGCTACTTGAGGAAGTTTGTCCTTGTGTTCTTCAGAAATGTGACAAAGTGAGATGGGAGCTCTGGAAACTGGAGCATTTAAGAGTCTGGTGCCTGCTTCCAGCTGCTTGGTGGAAGGATAGCCCCCTTTGTCTAGTCTCTGCAAGACTCTCCATCTGCGGCAATTAGGATTAGCAGGCACATTTCATGCTCTGAAAAGTCAGAAAAGGAAAGAAGAAGGAGTTTTACAAAAGGAAATGCCTGCCAGGCACAGATTCCACTCTGGTTTTGTGCAGAGAATAAACACAGATGTGAAGGCTAAGAAGTGGACTTCCAAAAGCATTTAATGACAGGCTTGGTAATGGTGCAAGGGACTTAGTGATGGGAAAGAGCAGAGGCATCACGAGTTGCAGAGTAAGCAGAGGGAGGAACCCCAGACACACATTAGCTATTGAGACCTTCCTAGTTCACATTACCAGGGATTTCTTTGAATTCTGGCAGGAAAGATACGGCATTTTGATTTGGACAGCCACCTACTATTTCTGGAAATTTACAAGGAAGCTAGGCTGTGAACATGCCTGCATGTGTGGGTTCAGAGGTGAAGGAAGTGAATACACATTTCTTCAGAGACTGCAGAGTTCAGCTCTCTTCTGCCTTTTCATCTATGTGTTTTGGACTCATACTCCCCCCACCCCACCCTCCATTAATAAGCAAAACCCTTTTTCCTTTGCAGAGTCAGTTGTTTGGGAGCAGATTTCAAATGTATTATCTTACTGCTTTTTTAGTAGATTGATGTGGACCTCCAGATGCAGAAATGCCTGTAACCCAAATTATTGTTTTTCCTCACACTGACAAGATAAAGATTGTCTTTATTTCCCCAGTATTTTCCAGTTAGTAGATTTTAGGCTCACATTCCTGGGCAATAGCTTGATGGTTCTTAGAGCTGATTTTATAAGTACCAGAGAATTTTGTAATAGAAATTATGAAGAAAGTGTAAATCCCTTTCTCCAGCCATTTACTCATTGTTTTATGTTAGGGGTTCTTAAATGCATACAGTCAAATCATATAAAAGGCTGCAAGAATGCAGAAAAGGTCAAACCAAAACATTAGTTAAATGAAGTACAGATTGGAATATATTTTTAGTGCTTGAATATTTTCCCTAAAAGGCTATACTGAAGGAAACATGTTTTACTGCCTGAATCATATGGTAGTGTGAGGCATGCTTTAACACATGCCGCTATCGCATGGAAATAGAGAAGGGATCTCAAAACAAGTTTAACAGCTCCAGCAGTTTGCTGACAGGAAGACTCCAGCTTTGACTGCTCTTCCCAGCAAGGGGCCTAAAAGAAAAAAAAGAGAGAGCTTGTTTGACCACCCACTTCTCAAACAGCTTGCAAATTGTTTTGGCCAGGGTAAACAGGTGTTTCTTTTATATCCATGACCTTGTCCTGCTAAACTCTTTCAATGATGCAGCATCTCAATTTGCAGAAGATTTCTTTTAACTTGTTTAGACTCAGAAGATTTATTTTTACCTGAGGGCTTCATGGAGTACCTGCATCTCTTTACGTGCCATTCCAGTACTGTATCCAGCATCAGAATTCCAGAAGTTTCATGATGGTCCCTAAACAAGTGGTGTTCTGCTCCTTTAAATATGTACGTGTGCCTGCTCTTGCATAGTGTAGTGGAGCCTTCCCAGGGAACTTCCCATCCACTGCAGTTAAAAGCATCATAAATGACTAATGAGAACACAAACAGCTGAACTTAAACAGTCTTTGTTCATAAGGATTTTCTTATAAAGAAGAAAGTAGCATTTAACAGTGTCATTTGAGTTGTACAGATGTAAGAGCATCACTAAGACTTAGAGCTCTGCTTCTTTTGCAAGTAGGATTTTCAGTTCTCTGGTGAATTGTACTTAATACCCTGCAAGAATGAACTTTCAAATTGTGCATAAGATAAATAATTATATATCATTAACAACATAAAACTGTTACTTTCTGTTCAGTTGCCAAAATCAGGATCTCACCTGTCTCATTCATCCCTTGTACTTTTTAGCAGTTGCTGAGCAGTTAGTCTCAACTCATCACTAAGGTGAGATACTCTGGCCTGCCCATGGTTGTTCAGGTAGTATTTCTCTCTTATTTCTCTCTCTCTCTCCCTCTCTCTCTCTCTTTTTTTTTTTTTTGCACTTTATGGCGTAAGAGATTATGAGTCTTACAAATTAAAGATAGTGTGCAGATACCGTTTAAATCCTATCAGTCTTTTATTGTGGCAATAATGCTGTAATTGAGGGTACTGATTGGTAGAGGTTTGGGAGGCAGAAGGAAGGAATTCTTTTTATTTCTCACAGTTTATTTGTTTGGGGTTTTTTCTGTTCAGCAGTGCATATCTGATATTGGATGGCTGGAGAAAGTTCTTGTCAACTAGGAGACTTAGGCCACAATCTGCTGCTACCAGAGGTGGAGAGGGTTGATGTAGCTACAGCAAGGAAATCAAACTGCTTGTTCTTTATTGGTCACCCTGAGCAGGATGAGACCTTCCTAAACAGAGACATTTGCTTGCTCCAATGTGTATGTGCAAAGGCTGTAATAAGATAATATATTTTTCACAGACTACAGGATTTTCCTCATCCTTTATTCTGTGCAAATATTATTGGCTTAACTTTTGCTCATTCAGGAAACTGTCCATGCTGTTGCATATCTGATTTTCCAACTCTCATGTGTAGAAGGGTGACATGAGCAGGATCTCTATAGTGAACAGCAGCAGTGTGAGTTCTCTTAAAGAGAAGAATTGTCAGCTTGCTTGGTGAGATGCAAACAATACAGAGAAGAGGGGATGCATTGAAAAGCATCTTAATGTCTTTCCTGAGGGAAAACTGGACTCTGCCATCAAATACAAATGCTTACTAGGCACATTTCTCTCTTAATGGTAGATGATCAGACAAAGAACTAAAATATAGGAAGGTAAGACATCAAGGAGCCATCATGACTCCATTGAAGGTGGAGGCTTTTGGCCAGGAATATGTTTTTTTATTGTTTGTGCTTGTTGCTAATTAACTGATTTCCTTTTCAAATCTAAAACTTGTGGCTGAAAAATTCCCTGCATTGTTCTCAATGTAAGTGGACCCCTTGGGCACTTGACTGGCTCCTATTGGGATAGTCATCTTCACTTACCTACAGCTGAGCCCTGTTCCAGTTCTCATAGCTGATAGGAGATAGGTCTGTGGAACTCAACATGCTAAGTACTGCCCCTTTTAAAAGGAAATTTTGCAGAAGGAATGAACATGAATGGGAAATTCCATTTTTTCTTATTTTATACATCTTGAATAAAGGAAAAATAATAGCCTTTTGAAGGTTCAGCCTTCAGAGAGCATAGACCTCTTAGCGGCTTTCTCAGTTAATGTTGAATCTGAGATCCTTTCAGTGCTTAGCATATGCTGAACTACTCTTAGTAGCATATTGTGCATCCATTCATGAAAATAATTTCACCCATTTCCTATTTACAGCTTGCTTGTAAATTGAAGAACAAGCAAAAGAAATGGTTGAAAATACCAGGTAGCTCTGCATACTGTTCCTGCAGCATTAGCCCAGTTTTAGATATCTAGCTTGTGCACTTCAAAGCTTGTGTCTTCGAGGTAGCCTAGAACAAAGATTTTCTGGGACTTGTAAAATTCACATTCAGAATTTAATATATTTACTATTATCAAAGGCAGTCCCCCACACTAGGTTGTCCCATAAAATACTTGAGAGTTGGAAATTTATAAAAAACTGTTGCATCTCCACTAGACTTCAGTAATTATTTTGCCTGAATTCAGATTGTTTCAGAGCTGGTTGAGAGAATCTGGTGTATCTTGTAGCATGGAGTCATGTCCTTGGTTTGTCAAATAGATTTATTCAGTGTTTTGGACTCCTGGAGCCTGGATTGTAGTAAATCTAGAACAAGTAAATGTAAACCCCATAATTCTAATAGATCCTTTCTACAAGTATAGATTGACCTCAGTATCAGCTACAGTTACAAACGGTTTCATAAAAAGGTAATTACTTTTCAAAGGTACTCATGCTTAGAGATGCAAGTACTAATCTAGGGGGAATTTTATACCAGGGCCTAATCACTCCCTCAAACTGAGTCACAAATTAGCTAAGGGGTTCTCCAGCTTCCTCAAGCTTTTAAGCATCATAATAAATTTTTTTCTTATTACGAGGGGACTTGCCAGACACTAATAAGTTATAGGTAAAGTATCTAGCCTAGAAAAAGTTTGAACTCTGGTTTCTGTTAAGTACATGGAAAAGAAATTCCCGTATTATGTAGATGTTTTATGTTCCCAAAATCTGTACCCCAAAGCCTGTGTAGCTCTAGAGTATTAATTGTTCTTCTGAGAATTTGATAGTAGTCTGAAGTTAGCCTGCTTTCCACTGAGGGAGTGCTGGAGTGCCAAGGGAACTGGCTTTGCACCCCGTTTTTTCCCTTTCAGTCTCAACTCAGACATTGGCTTGCATGGCTTGATTCATAAATGAGCAATAGTTGACTGGCAAAGGTTGATTTCTCCATATGCCAAGATACATTGGATCCTCTGAGGAGGTTGAGACTGATGGATAAATATCTGTCACATGTAGGTGGCCTATAAGAAAAGATACGAGGATTTTTTTATTTAAGTCTTTGTTAAGACTTTCCCCCCCTCCAACTCTTTAAACTCTTTTGTCATGTGCTGAGTGGGGGTGGATAGAGTTCAGGGTGGTGGAGGAAAAAGGGGGGCTGCTGAAAGCATTTATCTTCATTTCTGCCATCATCCAGTGTTTATTACGCAGTGATAGACAGACGCAGGAAAGCTGCCAATCAAACCTACATTCACTGCATCTCAATTGGCCCTTGCTTTGGATTTCAGCATTTTGAAATCTACATCATTTCTGCAGAAAAAGGTCGTTCTGTTCGTGAGGATGACAAGCCCGAGACCCTTGGGTACCCACTGCAGTCACTTGTGATCCCATCAAACAGTGGAAGACCCAGGAATCAGGACTGTCAGTTGCTTGGTGAGAACAGCTGCTTGTAAGAGCTGATCTGTTGCTGCCCAAATTTGAGAAGCTGAAGTGTGTTGTTTGCCTCCAGGTTACATATACTACAACTTGACAAGCAACAGCACCTTCTGCTCTCATCCAGACTGAAACCCTGACTGGGCAAAGCCAGCTGAGAATGAGTTCTCATGCTGTATGGTGAACAAAAGCTCTGTAGTGAGCATTTTAACTTTCCTAGGTGTTCCAACTGTGGTCTGAAATGTTTTCCATAAACCAAAGAGGACAACATAGGTTAGGAGAGCGTATTTCTGTGCTTGGGGGTATTTTCCTCCCTTAATTCATTGTCTGAAATGTTTATACATGCTTTTAATCATCTTTACTGTAGGACAGTGCATGTGGGAGACATCTGGCAGGACTTGTGATGCAAATGTTATTCCACTTTGTTATATGTATATAGATATAATTTAATAATTGCACTCCTCAATTACATAATTAGTATAAGTAGAGATAATTACTTAATAAAAGATGTAGATCATGGGTTTCTGATTAGTGCTAGTTATACTGGTTTGAAGCCTTTGAGAAATGGACGGATTTTTCTGAACATGTACCTTTTGCTCTAAGAACTGTGTTGCCCGTGTCCTAACCCTTTGATAAAGGTATCTGTTACCTGAAGCAGCAGCATTACTTGATAGCTTGTGCTGTCTCTGAAATTTGTGTGGGGCTGTTCTGTAGATGGGCCATTGTTAATTTCTCTGCATGTAGTGTGACCGCCTTTGGGGGTGAATAGGATGCAAGGTTTAAATGAACACCATAACTAACCTGAAGGTTACAGGAAAAGGATGTGAAGATGAGAAATTTTGCAGAAAAAAAAAAAACAAATCTGCTTGCCAGCAGCTTTTTATGGTACTTTTAGCAATTGTATGAGCCAAATGAACTTACTGTTTGTGGAGCAGTTGGTGATTTTGCTAAGCTTCTCTGATGTAGGAGGGGAGCACGATTTTTTTCCTAAGGTATGCTCTTCTCCATTTTATATATTGCTTGTTACACCTGTGAAAGTTGTTCTCATTGCAGAACAGATGATGTAACTTTGTAATGATCATCTGTGATAAGATCAGTATTCTGGAATTATGTGCCCTCAGTAGAACTTCTGTTGCCTGTCTTTACAGAGTGTTTTTCTTACCTGACTCAGTCCCATAAGGCTGCTGCTACCT